>JAUPFN010000009.1:12767191-13974924 GCA_036924255.1 Apodemia mormo | reverse complement strand
ATATTATAGTTTTTCGTATAAACGTTCATTCTCTATTTCAGCCGCTAAGGGGCCATCCATAAATTACGTCACACGATTTTCGTGATTTTTTAACCCCTCTCCCGTCCTTACCACAGCTGGTCACAATTGTGAGACCACCCTATCTAGTGTGCTGTCACATACTTTACAATTTTACATTGGAAAAATGATCTCCTTCGATTATTATCTATACAGGTATTAATATTTTGAAAAAACGCGATGTCACAAAATTTAGGACCCCTCGCTACCCCTTGTCACGCAATGTCACACTTCTTCGACCCTATTCCTCCCCCTTAATGTGTCCATTAATTTATGGATGGCTCCTTAGTGGTTGATTTAAAAAAAATACTAATATTATGTTTGGCTTTGTCATGTGCTACCAACAATTAAACATACATTTATTTTACACTTTATATCATCTGCACTTGGTGAAATTCTATTATTAGTATGTAAATATAGTAAATAATACACTTTTGCTTCTGTTTGAAATATATTGTCACAGTTACCTACATAGTTTGGCAAACTAATCACCAGCTTTAAAAAGTCATACCGGTTGTTAAATTATGTAAGTGTGAGGTGAAACGAAATTACAAATGCATAATTATTATATTTAACTACTAGCTGTTGCCCACGACTTCGTCCGCGCGGACTTCGTTTACTCCGCACAGCACCTCCCCCGTAGGTGATAGCGTGATAATATGTAGTCTATATGTTAACCCGACCTATTAGTAATATTCATGCAAAATTTGAAGTAAATCCATGCAGTACTTTTTGAGTTTACCCCGGACACATATACAGACGAACAGACAAAAATTCTAAAATCTATATTTTTGGCATCGATATCTATTGTAGATCACGCCCCAAGTATTCTTTAAAAAAAATATTCAATGTACAGTTTTGACTTTCCTACGACTTTATTATATGTATAGATTAAGTAAACTTGCGTTCCAGGCTATACAGCATGGTCAACCAAAAACTAAAGCTTGATTAACATGTTTTGCAACAATGAACGTTTTTTGACTATTATTAAAGTCTGGATAATAAAAGTATAGACTGAAAAACTACGGCAAATTTCAAAAATATCAACACGGTAACCCCAGAAATAGTAGAAAATATCGGACTAGCATATTTTGATATAAAAGTATAGAAATGGCTATTTTTATTTTTAATATAAAATAAAAATAACGAATTCAAAATATCAAAATAACAGCATCATACTAACCTAACCTATGAAATGTAACACCGAACGTAAACAATCTTGTTTTTGTTTGATTTCGGCGTCTTTCTGTTGTTGTTTCTCTTTGTTTTTTAAAATCATACAAACCAACATCTCTCGTACTGCATTTTCGATCGTTTCATTCATTTACATATTCAAAATGATAACAAGTCACAAACAAGTTCAAAACCGACGTCTTTTTATTTGGTATTTTGACGAGATTCATTTTAGCATTGCCATGTCAAAAGTTTGCAATGTAATTCGAGAAATTACTTTCGTTACCCAGACTCTGTTTATTTTTATATGTTTATATTTTGTTTACTTGTAACTAACTTAACAAACCCGATAAGCGTTATATTTGTGGTCATCTTTACAACATTATTATACTGTGTGTGATATTTTTTACACTTATTCAGATGTACTGGAAGGAAACCCTTTTATAAGAAATAAGCATCTACAAAAAATAAATACTCTAATTAATTGTCTACCCCACGCCACACCACCCAGCTTGGTAATTGTCAAACCGGTGAATCAGAAACTCTCTTCACGTTCGGTTCACATTTATACTTCACTACATAGTATAAAACAAAGTCGCTTTCTTTGTTTGTCCCTATGTCCCTATGTATGCTTGAGGGAGGTTTTACTATATAAACTTTCCGATATTCCCACGGGAACAAAAGCTACGCGGGTGAAACCGCGGACAAGTCGCTAAATTAAAAACATAAATAAATCTTTGATGTCAATTACTTCGACTATTAACACTAGGAAAACCACCTGCTTATTTTCTATTTATTGGTTTAAAAAAGACTATTGTGATGTCATGTGTAAGAGTGTCTTAAACAAAATTTGCCCTGGACAGTTTTATTACCCTTACTACTACTTAATCTAAAATCTTATACTATGCGTTCCAACTAAGAATAGGATCGCGCTTGTTATCAACTTCATGCCACAAGTGTGAAATTAGTAATGTCAGCAAAAAAAAAAACATTTGTTTTAAAAATATTGCTGGTTTATTGAATAAGAAATAAAGTTTTAATAATATTATTTTCATCAATAAAAAATTAGTAAAAAACATCAGTCTAGCTGTTAATCTATATATTATATAAAAAAGTCGTGTTATTTATGCCACTTAAGTCAAAAACGACGGGACCAATTTAGTTGCGATTTTTGTGGGTTTGAGCTGTCTTTGTCCAGAATAGGCTAAAAAGTATTAAAATATATTATTCATCAATAAAAAACAGTAAAATATATCAGTCTAGCCGTTCATCTAAATACACGTTTATATATAAAAGTCATGTTAGTTATTTTACACCTTATTTTAATACATGGTTACATAATTTGATGGGAATCTAAATAAAAAATATACCAAATAGAATGAAATTAATTTTTTAAAGTATTTCTTTGTTAGATTTTTTTTGCACACCTTACTCATCACTTACGAAGTTTTTTCTGACAGTCCTATTCTTATTTGGAACGCATAGTACTTGCCAATATTTCATAACTAAAATGATAGTTGCAAACACTGCAGTTGCTTTCGCGACTCGAATAAGTAAAGCGGTAGTTACTAATCTAAGTGGCTTGCTCCTCGGTGACCATGAGCTAATCAATTTTTATCGTAATTTTAGAAATATATATTTTTTGTCAATAGATAGCAAAAAAGCAGATAACTCTCCTAATGGAAGGAGAACCTATCGCCTATGGTCACCAAAGATGTTAATGATGCGTTGTACTAAATACCCGGGCGAGACGTTGCGGAACTCTACCACCTAGCAGGCATGATGATATTGACACGTATAGCCAATCAGTTGCCTTTTACGACCTGCCTGGCTTCTGCCAGTTCGACAGTTGATCTATTCTTTAAACGAGCCCGGACCAAAATTATACGCAAAAATACCAGAATATTTAGTTTATTTTTAGGTTAGTTAATCTGTTAAAACAGCAAAATGAGAGTATATATGTATATCCAGCTGTAATGTGTAGTGGGCTATCCGTATATTGTTTTAGGTCTCTTAAGAAGAATAGACTAATTTTCTTATTGTTTAACATTAAAAGAAAGCACAAAGAAAGACAGTCGCATGTTTTTTTTTTATATCAATAAGCAAACCCAGATGTTTTTTGTTTATTGATATGAATAAGCAAACACAGGTATCTATCCTTAGTATATAGACACTAAAGAGGTGGACATCTATGTGGTGGGATGTAATCGCACACGTGTAAGTTAACCGTTTATATATGTGTGCATCTGTAAGTTTTAGTGTTAATCCGGAACCCATCGGTGATAAGCATCGACGCTTTTGCAGGACGCATAGTTAAGGCGGTGGTATCAAATTTGAAAGAATAGTATCAGATTTTTACTACCTATTAGACATGTTGGTGTGGTTGTACACTCACATGATGTCTATGAAATTGTGTTATTTAGGTTTCCTGTGTTGGAACGGGTTTCGTATAAAATGTATGCCATTCATCACGCTCCAGATAAATTTTCCTTGCTCCCTTCACTTAAATTAAAAGAACACGCTAATTTCAGAAAATCTATACTCTACAGTCGAAGAATCCTTGACTAATTTTCTTGGTCTCCCCCAATATCTGAAGGAAATTGGTTTGAGTTTTGATTTTTATAGAGGTTGGAATATCTCATGATTAAATTATCTTTATTTACGAATGCGATTGTGTCCTTGATCTATGAGTTAGCGTACACGCTTAACGACACCGATCGATATGTTACTCGGGTTCGATTCCCTAAAGAGACCGGCGTTTATGTAATAGGGATATATTTACGCTTATATGTCTTTTTATATCATAAGATAGCAAACAAGCAGATGGGTCTCCTGATGGAAAGAGTCAACCACCGCCTATAGACACCAAAGATGTTAATGATGCGTTGCTATATTGTGGCGACGTCTAATGCCACATGCATAAGTTTACCGGCTACCTTACCCTCCAAACTGGAATACGACAGTGACTAGCACTCACGCTATTGCGGCAGGAATAGGTAAGGCGGTGGTACCAGACCCGGGCGAGACAATGCAGAACTTTACCACCTAGTAAAATGTTTGGGTTTTTATCTCATTTGGAAGTTTTCATATGTGGATATTTAGCTATTTAGTTATTTGGATATTTGTAACTAGGTACGCAATAAAGGCTGGACCGATTTGCATAACATTTGCCATACCGGTAGAAGATGATATAGAATAGTACAGAGAATACTTTTTATGTTGGCAAAATAAAATTCACGAGAGATTGACCAGAAATTAAATAATGCATCGGGCTGCAGGGTGCAGCAGCAGCTGCTAGTTAAATATATTTCCGTATCAGTATTCAACGAAACTAATAGGCTAGCAGACTTGATTAAATATATATTAAGACTTAATTCGAAAAACTGCTTAATTAGATATATTAACCAAAAAATATTATTCTTTGTTAAATAACATACATTTACAATAATAATATCGCGTTTTAAAAATGAAATTAAAATTTACCGCAAATACGCTCTGGCATAGCGTCCTTATGACATATCGCCGTGGTAATATCTACATTACATACTCTGTGGTTTCTATAAAAATGACAACTTTAAGATGACGTTTTACCACGGCGTGACGTAACGCTTCTAGATTTCCGTTCACTTTCACGGGACTTAATGTCTATTTTTGCCGAATTTATATCTTAAAAATATTATTGATCCTTATCTTTTAGTACTAATATTTTTGTTAGTAGTTCAGTTTTTGTTATCTTCAATCTCCATACCATAATCAATAAAAACTATAATATATCCGATTCATTCATAGTGGACACAAATATATTGTCGGTGTACTGTCTAAGTGTACAAATAAATAAAAATGCTCATATCCCAGTAGAGGTTGCACCTATGATTATAAAAATATATTTAAAGTTCCACGATGTGACCGGTAGGTATATTTTCCAGAGAAACTGAAAATCTTATTTACACCCTGCGGATTGCCCAACACGGGATTGGAACCCTCTTGGGTTCACATGGGTTTATATGAAAACCAGTAGTATTAGACCATTGAAGCAACATAAACGAGTATCGTTGACTAACTGCATCATAAGCAAAATAAATTGCTTACTATTTAGATCGATTAATACGTGTAATAATGGTACCTCCAGTTATATTCTCCACTATTTTGTTCTCAAAACTTTAAACGATAACTGAATTAAAATACGGTTCCGCTAGCTAAAATATTTTGTGAAAATTCCAGACAACAATAATTTAACGAGTGCTGTGGCAAGTGCGTGGGCAGCAACTAAAAAAGCTAGTGTTGCCATTCAAAAGAAACTTTATTTAAAGAACTGCTGATATATGAGTATAAACTGAAAGCTGCAAGTATTTTTCAAACTCAATTTCATGGTTTAAGAAACTTTATTTTCATTAAGAATTAAATAATTCACTTACATGAGAAATTATTTATTACTATATAATAATTACACTATGAGCGAATGAATACAAACTATAGTAAATATACATGATTATTTACAACAATACAATGACTTAATACTTTACAATAATTTATATCCAGTTAATTTATGTAGGTAGGAAAAATAGCATAGCTCACCGTGAGTCGATCGAATTGAGTTATAAGCAATTTCAAATCGAATTATATTTGTATTAATTTTATTAAATGCAATTTTCTATTAGTCAGCTCTTCTTGCCCTATTTCTACATATCATCACTACCATATCCTTAAAGAAGTAGCTCTTTAAGGATATGGTAGTGATGATATGTAGTGAGCCCATGATTACCACCGATATTTTTCCCCATGGGGTTATGGTCATCATTGCCATATTGACCATCTTTGATGATATTTGCATGTCATAAATCTGCAAACTGCACAAAGATGTCCTTCCTGTTAATTGAAATACTTTACGTACTCCCGTACTCCGGATGCGTGAATTACTACAAAGTATTATGCAAAATAACAACATTTATTTATTCAACCGGAAATTGAACTCCGAACCTCATGGTCTAAGCCGAATGACTTCAACATTAGATAAACAGCTTTATTCATCTACAGACGGAGACTATTTGGAACATAATGTGTTTGTATAATGTATATATACACATGCGACTTGATTCATGTACTAATCAATAATTATATATTGATAATAACGGGGAAAACCAGAACACTGAAAAATTTAAACAAAAACAGAAGTAAAAATAATCAAATCAAACTTTTATGTTTTATATATTCGTCTGTCTAGTTGTAAGAAGTTCAACTAACTCCGAGTTTAACAGACTAAAATAATTTTGATACAGTAGTTTAAATAAAATTACATCCCTTCTCGGTATTCAAAGAAAACTTTTAATGGAAGAGCCAAAAAGAGATTTTTTAAAGACAATTTTTACTACTTACTATAAACATTACAAAATAAAATTGTATTTAATCTTAGCTTTTACGAAGATTTCACACAAATACGACGGCTATTCTTATCTTAAAAATCATGGTTTAATATTCAAATATAGTGAAATAAAATAAACCACTTTCGAAGTATATTAAACTTTATAATTTATCATTTAATTTTTTTTATAATTTATTTAAATCAACATCAGTTCATAAATGGCAAGTCAGCAAGGATTGTGATGTATGGCATTACGTTCACCCTGCCTACATCGTAAGTGAACTGGCGTGAAGATATAATATATATATATATAGATATATATATATATATATATATATATATATATATATATATATATATATATATATATATATATATATATATATATATACTTTATAAATGACCGAGTTCTAATGTAGCTTAATTGGTAACCTCCTCCCTTTGGGAAGTCGGTTGATTTATCCGATTCTGACAAAGAAAACGAGATGAGAGAGAGAGCTTCGCTTTTTTTGTCAAAAATTCATTTCAAACCAAAAAAATTGATCCGAATTGTTAGAGCTGTTTCCGCGAATTAAATTTATATATCTAGACACACACGAATTGCTCATTTAAATTTATTATAGTAGCAGTTTTCCGCGGTGCGTACCCAGGCATCATTGAATTTTATTAAAAATACAATAAGTAATAAATAAAAACATCAACTTATTGAACATCGGATTACCCTATTCTTTTAAATCTCACACATATGATCTTATTTAATTATCTGATATTGACTTGGCATCTATAAGATAAAAAATTGAGAGCGTTGAAAAATTTCAATGCCGATTTAAAAGCAGGTGGCTAGAGAGAGAGAAATTACTCGTACTCTATGCAAGCATTACGACAATATTTTACAGATGAAAGGTCAACGAAGTTGTTTGTTACAAGGCTAACGATATCGTCATCAAGGTTGAAAATAATTCCGTCATACAATCCAGACAGCGATAACATACAAGAATGACATCCGACTATTTTTAAAACGGCTCATATTCGCTACACGCGTATCTCACGGTGTGGTTTTTGTTATAAAGACATCCCTTTGGGCGTGATAAATATTTATGTTTAACACTATGAATGCGTTATGGCGGATCGCGCTGGGTGCTGATGCGGCGTCTTTCAGTATTCGCGAAATCGAGACGCTCTATTTCAGTATTGTGAGGTAAGAACTAAGAGTGCACTATTTTCGTTATGAGTTAGTCATGGGTGTCGAGGTCAGCAGGTGACAAGCGAATGTGAAAGATGTAGCCATAAGCGTTTATTAGTGCGAGGTTACACGAAGCGCTGAGCTTTTTAGTACCTTGTGCGGCGATCAGGTTCGTGCGAGCGGCTTCGGTGCCGGGCTCTAACTGAAGCGATGGTAGGCGGTGCGCCCACGCAGTCCGCCCAAGCTTACAGCTTCACCTGCAGTTTTCACGATTACAATAATGATAATTGCTTCATGAAAAAGGTATTCACCAATCAGTTGTATGAGAAATCGTTGATTTACAATCTTCTGCGATATATCAATTCCTAGTTTGGAATGAAATGGTTTAGAATAGTACGTAATAAAGGAAGGCATAGGTAATAAAATGTCATACATCACAACCAGGCAAGCTTTCATTGCTTATTCCACATTCTTAACTCTCTTCATACAAACATGTAGGTTATGCAGACTCGTGACCTTCGTACATTACTGAATCTGATTAGCTTGGTATTCTGTCTATAAAAAATGCGACGTCGAAAAAATCTCAGTTGAAAAAAATCCTATTATTGCTCACTGTTACCACTCATGATTTAGAATTTATCACATACACTCTCATTCTGAGTATATTTCGGTTTTAAAATAAAATGTTCTCAAACTTATATATGGGCAAATGAACATTTTATCTCAAACATTTGTGTACCGATTCGTATTCGTTCACCAAAATTTATTTAAATCACGGGACACTTGAACATCGAACATTTTATTTATTTTATTATTTCCACAAGGTGATAAACATTGCTGGCTTGTATTCAACGGTGATGACGTTTTTTCTTATTTACATTTAGAACACTTGTTTCGTGTATGACACTCACCTAGGAAAAGCAAAACGTTTAACAATGCAGTCCTTGAACTTAAACTGCCGTGTACTAATGACTCTAATGAGCTGTCACAGAAAGATCTCTTATATTCCCGACGTCCAGGCAACGAATGATGTGATAGCGCTTCCTATATAATAAGCTGAAATGTATTTAGTATAAAACTATTTTTAACTCACCAAGTTTATGTATGTTTAATAACATCTGCATTGGATTGTGAACAGTAAACGCGGTTGTTATTTTTTATATCGAATTATACTTTTCTCTACTGATGGCCCATTGATGGTGAATCCAAGTTTATGTATGTTTAATAACACCTATTGGATTGTGAACTAGATTGTAAACAGTAAAAAATTGTTATTTTTTTTCAGATGGTGGAGCATGGATTCTATTGCGTCAGGATTGGTAGGGCAGCAGTACCAAACCTTGGCGAGGTGTTGCAAAGCTTTACCAACTATTAGTCACGATTGTAAGGAATGTTATAGCTAATCATTCGCTTTTTACAAACTACCTGGCAGAATGGTAGATAGTCTATTTTAAAGGTGGCCCTACAAACACGGGGCAAAAAACCATTGCGCACACAATATTGCAATGTTTCACCATACTGTTAATCCTTCACTACTCTCGTTCAAACTAGTGTTGGGTTAAGAAAATGTAACGTAAAATACAGAGGTAACATGATAAAAGGACGTGCAACTGATAGAAAGAAAATTGCTCAGATTTCACGACAAGAAATTGTGCGGAGAAACTGTACGCAGATGAACAGACTTACCGCTAAACGATTTCGGAGCCGACGTTATATTTTCCAGAACATTTTCCGAGTAAGCTGATGTAAAATAAACAATTCTCAGACGTGCAGTGAGAAAAGTTGGTTTATTTTAATTATATCTGAGATTTTTTAAGTTTAACATAATGTGGGTATATTAATTTTTTTTTCATATTTGTTATTTTTGCGTGGGTTGCGTGATGCGGCTAGCAGCTTGCGTCATGCAGGGGCAGCGTGATAAAATTTAGTAATAAATAAACTATTTTTTATATCATAGGATAGCAATAGCCATGGTTCTCCTAGAAAAAGACACAAACATGGCTTTTAAACACCATAAGATGGTAACGATATGTAGCTATAAGTTGTAATGTTAGAAACCCTACCTCCATGGATGGGAGCGGTTACATTCACATATTGCAGTTAAGCTTTAAAGCGCGGGTTCGAGTCTTGTTCTCAATTCAAGTCTCGTTGTAAACTAATTCCAGATAATTCTGTTCGGCTATTTATTGACTCTCCAAGTTTCTCCAGTCTCCAAGAATCTCCAGTTTTGAATAAATTTCAAATACTTAAATAATATTTTCTTATATTGAGTAGAAATTCAAATTAAAAAGATAATTTAAAATTTTAAGAAAATAATTTTGATGTATGTCAAAAAACTTATGTAAATATTACAAGAAAAACAAATCTTTTCGGCCTTCTCCGCCAGTCTCCAACAAGCCAGTTTTGATTTCGGTCTGCTTTGCTCGGGTTAGTGCCACCGAGCTGGTTTCCGTAGCCAGTACATGCTGAGGTTCTCTTAGGGTTTACGCCGTGGACCTCAACAGTCAGCGCGTTCTACGGTGCCTTGACTAGAAGCCTCAGACATCTCCTGAGCCTGAGCCGGGGGTCTCTAAGACAACTCGCCAGCGTGTGCTGGGAGTCCCTGAAACCCTGTCAATGCGGGACTTCAATTCTTTAGAGACTAATATGCGTTTGGTGAAATGCTGTATTTTATTTAACTTCCCCTATGCGTCATCAGGTTTCTCGAGTCTCAAGGAATCTGGTGACATTTTTTCTTGTAACGGAGATCCCGTTCCTCCATCCTCCATAAAGGCAGAGGATTTAAATATTGCCAAACTTCATGCTTCACAGTCGCGTAATTGTTTTAAAAAGGGGTACATGGTTTTTTCTTCACGTATATAGAATATATAATAGCTCGCAAGGAGTAATTCGATTAGACTTATGTATCTATCTCTACTTATAAGAAAAATTTTAATGTTTGTTTTGTACTTTTTAATTCATTTTAATAAAAGATTATTTTTCAGAATTGTTTTACATTTATTTATTTCTTCAGTTCAACGACAAGTTGCAAATTAGTATATACGTACTAGTATATCTTCACGCCAGATCCCTTACGGGGTAGACAAAAAGAACCGAGTGCCATCATCACGATCTTTGCAGGCTTGTCTCGCTTCCTCCACATTCATCACTCTCTTCATACACACACGCCGGTTGCGAAGACTCTTAACACCACATTCGGACAGTACTCGATCAATGTGATCATGGTATGTCAGTCTTGGTCTTCCCCGGTACCTACATCCTTCCAAATTCGCATTGTATATGTTTTGTTAACCTTTCATCTACCATTCTTTCTACATGTTCGAAACAACGGAGCATGCCCTTTCTCATCTTTACACCGACTCTCTCTCTCTTCCACATTACGAACCCGGTCTGCGAGTGTTACACCACATATTTTTCTTAGCGACCTCATCTCGACCGCATTGATTCTACTTTCATGCCCTTTCTGACATACTCAACTCTCACTTCCATACAATAGCGTATGTAATGCAAAATTAAATTAGTAACATTTAATATTATGCAAATGATAGTTGCTTCAGACTATGAAGCAGTTTACTTGTTTTTTAACGTATTCACTCGTTTTGAGAATATCGCCTGGTTCCTCTGCCTGCTGCAGCAATAGCGATTACGATAGTAGTAAAGATGTAGAGATATAGGCTATGTAGATTTACTCATATATATATAGTATCTATTACGTAGAACGTTTCAAGGAACTATTCTGTTGTTAAATTTCACTACCATATCAACATTCTAACTTGGAGATTGGAACGTAATAATCATCTCGATGTCTGAATATGCCAATCAATTTAGCCATTCTTTTGTGCTTCAAAGAAGCAGGTAAAGCCTTCAGCCCGTCTAACTCATTTTGATAAAACGTTTAAAAGTAGTCTTAATCAGATTGGTGAAATACGATAACAGTAGTCATCACCCATCTCGTAGCCGACTATTCGGTGAACAGTCGGCTTATAATAGTCAACCGAAATGCTAATTGGCGTTCAATTCACTCTGCCGATCCCCTGGGGGAATCTGATTGATGATGTTTATTTATTGATATTTGCTAATTTTTTTGCCAGCAACGATTGGTTGGTTTTACGTATGTAAAAAATTCATGGTAGTAGTCACAGACCACTTAAATACTAATAGACACGCTATTGGGAAGGGAATGTGTCGCCACGCATATGATCAAAAATCATATTACTGTAAAAAATTCATACATTTGTAGGTTATATTATGTTGAGAAAAATTGAATTAAACCACGTTTTATCGTACAAAATGAGACGACAACATTTAAAAATTACCCTTGAAATGATTTTATTTCATTGGTAAGTAGTATAACTCTGTATTTCTGTATGTAATTGCAGGCTACGGTGTCAAACTAAGAAATTGTCTTGAAAGACGTATCCATTTAATCCCTGGTAGTAGTAGTATATATAATGAAGTTAAAAGGAAAACTGCCTCAGCTTTACAAGCTTAAGCTTACAAGATTATGAGTAATAGCCAATCAACTTATAAAATTACTTGGAGAAGTTTTAATAGGCGATGAACCTGTGGTGAAAAAGTTCTAAATCTATTTTTTTTTATTAACTTTCACTTGTCGTATGTTAAAAGAACAGACGGCAAAGAACTTAGAGCAGGCATCCATCTAAGTATGTACGCCATGATAATTTAAATACACCGTTTATTTGCAATTATTCAATCTAGACAGTTAATTGTAATCAAAGATTTGACGAACTTCGTTTTTGTTTTTGTTTTTTTTAAGAGGGCGCAAACGAACAGGAGGTGCATCTAGTAGTAAGTGATCACCGCCGCCCATAGACATCCGCAATGCCAGAGGTTTTGCAGGTACGTTGTTGGTCATTTAAGAATGATTAAGATCTTTTCTTGAAGGTGCCCAAGTCATATCCGTTCGGAAACAACCCTGCCGATAATTGATTCTACAATAGAGTTGTGCGAGGCAAAAAGTGTCGAGAGAAACGAAAATGTGTCGAGATTTGAGGGTGGAACTTCAAAGTTTGTTCATTTGACCCGTCTTCAATACAAAAATATATTTAAAATGACGTAACGGAAACATTCGACTCAACTTAATTTTCACATATCACGTAATACTCATCAATTATTTCGAATGGGAAAATGCTTGAAGCTTTTATTTTTAGACATGCGCGAACAGACAAACAGGTGCGGCAAAGGTTACACGTACTTTGATTTTTATTATATGAAATGAAGTACCATATTCACTATTTTAAATCTATCAAAAAAGCTCACCAAGATTTCTAGGTTATTCAGGCGGCGAATTACGTGACACCCATCCTTAGATTTGTCAATTTTAATAATGATTACGATAAACGGTGTGACGGTATAAAAATTAGACTATGAGCATCAAAGAGTACTACGACTTGTCTAATAAACAAATACAATATTCTGAAATTTAAAAGAAAGAAAAACTGATGAATGAAATATATTCTTTTTATTATGACGCAAAGACCTACAGACCCATTATCGAATTACGACGAAAAAATACACAAGGAGCGTTTGAAAGTGAAATGAAAGTTAATGCAAGTTTCACAGTGGGGTCACTTAACAGCGGATATTACGAGTACGAAGCTAAATTCAATCCAAGCACCACCGACCACACAGCCTATAGACGGCTAATGTTTGATTTTCGATATTGAATGCATTCTGGCAACTAGCTGAAGTAAGACGAAGTGGGGTTGCAACGCCGTAATTGGCTAACTCAAGGCCACAGTGAAAGATAGTAATGTACAGAGCATCTGATTGGTCGACACTGATTACCCAATCACTACTCATTGGCACGTGGACATTACATCGGAACTATAAGTCAGATGTGTTGACACAAGTCATTCACCTATTATTAGGTGTCCATGGGCTGTGTGGTCGGTGCCAAGCAGAAATGCTTGGATTGATATACTTGTTTTTGATTATCTTCATTTTTAGAATTTACACCTTCAACCGTCGGCACTTGTTGAAATTCATTATGAAAAAATGTTAGTTGACAAAAATATTAGTTGAAACTAGTTTATGATGCTTTGTACTTTAATTTCACTATAAGTGTAGACAAATAATTATAAATTAATCGACCGGTTTCGCTTTTTAAAGCATGATTAGGACGTAATATTCTTTCCTACAGTCAAATTTCAAAAAGTAAAGAGTATTACGTCCTAAAGATTCTTCAAAAAGTGAAAGCGGAGTAAAAGTTATGATGTTATATCGTAATAACTCGTTACGCACTATCCAAGCTTTTTCTCTCAGCATCACCGAAGTTAAACTGTGAGAAAATGCTTAATAGCATTAAGTTATGCCTTTGTACTCATTTGTGCAATAAAGTATTTAAATAAAATAATAAATAAATAAGTGACACACAAGGCTAATGCCTTATACTGAGGCCGCACTTGCGTCTGTCGTCAAAAAGTTTCGCGCAATGACGCGATACATGCAGATGTGACCGGTAGGCGTATCACCTAACGTTTGCAATCCGTCAGCGATCAGCGATGACTTTTAAACGTAACAAAAAACTCATCAAAAACGTCGCCAATTGCTTACTGGTCACTAGATGCACTTATAGCAATGTCACGCCACCAAAACTAATCAAGCGGCCACGACTGTCACTTGCACACACGGCTGTTATGTGTCTTACAATAACTAAACAATTACAATAATTTCGCATTGCGAGTTACGTGATAACGCCGCCGGTATTATCGGCTGTCGTCGCAAACATTTGAACTGTGTGTGCCTTATCGCGCGGTTAGCGGTACGTCTAAGGGTTTTAGTGTACTAATTAATGTCTACGGAGCGATACACGCAGGTGCAGCCAAAGGGTTATACCTTACGACAAGGCATTTGTACTGATGATGAATAAGCAGATTACAAATGTGTACATCAAAACGGGAATTAAAATAATCGCGTTATGTGTAAATACACCTTTACATCTGAAATATGTTTCAGGGCTGAAACAACAGCTTGTATTTATACTGCACTGCGTGATGCACCCACCCGATGAATCACAATGACAATATTATAACGCTGTGATGACCTCGTGGAAAATATAATTGTTATACTATGATGAGTTTGGCACATTGATTCCAAATGAATCATTAGTGTATTTTGTAGATTATTGTAGATTTTTAACGGAATAGAGAACTAAAAAAATGCAGTACCAAACATTAATGTTTGTCCAATGATTGAAACCTAATTAATAACGGCATTATTTGTCATATATTTATTATATTTGACTTGCGCAAAGCCCTCGAAAAAATGTCATCGTCATGGTTTTTCCCACGAACATTCATAACCTATTTCAGCCCCTAAGGGGTAGATTTAAAAAAAACTATGTTAAAATCCAGGTCTTCAACTATCTCCATACCAAATTTCATCAAAATCGGTTTGTCTTTTTAATCGTGAAAGAGTAACTGACAGACTGGCAGACTCGCATTCATAATATTAATATTTAGTATGGAGAATATTATTATCTTTTGCTAGCGGCTTCGCTGATGTTAAAAGCTATTTTTGTAACACGGAAGCGGACAGAAATTTCAATTCTTAATAATCGAATGAAAGTGAATATAGTGCCACTAGCGGCAATCTATCGCTATCGTTAAAGAGGTATTTCCATTTCTTTATTCTTTATTTTCTCGATGACAGATCGACCCCCATGTAATTTTGTGTTGTTTACGTTAAAATGTCTCACAAACGATACTGAACTTCATAGACGGGTAGTAATGTGCTACACATAATGATTACTATAGGAGCTACATCGATAAACTTAACACGATGTCAGACCCGTTTTTTATAAAATGTAAGAAACTAAACTACTGCCGGATACTTTTTTACAAATGTATGAACTATAATATTATCGATCGCCCTGTTGGTCGAGTGATTAGCGGCCCTGAATACGCAATCGACGGGGCTCGAGTTCGATCCCCGACGGGGACAAGCATTTGTGTGATGAGCATGAATGTTCGTATTTCCGGGTTTGGGTGTTTATTATGTATGTAAAAGTATTTATATATGTATTTCTATGTATTAGTATCGTTGACTAACACCCACAACATAAGCAAATAATTTGCTTACTTTGGGGTTATATCAGTAAGTGTAATTTGTCCCGTGAATATTTATTATTATTATTATTATATGACGGTGACGTCAACGTCAACGTTGTCAACCGATGTCACACGACGTGGTTGGCGTTTTTTCATCGCCGTACGAAGCTTATTTTCCTGCATGCCGCTTGTACCGTAAGATCCGTAGTAATTTTTGAAACAGTAGGTCCACTAATTCCTAATGTGACCGCAACACGCTCTCGCACTTGCGACAGTCGTAAAAACGGACCACCATTTTGATACTCTGCTTCAAAGTAATTACTAATCTTATCACCAGTTCTTTCACCTGCCGTTTTTTTTAGAACAGATCCTTTCGGCATTTTGATATTTGACAGCTGGGCAGAAATCAATACGGAGGAACACGAAATACACAACGTAACATATGAATAATGTGAAAAAACTCAGCGAACAGAAACGTAGTGACTAGCACGACTGTGTTGTTGCGAGTGACAGATTAAAACAAACACATAATGGCGCTGGGCCATTCAGTGTTCCCACCTCGAAAACATATATTTGAATGTTTTTAATATTTGTCTTTGTTCAAAATATAATAAATATATGCGATCGATATCATTACTTATTTGGTCACAACACTACAACTTTAAAATTAGAACTGTCATCGAGAAAATAAAGAAATGGAAATAGTTATAGTTACAAATCGACTACCTATTTATATAACAACTCAGGTAAGGTCCTTGACGACATAAAAAATCATTTTTACCTAAACTATTAGGACTATATGACCTAAAGGCGACCCGACAAACCTATACCTATTCATATTTAATATTTATGTAACAAGTCAGAGAGCGACTAACTTTCCGCTATGATGCTTGTATTTTGAGTCATGAACGAAGACTGTACGTTTCCTAATTAATTGATGACATAAGATCCACTGGAATAACTAATTTATAAGTATGAACTGAAAACAAAATATGTTTAACCATACGCAGATGACAAATACGAAACGTTCTTTTTTTATATCAGCAGCATCAACAGACAGCTCTCTTGATTGAAAGATAAACCATCGCCTATAGACAATAAGATTTGTTCCGTATTCCCCCTAACTTTTTGTCCCAAATTCCATAAATTTCCGTATTTGCCCCACATACAAAATATTTCCTGTTACGCCCTACATTATATAAGGTCCTAAAAGTACCGTTTACAAATACACAAATTTTTCAAGAACGTCGTTACTTTTGAAACATAAGATTTCCTTCGTGTAATATAATAATCAAGTAGGTATGTATCAAATTTGCTGTTTTTCGTATTATTTCTAAAGGAATTATTAGATTGAAATATTTTATCTACAAATTATTTGAATATTTTAGTTATTTTAATAAAACCATACATAAATAAAAAAATATGTTTTATTATAAAAGTTTCATGTACATTTCTAAATCCCAATCAAAACCACAGATCAGTTTTATTAATTACAATAGTTTATAACTAACTAAATGTGTCTTGGTATCTAATATATCTTTACAAAACAATTAACTGAGATTACATAACAAAACTGTTAAATCAAATGGAAAATTTAGAGCGTAATAAAAATATATAAAAACGTATAGAACATCAATCTAAAAATGTAAATGAAATAAAAAAACAATATCAAGATTGTACTTAAAAAACAAAAGGACTTATTTTTTCCAAACAATGGCCTAAAAAAATAGAACCATTTAACATGGACTGTATTGAATTGTTAATTATTTTATCCATCTCGATGTCGCCTAGTCGCCTTGTATTTCCTTGTCGTCGGAATCGAGTTTGATTTAGGTTGATCATTTTTTATAGTTTTTAAAAACTTAATAATACTCAATTTTCCTTTTGTTAAACAACGAAATTTTTGTTTCTGACGTTACTTAAAATTGTTAATAAAAACGAACGATGCAAAACAAGCATAAAATCTGGAGCGAATCAGAACGAAATTATAATAATAAGTAGAAAAACATTTTTTAGGACGAAACAGGAATAAAATGTATGACGAACACGGATTTCTGACGTGGGGCGAAACTTTGTAGATCGAATGCGGAACAAATCGACAATAAATATGCTAATGGTGCATTGCTATCTATATATGGCGGGATGGCTATGTCACATGCATAAGAGTATCTTCAAACCGGAACAAGACAAAGGCAAGCAACGACGGTATTGCGGCAGGAATGGTAAGGAAGTGGTACCAGACCCAAGCGAGACGTTGCAAAACTTTACGATGTCCTAGTCACGATCGTAGAAACAAGTATAATCAATCGATCATCTTTTACGACCTGCCTGGCAGAACGGCAAATGCTCAAATGTTTTTTGGTCAAATTGATCAAAAAATTTAAAGGGGGCCGGACCAATACCGGGTAAATACGTTCTACATACTGAGTGAACATCGTTACTTTCAACCGACTTCCTAAGAGGAGGTGGTTATTGATGCTGCTGTGTTTTAGGTTTCCGTACCTAAAAGGTAAAACGGGACCCTACTACTAAGCCTCTGCTGTCTGTATGTCCGTCCGTCTGTCACCAACCTGTATCTCATAAACCGCGATAGTTAGAAAGCTAAGCCTCTGAACCGCTATAACAACAAAAACTTAAAGTAAAAAAAAATATTAAGGGGGGTTCACCCCCCCCCCCCCCATCATTAAACGTATTTCTTTCGTATTTTTAAAGACAATGGTATGGAACCCATCGTGCGTGGGTCCACTCGCACTTGGCCGGTTTTCTTTTATTTTTGTTACCTCGGTCATTTCTAAAAGCGATTTTAAAATTTGTATATTTTTTTGGGAAGGTATTATACTTCTCGTGTGGTTCTGTTTCTATTAGATAGTAAATAGCAAAGCGGCAGATGATCTATTGTTGCAAAGTGGCCCGGACCATCACTGGAGTAGAGTACAGCAAGGCACCACCGGCGTATTCGAACTGATTCCTGCTACAATAGCACCAGTCCTAGTCGTCGTTTACAGTTTGGAGAGTGTGGAATACCACATGCGTAATTTTACCGGCTGTCTTAATAGCCGGTAAAATTACGCATGTGGTATTTTTATATCATAAGATAGCAAACAAGCAGATGGGTCTCCTGATGGAGAGTCAACCATCGCCTATAGACACCAATGGTGTTAATGGTGCGTTGCTATCTTGTGGCGAGGTCTCATGCCACATGCCTAAGTTTACCGGCAATTACTCCCCAAACCGGAACACGACAGCATCTAGCACTGACGCTATTGCGGCAGGAATAGGCAAGGCGGTGGTACCATATCCGGGCGACACAATGCAGTACTCTACCACCTAGTAGCCATGATGGTAGTGACTCGCATAGCCAATCGGTTGCCTTTTACGACCTGCCTGGTAGAACGGCAATTGGTCTATTCTTCAAAGGAGCCCGGAACTAACACAGGGAAAAATTATCCGGGGTATTCCAATATTGTCACACGAATAGCAATGCACCATTAACATCTTATGTGTTTACAGGCGGGGGTTAACTCTTTCCATCAAGAGAACCATCTGTTTGTTTGCTTGAAATATAATTAAAAATATATCATCATCGTTCACTAACTACTTACAGATGTGCGACGAACGTACAAATGTTTAAATATACAGACGTATACTTACAAAATTTAGAATACGTGTCTCCTCCATCTTTTCATCTGTTGAAAAACAATAATAAATGTATTTTAAAAAGTTACACTGTCTTCTAAATGTACCTCTCAACTATAGATATATCTCAAAAATTATTGACCTATTATTATGAAATTTGGACTATTCCCTAAGTTGGAATATCCCTGATTTAAATTAAAAAAAATTATCTTGATAAATACGTCTTTTAGTTTCCGAAAAATTTGTGGACAAACATACATATAGTTACAAAATTTATTACACGTGCTTGGACGCCTTATTTATTTATTTCAACAATATTACTTACATGCATGTCAAACTGATGATAACTTGCGTTTTTTCGTCGGTTGAAAATGATAAATAGAAAAGATACGAATCTACCTACGTTGCAAGAAAATACTCTAAGAAATTTAGTTCTATACACGAGATATATCGTCAGGTCACAATAATTTGTTAAATTCCTTTGAGCTGGCTATCTAATTGTTCGGAAATTCTACATTACACTCACTATGACATAAAGAATGATATATTAAGTATCCATTCACTCTTAAAGCTAGATAGCCCCGAACAATAAAGATCGTAAGGTACAATATATTTATTAAAATCCTAAATGTGAAATTCAATGCGTATAAGAACTCACGAGAAAAAGGTGCTACTGAATAGTACATGGGTAAATCATTTGAGTTACGTAAAACGGGCCGTGTTTATGACAGATTGACAACTACAATTTCTTCCCAGGGCAGACGTAATTTGCAGATACGAATATGCATTTCGAGAGAAATTGTGATTTGATAATTTTATATTTTATTATCTAGTGGGAAAATGGGCATATCTTATTTATAGACTGTATCGCGAGGGATTTGACAGATACGTTGTTAAGTCAAAAGAGTACATAATCTAGGCCTTAGTCAAAGATCACGAGTTAAAAATATCGTACAGAAGTATATGTATATATTTTAAACAAAGAAAAATAGAATATGCATTTCAAGGGAAACTGTGTTTAGAAAATTTAATATTTTAATCTATAGGGAGCAAATGGGCGAAATGCTTATCTTGTGGGGATACATTTCATGAATAAGATATTCATGAATTGTATCACGAGGGATTTTGCATATGCCTTCTCAAATCGAAAGAATACCTAATTTAAACCCTAGTCAAAGGTCACGAAGTAAAAAATATCGTATATATAAAGGTATTTTAGAAAAAGAGAATGAATAAAAACTGACTGGATGATGCGGTGCTATCAGTGTGGCGAGAAGGCAATGCCACATTCATACGTCCACTGGCTACCTTACCTTACCTTAAAAACCCGAACATGACAATTACAACCCCGTGTTGGTTCGGGCTCACTCAACAAAACAGACCATCTGCCGTTCGTAGAGGCGAACGGTTAGCTATACGAGTCACTGCCATCGTTGCTATTAGGTTATTAGGTTAACTAGTTATGTACCACCGCCTTACCTATTCCTGTCACAATAGCGTCAGTGCTTGTCACTGTTGTGTTCTGGTTTGGAGGGTACGGTAGCCGGTAAAGTTATGCACGTGGCATTAAGACCACTCCAAAAGAATATCCACACCATTAAAATATTTGGTTTCTATAGGCAATGATTGTCTCTTTCCATCATGAGAGACATCTGCTGTTTGCTATCTTATGATATAAAAAACGCTAGTGTGACAGGAGTAGGTAAGGCAGTGGGACCATAATACACCCGGGTGAGACGTTGCAGCACTCTACCACTCAGGATGGTAATGTCACGTATAGCCGATCTTTCGCCTTTTCCTGGCAGAAAGCAGATGGTCTATTCTTCTAAGAGAGCCTACTACTACTAACACGGGAAAAGTCATTTGTCATAAGCGCGGACTTTAGGCTAACTATCTACAATCAACGTCACCAAAATTAAATGAATACTACGCAGAATTGAACCAGTGACACTAATCTAAGGGTTGAGTTATAAAGTAATAAAAAAATAAAAATAAGTTGAGTAAATCTGTTACAACGGTATCACCATTTTCCGTCGTCCAATCCTTTTCTGTCGCTCAAAACCGCTATTTGCTAGAGCGACACAGATAGCGGGAATGCGATAGCATCTAGGATTCTGCCGCGTGCTATCGCATTACAGATAGTGGTGGTTCTGAGCGACAGAAAATATAGGCGCGATGGAAAAAAGCGATTCCGTGCTGACATATGTAGGGCAGCTCTAAATAGCAGGCTACCGTCCGCGCTTTAATCCTATCCAATCAAGATCCTTTTTATTTTCAAGGTGGTGGCGCCGCTGGTCCGTCCCGCTGAAGGGTCATAGTGATGGAACCAGCGGGCCAACTTTTTTTTATTATTTTTCTAGTAGCATTTGTAGATTGCTTGAACCGCTACAAGGTTTAGTCTTAGTCAGTGATGAAACGTCGTTGTCGAATCTTTTTGTTTAAAATATTTTATACATTAAAAATACCGTCTTCAATACTGTGTAAATAAAATCATGTCCGATCCACTAAGGCTAGAGCACAGGCAGGCGACTTGCTTAACGCCTAGAGCCTAGCGAACTACCTAGCGAGTAGCTTAGTAAAACGAAAATTTGAGGAAGAATTGCTTAGCGAATTGTTGAACAGTGTGAACGGTGGCAAACTATCTAGAACGCTTGTTTTACTAAACTACTCGCTAAGTGGTTCGCTAGGCTCTAGACGCTTAGCAAGCCGCTTGTCCCTGCGTACGTAACCAAAGACATTGCTTGGTAGCGTGATACAATTGCATATATTTTATTACTACTTTTACTTTATTAGTACTTTTTGAGTTTACAAGCAAAATAATTTGCTTACTTTGGGGTTAGATCAGTCAGTGTAATTTGTCCCGTGAATATTTATTATTATTATTTTTCGGATATCTATACATACCTATAATAAAATCGTAGGAAAGTCAATGTATGTCCGGGGTAAATTCAAAAAGTACTGCATGGATTTACTTCAAATTTTGCATGAATATTACTAATAGGTCGGGTCAATATATAGGCTACATATCATCACGCTATCACTTACGGGGGAGGAGCTGTGCGGAGTAAACGAAGTCCGCACAGACGAAGTCGCGGGCAACAGTTAGTAGATAGATAAATTTTCGCCAATCGAAATAATTAATCTCAAATGATAAAAAATTGCGAAAGACACAGACGCCAGTATGAAGTCACGCTCACTTACTCGATGAAGTGTTGGACAGTTTGAAATATTCGCTAAATGCTAGCGACATACAATGATTTCAAAGTACCAAAATATTTTTTTTATTTTTTAAATAGAATCATTTGATCGTTTTTGTAATTTTTTGAATGTCATCGACATCATAGAAAGTAATCATTTTGGGTCAGGCGAACAAAGTCGCGAGTAAAAGCTAGTAATTTACATTTTAAATTTTATGCAAAATACATCCATCATGTAAAATTTATTAAACATCGCGTCGTGTTTCGAGAAATGCTTTTAATAAATAATGAGCTACTTAACGGAAAATTTCGAGCGCCAATTAGAAATGTAATGGCTACTTGCATATTATTTATAATCGTCAAAGTATTTTAAGGTTTTGGAGTCTACAACCCCTTACTGTTTCCTCATGTCTGTCCGTCCGTCTATCCGCAGCTTAGTTCAGAAAGTATTAATACTAGAAAACTGTAATTTGGCATGAATATTATTTTACTACATTGTCACGCTGACAATGTAGTAAAATAAAAGATGTGAAATAATTTAGGGTACTTCCTATACAGTTAAGTGGGGAAGTTTTTTCTTGCGTACGTTTTTTTAAAAACTAGCTGTTGCCTGCGACTTCGTCCGCGTGGTCTTCGTTTACTCCGCACGACTCCTCCCCCGTAGGTGATAGCGTAATAATATGTAGTTTATATGGTGACCCGACCTGTTATTCATATACATGCAAAATTTGAAGTAAATCCATGCAGTACTTTTTGAGTTTACCCCGGACATACATACAGACAAATAGACAAAAACTATATTTTTGTCTTCGATATCGATTGTAGATCACGCCCCAAGTATTCTTTTAAAAAAATATTCAATGTACATTTTTGACTTTCCTACAATTTTATTATATGTATAGATGTTGCGTATTTGAGAAAACAATTTTTCTATTAAGGGATTCGTTTGAGAAATATGAAGCTTGAAAGTGTGTTGAAAGCGCTCATTTTTATTAGTCACGCATTCCCCCTGCCGGTTTAATAGTTGTTTTTGATGTGTGAAAAAATTCACGATAGTAGTATATGGGTGATTCCGTTCTAACTGTGATATGTGTCATTACCGTGTCATGTCCATTTCTAGAATTTATTTATAAATTGTTAGTTTTTTTGTCGTAATAAATGATATAAATTAATTACCTCATAAATTCTAATGTTTACGACAAAAAAAACGAACAATTTATAAATAAATTCTAGAAATGGACATGACACGGTACTGACATTTAAGTGATATATTGTAAGTTTTCTGTAAGTGGCAAGTTATATTATAGGAAAATAATGTTGAAATATGTTTATAATTTTCCAATAAGCACAAAAATTTCATAAATTAATTATTAATTAATGACCTGTGAGAACAAACAATACAGGACATTGAATATCACAGTTAAAACGGAATCACCCATATATATATATAACGAAGTTAAAAGGAAAACTATCATCGTTGACCGTCCCGTTGGTCAATTGGTTAGCGACCCTGACTACACAATCAACGGGGCTCGAGTTTGATTCTCGACAGGGGCAGGCATTTGTGTGATGAGCATAAATGTTAGTATTTCTGGGTTTGGGTGTTTGATACGTATAGACCAACTGCCGTCGAAGAAGAAGAATAGACGACTGCCTGGCAGAAGACAGGTCGTAAAAGGCGACCGATTGGCTATACGTGTCACTAACATCGTGACTATTAGGTGGTAGAGTTCCGTAGTGACTCGTTCGGGTATTTGGTACCACCGCCTTACTTTATGTGTGTGTCATTAAGGCCTCGAGGATAGTAATGCACCATTAACATCGTTTGTGTCTATAGACGATGGTTATCTCTTTCCATCACGAGAGCCATCTGATCCTTTGCTATGTTACGATATGTAAAAAAAGTGATACATGTAGCATTACGTTTCCGCCACACGGGTGTCATGTGTCAACGCACATGGATGTTTGATATCTTTGTGACTTTTCGGCAACGGATTTTTCTATTAAATCGATTGTTCATACAAAAGTTCCTTGGATTGTACATACTGAGTTGTCCCGTTTCACCGGGCAAGCCATCTGCTTACTATCCTACGATCTAAATCACATTTAGTTACACTTTTTTTTTGATTTATCGATAGGTTGGCTACCTGTCATAAGAATTTTGTTAGGCTCCCCGTGTTGGCTTCGGGCTCCTTTGAAGTCCCCGTATTGGTCCCGGGCTGCTTTGAAAAATAGGCCAACTGCTGTTCTGCCAGGCAGGTCGTAAAAGTCGACCGATTGGCTATACGAGTCACTACCATCGTGGCTACTAGGTAGTAGAGTTCTGCATTGTCTCGCCCGGGTCTGGTACCACCGCCTTACCTATTCCTGCCGCAATAGCGTTAGTGCTTGTCATTGTCGTGTTCCGGTTGTGAGGGTATGGTAGCTGGTATACTTATGCGTGTTGGATTATATCTTGCTACAAGATAGCAACGCACAATTAACACCTTTGGTGTCTATAGGCGATGGTTGATTCTTTCCATCAGGACATCCATCTCCTGATGGAAAGAATCATCCATCAAATAAAAATTAAAATTTGGACGCATCCACGATAAGTCTCTTTTTATATCATAAGACAGCAAACAAGCAGATAGCTCTCCCGATGGAAAGATTCAACCAACACTATAGACACCAAAGATGTTAATGATGCGTTGCTATCTTGTGGCGAAGTCTGATGCCACATGCATTAGTTTACCGGCTACCTTACCCTCCAAACCGGAACACGGCAGTGACTAGCACTGACGAGTGACGCTATTGCAAATTTAATAAATTGTTAATAACTTTCGCATTTTTATGCGTGATTTCTATTTTTTTAAGTTTTCTAGATAAAATTACGGTTATCTGAGAAGGAGAAGCTATGAAACGGTACGTCTGGACTAGGCTATCTGCAACGTTTCACACGGATTTGGTATCACCATCTTACCTTTTCCAGTCATAGTAATGTCACCATTTGTCTCTGATGTGTTTCAATTTCAGATAATGACGCAGAAGCTATGATAATACTTTTTATGATGAGATCCATACCTATTATGTTTGTATGTTTAACCTATGATATAAAAATAGGCCTCATATCTGTATTTGAATGCAAGGCGCTTTTATTGAGAAGAAAAAGAAACAAAACGCAGAAATATACAGCGTTAACTTTAGAATTGAATTTACCAATGAGCTAACTATTCTGTTAAAGATTTTCCCTAATGAAATAATAGGTGAAGCTGGGAATTTTAATTTGTTGAGAGTTTAAATGGAAAATTGTTTGATTATTCTAATGAAATGGAAAACAAGTTTCTAGAAAAGTTGTCGCGTCGTCGTTGCTTTACTGCACAAGAGAAAAAGAATTAATAGTTTGCAAGATCATTCAATACTTTTTAAGAAAAAGTGCTGATGAATATAAACGCTACATAATTTTTACGTTATATAATCAAGAACTAAACCAATTTTTTTTATTTACTGGCTAACACTTACCGCTATGTTAGGCCTAAATTTCTTGACGACTTATATAGATTGGCTACCTGTCATAAGAATTTCGTTAGGCTTCCCGTGTTGGTCCCGGGCTTCTTTGAAGAATAGGCCAACTGAAATTCTGCCAGGCAGGTCGTAAAAGGCAACCGATTGGCTATACAAGTCACCACCATAGTGGCTACTAGGTGGTAGAGTTCGGCATTGCCTCGCCCGGGTCTGGTACCACCGCCTTACCTATTCCTGCCGCAATAGCGTTAGTGCTTGTCATTGTCGTGTTCCGGTTTTGAGGGTATGGTAGCTGGTATACTTATGCATGTGGGATTAGACCTTGCTACAATATAGCAACGCACAATTAACACCTTTGGTGTCTATAGGCGATGGTTAATTCTTTCCATCGGGAGACCCATCTGCTTGTTTGCTATCATATAACATAAATAAGGCCCAAAATTTCGTTTTTGCCCCACGTCCCTTGTTTTTATAACTACGCTATTAAATACTGGCCTCTTTCTTTTTGGTCGTACGTTTAGTATTTGAAAGTTCAGTACAGTTCGTGTCTCAACTCACTTTCTGCCTCTAAAAATACTCTGTGAAATGAATTGCTTGTAGTGTTTCCGAACCAATAATACAAGGCCCTTCAAGAAAAGAACCTACCCATTCCTCAAAGGCCAGCAATGTTCTCACAAAACCCTGAATATAGAACTCTAGTTTTATGTGTCATAGTAATGAAGTAGATATATCAATGTAGCATTCATTAATTTATTTTCATTAAAAGCTCCTGATGAAAAGAGACATGCATATCTTACAAACATTAAAGATGTTAATAATAATGAGTTATTATAGATTTGACATAGCTGTAACGCCACTGGATAAGTTTAATGGCTACGATTACTTTACCCTTCCAACGATACATAACGATGGGCAATGATGTCAAACTATTGGCTTTTATTTCATTGTTTGTATTTCATATTATTTTAAAAAGTAATCTGTTATCGAAAATTCATTTTCTTTGTTGAGATCATTGACTATTGCGACTTTCGAGTTTCTGAAAGTGCCTGACTTGTAAAATTTTTCAAACAATTGTGAATCCAGTCTTGCATTTGTAAAAGTAAATGCTTAAAGGGAACGTATACTAAAATCCATGTATATTTTCCTGATTAGAACATCAGTTAAATTGATTAATTCAACAACAAAATATACTCGTAGGTTGTAAACAACTTTAGACATTATTTACACTTCATTATTTACCAAAACATGATTTTGACTTTATTACCGTGGCATTAGGTACACTCGTTTTGTTTTTTTATAAGCACTTGATTATGAAATACAATAATTGTAATGAAGTCTTTTAAGTATGTACATTGTACGTGTTACGTAAGTGTACGTTTATTTTATAATTTTGTTTGGCTATTTTTTCGACTGTAAAATTTAAGTATGTAGTTAAATTCTCAAAAGTAATTTATATTTAATTTCTTTTATATTTTTTCCTATCATCAGATAGCAAACAAGAATATCGCTCTCCTGATGGAAAGAGAAACTATTGATAGACCGAAGACGTAAAAGGTATGGTGTTAACAGTGTGGCGGGATGGCAATGGAAATAAGTCTACCGGCTACCTTACCCTCTAAACCGGAATACGACAATGACAAGCATTGATGCTATTGCATCAGGAATAAGTAAGGTGGTGGTACCAAATACATGGGCGTGACCTTGCGGAACTCTACCACCTAGCAGTCATGATGGTAGTGACACGTATAGCCAATCGGTCGTCTTTTACGACCTCTGCCTTGCTGAACGGCAGTTGGTCTATTCTTCAAAGAAGCCCGGACTAATATGAGGATTTTTTGCAGAAGTTTGTGATGTTTTTACCCAGAAGGTGGCGTTGGTAATCTATAAAAACACTAAATAAAACAACAAAAGCACTATTGGTCTTTTTATTTCAACTCATTACTTGCACTATAATAACTATACAAAACTGAAAATTGTATTTTTAATACACTTGTAAAATTACATGACATTCAGTATTCAACGCTTAAAAGCACAAGAGTATAGTTTTTAAAATATAAAAAATTGCAGAAAAAAGTTACATTATTTATTACATGTAAACATTTCTGCAAAGATATAAAAATGTAAAGATCACAGAGCTAATAGGTGAAAATAAGAAGTTTTATCTATTCGACTAAATTAGGTCTTTTAAAATCATTAATAGGCTAAAGAATAATAATTTATAACCGTAAATAAAATAAGCGTAAATAGTATAACTTTAAAGTTAACAACATACAATATATACTATTTGATTATGTACACATAGCTTACAAACGATATATTTTTATAACATCTAAAACTGATATTTGGAATTCCACACTTAGAATGTACGCCGTAAATGCATTATCTTAGAGCAACAGTTGATAATAATTCTGTAAAGAGCGAAGTTAAGTTTATCTAAGTACTATCTGTATTCAATTTAATTTTGTTGTCTGTCGTCCTCCAGAGAACTGCTCGCTTTGACCTCCTTTGGTAATGCCGGCTGTAAACGACAAGTCATATTTTTACATTCCGTTCAAATACAAAATATCTTTTATAAAATATGGATTATTATATTACCAGAGAACGTTATTGCAATTTCTTGAAGAGGATTAATAGAGTAATAATATGTTAGCTTATAAGTGTTCTTATATCAAAACAAAAACTTTACATTAAATAAAGTGTCCTTTTATAATTGTTCGTTTTTTGTATTTTAAAACACATTTTAAAAGTTTTATATATTTAGATTTTAAATTAAGTTTTAAGTGTTTTACAAAACGTTTAGGTATATGTTAATAAACTTTGTGGTTTTTATATAGTTTTCTGTATTTAATTTTATTCGCAAATTTTAAATATTCGACTATTTTAACACATCTAATCATGGTCATTGAGAAATCACTACATATATGAAATATAAATTTACTGCTAAAACACAAGTTATGTTAATCGATTTAATTAAGATAACATATAAACTAACACCTAATTTAAAAGTAAGTTTTAGGTTTTAATTATTAGATTGCCCATACATGCTAATATAGCATGTATGGGCACTCTAATAATTGTTATTCTATAATATATAATAAGAAATACAAGTTCTTGTTCATATCTACTACTACTATAAGACGTAAACTTCGCAGGTAAGATGTTAAGCTATACCCTAGTCCACGATAAATAGTTTTAAAAAGTACCTCGTATGGTAGTAGAAACATGTTGTTGTCAGATCGGCGACCAAAACGAAGCCTCATTGAGGGAGCTCGTACAGCGCGGTCTTGATCCTGTATCGAAAGATATACGATTTGAATGATATTTTTTACTTCATAGGGTAGCAAACAATATACATTTTTATGGAAATAAATAACCATCATCTATAGGCAACAAAGTTGTTAATGGTGAGTTGTTATTCGTGTGGCAGGATGGTAATGTCACGAGCAGAAGTTTACCGGCTACGTTATACTTCAAACCGGAACAATGACAAGCACTGAAGCTATAGTACAAGTAAGGCTGTGCTAACAAAACCCAGTGAGACGTTGCAGAATACCACTTCATAATTACGATCGTAGTGACATGCTTGGCTAGTCGTTCACGTGTTATTTATTATCTGTCTGGCAAGAAGGTAGTAGATAATTGTTTAAAAGGGGTCCTGACAAATACAGAAAAAACCCAACCCAACTGTGTATCTATATAGATAACCCGATAAAAAGGAATATCTTCATCTACAATACCGTCTTTACCATAAGGGCCCCCATCCTCAGAGAGCCCCAGAGGACCGACAATTTCTCTCATATTTAATATCAAAATATACTGGTCGGGCGCATTACACTTTTCTCGTTGCACGAACGTCGATCATTTTCAGATTTATTCAAATCAATACATTTATATGAATAATTTGAGTAATAGTAACAACGCACCATTAACATCTTTGGTGTCTATAGGCGATGGTTGACTCTTTCCATCAGGAGACGCATCTGCTTGTTTGCTATCTTATGATATAAAAAAAAAAAACGGACACCATTATAACTTACCATTTTAGTTTATAATCTAAAGTCTATAATGTCTATTTTCAAGTTACTTATTTGATTTTTTATTAATTTATTCCAAAAGGGCCCCGAATTCTTGTGTGCCCAAGGGCCCCAGCATAGTCTAAGACGGGCCTGTTCATCTGTGGACACTGATGATGCTAATTATGTATCTATCGTCCGATAGAAATGACAATGGGCGTACCAAGAGGGGGGGGAGGGGCAACTGCCCACCCTGGAATTTGTATACCTCTCTACTAACTATCTACTGTTGAAGATAAAAATATAATATGATAAAAATATAGTCTTAAAATGTTACGGTTTCCCCTCCGGCCCAGAACCTGTGTACGACCATGGAAACGACAGTGATAAACATTAAACACTGACTCTATTCTGGTAGGAAATATATGGCTTGGTAGGAAATGAAAATAGTAATGCTTTGGTACCTTAAAGTGATGGTTATATCAAGAATTTGTTTGTTTGCTATCTTAAGATATGAAAAAATCTTTCGAAATAATAAAAAAAAAACACCTTGCATTAATACTAACATTAATAACTATAACTCAAACCTTTTAAGCATTTATTGACCAAACTATTCTGATTATTCGCCATAAAATGTATCAATTGTCATAACAATAAAATAGTATCTTGTTAAGGTAATATGTCCATTCGCCACTTTTATAACACGACAGGATTTTACGATTATGAGGTCTGTTAGACAGGTTAAGGTGGATTTATAACAAAAACAATGACATAACTCGGAACCTCACAACCTTTATTAAGTAAAATTTCCTCTAGATTATGAGAAATATTTGATGATGTTCTATTAGATACTTTTAACGTTAATAACTCATTATGTTAATTCTACTTTGATATTTCTGTAGTTAAACGGTGTTGTTTACATTATAAAAAATATATATTATTATAAGATTATGTGGTCTAGATCGCCTCTGTGGTCTAGTGGTCCAGCGTTGGCGTCGACCACATGAGGTCCCGGGTTCGATTCTCGGGTCGGGCACTTAAAAAAATGTTTTTTCAGTTTTCTGATAAACACAAAGTTGCCCGGGATTGGAAAGTGCCCGGTTGGCGATAGGCTTGCCACCTATTACATTTGTGGGACCAAGTATCTTCGGCTAATATTGGGTGCACTTGTTGTACTCTGCCTACAACTTCGGGGTTACGGGCGTGAAGATACTTTATAAAAAAGATATAGTTTTTACTTCAAATCTTATAAATACGACAATGATATAAATTTTATTCAAATTTGTACACCTGTTTGGTCAGCTGTATATAATCAAATTTTCTTTAAATAAAAACTTTGCATTTATGTAATGCCAGCCTAAGTAAGTCTCGAATAATTAGGACATTTTCGGATATCTCAAAAAAATCGGATACTTAGATCTCGATTAATTAATTAGTCTCGAATAATTAGGAATACCTTAGGTCTTGTTTTATAAACGCAAGTAAGAATTAGAAGTATGGTTGAGTAATTAAAAATACTCCATCGTGTTACTCTACGCATTACGAGGTTATTTATTAACATGTTATTTTCTAAGATTTCTAACAACAACTATTATCGGGCTTTAGCAGATTTTAAGGCTCTTAAACGTTTGTATTGGGTACAAAATCGATTGGTTGAAAAATCTTGTGAATTATTGTTTCAAATTTTTTTGTGAAGTATACTTTGATATTTCTGTAGTTAAACTGCTCCTCAATAAACTGATTTTAAAGAAATTAAAGATTCAACGTTGTTTTCTAAGCAAAAGAGTCGATTAGATTTCAGGTTCAATCGGCTTATTAGTTTGAAAGTTATTTAAAACATTTTTTAAAAGTTTTTTTTGGAAATTTCTCGAAATGTTCTTAGCTAAATAAGTTCAAATTTAGAGAAAATGTAATGTTGATCAAATCCTATCGAATATCGGTAACCACATTTCGATCGTTCAAGTCGTTTAAAAGTTACACATTAATACCACAGAATACTGAAGACTAACAGAAGACTAACAGAAGTAATATTCGAGCGTTATTACTTGTATGCACATTATGTGCGTTACATATATCGCGTTCTTGAGAGGTGTATATGGGTACGTCGCTCGAATATTACTTGTATGTACTTACATTCTACTTCTGTTAGTCTCCAGAATTCTGTGCTAATACAGACTTACTGGCTTCATCGTTAAAATAGTCAGAACAGCTTCCTAGGCCCTCAAAAACATTGAAATCTGATAAAAACTTAATTTTCAAAAATTGGGATACCAACAGTTCCCAATTTTTGAAAAATTTCAACTTTCTTAATTTAAAAATAAAAACATATAAAATTAACTTAAGGAAACTAATTTGATATTCTATCCACTCTATCTATCTCTGAAAATAGCCAGCTGTATCGTGTTTATTGATTTTGTTCATTGAAAATGAATGAAATAGAAATACTTTGTAATTTACCTCTTGTGGGAAGATATGAGGTACAGCACGTTCGTCGGATCGACGACCAAAACGCAGACGGACAGGAGTACGTGCGTCGCGTAGAGACAATAGTTCATCCATTTCATCAAGCTGAAATATGTAGAAATTTTTAATACTTCAAAATATTTAACATTTACTAAAATGTTTCTTTATATATCATAAGATAGGAAACAAGCTGATGGCTCTCCTGATAAAAAGAGACAACTATCACCTTTAGACACCAAAGATGTCTTGAAAAGACTGTTCTGACTATGGAAGAGGCGTTTCTATCCGTGTGACAGTGTCTTAATGCCACATGTATAAGTTTACCGGCTATATTACTCTCAAAACCGGAAGATACGCTGACGCTATTGCGGCAAAAATAGTTAGGTGATGGTACCAGACCCTGGGGAGACAATGCAAAACTTTACTACTAGCCACGATGTCAGTGACTGCATAGCCAATTGTTCGCTTCTTACAAACTGCCTGCTAGGACAGCAGATTCTTCAAAGGAGCCCGGACCAACACGGGGGATTTTTTTCCAGAAGTAGGTGTTCTTTTTACCCAGAAAGTGATTTTGGTAATCTATAAAAAACACTAAAAACTACAAAAGCATTATTGATCTTTTTATTTCCATTCATTACTTGCATTATAATAACTACATATACAAAACTGTAAAACGGAAAATTGTATTTTTAATACAATTGTAAAATTACAAGGCATTCACTATTCATCGCTTAAAAGTACAAGAGTATAGATTTTTTCAGTAACTAACTGAAATATTTTTTTCTAATTTTTTCATTAACTTTACTTGATCATATAAAATTCCGAAAACAGGCTAAAAAAAATTTTAAAACAAGTAATTTGTTAATAATATTTCTAATTTTTCTTTCTTTCTTCTTTCTTTAATTTTTCACATGATTTTTATATGGTGATATTTAGTTTTAAATACAAAAAAGAATGTGCTAAATTTTGGTTTTCAGTTTAAGTCCTATATTTATTTATCCGAAAAATTAACATGTTTCCCAGCGGTTTCAGAACATACGCTGCCTGCCCATTTCATATAGAAATGACGCGCGTCGAAATAAAATATAGTGTTTTTCAGTGACAAGCGCTGTTGCTGCAAGAAATGCAAAACTCTACTACCACTAGCCACGATGTGACTCGCATAGACCATTAATATACATACCTACATCGTATCATCGAGGTCATAAAAATGTCTGTCATAATCTATACATATAATAAAATCGTAGGAAAGTCAAAACTGTACATTGAATATTTTTTTAAAAGAATACTTGGGGCGTGATCTATTTTTGTCTGTTTGTCTGTTTATCTGTTTGTCTGTTTGTCTGTATGTATGTCCGGGGTAAACTCAAAAAGTACTGCATGGATTTACTTCAAAATTTGCATGAATATTACTAATAGGTCGGGTCAACATATAGGCTACATATTATCACGCTATCACCTACGGGGTAGGAGCTGTGAGGAGTAAACAAAGTCCGCGCGGACAAAGTCACGAGCAACAGCTAGTACTATATAAAATTTTAACTTAACAATATTTAATTGAACGCTTCCTCAAGTAACAGACATCTAATAAACATTAAATTATCAGGTTCAGTGGTTTACGAAAATAACATGATTGGACACATCAATACATTACGGCACAGTGGCACCTTTAATCAACGAACACATACCTACTTAAAATATCTTAAGAAGTTTTATTTATTTACTAGCTGTTGCCCACGACTTCGTCCGCGCGGATTTCGTTTACTCCGCACAGCACCTCCCCCGTAGGTGATAGCGTGATAATATGTAGCCTATATGTTGACCCGACCTATTAGTAATATTCATGCAAATTTTGAAGTAAATCCATGCAGTACTTTTTGAGTTTACCCCGGACATACATACAGACAAACAGACAAACAGAAAAAAATTCTAAAAACTATATTTTTGGCTTCTTGGATTGTAGATCACACCCCAAGTATTCTTTTAAAAAATATTTAATGTACAGTTTTGACTTTCCTACGATTTTATTATATGTATAGATAATAAGTATTTGTACCTTTGAGTAGCTTTTCTTTCTTTAGCATTGTCATATACCATAATCATTAATAGAAATAGTGAATATTATCCGCAGAGTTCAGCCACAGAATACAGTAAAACTTCTAGACCACCAGAATGTTTTATTTGTAATCTGTTTTCAAATCAAACGTTCTGGTGGTCTAGAAGTTATCCTGTTCCGCTCAGATTTTAAGACCCCGAGTTTGATCCCCGGGTCTGGTAAAATGCTATTGAGGTGTTTTCGGGGTTGCGAAAACTTACATCTGAGAGGAATCTCAGAGTCCGACTGTAGTATGTTAATGCAAACGCGCTTTAAGTGAAAAAAGTCCCAGCTAACACAACAAATAAGTGATAGTTGGTATTAGGTCGATAAAATGCAGCAATAAATCATCCCAGTCCGCACCCATCTCCCCAGTCGACAAGCCAATGAACGATGAAACATGAGAAAGTCTGATGAGGTTTGGTACACTTTCTGCCCTGCAAGAGGGCCGGCGTTATGATATTTCACTATAAATTTTAATCGAATATATCATATGATTGAACGAGCGAGCAAAGTTCTCCAAGTTATTTCAAACTTGAATTTCTCTCTAACACTACAAAAATATAATATGAATACAAAGTTCAGAAATATCGTTGATTAGAAAGTCATATATTTAACAGGCGAATTAATGAGACAAAAAGATTTTCTAAGTTTGAATATGAGCCAAATTGATGAAGGTAATGGTGAGATATGGGGATCGTAAGAGAAGGTGCAAAAATCTAATGCTCAAACGTCGCCTTCGCGACTTCACAGTACGGAGCGAGCCACTAATGTTGAATCAGTAGACACATTTTAGAATGAAGCTCTCACTACTACTACTTACCATAGTGCCGGCTTTTAGGTGCGATCCAGATTAGAAAATATAAATTGTTATACGGTTATTGAATATATTCCTCTGTGTTGATAGAGAATAAATAACCTGCTTTTTTGTTACGAATCTATTAATAATATAATATCGCTGGACAAATAACTATCTGCTGATGACTGTACGTCAAGAAAGAGTGATTCACTGAATCCTTTTTAACGATTACAAAAGTCTTGCTCGTAACCAGAATTCAGAAAATTAAGCAAATAGGATCTTGGAGGGACGTTAACGCGATGCCAACGAGCGACGTTGACATTATCCCTTTGTGTTCATTCTTTCTTTCGCATTATCCACTTTCTGATATTACCTACTCATGTCGACTTTCACCCATCAAAACGCTGTGGATAATATCGCCATATGGTTTATGGCAAATCACAAACCCTTCGTTTCTAACCGTGAATTCATGCCAAATTATAATATATATTTTCACTAGCTGACCCGGCAAACGTTGTTTTGCTAAATATATAACAACATTTCTCTATTATAGAATGGATGTTATTATACAGATAAAAATACGTTGCGTAGTTTTAAAGATCTAAGCATACATAGGGATTAAGGACAGACAGCAGTGATAACACAATTATTTATAATTTTAGAATATTATGTTTACATTTTTACAAGCAATGCAAAGTAACTGCATGTGTTTTAGTGTAATGGTCGATCTCTGTGGTAATATGCAATAATGTATACATATAATAAAATCGTAAGAAAGTCAAAACTGTACATTGAATATTTTTTTAAAAGAATATTAATTGGGGCGTGATCTACAATCGATATCGAAGCCAAAAATATAGTTTTTAGAATTTTTGTCTGTTTGTCTCTTTGTCTGTATGTATGTCCGGGGCAAACTCAAAAAGTACTGCATGGATTTACTTCAAATTTTGCATGAATATTACTAATAGGTCGTGTCAACATATAGGCTACATATTATCACGCTATCAGCTACGGTGGAGGTGCTGTGCGGAGTAAACGAAGTCTGCGCGGACGAAGTCGTGGGCAACAGCTAGAATATAATTATAATAATAATAATGCAAGGAAACATAATTAGTATATATAGTATATACTAATTATGTTTCCTTGCATTGATAATAAATATAATAATAATTGATATAATAAATATCAAACTATATAATGAGTATCAGTAAAATAAATTATGTAATAAAGAAACGAAATTCTACATACGGGAGCTTGAGGTGGCATATCAGGGTCTGATCGACGGCCAAACCGAAGCCGTCTTGAAGGTGAGCGCACCGATTTCCGTGCCAGTGCATGTCCGCCCAGGGCATCGTGCTGTGCTAGTAAGGCGTATAATCCACCCAACGTATCCCATCCACTCCGACCATCGGTTACCATCGGTGATGCTGTAACAAAAATACTGAAAATTATTAAAAATATTGATATATCCATTATCTCTAAATGGGTTAGTAGAGGTGTGTAGCGCTGCTGGTCGGTGCCACTGAAAAGCTTAGCAGTAGAACCGGAAGAATATATATCTATACATATAATAAAATCGTAGAAAAGTCAAAACTGTACATTGAATATTTTTTTAAAAGAATAGTTGGGGCGTGATCTACAATCAATATCGAAGCCAAAAATATAATTTTTAGAATGTTTGTCTGTTTGTCTGTATGTATGTCCGGGGTAAACTCAAAAAGTACTGCATGGATTTACTTCAAATTTTGCATGAATATTACTAACAGGTCGGGTCAACATATAGGCTACATATTATCACGGGGAGGAGCAGTGCGGAGTAAACGAAGTCCGCGCGGACGAAGTCGCAGGCAACAGCTAGTATATATTAATAGATAATATTAATTTCAGTTTTCTAAAATATTTTAAGTCTTGCCATGCGATGGCGTTCCAATATTTTATTAGGTGCGGTTCCAGGCTCTCACGAGGTTCATTAAAGTTTCTACTGATATTGAATAATTTATTTTTTGTCTCTTCTTATTCTGTAAAAAATGTGGAATACTTAGAAATGTACTCAATAAAATGATTGTTAATGATACTGAGAATAGTAAAATGTCACTTTTATTATTTTTGGGAAAGTAAAGAAACTGCAAATAATGATAGGTATTTATTTTTAAAAAACTGTTTTAAGTTGCAATAGGGACGTATGTGCTCTCTACAAGAATATTCCTTGTGTGCAAAGAATAAAAGACAGAGCATATTTACGTAAAATCCGTCAGATATCCAGAGAAATGTGCCAAGCATTGCTCCACAAAAGGTGTCGAGTACATCTTCTGGTTACCATTACTAGGATTATACATGTATTGTTGTTTACATTACCGACGATTTGAGTAAAGTAATTAAGAGTACGAGAGCATAACAACCGCCTCGTTGGTGGATTGCTGAGCGTAAGTAATACTCCTAATGTTTCCGATTGAGACGAGGCTCGGGCTCGGTCGCTAAAAGGGTTATGAATTGAAGTGGTATGCATTGATATTTGTGTATCTTGCATGTCTGGGTATTTATTTAATATATTTTCAGTATACCTGTGTATTTATATATATGCGTAATGTTGACTAACATTACAAAGCAAATATCTAGGCAGAGAATATTTATATCAGTGTTTCTACTATTTCTCAACCTTTTCTGTGCCCACTGTAAAATTTCTAAAATAACAGCGTTGTTTAGCGAGTTTTAAAACATCCGGGGTTTCCCGCGGCTGGCGGCACACTTCGCGGTGTATCTCCAACGAAGTTTACTTGACGAATCTAATTACCCAGTAGTCAGTTGATATTTTAGTAACTACTAACAAAATTATATCTGATAATTATTTGCAGCATTTTTCAAGAATTTTTTTTTTATTAAATTTGGCAACTATATCTTGCATTACATTTAAATATCCCGGAGCAAAAGGGTTAAAGTCGTGTCAAATTCATTTTTAAAATTGCCCCTTAATTATCAAATTGCCCCGTTGTGGGGCGTGGGCCCCACGTTGGATATAATCGTGTATATAACATTGATCAACAACGTAAGTTTTAAAGAAAGTCTTATTTACTTCTTTCAGACAAGCAAAATGCAAATATATTGCGACAATATCTACTGTGTCCGTAACTAATTCTTACAGTGTGCTTAGTGGTATTTATTAGCAACTATTTTTATTTAATAATTTAATTGTACACGTAATAAAAAATAGACGAGCTTATCTTTTCTTGAAGCAAACCCGAAATGTGAAACAGAGATTAAAGGCAAAAGAAGAAGGCATTGTGTACAACAAATAAAAATACGGTGTCTGATAGTGAAATCTGTTCATTTAAAGCATTTATTATACAAAAAATTGGTACCATAGTAACCAAGTCGAGTTAGAGCCCCTTTGTTCAGTTACAAAATGCTTACCAAAACACTCCTGTCTCTCCAATCGTTTGTCTCCTCCGTGTAAACATTTGAAATTTTTTTGTTATTACATATATAGTGTTAAAACATGTTTAATAATATTTTTGAAATCACAATTTAATCATATAATAATAATCTTTCATACACGATTATATCTGGGCAGGTTTATTACGAGTGTAGGTATAGATAATTAATTCTACAATGACTCGAGTGACGAGTCTAATTTACAGCTGTGTATATTAAAATTATAGGTATTTGTAATAAATAAATATCATTGGGAAAATTACACGGACGAATCGGTTTTAGTTACAATATGTAGGAATGAAAAAGTTAAATAATAATTTGTCACATTATGGCTTAAACTGGTCGAAATACTGGTAATCCATAGGGAAAGAAAGAGAAACCTCATAAAATTAACGTAAATATAAGTAACTTATTACACTAACGTTTATTTGAGAGAATCATAGTTAGTTTTTACTTAGATCCTAGCCAACTGCCATGTGTCATGCCGTTAGGGTTGAGCTACATCTGTCAGCACGGAATCGCATTTCTTGAGTGTAAAAAATGTTTAAATGGTAAGCCCTACAGGCCATCCCTGAAACTTGCTGCTAAATTAAGGTAGTTTAAGCTCAAAACAGTAAAAACTTTAAACATACAAATCAATTCTGTTACAAAATGCAGTACACTGATTTTTGAAAAGCTGAATATTTTGGAAAGTTTCATCAAATCATCGATCAAAATTTTGATCCAATTAACGATATTTGACGCAGTTTTTAAAGAAGAAAAGCTGATAAATTTTTTTAGTCAATCGGTGTATTAATCTGAAAGTTATTTTAAAAATATTAAGTAAGTTTGTTAAAAACAACGCAATTTTAATATTTGGAAAGCTGTAACTTTTGAAAATAAGATTCGATTTTTATTTTCAAAACGGCATTTCACGAAGTTTTTTTAGTACTAAAATATTGCAGAATACCAAAAATTGTTTGGTTGAAAAATTTCGAAGTTATGTCGAAATAACACCTTTTTCAAAAAATTTCGTCAACGATTACTCCCAAATGGATAAACCGATTTTGATACAATGTGTGCATTAGACGTAGTTTTTTGAGGAAAAGAGCTGATCAATTCAACAAAAAATGAACTCAATCGGTACATTAATATGGAAGTTATATTAAAAAAATACTGTGTTGCCAAAAATTTTTTTGGGGTTTTTTCAATATTTCTCAAAATATCCTGGGCCGACTTGGTTCAAATTTTCAGAAGTTTAAGTTGAGTAGAATCCAATCGAATGCCATCAACCGCGTCTCAATCGATCCAACCATTCAAAAGGTATGAGATGTTTACACATACATACACGCACATAAATACATACAGACATATGACGTCATCGTGAAAATAGTTGAAAAAGGTTCCTAGGACGTCAAAACGTGGAGATCCGGTGAAAACTCGATTTTCGAAAACCGAGGCAAAATCAGTGAGTTCCTTTAATCTATGTATACGTAGTAGGATTATATATACGTAGCGGGACGTTGAAAAAAAATAATGCGACAATACGCGACTGAATCCTCGTAGCGATAGCATTTCAACCACTTTTCTTGCTCTAGTAAATGGCAGTCCTGAACGATAGAAAAGGATAGGGTGGCAGAAAAAGGCGATTCCGTGCTGACAGATATAGTCCAACCCTTATAGGTGTCATGTGAAGGAAAGGAATGTGGATATCATGTGAAGGAATTCCACAGCAATAATGCATTTTTTATCTTTCATTCTTCAAGCCTATTTTAAGTCTGGATAGAAATAGCCTTTATGCTTAATATCAACAAAATTTAGCCATTCCAGCTTGAAGAAAAAACATAAACACGTATTAACGCATAAACGTACAATACCTATTAGTCGGATTTATTATATAAAGTATTACACCACGGGTTTATAATTTTTAACCCTGACCCAGAAACAAGAGGCATGTGTGTAATTATGTGTCGGTCTGTATTATTATATCTTCCTTACGGATAAACCGACTTGAGTGCAGTTTTTTACTCAAAAGCCTTGTCTGTCTATTTAGCCGGTTTAAGATCATTAGCTGTTTTCTATTTGATGAAAGAAATGAAGCAACTTGACAGACCTGATCGAAGGGAAATTTCGTATTTGATTACTTTAATGGTATTGCAATATCGTAGTAATCTCGACCAGATGCTGCAGAATTCATATTTGAAGATTATCAGCTCTTTTCATATTTCGATCTGCAAATAATGCTTTCTTTTCTCATCACACATTCCTTTATCGTCATATATTGTGATTATAAAGAAATGTGTGACACATGGCAAAAAGCGGAACCCTTAAAATTTCGCCATCTCTGACTGTCTGTCTATCGGTTTGTCCGTATGTTACAGTTATTTACTCGGGGACTATGACTACTGTATGGTTGAAATTTGGGAGATAGGTGTATTTTATGAATCGTTGTAAAATATAATGCCGTACAATTTGAAAAATAAAACTATCAAGGGTAGCACCCCACACATGTAACTGAGAAATGAAAAATGTCGTATAAAAATAAAAATACATTGCCATATGCTATAAAAAATGTTATAGATATGTTTTATAAAAGTTTTTGATTTTGTTAATATTTTGTGAAATATTCGCTTCTAAAGGGGTAAAAAATCCCATCTACCTTTTGTATTATGGGGTACAAAATTGTAGAAAGACTAGGAGTATAGAATTTGAAAAACCATTTGTCAAACGAAAATTGTTTTGAACAAAATCATTATAATGCATAACATGTTTCGGTAGATGTACAAAATAAATTTGTTTTAATAGTGTTTTGGAGAAATACAAACTTATTTTTGCTGCCGTGAAAATAGATTAGTATAATAAAGAGACTGTTTTGCTGCTACGAAACCCTTCATAAGCGAGTCCGACTCGCTCTTGACCAGTTTTTTAATTTTAAAATTAGAGTTATTTGTTGTAAGAATGGCGTCAAACATTATTTTGGGTATTTTTTCTTAATATTGGTTAATATTTTCTAGAAACTACTCATGTTTTAAATTTTACAAAAGAAATCATTTTTGCATGCGCCTTTCTTATTAGATAACGATAGCGGGATAAGGGGTCATCCACAAATTACGTCACATGAAACCCTCTCCGGGTTGAAGAAATGTGACATTGTGTAACAAGGAGTAGGGAGGGGTCCCAAATTTTGTGACACCACATTTTTTTTTAAATAATACCTGTATAGATAAAAAATAATTGAAGGAGTTCATTGTTCCAATGTAAAATTGTAAAATATGTGACATCACACTAGGTAGGAGGGGGTCTCACAATTGTGACCAGGTGTGACAAGGACGGAGGAGTAGTCAAAAAATCATGAAATTCGTGTGACTTAATTTATGGATGGCCCCTAATACATACTTAACATCAGATTACGACCGAAACTAATACATAACATTTAAAAATGTTTTATTTTTGTAAAGTTTATAATAATATGTATAAAACACAGAACACTTTACTCTCTAGTATAAAAATAACATATATTTGTTAACATTTATTGAGTTACATTAAAAAAGTTATGAAATATAAACTGGTTATTAATTATATTCAAGAATTCAGGTACAAAATTGTGACGACCAAATTGAATATTTAATAAATTAACGGGTAATATGAAGAATAATTAATTGCTTAATACAATTAGTCCTACAATGTATTCATCTCTATTGACAACGTTAACACCCTAAATATGCAGATTATTCGTAAAGCCTTGTGATTAAATTAGTGGTTAGAAAGCTTCTCACTTATTGAACAAGAGAGCGTTTTGATTGCGAATACATGTCTACGTACTCTAACTCACTATATCAACATTCCAATCTGTGTCAAACTTTAAACACAGAAGTAAGACTGACTAGTTTATCGATATATAGATTTTGCACGCAATTTTGCTCGTGTTATCATCGTCAAATTATTTGCTTGTATTATGGGTATCAGTCAACGACATTTATACATATATAAATAATGTAACATAAATAATAAACACCCAAACCCAGTAATACAAACATCGATGTTCATCACATAAATGTTTACTCCTGTCGGGAATTAAATCCGAGCTCCATTGGTTCGTTAACCACTTGACCAATGAGGCGGTCAGTATATAATTGCAAACCTATTAGTTATATAAATATTTAGTAATCACTATGGAGAGTTTGGAAGTCCCTAAAATAGATCAATACAAAAGATTCACTTTATGATACACACGTAAATTTAAAAAATATAATTTTTAATGCAGTACAAGTGCAGCGATCGACTTGTCATTTTCTGTCTCTCCGGGACACTGCGTCAGATCTTCACCAAAAATGAAACCACACGGGAATTATACACTTGCTCAAACAAAAAATAATTTTCACAATTGATTCACAAACAAATGACAGATTTCTGAGGTAACAATTCAAAAAAATACAGTGGAATTGATAACATCCTCCTTTGGGGAACTTTGTTGAAAATAGAAAATTGATTTATCAATTATTTTTATATAATGCACAATCTATCTAAATATATAAAAATCAATTGCTGTTCGTTAGTCTCGCTAAAACTCGAGAACGGTTGAAACTATTTGGCTAATATTGGTTTTGAATCAATTGTTGAAAGTCCAGGGAAGGTTTAAAAGGTGAGAAAATATAGAAAAGAAATAAGAGTAGGTAAAAAGGCAGAACAACGTTCGCCGGGTCAGCTAGTTGTATATAAAATTTTAAAAATTGATAAATCAATTGACATTGAGAAGATAAATCTTAACTAACCACAGATTACTAAGGAAAGAACTACGATGACCTCATCAAATTTCAACTTTATCTAACTATCGCCTCTGTGGTCTAGTGGTCCAGCGTTGGCGTTGACCACATGAGGTCCCGGGTTCGATTCCCGGGTCGGGCACTTAACAAATGTTTTTTTCAGATTTCTGATAAACACAAAGTTGCCCGGGATTGGAAAGTGCCTGGTTGGCAATAGGCTTGCCACCTATCACATTTGTGGGACCAAGTATCTTCGGCTAATCGTGGGTGCACTTGTTGTACCTCTGTCTACAACTTCGGGGATACGGGCGTGAAGATACTTTACTAACTGCTTATCACCAAGTTTAAAAAATGTGTATTAAATACAGATAAGTAAAAAGGTTGATTTATAATCTTACAAAATATATTAAACCTAGAGGCTTAATACTTTTACACACACACACACACACAGTCACACACACACACACACACACACACATGCACATACATACATACAGACGTACTGACGTCTCGTGAAAATAGTCAGCAAAGGTTCCTAGAACCTCAAAACGTGGAGATCTGGTGAAAACTCGATTTTCGAAATCGGGGCAAAACTTCCATACGTAGCGGGAAGGTAAAATTAAGCACACATTTAACTCTACATGATTTAATCTATTTTTTTGCAAAGTACATTTGCCATTTGAAAGGTTTAACGTTTGAGTAACCCTTATTCAAGTAGTTAAAATTATGTTGCGTGTAATTCAACATAAATGGAAAACGTGACGCAAAGCCGTAGTTTAGATTTACGCCACTGAATGTGTTTGCAGTGATTATTATATTAAACACTGACAAACGCTTATGTTCTATTCAAAAGTTATTGAGAACTTGTCAGTAATTTTGATAGGACTTTGTAACGTGACAAATTTACATCTAGCAAGGTATATAGGTAAGTGTTAATATTCCCAACAGAAGTTCTAAAATAATTAAGTATTTAATATTTACTTTTGTTTAGTCTTTGTTTACTTGGTAAGTAGTATAGGTTTAACTTTACCTGTCGCAATAGCGACAGTGGTTTTCATTATCACGCTTCGGTTTGGTGGATAAGATGACGTACTATTAAGGTTTTTGTTGTCTATAAGAGAAAATTATCTCTTCACAAAACAGTATTAAACAAAGTCGCTTTCTTTGTCTGTCCTTATGTATGCTTAAATCTTTAAAACTACGCAACAGATTTTGATATGGTTTTTTTAATAGATAGATTGATTCTTGAGGAAGGTTTTAGTACATAAACCTTTCCAATATTCCCACGGGAACAAAAGCTACGCGAATGAAACCGTAGGTAGGTCGCTAGTCTCATTATAAATTGTTTGTAGTATTTAACTTACATTACTATTTAATTAAATTCCTATCGTAAGATATTGTACCACTATATTGCTAAACGTCGGGCATGCTTGGTTATAACAAAACAAAATCATAAAGGGCAGATTCTATGGAAAATATATTAAACAATAATATTTTTTAACGTTTTTACTCATAATTAAAAGTTATTATATAAATAGGTCTGTCAAACAATCGTTTCGTTTGAAGGACGTAACAATGCCTTTGAATTATTCATACTAATATTATAAAAGCGAAAGTAACTCTGTCTGTCTGTCTGTCTCTCTGCCTCTTCTTCACGCCTAAGCCACTTAATCGATTTGAATGAAATTTGTTACAAAGACAGTTTGAGACCCGAGAAAGATCTATGCGGGTAAAACATATTTCTTTAGAATTTTATCCACGCGAATGAAGTCGCGACGGGCACTCGCGAAAGGTAGAAATAAATATTAAATTAATATTAATAGGTAGTAGATTGAATGGGCCTTCTCTTATATTAAATACTAGCTGTTGCCTGCGACTTCGTCCGCGCGGACTTCGTTTACTCCGCACTGCTCCTCCCCTGTAGGTGATAGCGTGATGGTATATAGCCTATATGTTGACCCGACCTGTTAATAATATTCATGCAAAATTTGAAGTAAATCCATACAGTACTTTATGAGTTTATCCCGGACATACATACAGATAAACAGACAAAAATTCTAAAAACTATATTTTTGGCTTTGATATCGATTGTAGATCACGCCCCAAATATTCTTTTAAAAAAATATTCAATGTACAGTTTTGACTTTCCTACGATTTTATTATAGGTATGTATAGATAGATTATGGCTTACTCTGTGATAGAGTGTCGCTTCTTTTATTGTTTTAACAAATAGTAGTAAGTTAAACGGACTAATTTCTTCAAAATGTTCGTAAATACATCACATTTTAAACTTAAATTATATTTTGCATAATTAGAATTGACGATACAGATAAAATTTATTGAAAATGTAGATTCTAGTTAATTATTATAGCAACTAAATGCTGTCAATCATAATTTGATAAAATTACGGTAAAATTGTATTAAATGCAAAATAAACAAAATTTTTTAATTATAATTTTCTGTTAAATGTACATTTTTTTCTTAAACACGTCATAGAATATTTACATAAAGTTATTCTGTCACACTTTGGTCTCAGATTGTAATTTCCTTGTACGAGTAAAAATTAATAATTGTAAGCAATTTTAAAAAAGCATCTTCACGCCCGTATCCCCTAAGATGTAGGCAGAGGTACAACTAGTACCTACACCCACGATTAGCCGACGATACTTCCTACAGTCCCACAATGTAGTAGGTGGCAAGCCTATCGCCAACCAGGCACTTATATAATCCCGGACACACTCGTAGTTGCTTTTATCAGAAAACTGAAAAAATATGTTTTTTGAATTGCCTGAACCAGGAATAGAACCAGGGACGTCATGTAATCAATACCGGTACCAGACCACTAGACCACCTTTGTGGTAAGCAGTTTACATATAAATAAAAGGGATTTATATCGTTACAAACAAACTTTAAAAATTATTATTAATCTGGAAATTCACCAATACTAAAATAACAAAATTAAGGCCCTTATTTACATTACAAATACTATTTAAAATGAAATTTGAAATTGTGTATAGTGTTATATAAACATTTTTCATGCACTAAAATGTGTATGTGTTTATCTTAAAATATTATTTGTATTTCGTATATCACTTTACCGTCATATTGTGAAAGTGCCTGTGCGGTCGATACGGGCAATAAGCAAACCGCCGTCAAACCGCAGAACGCCAGGACAACTGCTACGTTTCTAGACATGGCTGAAACAAGATATTATTTCGTTAATCATTATAGTAGCATAATATTTACTAGGTGGTAGAGTTATCTGCATCGGCTCGACCGGGTCTGGTACCACCGCCTTACCTATTCCTGCCGCTATTGCGGTCAGTGTTAGTCACTGTCGTGTTCCGGTTTGGGGGGTAAGGTAGCCGGTAAACTTATTAATGTGCATTAGACCTCGCCACAAGATAGCAACGCACCATTAACATCTTTGGTGTCTATAAGCGATGTTTGACTCTTTCCACCAGGAGACCTATATCTGCTTGTTTGCTATCTTTAACGATATAAAAAAAATATCAATTTATCTGGATCAGCGCATCTTCGCCCACGAGTGAATTAAGATGTCTTCGATACAGTTTTTTTATAAAAACTTATCCTTTGTTTCAGCCCCTTAGAAGTTGCTTTTTTTTACCGAATTTAAAAAAGCCTTTTACCCCATATCTTTAACTATCTGCATACCAAATTTCATTAAAATAAATTAAGTTGTTTGGCCGTGGAAGCCTTCCCTTCGGCCGCACCTGCGTGTACTGTCCCAAAAATATTAGCGCGCTAAGGCACACGCAGTTGGAATATACCTACTATGCGTTCCAACTGACAACAGGATCGCGCTTGCTGTCAACTTCACATCACAAGTGTGAAATTAGTAATATCAGCAAAAAAATATTGCTGATTTATTGAAGAACAAATAACGTTTTAATAATTTTATTTTCATAAATAAAAAAATAGTAAAAACATCAGTCTAGCTGTTGATCTATATATTATATGTATATATAAAATTCGTGTTAGTTATTTTACACCTTATTTTATTACACGGTAACATGATCTGTTGGGAATCTAAATAAAAAATATATCAAATTAGAAGAAGAAAAAATTAGAAGAAATTAGGAGAAGTTATCTTTGTCCAGAATAAGTCCTATAAAGTATTAAAATATAATATTCATCAATAAAAAACAGTAAAATGTATCAGTCTAGCCGTTCATCCATATATAATTATGTATATGTCGCAGTGAAATTGTCAATAGTCGTAAGATTATAATCTACCTAGGGATTTTATAATTCGGTTAGGTTAGGTTAGCAGTTAAATTATATCACTTAGTTAGATTATAATCTAACGGTAGTGACAATTTCACTGCGATATTATATAAAGTCGTGTTAGTTATTTTACACCTTATTTTAATACGTGGTAACAAGATCTGTTGGGAATCTTAATAAAAAATATACCAAATTAGAATAAAAATATAATTTTTTAAGTATTTCTTTGTTAGCATTTTTTTTTCACACCTTACTCATAATTTATGATGTTTTTTACAGAATGCGGAGCAATATGTCATCCTGACAGTCCTATTCTCAGTTGGAAGCCTATAATAGCCGGTCATATCTGTATGTATCGCGTCATTGCACGAAGCTTTGGGATGATAGACGCAGTGCGGCCGCAGCATTACAGACATACAGATAGATAGATTTTCGCATTTACTCGTAAAATATTAGGATGGATGACAAATGCCACAAGAGAACGTGCTGGGTGTTTCATTGCTGTTCAAACATATATTATACGTACATATAAAGACCAACGTGTTCAGTGAATTCGTTTCTTTAAACGTCGCACTCAACAAGTAGGGTAATGTCCCTTCGTGTCACGAACGCATACGTGACGTCATCAATCACGCTTATCATTTCGTCATGTCCCTCGACATGTTACGCACGCGTGCGTTTTTCACTCCTAATTCGAATTTTCGCACACATTTCTCATAGGACATTTTATGTTTTTTGATGTTGAACATGATCAAATTTGCTTTGACGTATCATGCTTTTTTATACGAAATTGGAAATATATAAGGAGATATAACGCACAAAATTGTGACAAAAATGCATTTATTTATTTTATTTATTTAATATTACACAGAGGTAAATGTAACAATAACATGAACTTAGATACTGGGAATTCATATTTGTGTTCCTGTTTTTGTTAACATTAATTATATTTTAAGCAATTTATTGATACTTAGGTATATGAAATTTTCGTAGGATTCTGGGACCTGGCATATTACACATTTATATGGAGAAGTACAGAAAGCTAAAATTTAGAGCTAATATATATCTAAGCGAAGTACAACCCTACATTTGCCTCATTTCTGGGAAAATTCGGTTACTATATTTTCACAGAAGCCGAGTTCGGTTGCCTACCTATTAACATAGTATATTTTGTATCAGATTTTAGACTGTAAAGCATCGCTTATTAGCCCAAATATTTCTCCCTGGCTTGGTGTCGGGCTCCTTTAAAGAATAGGCCAAATGTCGTTCTGCCAGGCAGGTCGTAAAAGGCGACCGATTGCTATGAGAGTCACTACCTTTTACGACCTGCCTGACAGAACGACATTTGGCATATTCTTCAAAGGAGGCCGGGACCAACACGGCGAAAAAAAAACAGACAACGGAGGTATATAATAGGGTTATGTTTCCCCTTTGCTAAGGAACACTACAAAGTAGGTTTCTGGTTCCACTAGCTGTTGCTCGCAACTTCGTCCGCGCGGACTTCGTTTACTCCGCACAGCTCCTCCTAGCCTGGTGATAACGTGATAGTATGTAGCTTATATCTTGACCCGACCTGTTAGTAATATTCATGTAAAATTTGAAGTAAACCCATACAGTACTTTTTGAGTTACCCCGGACATACATACATACATACAAACAGACAAAAATTCTAAAAACTATATTTTTAACTTCGATATCGATGGTAGATCAGGCCCCAAGTATTCTTTTAAAAAATATTCAATGTACAGTTTTGACTTTCCTACGATTTTATTAATAACTAGCTGTTGCCTGCGACTTCGTCCGCGCGGTTTCGTTTACTCCGCACTGCTCCTCCCCCGTAGATGATAGCGTGATAATATGTAGCGTATATGTTGACCCGACCTGTTAGTAATATTAATGCAAAATTTGAAGTAAATCCATGCAGTACTTTTTGAGTTTACAGTTTTTTGAATACAGACATACATACAAAGAAACAGACAAACAGACAAAAATTCTAAAAACTATACTTTTGGCTTCGATATCGATTATAGATCACGCCCCAAGTATTTTAAAAAAAATATTCAATGTACAGTTTTGACTTTCCTACGATTTTATTGTATGTATAGATGTATATGTATATAGGTTTGAATGAAAATATGAGTCTTGGTACGTAGGTCACACTATAATTTTTGCGTAACTTAAAAAAAAAAACTATGTTATAACCAAAATATTATGTTTATTGCTTTTCAAAATAATCTCCTTTACATTTTAAACATTTTTTCAAGCGATCGAACCATTTTTCAAAATAGGAGGACCACAAATCTGAAGGCAGTTTTCTACGTGCTGATTAAACGCTATCACTGCCTCTTCGGACTTGGTAAAAGTAAAACCTCTAATCAAATCTTTGATTTTGGGGAAAATACAGAAATCACAGGGTGCTAGGTCGGGGCTATGCGCAAGATGAGTGACGAGATGTACTTTTTCGGAAGCTAAAAAGACTCTGTTTGTTGGTCGTGTGTGAAGAAGCGTTATATATGGTGTAGGAGAATGCGGCTTTTGGGTCATCTGTCGCGAACTTTTTCTAACACCTTGGGTAAACAAATGGTAGAATACTACTTGGCATTAACACTTTTGATTTTCAAGTGGAATTGTACAGATGGGACCCGTAGCTGAGAAAATAAACACGATGTTTTTACCAACGTTTCTCGCCTGTCTCACTTTTGTTGACCTGTTCTCATTTTCAAACACGCATTCACAAGATTGCTGTTTTTTCGGGTTCAAAACAATAAATCCACGTTTCGTCTCCTGTGACAATGTCATAAACAGCATTAGAATGTCCGTAGTCGTTCTTCAGTAGCATCTGTAAGCACCATTCCACGCGAGCTCGCTTCTGCTCCACTGTCAGTTCATGAGGGATCTAACGAGAACAAAGTTTTCCAACTTTCAATTATTCGTTAAAATTTTCTGAATTTGACTCATACTAATCCCCAATAGTCCTCGAATTGTCTCATAGGTAATCCGGGGGTTTTCTTCAATTAACCGCTTAACAGTAGCCACATTATTTTTGTTGACGGCAGTCGCCCTTCACGAAATTCGTCATGCAAAGAAACTCGACCTCTCTTAAATTCAGCAAACCATCGCATTACGGTGCTCAAACAAGGTGCTTCTCTCCCAAAAGCATTTTGAAGACGAGCGGCACAGTCTTGCGGAGAAAGAGAACTTTTAAAATCATAAAAAATCATCGCTCTAAAATCTTTTCGAATTAATTCAATTTTCGTTGCGTACGTACTTTGATGTGTGATAAAAAAACAATCGACAAATCAATTCCCGTCAATTGTTTTTTTTTATTACTAAGAAGGTTGCAACGTTTTAAAAATATAACATTCGAAATTCAAATAGTTCCGATTAGCTAGAAGTGCAAAACTTTTACTGTGCCCCATATAGATTAGGTAATTTTCTCGATTTTAATACTGAAAATCGATTGCCCGTAGCTGGGGTTTGAACATCGCAGACTCAGGTGTAGTAAATCATCAGGCTATTCAAACGGCGGCAAAATTATGAATCAAGAAAAGCCGCCGCATGTTATCTTTTTGAGCGAATACGAATTTTCTCAGATATTACAGCTAGATCGATTTTTCGCATGATCGATTAATCTGTAATGCAAATTTCATCGAGATAGTAAGAACTGTCATCGAGAAAATATTTACAAATATATGTAGATTCAAATATTGTTCCTATCGTATAAGATTTTAACTGAGTGAAGTCGTACCGTGCCATTTTTTATATTATAAGATAGCAAACAAGCAGATGGCTCTCTTGATGGGAATAGAAACCATCGCCTATAGGCACCAAGATGTTACTGATGCGTTCCTATTCGAGTGGCAGGAGGGCAATGGCACATGCATAAGTCTACCGGCTACCTTATCCACCAAACCGGAACACGATAACGACAAGCATTGATGCTATTGAGGCAGGAATAGGTAAAGCGGTGCTACCAAATATTCGGGCGAGACGTTGCGAAACTCCACCATCTAGTAGTCATGATTGTATTGATACGTGTAGCCAATCGGTTGCCTTTTACGACCTGCCTGGCAGAACGGCTGTTCTTGACGCAACAGCGTCAATGCTCGACATTATCGTGTTCAGGTTTACTTATAGATAGCCGGTAAAGATATGCATGTTGTATTAATAATTTGCCACATGGTTACCAACGTACTTAACTTATTTGATGTTCATCAGAAGAGCCATCTGCTTGTTTGTTATCTTCTATATATATATATATATATATATATATATATATATATATATATATATATATATATATATATATATATATATATATATATATATATATATATATATAAATCAACTGCTGTTCGTTATTCTCGCTAAAACTCGAGAACGCCTGAAACGGTTTGGCTAATTTTGGTTTTGAATTAATTGTTGAAGTCCAGGGAAGGTTTAAAAGGTGAAAAAATATAGAAAAAAATAAGAGTAGTAAATAGGCAGAACAATGTTTGCCGGGTCAGCTATTATAATATAAGAAAAGTCGGTTAAAAGGTACTGAGCATTGTAAGAAAAGTGCAGTGAAAGTATTTGTATTCACTAGTATCATTTCATCCTTTGGAATGGATAAGGGAGTGACTGAACTGTCTACCTACATATACGAGTAGCTAGATTAGGAGCCAGAGAGTGCACGTTAAAATATTAATTGAATTCAAGTATCACTTAAGTTTTCTCATATAATTTTCACTAGTGAAGGTTGCGGTAAATGTATGGCGTGTTACAAGGAATCCTTGATATTATGCTGCTTCATCTTAAAAGCATAAGCTAAGTTTATTCCGAAAATAAAATCGGTCAAGTACGAGTTGGACTGGTTCACACAAGATTTTGTATAATATATTAATAAAATTACGTTGTTTTCTAGCAAACTTATTTTATTTATTTAAATACTTTATTGCACAAAAAATAGTACAAAAGGCGTAACTTAATGCTATTAAGCATTTTCTCACAGTTTACCTTTCTTGATGCTAAGAGAAAAAGCTTGGATAGTGCATAGAAAACCAATTATGATCAATAAAACTAAATACTATATTTTAAATTACCATAACTAATCTATTTTTGTGATATACTACAACAAAGGAAGTAAGCTACATAACAACATTAGTGTTAATAATACATATATTCTATCCAATAGTTAAATATAGATTGACTACTTACATAGAAGATAAATATATATACACCGTTATTCAATAATTATTATAGAACTTTACTTATAACATTTACAGATATTAACATAATATAAAATACACACATATACAAAATTAAGTATTCTGACAATTTAAAAAGTGCTCGTACAATGCAGTTTTAAAATTTGATAAAGTAGATGATTCACGCATCTGAAACGTTCATTCCATAGCCTTATCGCAGTAACTGTGAAACTTACTTATTTTTTTAAAAAACTTTCAAGTTAATTCACCGATTGACTTAAAAATCTTATCAGCTTTTCTTCTTTAAAAACTGCGTCAAATACCGTTAATTTAATCAAAATCGATCGATTTGTTTGGGATTTACTAATAAATAAAATTAAAAATAAAATGTTTTTTGACATTGTTCGAAATTTTTCAATCTGTCGAAAGCAATATTTTAGATCTCTTAAATTGAGTTGAATGCCATCATTTTCAAAATATACAGCTTTTCAAAAATTAATATACTGCCATTTTTAATAAAATAAGTGTTTGAACTGAAAAAACTACGCTTATAATTTTTACTCTTTTGAGATTTAAATACCTTAATTTAGTGGGAAGTTTCAGGGATGACCAGTAGGGTCAACCGTTTACACATTTTTTATTACTTGTTATGATACATAGTCACACATTCTCTGAAAATTTCAGGGGTCTATCTATTTACGTTCATGTGATAAATACACTGTGCGAGGCAGACAGAAACCGAAAACAATGCACTGCATTTGTCACCCTATGGTTACGGAACTCTGCAAACTGATAAGTTTTAACTAGAAATAGTTTTATTATTTCTTGAAAAGGAAGTACTGAAAATCAACTAGTATATAATCCGTACTAATATTATAAATGCAAAAGTCTGTCTGTCTATCTGTCCGTCTGTTGTTAAGCTTTCATGACTAACTACTGAACCGATTTTGACGAAAGACCGGGGGTAACTTAGGTTATAGGAAATCTGGCACGAGATAGTTCAAGACCTGGTGCCCAACAATGGCTAGCTTGTTTTTAAAAGTAAACGCCTAAAGGGCTAAAATAGGAAATAAAATTTTGTATAAAAACCCTATTAACGACCATGTTCATAGCTGCGCGGGCCAGCTAGTAATATTGGATGGGTCAAATGGCGACATTGATTTTAATACTCAAATCACATAAAGATACATCTTTGTTTAGTGAGTAGTATGTCTCTATTGTATAAGAAAATATATGATAATACAAGGATGACAATGAAGAACCTTGAATATCTTTATGATAATAATTTGTAGGCACATTCATTTTTTCGCTCATTATTCTAAATATATGAGGGTCTAGAAGTTTTATTGTAATTCCTCTTGTAAATATTTAAGTGCATATATTGTATTTTCTGACAGAGTGACATTGTAACAAGGAATGGTAACCTTTTAGAGCTTTCAGCTAAACAAATAGTAAATAGAGATTTGGATGTCACTCGTGCTCTGAAATGCTTAATGTTAAATACTTCTTAGTACCAACCAACCTAAATAATTTTTAAATTCTCGTAAATGACCTCGCTCAAAACAAATTATACCAAAAATATAGCTTTTAAATGAAAATATGAAAAGATCGAAAAGATTTTTGTTTATTTTTTCATATTCTTCTCCTTACAATTTAACTTTTGTGATAATTTGTGTATTACGAGAACATAATTATATCAAATTAAATCCAAAGGAACGGGAAAATCGACTTTTTCACTGTTTTTTTTTTTAAATTTCTAAGTTGTTTGTTATTTTTTTTATATCATAAGATACTAAACAAGCGGATGGAAAGAGAAATTAGCGCCTATAGACACCAAAAATGTTAAAGGTGCGTTGCTACCCATGTGGCGGGATGACAATGCCACTTGCATAAATCTACCGGCTACCTTACCCTTCAAACTGGAACACGACAATGACAAGCATTGACGCTAATGCGTCAGGAACAGAAAAGGTGGTGGTACCAAATACCCAGGCGAGACGTTGCGGAACTCTACCACCTAGCAGTCACAATGGTAGTGACACGTCATATAGATAATCGGTCACTTTTTACGACCCGCCTGGCAGAACACCAGTTGGTTCTGTTCAGTAGATTCTAAAAAAAAACCCGGACCAACACGAGGGAAAATGCTAAATAAACTCTTTTTGTTAACATTAAGTTTAATCTATATACACTAATTTATTTTATGGTATAAAGTTAAAAATTAATTTATTCTCATAAAGACGACAAAAATATCATTTACATTCCGCCGTGTTGGTCCCGGCCTCCTTTGTAGAATAGGCCAACTGCCGTTCTGCCAGGCAGGTCGTAAAAGGCGACCAATTGGCTATCGAGTCACTACCATCGTGGCTACTAGGTGGTAGAATTCTGCATTGTCTCGCCCGGGTCTGGTACCACCGCCTTACCTATTCCTGCCGCAATAGCGCCAGTGCTTGTCGCTGTCGTGTTCCGGTTTAGAGGGTAAGGTAGCCGGTAAACTTATGCATGTGGCATTAGATCTCGCCACAAGATAGCAACGCACCATTAACATGATATAAAAAAAAACAACAACAATAATCAACTTACTATATTTCTATATTGCTGAAACAAGGATAAGCCAGACACCCTATACTCAAAGCAGGCACAATTCTGTTTTTTTATATCATAAAATAGCAAACAAGCATCGCTTATAGACATGACGAACCGAATCTGATGACGATATTTGTATACGGACGAGTTATTATAGAATTTGCCTGTGACATAAACACCAAGAATGCCAATAGCGTGTTGCTATCCGTGTGGCGGGTTGGAATACCACATGCATAAGTGTATTGGTTGTCTTACTCTTACTATCCAAACCGGAACACGTCAGCGACATTAAGCACCGACACTATTGGGGCAGGAATAGGTAATGTTATGGTGCTAATCCCGCTCGAGACGTTGCAGACATTGCAGAACTGGTTGCTAGGTGACACCTAGTAAGAAGCCATATTATTATGACGATGAATTAACAGATTGTTGACACACAAAAGCCTTTCTAGAAACTCAAAATAATAAGCTGTTGGCAAACTGATAATAAATTGTCATAAAGTTAGTTCGGATATTTCATTCTTCTATTTAGAATTTAATTTTTTTTTAAACATAGCAAACAAGCAGATGAGTCTCCTGATGGAAAGAGTCAACCATCGCCTATAGACAGCGGGCCGGGCAAATGAAAAAAGTGTTTTTTTCAGTTTTTTGCCAAAAAAAAGCGTTGCTCGGGATTGGATAGTAACGGTTGGTTGGTTGGCCGGTTGGCAAAAGAGGCTTGCCACTTATCACATTGCTAGACTAAATATCTTCGGCTAATCGTTAGTACACTGGTTGTACCTTACCGCATTACTCGCATTCAACGTAGAGCGGTTCGAATTGTAGATGATCAGGCTATTTCTAATCAGCTTGACTCTGGCGTTGCGCAGAGATGTAGGTTTGCTTTGCATCTTTTACCGCATTTATCGTCGGGAGTGTTCCGAAGAGTTGTTCGGGTTAATTCCTGCATCCTAAATTCCATCATCGAACATCGCGTCAAAATTTAAAGTTCCATTCTTACCACCTCAATGTCTGAAAATCCACAACTATACGCCTTGGTCGCCACTTTTTGCCTCGCACTGCTTCTTTGTGGAATCAATTACCAGCGGGGGTGTTTCTGAACGGATACGACAAGGGGGCTTTCAAAATGAGCCCTCCTAATTTTCGAAAGACCGGCAACGCAGCTGCTAGATCGCCGGTATTGCAGATGTTTATGGGCGGCGGTGATCCTATACCATCAGTTGCACCCCTTGCCCGTTTGCCTCCTCTACTATAAAAAAACAACCTCCTCTGGGATGTGGGCGTGAAGATACTTTTTTCTTTTTTGATATGATAAATGATTTACTATACGGATCTTACATTAATATAATATTGATTATTATGAATCTCAATTTAAATGCTGGCAAAACCAAAGAGTATATAATCACTTGGGCAAAATCTTTCGTTTAGTTTTGAAAATAATGTATTCGAAAATTAAAATATATAGAGGGAAACTCTATCAATCAATTCTTAATGGTCTTCATGGAACTCTAGGGACCGATTTTTTATTACGAGAGCAAACATTTTTGGAATCTAAGATATGTAAATAAAGATTTAGGATAAGTGAACCTGAAGTCGTAAATCAATTTATTTAGATTTATTTTAGTTTAGTAATAAGTCAGCAGGAAAAATGGCTTAGGTTGTAATAAAATAGAGAATATAAAATTTCGAAAAAAGTTTTTTTCTTCGTGAGTAACGTGCGTCATAAGATGGTTACGTTACGTTTTTTCGACCGCCTTGGGGTGTGGACGCTCGGGCCAGCGGGGTACCTCTCCTACGCGTCCTCGCTATTGTCGTATAAAGGTACCGATCCCGCATATAATAGCTCACTGCACGCTGTTGTTTTCGCGATGATCCGTGAAGGCGAAAAAGATCGATCCGCGGGGGTCGATAAAGCATGCGACTTAATCCCAGGATCGTGGATTCGAGCCCCACGTTGGGCTCCAATTATCGTGGCTTATTTTTTTTTCTGTGCTAGAATCCAGAACTCACGACACGTGTCGACCCGGGGCCGTTTTAGAAGATTAGGCCAACTGCCTTACTGCTGGGCATCTCGGAAAAAATACTTAACACTTACATGTCCCTAATATCGTGATAGGTGGTAGAATTCAGCAACGTCTCAATCGGGTTTTGGTACCACCGCCTTACCTAATTCTGCTGCTATAGCGTTGGTGCTTGTAGCTGTTTTGTTCCAGTTTGGAGGATAGCTTTGCCATCCCACCAAACAGGATAGCAACGCACCATGAACATCTTTGTTGTCTTTTCTACAGGATAACATGGGTAAACTCTCTCTATTCCAGGAGAGAATGGTGGGGGGGGGGAGAACTTCTCCTCGTTATAATTTATCTGTTATTAGCAACCCACTATGCAGTCAACTTCTTGATTATAGTTTTAAGTTAATAAAATCGTTCTCTTATTAAACTACTAGCCAGCGACTTCGTCCGCGCGGACTTCATTTACTCCACACAGCACCTCCCCTGTAGGTGATAGCGTGATAATATGTAACCTATATGTTGACCCGACCTGTTAGTAATATTCATGCAAAATTTGAAGTAAATCCATGCAGTACTTTTTGAGTTTACCCTGGACATACAGACAAACAGACAAAAATTCTAAAAACTATATTTTTGGCTTCGATATCGATTGTAGATCACGCCCCAAGTATTATTTAAAAAAAATATTCAATGTACAGTTTTGACTTTCCTACGATTTTATTATATGTATAGAATATAGATACTACAATCTTGTAAATCTACAATCTACATACATTCAACAAATCATAATTAACTTTTAAAAAAGGTGTAAAGCGGGGTCAAAGGGGGGAAGAATTGAAGAATACACCATCCGCCATTCTGCCAGGCAGTTCGTAAAAGGCGAACGATTTGCTATATGTATCACTACCATTGTTGCTACTAGATGACAGAGTTCCGCAACATCTCGCCCGGGTATATGGCACATACTATGTAGTATCACTGTCTTACCTATTCCTACCGTAATAACATCAATTCTTGTCATAGTCGTGTTTCGATTTGGATGGTAAAGTAGCCGGTAAATTTATGCATGTGCATTGTCATCCCGTCATACGGATAGCAACGCAACAGTAACATCGTTCTCGAGTATCTATAAATGATGGTATTTCATCAAGAGATATATTTGCTTGTTTGCTATCCAATGATATTTAAAAAAATATATTTTAATTTTTGCACAGTATGCCAACCAAAACTAAATCCATATAATAATTAATCAACAAAATAAATCAAAACTTAATAAAACGTTCTTTCTTTACAAAATAGGGTTTAAAAAATAAAAGACTATACGGTACAGTACGAAATGACGCGCGCATGAGAGATGAAGCCACGTTGTATTGTTACGTGTGCGCTGAATTGATTTCTCGAGAATTCTCGAGGCATTGAGATTTTTCCCGTCTCAACTAAAGACAAAGTTCAGAAGAATTCTAGAGCAGAAACCCTAGTATGGCATACATCTATATCTATATCTATACATATAATAAAATTGTAGGAAAGTCAAAATGTACATTGAATATTTTTTTAAAAGAATACTTGGTGCGTGATCTACAATCGATATCGAATCCAAAAATATAGGTTTTAGATTTTTTGTCTGTTTGTCTGTATGTCTGTTTGTCTGTATGTATGTCAGGGGTAAACTCAAAAAGTACTGCATGGATTTACTTCAAATTTTGCATGAATATTACTAACATATAAGCTACATATTACCACGCTATCACCTACGGGAGAGGTGCTGTGCGGAGTAAACGAAGTCCACGCGGACGAAGTCGCTGGCAACAGTTAGTACATTATATGCTTATGCTTATGGTATATGGTAGGCTTTTACTGCCACGGCGCCTTTATATCAATAAGCCGGGGAAAGGCTTATGATAATATTATAATTCATATGTGGTACTTTTATTCATATTAACAGCTTTACCTTGCTTTCTATTGGGATTGATACCTTAGCGTGCTTTCCAATGCAAGGAAGCAACTACATATTTACAACAGCATCTTTTGGACAAGGTTGTTACATATAAGTAACAACCTTATTAGTAAACACGTAGTCTTCAAAAGATAGTGGTGGTGGTGGAATTTTATAGAAAAAATGTAGTAATATTTTTTTACAGTCGCAAAAGATGACTTAATAATACATTCAAAAATAATTTAAATTTAAAACTGTATGAGTGGATATTCTGACTGACTGGAACGTACTCTTCGAGAAGCTAGAACAACCTGATGTCTCGAAGAGTACGTTAGTCTTCGAGTGTGTCAGAAAAATCATTCAAAATAGATAATTTCCAACAGTAATTTTTACCTAACGTGGAAGTAAATCGTGAACCTTATTTCAGCCGAACAGTCTAACCACTTGACAAACGAGGCAGTCAATCTCGTAAACAACTCATAAAAATTAAGCCCCAAAATTTTAATTAGAGAGTTTTTGTGAAACAAAACAGAAACAATCAGTAAGACCCTTATAATGCGAAACAGCGCCGCGTGATACCCGGGAAAATTGTAGTTACGACTTGGTACATTAAAAGATTATATAATTCGTGACCTTATGCAAATTATATTTGAATATATTTTGATGCTAATGGATTTTAGTAAATCTTCTTTCGAATCGTTATGATTTAGTTAGAATTAGCAAGTCAGAATTAGCAAGTTAGAATTAGCATCCATGAAACTGAAACTAATTTTTTTTTTACAATTATTATATGTATAATTAATTAGAGTTATTTTTTTGTGTAAAGTTAAATTGTACATTGTCTACCTGTTCTGTTTTAACATTGTATTTCACTATCTTGGGTTAGCTGTAAGATATCTCTTATTAGGGATAAGCTCGCGTTTTGAACTGTTTTCGTTTGTTTTTCTCTGTTATGTATATTTTTTGTGTACACTAAAGTTAACTTAAATAAATAAACAAATAAATTTGAAACACAGTGAAATGGAAACGCGTCACGATAGAGAAACAAACATATAAATGTATAGGAATATGTCGAGTAAAGAATATAAAACAATACATTAAAGAGTATGTATTTTATAATTAATATAATATATTATATTTAATTGTTCCAAAACCAGCCAAATGCAAAGGAGTTTAACCAAAAATGTTTACTGCAACTTTTTACTTCATAAAACGAAAAACCGTTCCGAATTCGGTTACAAAATATCAAATTGATAATTTTTGTTGAGATCAAAATGATAATTTTTTGTTGTGATCAAAATGAGTTTTTTCTTCTGCTATTTAATATAATTAATGTACCTAAATAATATGCAAAAATATGTAACGTAATATAGGTGTATATTTTATAAACTACATATAATTGAAAAATATATCTGTAAGTAATTTAAATAACTTGTAACCCCTGTATTCATGCAAATAAAAAAATTCTTTATTTCTTCTTCGACCATACCAACTTAATACAACTGAACCGATTTTGATGATTTTTGTGTAGGGTTAAATGGCTCAATAGATGATGCAGATTCATAATTGGATTTAACATGTAACGCTGCTAACGAAGCAGAACTTCGTCTGCCGGGTCTGCCGGGGTATAGATATTTACCGTCATTTTTGTTAATATTGGAGTAATTTAATATTTACTTATTTTTGTTTGGAGGATAGTAACAAAAATAGTAAAAATAGGTCGCAAACTTTCGAAGTTACAGCTCAGATTATATAATAGTTACTGCTGTAACAGCTTGAAATATTTAAAAGTGGTATTTAAAACACGTCACTAAATAGCCAAGAATTTTACATTTTTACCGAAACTTGGCCTAAATCCAAGATATTACCGTGTTGCCGCTAGTGCTGCGTTTTGCGAAATTTAAACACTGAGAGTTATACCGTTTAAGAGTTAGCAACGTTTTTGAGAAAGATTTGCTGGTTCTTTAATATATTATGTATCTACTATAATTATATATCATTTTTAAAGTAGCGTGCGGGCTGTCTGGCTGCCGGTAAACGTTGCGTTCGTAGTTGCGCAGGACATCATGACAGGTAAAAAAATATTTTTTCTTTATCATTAACATCAGTTCCATATTAACATATATCTACTATTAGAAACGTTAATTTCGAATTGCCAGACACATTTGTTATTGACAATTATTATGCACCAGACACTATTTTTATAAATAAAAAAATTAAACCTTTTTAGCATGATTTTTATTATAAATAAATAAATACAAAATTAATTTGCCAAACGTTAAATCGACTTTTTATTCAACAGTTACATCGATTATATGTTGTAGAGTACCATATTATTATGTTGCTTCTTAGAAATATATTATTACAGCGCAAGCGGAGACAAGAATACATTAAAACTATTGAAATTAGGTATTTTTTTAATATCTAATTTTTTGATTCTGAAAATAATAAAATGTTGTTATGTAAATTCTTACGAAAACAAAAAAAAAACTTCTTCTATTTGAGAAAGGATATGTAGAAAACAATCTATATTAATAATTTCGTCAAGGGTTACGGTAGTCTCAATCGGAACCATACCTAAATTATAAAGACAACATATTATTATCCGCAAAATTCGGATTGCCGAGAATTTTGTTAAAATAATGATTAAAAATTTTAACGGTGCTGGCAGACAAATCAGCCATGTTTCTTTAAAGGTTACAAATATGTGGTCTAGATGGCGTGAGTATTTATCATCTCAAATTAGTAGAATTACTTAGTAGTATTTTGCAAACTACGCATGGCCGCACTTATATATGGTGATTGGCGCTTTATTTAGTAGAAAGAGACACACTCCACTCATGTCGTGGTACTCTTCGGAACGATTTTGAAGCGCGTGTAAGCATTCCGGGTAGAATATTACTTCCTTGATTAAAGGTGATTAAAGTATCGTAGAACGGAGCGCAGATTATCGTGAAACTTATTTTGTCTTCGTTCATAAAATAGTAGAAATTAAAAAATAGCAACACTATAGCGTTGTCTTTATTAAACCAACGTAATAGTTGAAAGAAGACGTCACTACAGTGTTGCTACTTTTTAATGTCTACTATTTGAGTTAGTATATAAGATTGCGTATTATGTATGACACTTCCGAGCGAAGCCGGGTTTTCATCTAGTATTTATAAAATTTCACTTTCCTAAAGATCTTGTTTTTCGATGTTGCTAGCTCTTATGTGTGCACGAGGATTAATAACACACCCACCATCCAATTTTGGATTACTACGGAGATTTTTCTTCAAAATTCTTACAATATTCGTAAACGTATCAGACGATATCAACCCGAAATTTAATGACGTGAGTCGTACAGACTAATCTGTATGTCATGTGAACCACAAGTGAGTCGAATCTTAAAAATCCAGTCCAATATCGTGTTTATGTTATTTTATCTAAAAAGGTTTTGAGAATGGAACGTCTAGTTGTATTTACCTCCATCTAAGCGAATGTCATTACCTCGAAATGTTTACCTGCGAATAGTCCCTGCCCCGGATATATAAATAATCAGCCTGATATAGCAGTTGTCAAATTATTTACTTATTTGTTGAGATTTATCTCGATTTTCGCTTTTTTTATACATCATAGAATAACAAAGCAGATGGGTATATTTAAAGATAGGGACTATTATCGCCTATAAACATTAAAGATAGTTATGGTGCGTTTTAAATATCATACCGATACACGAAAGCGACAAGCGCTAATCCTGTCGCGGCGGAAATATAGGATGGTAGTGTGTAAAAGACAAAAACTATTAAATTTGCAAACATTCGTGAGCGTCCACTCGCGATCTCTGCGATGCCATTGAAAGAAAAAAAGTTTGAGAATTGGATTGTTTTAATGATTGAGTTCGCAAACTATATATGGTAGTGGCTTGTTTGGTGAATTGTTCGCCTTTTGCGAATTTCCTGGTAGAAGTGCAGATGGGCAAAGCAGATTACGACAGAAAGGTTATCATAAAATATCTGATAATGTAGCAAACAAAAAACCTGGGATTAATTGCTCCTCATATCAATCTTATATACTTGTAGATAATATGTTTTTAGAATTTGACCAATTGTAAATATTGTAGTATTTTATTTAAAAAAAAATGAAATTTCAAAAATAAACAAGCTGTTGAAACTGGTTTTCTTTAAATCATAACAATGTTAAGCAAACAAGCAGATGGAAAAGTCAACCATCGCCTATAGACACCAAAGATGTTAATGGTGCGTTGCTATCTTGTGGTGAGGTTTAATGCCATATGCATAAGTTTACCGGCTAACTTACCCTCCAAACTGGAACACGACAGTGACAATTACTGACGCTATTGCAGCAGGAATAGGTAAGGCAGTGGTACCAGACCCGGGCGAGACAATGCAGAACTCTACCACCTAGTCCTAGTAGTAGTATCACCGCGTCTTCTGTGTGGCCGTGTTCCAATCTGGCGGCAGCTATTAAATTGTTTAATGTAAAGGGCAAATTGAATATGTATATGTAAACCTACTAAATTCAATATGTATATTTCTTAATATAATTTTATAATATATAAATATAGGTTTTCATTTTTGTTTCTGTGTGTGAGTTTTGTTAAGTTAATTTGTGTGCTTATAGTATTTAATTAAGCAAGTTATAGATTTTTCGCTTTCTATGTGCACCCCTTGTGCCTTATCTGTATTATTTTGAGGTTGACTGGCAGAGAATGTTCTTGAGCGCTAAGGCTATATGTGCAAGTGTATGTGTGCAGATTTAAATAAATAAATAAAAATAAGTAAATTGCATATTTTTCTCATATTTTGTCAAAAAAGGGACCCAGATCAACGGAAGAGTGAATAAATATCTTACAGGCACTACTAGTGTAGTTAGCGTAAACTGACTGACAAGACGCTTAGATTTCCATTGATTCATCAGTTTGTCAGTCGGCGAAATGGATGGTGATCCTATCACTACATTGTAGTTGACCGCCCTTTTGGTCGAGTGGTTAGCGACCCTGACTACGCAATCGACGGGGCTCGGGGTCGATCCCCGATGGGGACAAGCATTTCCGTGATGAGCATAAATGTTTGTATTTCCGGGTTTGAGTGTTTATTGAATATATTCTAGTATATATATATATGTATTTCTATATATTAGTATCGTTGACTAACACCCATAACACAAGCAAATAATTTGCTTACTTTGGGGTTAGATCAGTAAGTGTAATTTGTCCCGTGCATATTTATTTATAGTTTGTGTGTTGTATTTGCGATAGCCGGGATCGACATCTTCTGGGTAGTATGGGAGTGTTGAAATTTCACTAAACTCCGAACTACTACTGAGATTTTAAGATTATGCTGGATATAAAAAAAAAAACATAACATTTTGTCCAACCGAGGAACCTAACCTGGGACCTCATAATCTTCATAGCCTTATAACAAAAACAGTATAAGCATCAGAGGGAAGATTAATAATGGAAATTTTGTCAGGCAACATTCAGGAATAACAGAGGTAATTGGTGTAAACAGTGTCTGAAGTTTCATTTGTTAAAAATATGAAAAGATAAGTAATGTATGCGTTTTCTATATTTAACACACCTTTATGAAAAATAAACTGCCACCTCACATGATAACTTCATACAGCTAGTTAGTAAAAGGTAGAAAGGGTTTGTTCAAAATAAATCGCCATTAAAATACCTAAAATATGAAAAGGCAAAGAATTTCTCAACTCTTTTGTGAATTTCATTTGTGTCATCTCCTAAGCCGTTACGAAACGCCTTTGGACATACTTTTAATGAGGGTTCAAGAGGGGGTATCTGAAAGAGATGGCTCGCTGTTCAATATGTCATAAAAGAAATTGAAATATTATTTCCTTTGATAAACCGAAATCGTCATTCGAAATCGCCTTACGTTCTCGTAATACGATAATCATAAAGTGGACGTATTTTAAACACTTGAATATACCTGTTGTTATTTGCAATTGTACTGTCTAATTTCATATATAGACTATAAAATGTTTCAATTAAGATGGCTCTATAATAATAACTAGTATTGTTTTGGTTATTATTACATCGACTTCAAATAATTTGAAAACAGTCAAACTGAAGCTACAAACTTCTGATTTTAAGTGAAACTTAATGTATTACACTTTTTAAGTAAGTTCTTAAATGCAATGTGGGCATACCTAAGTAATTTTGAGTCTGCGCCAAATATTGCTCCGATTTTTTTAAAATTTTATTTATCTAATACCTTTAAACGAGCAATTCTTGTATATATATAATTGGAATCTCGGAATCGGCTCCAACGATTTTCATGAAAATCACAAATTAGGGGTTTTTCGGGTCAAGGAATCGATTTATCAAGTTTCCAGGTCCAAGAAAAGCTTGGTTTCCAAGATATGGGTATGTGAAAAACCGAGCAAAGCTCGGTCAACCAGGTACAGAAAAAAAAAATTTATTCTATAGGAATCGATTTATCAAGGTTCCAGGTCTAAGAATAGCTCGGTTCCCAAGATATGGGTATGTGAAAAATCGAGCAAAGCTCGGTCAACCAGATATTATTATTTAATTTGAATCTCACGTTGCACCATCATTTGATGTAGTTATTTCTTTCAATTTAAAGTAATTTAATTATCTTCGATCATTGAAAGTTTGGCTCCGATACAAAATTGGTTAGGTACTCGTATATATATTACATTAGCTTATGAGCTTAGTTATTAAAGTTAATAAGACAGTTTTATTATTTTTTGCTTTTCATGTTTTTTTGTCGGATTTTTTATTTATTTTTTTATATTTTGTGGCTATAATAATCTACTGATCAATCGCTACATGCTTAATAAACATTTTTATATTTTAATTCTTATTCGTCAAATCTCTATTCCTTCGCCCGCGATATATTATCCGCTATTTATCGACAGCTAAGCGGGCTGATTTCATTGACTAAATTCTCTCAACGTTATGTGATTGATACGGCAACTTAGACCGGCTCGCGGCTGTTGGTGTGAATATTTTAATTTTTCTTATTAATTTTTTTAATACGGAATGATCAACAATTTTTTTCTCCAAAACAAAAATGTAAATATTCTGTTTAAATGCCATGCATACAATTATGCCGTATTGTTTTCTTTGATAAAACATCCTTTCTCGCATATTTAACATACGCGACTCAGATTTTCATTCATAGTATTGATTGATATTTCTTTTAAATAGACTTTTCATTTTCTTCGTTTAAGTATATCACTGGATATTGCTTAACGGTTTTTAAAAATCAATATCATTTATTTTTCATTATAAAAATTTCCAGGCCGATGAGCGCGGTTAGTAGGCAATATTTTAGCGCAAGGCTCATTTGTACAGACTTCAAAGGTTTGTTGTTCATCCACGTGATTCTGACGAATCATGCGCGGTTTAAATAATATAACCTAGCTACATTAAATTACAATGTTAAGATATTAAAGGTTTTACTTCAGGCAGAATATATAATTTTTAATTTTAGACGCAAATGCACAATTATAATGTATGAAAAATAATTATATCATACAGATAAAATAAGAATACTATAAGAATTTATACACGTACATAGATCGCTCTCTTGATGGAAAGAGAAACCATCACCTATAGACACTAAAGATGTTAATGGTGCGTTGCTTTCAGTGTGGCGGGAGGCAATGCCACATGCATGTATGATGCTTGATTTTCGTGTTTTAATTTGGAGGGTAAGATAGGGATTAGACTTATGCATGTGTCATTGCCATCCCGTCACAAAAATAGGTAGACATCACATCATTAACATCTTTGGTGTCTTGGGTACTAAGACTAAGAGCTATATTTTAATCATATTATGATAGCAAACAAGCAGATGGGTCTCCTGATGGAAAGAGTCAACCATTGTCTATAGACACCAAAGAGCTTAATGGTGCGTAGCTATCTTGTGGCGAGATTTAAAGCCACATGCATAAGTTTACTGGCTACCTTACCCTTTAATTCGAAACACGACAGTGACAAACACTGACGCTATTGCAGCAGGAATAGGTAAAGCGGTGGTACCAGACCAGGGCGTGACACTGCATTGTCACGCCCGGGTCGGTTGTCACGTCACAGTGTTTCAGGAAAACACTTAGTAAACCTACTCAAAAACCACTCAAAACAACGTAATATTCCGTTTACCCCTGTGGTTTAGTTTCAATTGAATGAGTCAAGTCTATACACGGGTAAAACAGTAAATCTTTTTATTTATGGCGGATGACACGTTAGCCGTGTCATCAACTTATATGGCGTTTGACACGGCAGCCGTGTCACGACATATTTGTACGCTGCCACTACTAAATGTTTTGGAAAATATGCGCTTCAACGAATATTTTACGTTAGTAAATCGCTCTGTGATTTTAATTCTATAATAGACTAAACAATAAAAACTCTTCGAGTTTGACAACATTTAAAGAAAACAGTGTACATGTGTGTATATTATCATGTATGTCATATGAATGTAGTGTATCAAATATTTATTGTAATACATTAAGTTATAATGTATTTTAATGCATATTATTTAAAATTATTAGGTTACTGAACTCCACGATGTAAACTTTAACTGTGCCAAATTTAATACAAGCTGTTCACGTAATTATTTTAAAAATTATACAAAATTTTACTTCACTTATTAATACATTTCGATTTGCAATTAGAAAGAAATACATTGTTTTGGTTTTTGGTTGTAATTAGAAACATTTGTTTGATATTGGTTAAAAATAGCAGTCATAAACATTTAATACGAGAATTCGCAATGCGAAAGTGGTTCAAGATTGATATTCGTTTTTTGCTCTTTACACATTCATTTCTCCGGAAGTTTTCAGTGAATACAGGTATTCAAATGAACGACTCTTCCATTTCCGCACAGAGTTTTCAGATGCCACGGCACTCGAGCAAAAATTGAACTGTTCCAATAAAGTTTTTTATACAATAACATAGCAAACAGGCAAATGGTTCTTTGATGGTAAAAAATAATCACGACTATAGGTTAGACTATAAGGCAAGGCACCGGTGACAAACTAAAAAAAACTGATTTCCTCAATCAGATTTTTATGTATTACTAGCTGCAGCGTGCAGCCCACTGCATTATAAAAGTAATTGGCAAATCCCGCGGGACCACTTAATTTTTCCGGGATAAAAAGTAGCCTATGTGCTATTCCAGGTCACCATCTACCTGTGTGCCAAATTTCATTAAAATCCATTCAGTAGTTTTTGCGTGATTGAGTAACAAACATCCATCCATACATCCAAACTTTCGCATTTATAATATTATAATAATAATAATTATTATTATAATAATAATATAGATTTGTTAAATAACGGCTTTACAAAAATTACACGATATACCTGAAGATGTTATTTAAGGAATGTATTAACTCATTACATGATAGAATGTACTTTACACGATCATATAATATTTCGAAAAAAAGCTAAAAAAATCTCTAAAACAAGTAATTTGTTATATAATTTCTAATTTTTCACATGATTTTTGTATGGTGATGTTTAGTTTTAAGTAGGAAAAAGAGTGTATTAAATTTTGGTTTTCAGTTAAAGTCTAAATATTTTTTTATCCGAAAACTGAACTGTTTGCCCGCAGTTTCAGATCATGCCGCGCCGCCCACTTTCTATAGAATTGGCGCGCGTCAAAAGACCTCGCCTTAATGGTGCGAACATGAATGACCTAGGTTTTTCGAATTCTATATCCTATGTCCTAGTTCAAAAGTCGAGCTATTCATTCTGATCAGATCAGTTTTTTGGTATTAGTAGTATATAGCAAAGAAGCAGATGGGTCTCCTGATGGAAAGAGACCAAAGATGTTAATGGTGCGTTGCTATCCTGTGGCGAGGTCTAAGTTAGCCGGCTACCTTACCCTCCAAACCGGAACACGACAGTGACAAATACTGATGCTATTGTGGCAGGAATATGTAAGGCGGTGGTACCAGACCCGGGCGAGAAAATACAGAACTGTACCACCTAGTAAACTTTCCCAAGACTGTATATGTATCTAATTTTCCGTTAGGTTGGCCACCTATCAGATGATTATTGTGTATACATTATAGAATAACAAACAAACAGATGATGACTCTCTTGGTGGAAAAAACAATCATCGCCTACATATAGACACTAAAAATGTCAATGATGCGTTGCAATCCATGTGGCGAGATGTGCCTATAGGCACTAAAGATATTAAATAATGTGTTGGTATATCTATATCTATACCGACCGGCATACCGAGGGAAATACCAGCATTCATTTTCTTTTAAAAATAGACCTAAAAGTATCTATATAATATAAGTAAGTATAAGACCTTATATGTATGCAGATGTACTACACATACCTACTACAAAACTACTACCTGTTATATATAAATACCTGCACAGTACTTTTACTCAGCGTTGCTTTATTATTCCTGTTTCCGTGAGGTTTTTAAATTCCCATGAAGGTAGTCACTGATTTACCTATTTTCAAAAATCAAGTTTTCTCCATATTTTAAGATCCTAAGAAGCTTATCTATTTTCGCGATGGCGTTGTATGCATTATGTGTGTGTAACGTAACGTAGTGTCGTCACGTGAGTGACTTGACCGATTGAAACGCGGTTGACGGCATTCGATTTTGTTTTTCTAAAATGAGACGTCCTGAAAAGTTCAACAGCAAAATAATCAATTCAAATCAAATTAAAATAATCGCCGTCGGTCGGTCGGTCTCACTCTAAAATTTATTTAAATATTAATTTAAATAAATTTTAGAGTGAGACCAATGCATGCTCCGACTAATTAAATCTAATCAACTCTTTTCCTTAAAAACCAGAGTCGAATGCCGCTAATTGAATCAAAATAGGATATTTTTTTCGAGAATCATCGTTGACGAAAATTTTTGAAGAAAGCGTTTTTCGACATATCTTTGATATTTTTTAAGTGATAGATTTTCAACCTTCTGCATTTTTTATACTCAAACTAAAAACTCAAAAATAAAAAAGAATGGCAATTGAAATATCAAAATTGAATCAATTATTTATTTGAAGTTACTTCTTTTCGAATTTGAAATAGAGTTGTTTTCATCCAACTTATTTCAAAATAACCTTTGGACTGATGTACCGATTGATAAAAATATCTAATCTGCTAAACCTTTTGACTGATGTACCGATTTTTAAAAATCTCTAATAAGCTATTATCTTTAGAAAACTGCGATAAATGCCTCGTATAAAAATTTATAAAAATCGTATAAAAATTGGTTGATTCGTCTGGGATTTATCATTGACAAAAAATTTTGCAAAAACTGTTTTTTGACGTTACTTCGAAATGTTTCAACCAATCGATTTGGTAAACGAGACAACATAAAATTAAACCTTCGATCAGAATGATGTTTAAAAAATGCATCGAATGCCAATCGAATTGTCAAAATCAATCGCGTTTAAAGGTTAAAGCTTTTCAAAAATTAAAAGATTACCGTTTTCGACAAACAGTGTTTTGATCTCTTCAAATTCGAAACTCCATGCTTAGGTACATTGTTAAATGCTTTAAGGTTAGAAGTATACCTCAAGTTAGTGAAAAGGTCCTGGAATGAAATCCAGGGTCAATTGGTTTAAAATTTTTTTTACTATAGTTTATATATACCTTTACTGATCATAAGGTGATGTCATTATAAGCTTCTTAAAGTAATGCATTAAATATTATACTTTAAAAAAGTAATAGATTATATATATATGTTAGGAGGTCTTTCCACAAATTAACACGGATGAAATCGCGCAACATCTATACGTATAATAAAATTGAAGTGTATGTTTGTAATGTCAAGGTTTTTGCTATGTGCATATGTATGTTTGCATATTTCTGATACCAAAAAACTTATTAAAATTTATGTTCGTCTGCCTGTCAAAAACACGCGGTGACCTGCCGCCAACACGTGGTGACGGCGCCTGACAAAAAAAAAAGTCTCGGAGACTGCTAGTTTCTGAATATATCGTAATAAATCTACGGGCTACATTAATATTTAAACTGAAACACGACAAAGACGAGCATTGACGCTATTGCGGCAGGAATAGCTAAGGTGGTGAAACCAAATACCGAGACGTTATGGAACTCTACCAATTAGTATAGCCAATCCTTCGCCTTTTACGAACCGCCTGGCAGAATGGCAGATGGTCTACCCTTCAGAAGGAGGCCCGGACCAACGGGTCGTTTGTTATACAAAAGTAATATAAAATAGTTTAAGTATAAAATATTTGTTGCAATAAAAACTAAACTAAGCTCCCAGACTAAACCAACGCCATTAGAAAGTTTCATGATATCGTTTACCTGTAGAAGTTTGCATTACTATTTGAAGCTTAAGTGTAGACTCAGTTTTGTTACTCTTATTCCTCATATTAGTACAAATAACGGTGCACTTAATTTCATATGCAATGCACACAAAATGTGCCTTATCTTGTTTTAATGTTTCGCTGCATAAGAAAATTAATATTTTATTTCTGTGCGCTCTGCAAGTTTTCATTTTGCTGTAGTCATTGCTTTATAATTAAAGCTTAGAAAAACCAATTACATAATTCTCCGCGTATTTAAAAGTATGTTATTTTAAATATTAAAAAATTATATAGTGTAGTGTGATATTAAAGGTTTAGGTATATTCTTCAAAGGGGTCCGTTTTGAAGAATAAATCATTTACGGCTGCAGTACAATATGGTATGGTAGTATAACAATATGGTAGTAGGCAGCCCTACTACCATATTGTTCATAAACGCTGAACGATTGCCACAGTGTACAACCCAACCATATTTTTTTTTATAAATATAATCTGCCTGCCTGTAGATCGAAACAGGCAAGCAATCTTGCAAGATTCGTTTCTTAAACTCTATAACTTTACGCTTCGATTTCTTACTCTCTGACCCAGACTACTACTGATTAGTCCAAGTGAGGACCTTAAAAATGGTAGTAATCCAGAATTAGACCAAAGATGGATGCTTTTTGGAGCTTACATTAGTAATAAATTAATTCATCGGTCTGACGATCTGCAACTTTTCTAATTCTTTTAGAAACTTTCTTCCCTTTTTGTTTGACTTTTATGTATTTCATTTACAATTACATTTCAAAGAGATAAACCATAGATTTATCGAGGTTTATACACTCAAACAGATCAATACACGAATTTTGACGTTCAGTTTTTTGTTATATCTTTTACAGATAATTTAAAATTGCAATAAATATTTTGAGGGATCTATTAACAGTTGCGTTAAGTAATAATAGTGCCAGATTGTATTTTTATGCTTTACTAATTAAAACACCTATAATTAATTTGTCGAATGTCCAAAAAGCAATAAAGTCGATTTTTGTTCTTATTCTGTATTATGTACCATCCATAGACTTATGTACCATCGTTTTTGATGGTCCCTGTTTGGACTATACGGTATTTATGTACCTATAGTATGATGGATTCATATCGTCGAGTTGTATGTTATTTTCGTTCTATCATGGAATAAAGAAAATTAACATACGTCGGTATTTAAATCTTTAAAAAACTGTCAAAAAAGTAAATTATGGAAAAAATAAAAAAAAGCAAAAATTAAAAAGTAAATAAAAAAATAAACAGGTTTGTATTGGAAATATTGATTGCAGAATAATTTTCCGCCTGGCCAACAAATACATCGAGCTTTAAACAAGACAACAGAGAGCAAAAGCAGAGAAGCTGTAAGCATAAACTGGCCTACACTAATCGCCAAGCACGAACTAATGTACATAACAGATTGCATGTAGATGTGAAATAACCTAGTTATAGTGTATATGGTTTAGGGGACTGAGGACATGGCATTATTACTTTTAACTCCGCCACCAACATCTCTCGCTCCAGTAGGAGTAGGCGCCGTTATAGAGTGTAATTATTATATTCCTCAGAATAACGCAACTCAGAATAACGTACGGGATTAACGGGATTACAGAAAAACGATTATCATGCATATATGCACTTTACGCAGGTAGAATACGTCCATAAGTTTTTTGGGTTTCTTACCTAAAATGTAAAACGGGACCCTATTACTAGGCCTCCGCTGTCTGTCTGACTGTCACCAGGCCGTATCTTATAAACCATGATAGCTAGAAAGCTGAACTTTTCACAAATTATTTATTTTCGTTGCCACTATAACAGCAAATACTAATAATAAAAAAAATGAAAATATTAAGTGGGGGGTCCCCATACAATAAACGTGTTCTCATATTTTTTAAAGATGATGGTACGGAGCCCTTCGTGCGCGAGTCCGACTCGCACTTGGCCGGTTTTGATTTTTCGATGCTGTTAATATAATATGCAGTGTCAGGAAGCGTTTAGAGATGGAACAATGAGTAAACTTTAACGTTTTTGATAACGCTACTTTCAGATAATGTTCATTCTCCACTTTCAAAATCTATTTTTTTAAATTTGAATAAAACCTTAAAAATCATTGTTAAACTTTTTGTGGTTTTAGTAGTTGAACTAATACAACAATAATAAAATCGAATCTAAGTTTGGACTTGTTCATAATTTATTTGCGAAATTTCACTAACCACGCAGCATTTTTTAAAATTATTATTGATAGGGAAGCGCTTGACCAAGATCTCGCCTGATGGTAAGCTAAGATGCGGCCTATAATGGAACGCGTTTCCCTAGAAGGTACCTGTTCACTCTTCTCTTGAAGATCCTAGATTATACTCGTCGGGCAACACAGAAACAGGAAGCATGTTCCAGTACCTTGCGGTTCGAATGAATAATGTCGAGTCGAACCGCTTTATCCGGGTACTAATAATAAATCCAGCAAATAACTGGATTTCGCGGGATCAAAATGTCCAGTCACGAAAATACCGGGATAGAAAATTACTTCAGTGATTGCATTCCCTAACCGAGACAATTAAATAAATGAAATCTGCATAAACAGGACAAAAAAAACTAGAGTCTTCCTTTACGGATAATCACCACCAACGTATACTAATAAGCATGTTAATGTGTATTATTATTATAACAGTGTTCTTTGTTTACGTAGCAGTTGAGATTTTATTATTGGAACGAAATTTTGGAACGAAATTCCTTATGGGATGTTGCGGAGGGGTACCCTAGCCGGCAAAAAACATCCGTAACGTTAAATAAAAGCGTAAGATTTTCATGTATAATAATAATAAATAACAAAAATCTCTGGACACTTTTACCCCAAAGTAAGCAAATTATTTGACGCGATGTCCGATGATGGAATTCGGCGGCAGGAATTAATCTAAATAACTCGTCGGAACACTCCCCATGAAAGATACGATAGAAGACACAGAGTGAACCAACATCTCTGCGCAATGCCAAAAGAGTCAAGCGTTAAGTGTTGGGTGTTAGTAAACGATACTAATACATAGAAATACACGTATAAACACTCAAATGTATCTAATAAACACCCAAACCCACAAATACAAACATCTATGCTTATCACATAAATGCCTGCTCCTGTCGGGAATCGAACTCGAGCCCTATTGATTACGTAGGCAGGGTCGTTATGTCGTTAACCACTCGGCTAACGGGGCGTTCATGTATAGTCTATGTATGATGTCTATACAGTGTCTACTGTATCATGTAAAGTGTACGTGATGACTGCTATTACTATTGCAGTTTGCTATTATTATTATTATATATTTTTATAAAACATTGTAAATAAAATAAAGGGGTTAAGATAATTTTAAAAGTACTCGTAAAAGCAGTTAAAAGTAGTTTTATTTTTATTTTTATCAATATAAAAATCATTTAAAAAAATTATTTATACCTCGAATAGGACTTGAAACTAATGTTTTTATAATAAGAAACTTCGATCTCATCCGGTGTCCCACGAAACCAGGCGGTATTTAGGTTTTAGAAATACCGTTATCGTAATGCATGAGATATTATCATTTAAATATTTGTATTTGGTTATGTTCTTTTACAGAGCAAGATCTTGTTTTTTATAATTAGCTGATCCGTCAAACGTTGTTCTGCCAACTTTGTGTCTACTTTTCCGTTTCTTTTTCTACAATTTTTCACCTTTTAAACCTAACCTGAACCTCCATGAATATTTTAAAACCAAAATTAGCTAAATTGGTACAGCCGTTCTCGAGTTTTAGCGAGACTAACGAACAACAATTGATTTTTATATATATAGATTATGAAAATATAAAACAAACAAATAAATGTAATTAAATAGCTCTACCGACTAGTAATCACAATGAGTAATAGGTACATTTTCCCTAAGTTCGCGTTTTACTAGTAAAAGGTAGGAAGGGAGATGGCCTATTCTTCAAAAGGAACTTGGACCAACAATTTCAGGGAGTGTTATTAATAAACATATCACATTAAGGGCTCTTTCTACTTTCGAATTATATGAAATTGTAATGTGACTTGAACGTGGTTAGTATAGAGTTTCATATTATGACATCCACATTTAAGGGCAGGCTAGGGTAAATCACGGCTTTGATCTTCCAACCGGCAAATTAGTTGTCGGCGCGACGGCGGCCGGCACCACCTGTGTACACTATATTAATATGTTTATATTTGCAATGAATCACTAGTAGGCAGTAGTCTGAGAGCTCACGGTGTTAATTGCTAATTGATTAATAAATAATAAATATTCACGGGACAAATTACACTTACTGATCTAACCCCAAAGTAAGCAAATTATGTGCTTGTGTTATGGGTGTTAGTCAACGATACTAATACATAAAAATACATATTTAAATACAAGAATATATTTAATAAACACCCAAACCCGGAAATACAAACATTTATGTTCATCACACAAATGCTTGTCGCCGTCGGGGATCGAAACCGAGCCCCGTCGATCGCGTAGTCAGGGTCGCTAACCACTGGACCAACGAGGCGGTCAAGTGGTTGGACCGCCTCGTTGTGTTAATATTTGCACAGGAGTAGTTCAAAATAACTAAATAAATTGTTATTGATGTTTATACTACTATGCGTTTGTACATACATAGATGTTTGTACATACCTACATACCAGTGTTCATTAATTGGGGTTCCGAAGTAAACTAGGAACCCTTATAGTTTCGGTTTGTCCATCCGTCCGTCCGTCCGTCCGTCCGTCCGTCCGCACGATTGCTCAGAGATCCTTATTATTAAGAAAGCAGTTATTTGACACGAATATATATATATATATATATATATATATATTAGTCACGTCAACAAAGTGGTAATATAAAATCTTGAAAAAATATTTTTTTAAGGGCAGTCCCCCTACATTTAAAGTGAGGATGTTAATTTTTTTTTCACGTACCCCATTGTGTGTAAAAAATATTAATAAAATATTGTAGGTTCATCGAGATAAGTTTTCATTAAGGGACTCGTTTGCAAAATATTAAGCTTTTAACTGCTAATTTTTGTTAGAGACAAGTGTCCTCCCGTCTGCAGGCTAAACGGTTAGTTTTGGAGGTGGGAAAAAAATCATGGTAGAGTAAATATAGTGAAGTTAAAAGGAAAACTATCAAGACTTGTACATGTAACATGTACTTAGAGAATTTTTTTAGGCGGTGAACCTATGGTGCGGTATATATTTTATAGATTCAGGCGTTACTTTGAAGAAATCCATTGTTCAGACGAAGAAAACTAGTTATTTTGCAATTTTCCGCGAACTTTTAAGTGTACCTTTGCGATGTTACTGAAAAGGAAAACATATAAAAGCGGTGTAAGAAATGGAACAAAGTTACCATATGTCTGAAAATAATGAAGACCCCAGCGGCACAGTTATCCACTCTCGTCCACCACACTTTATACCACGACAGCACCAAACACAAAAGCACACAATTGACGTACTCAACGCACGTTTCACTTCGCAACCAAAGCATCTTCAGGAGACACAAGCACTACTACACTCAACGAGAGCCGCGGTAGTACATATTATTCTAGTATTATTATATTTGTATTAGTAGTAATATTAGTTTGTAGTATATATTATTCATTGACGTTGAATAGCTTTTATGTTCATAAATGAAACTATAAAAGTCCTTTTCTTATTCCGCATTATTGTGATTGGTACATTGTGCATGGCCTGACACGTACTTTACCAATTTATTTTTATTCAATGTAAGATTGTAAATAAACTTGTAACTCTTACTGAACGTTACATTTGTACTTAATATAACACTGAGTTTGGTTTTCGGACAAAAAGCGTAAAGATTTTGTGCAACAGTGTTTATATAGATAAATGAAGTACCTACATGTTAAAGCTTATTAATAACTTAATAATAATAAATAAAAATTTAAAATATATCTAAAATTTAATTAACACTTGCAATAATTATAGAATTCACATATTTTGTTGAACTGTTATAAAATGTTTTAATTCATAGTTACTAATTTGGATAGAAATATATAATTGGTCGCAGTCTCAAAATATATTATATTACTATCAAATATCTTTGTCATCGATGCAGTTACTTATCAGATACTTAACAGTTGTTACTTATATCTTAGTATGATCTTTGCATAAGCTTCATCTTTATTTATTTCCTAAATAATCGCTTATCAGACTGATATATTATTTCTTTGGGAATTTTGTTACAAAGTCTAACACTCTTTTCTATAAAAATTTTATCGTTTTTTGAAGCATAAACCGATGCGCTACAAAATAATTCTTTTTGTCAAAAAATGGTAGGTGACATTTTTGTCGTAGTTAGATATATTTGTCCTTAATATATAGAAGTTTAATAATGTTTATTTATTTAAGCAGTTCTCAGAGAGAAACTCCGGTTTAAGAGTCAAAAAAATTGGCTAAGTGCGTGTCGGGCCACGCGCAATGTAGAGTTCCGAAATTGCTCATTACAATTATGCGAACTAAGAAAAGGGCTTTTATAGTTTCATACTATGAACATTTAAGCTATTCAACGTCAATATCAACAACGTCACAAATATATATCCGCAACACAGATTCACCGATTATAAAAACTTCTGTGACTAAATTTTATAATTTGGTTGACTATTGCTCAAAAACTTTTAAAGCCTTCTAAGCGGTGATAGTTTTTCTTTTAATCTATATATATAAAAATCAATCCCTATTTTCCTTGGTCACGACATCACGCCTGAATGGCGGGACCAATTTCGGTAATTTTTTTTTGTTGTGTTTGTAATTGTAAGGAGAAGGTTCTTATAAAAGAAAATATTAAGAAAATTGCGGGGAAAATTTGAAATTTTAAGAATACTTAACCACCATATAAAGTTTAATGCCATTTTGGCTGCGTGAAAGGACAAACCCGTAGTCTTATATAAATTACGTGTTACGTTGTTTGTCCGCTATGAATTCCTAATATGTAAGGCAAAACAACGTTTGCCGGGTCAGCTAGTTTCATTATATTTACTACTATCATGATTTTTTTTCCTATCCCAAAACCAACTTTTTACAAACAAAAATTAGCACTTTAAAGCTTAATATTTTACAAACGAGCCCCTTAATCGAAAATTTATTTTCACAAACCTGCAATATTTTTTAAAATCTATTCAAAGATACCCCACACAAGAAATGATAAGAGATACATAAGAAAAAAATTAACATCCTAACTTTACAACATATTTTTTCATGGGAGCTACCCTCAAAAAAATTTTTCAAGATTTTGTATTACCACTTTGTTGACGTGACTAATATGTATATTCGTGCCAAAACACAGCTTTCTAGTACCAAAGGGTGTCTGAGCTATCGTGCGACGGACACACGGACATAGCGAACTATAAAGGTTCTTAGTTTACTTCGGAATCTTAAAAAGGATAAGAAGAATAGATATTATGATCCTTTTTTGAATAAGTAACACTGTTTCTAGTTTAGCTGCTGATCTCAAAAGCAAAATACCATAACCTATAACGCTATGAAAGTAAGCTAGGAAATAAATAAACCGGACTGTATCTGTTTGTCTGCCAGATTTCTTATTTTTCGTATTGCAAAGCAGTCGAACAGTTTCCAACTCATTTGTCAATATGAACATTCAATTGCAGTTTAGTATCTAGAGTCTCAACCAAAGAAGGTAACGCAAGAGCTTACGTTGTTGTGAATTCTAATTATTGCATGATTTTGCTTATTAAATTTAGCGCCGCTGCCTTCGTTGCAACAGTTCTATATAAATTTGTAAATAGAACAACTAGTAGCGTAAGAGATCATGCAGTAAATTCTATTAGAAGCTTAATTAAAATTTACCCGGCAGAAGTTGAAAATAACATTATGATTCTCATGCAAGTGTATTTTTAAAGGAAAAATATATTTTTTGTTATGAAATAGCAAACAAGCAGATAGATACCTAAAGGGAAGGTGCGTTGCCATTTTCATTCATGTGCCTCATCACATCTAATGTTTTAAGCGTTATAGGCCACCAGTAGAAGGCGAGCTAACATTTTATTAAGTATATATCCCATAATATGTTTAATGAATAAGTCTTAAAAAAATAGAAAAAATAAAAACGTCTTTTTGTTAAGTTTGAATCCGGGAATAATGCGTATTTTTTCAAAATACTAATACACCATAGCTTGATGTAACAATTAACATACTTACAAAAATTTTGGCGATTATTAACTTCAATATGATATCCATCCTAAGAAACACTTCAAAACCAAAAAAAAAATGACGATAGTTTTTTGAAGGTGTTGGTTTTGTTTTAGACGTGGAACTATCGAGGATTTAGCCGCAGAAGTCGAATTAGGCTACTTCAAGAGAGGTCACTTATAAGACTTTATTTTGGTTATCTACGTATGTTGGAGAACTTTCGAAATTGTTTTAAATGTAATAAATCTTGAGAAAAGATGAGAGTAAATCAAGGCTTTGATCTGTCAACCGATAAATTGCTTATCGGTGGAAAGGCCGCGACTATATTGATATGTTCACTATGTTATCTTGTGTTCCTAGTTTCGGAAGAGATGTGTTCGATTCATGATCGGTTTAATGTCCAGGTCAGAAAACTTGTTTTTAATAAGTTTTTTAACTTCCCGCTACGTATGTATATTAGGAAGTTACTGATTTTGCCCCGATACTGAAAATCCAGTTTACACCAGATGTCCACGTTTTGAGGTCCTAGGAACCTTTTTCGACTATTCTTACGATGACGTCAGTATGTCTGTATGTATGTAAGTGTGTGTGTGTGTGTGTGTGTGTGTGTGTATGTAAGCATCTCATCACTTTTGAACGGCTAAACTGATCGAAACATGGTTGATGGCATTCGATTGGATTCCACTTAACTTAGATTTCCTGAAAATTTAAACCAAATCGGCCCAGTAGATTTGGAAAGATTTTAAAAAATCCAAAAAAAAAATTTTGGTGAAACTGGATTTTTTTAATATAACTTCCAGATTAATGTACTGATTGAGTACAAAAACGAATCAGCTGTATTCATAAAAAAATAACGTCTAATGCATGAATTGCATTAAAATCGGTTCATCCGTTTGGGAGTAATCGTTGATGAAAATGTTTGAAAAAAGTGTTATTAGTCCCTTATTATGTTAAGACTATCAAATTTGTGTACATGTATTCTGATGAATGTAGACTTCCCTTTTTTATATCATAAGATAGCAAACAAGGAGGTGGGTCTCCTGATGGAAAGAGACAACCATCGCCTATAGACAAAGATGTTAATGATGCGTTGCTATCTTGTGGCGAGGTCTAATGCCACATGCATAAATTTACCGGCTACCTTACCCTCCAAACCAGAACATGACAGTGTCTGCACTGACGCTATTGCGGCAGCAATAGGTAAGACGGTGGTACCAGTCCCGGACGAGACAATGCAGAACTCTATAATTCTAATCCTAATACTATAGTTGATCTTTTTAATAAACAAAACAAGTGATTCCCTTCGAGAAAATACGTACACTATACCAGTCCCAAAAAGTAAACGTATTATTAAACCATGGATAACCCAGGGCATTCTGAAATGTATAAGGAATAGGAATAAATTACAAAAAAAGCACATCTAGACCCACACAACGAAATAATTTAAATTACCTACAAAAGATACCGAAACTTCTGTAATAAATTGATAAAAAAACTAAAAAGAAATTATGATCAACAGTAATTAGCAATATCTACAAAAAATACGAAATCGCTTTGGAAGAATATAAAATCAATTACAAACACTGCTCAAGTAAAATCAGATAACACCAAATTCTTAACAATAAAATCAACTCAATTAGATTCTATTAATTATATTAACGAGTATTTTGCTAATGTTGGGAAAGATCTAGCCAAAAATATTTTATCTAATCACCCGCAACAACAAACGTTGGATAATGTACATGAATTAACACAGAATTCTTTTGCTTTGTTAGAAACTGATGAAAGAGAAGTCCTTAGATCCTCATTGGTCTTAAGTCAGACAGTGCTCCGGGCTGGGACAATATCCCCACCAGTTTCTTAAAACTTGCAAAACAAGAAGTTGTACATATTATATGTCATCTCACTAATCTCTGTTTTACACAAGGCGTCTTTCCAACATCACTTAAACAGTCTGTAATAACACCTATTTATAAGAATGGCGACGCAAACGATATAAGTAATTATAGACCGATATCCGTGCTCCCATGTATTTCAAAGATTCTTGAAAAAATCCTAAATAGTAGGCTAATTAATTATCTAGACAAAAATCTTCTGTCCAATGAACAATACGGATTTAGACATGCTCGATCTACTGAAGATGCTGTTACTGAATTAAACACAACAATAGAGGATATTTTAGATCATGGAAAAAAGCCTTTAGCTGTATTTTGTAGCGTTTATTTTGTAGCGTTTGGAGTACCACAAGGTAGTGTACTTAGTTCGACTTTATTTTTAATATACATTAATAGTCTATATAATCTGAAACTAGAAAACGGCAAAATATTAGCATACGCTGATGATACTGTCGTTTTATTCTCTGATACCTCATGGGAAGGTGTACGTTGCAAGGCAGAGCTAGGAATATCCAAAATAAATCATTGGCTTAAGACAAATTTACTTACCCTTAACAGAAATAAAACAAAATTTATATGTTTTTCGATTTCTAATCGAACCCAACCAGGAGATGAGTATTGCATTCGCATCCATAATACAAACACTCATAATATTAGAAACTGTAACTGTGTAACTATCAATAAACTCACATCAATAAAATATTTAGGTGTCATAATGGACTAACGATTGTCGTGGTATCCACAAATTGAGGCAGTAAGTGGCAGAATAAGAAAACTCATATGGATCTTTAAAACGCTTAGGCATATTGCTTCAAAAATACTATTAAATAAAATATATATTGCTCTTGCTCAATCTATATTAGGGTATTGTATACCGATTTGGGGGGGGGGGGAGCTGTCAGATCAAAATTCATTGTTTTAGAAAGGGCACAACGGGCTTTAATAAAAGTGATATATTTTATAAACTACAGATTTCCTACTGAAAAACTATACTCCATAAGTCAACTGCTTACAGTTAGAAAACTATATATACTACAAATTGTTTTAAAAACTCATAAGACAATTGGATTCGACCCAAATAATTTAACAAGAAGAAGAAGGAACAAAGTAGCTGATATTCCTATTACAATAACGTTTTTTGCTAACAACCAATATTATAAACTTTCTATACGCATTTACAACCTAATTGACAAAAGCATAAATATTTACCCATTAAAATACATGAGTGCAAAAAAAGATTATTTGAGTGGATAATGACTAAATCTTATGAAGAAACAGAGGCATTATTGAAAGTTATAAAGTGATTTGAGCACATATCATATCTATATATATACAACACGAACAATTAAATAAAATACCTACAAAAGAAACAGACACATAGCGCAAATAAATAATATAGCTAATACACACACACACACATAACACACATGCACATACACACGTGCGCGCACGATTGCGAGCATATAGATACCTACCTATATGTGCACACATAACATATTATTAATGTAACAGTAGTTCACAGTGGCAAAAACATTATGTAATTTAATTTATATCATAACTCATCAGCAGTAACTTAGCTAACTCATCAGCAGTAGCATCTTAAAATATAGTTAATAGATATGGAAGAGCGGGTCCCCCTAGTACAAGTGATTCTACACTTAAAAGGGGATCCCAAACTTTCCCTTTGTTTATTGTTATACTTAGAAATAAACAATTTTTATTTTATTTTATTATTTTTTTACTCTACCACCTAGTAGCCACAATGGTAGTGACTCGCATAGCCAATCGGTCGCCTTTTACGACCAACCTGGCAGAACGGCAGTTGGCCTATTCTTCAAAATAAAATATGCCGTAATCTTTTGCCTACTGCTTAATCGGGCCCGCTACCTTAATCGACCGTTCGTCTATGAAGTCTACAGTCCACGGGTCTTACTTTTATGTCCTGTAGTTTTCTACTCGACACTAAAGCAAGTTTCTTCCTATTTTAAATGTAAATGCAATATAATAAAAAAAGTCCTATTATAATAAAAACATTGTTAATTGAGTGTAAATTTAACGCAACAATAATCCGAGTAATTATTCCTTGTCTTGTTACGTTGCGATAAATTGCATGACAATTAAATTATGTATGCACGTCCTTTGTGATATCAGTGTTCCATTAAAGTTATTTCTCACTCATTATGAATCTGTGTAATTTATCTGCATTTTACAGTTACATTTTATCTTAATAATGTTCTATAAAAATATAATAAAGTTACAAACTATACATCTCACCAACAGCGCCCTGTCAACGCGTATCGTTATTCACTACTCATCTTTATTCTACTTATTAGAACTAAATCGACGAATCCTAACCAGTTGCTATTGCATAAATCAATAAACCATTTCAAAAGTCCATTCTTGCAGCAGATACTCCTTAGTTCAGGAGTTAGAGTGTGTCCACCAAACCGTAGTAGGTACCAGAATATATTAAGCATATTATATATATACCAGAATATTTTAAGGATTGAATTTCAAAATAACCCGGTGTTACCATAAAACTAAGGAAAGTAAATGCAATTTTAAATTTAAAATAAGGAGACTATTTGTTATTTATTTGGAGTTTTTTGTTGCAAAGAAATCTGAAAATGAAACAATATAAGCCTATTAAAGGAATATTATAATAAAAACAATTTCACGAAAGTATGAAATTCAGCGAAGATAAATCCCTGCTATGAAAGTCTATCAGCGTCTTCGACATACTCCTTTCGAGTTTGATTGATTTCAAAATAGGATAAGTAAGATTGGAAAAGGTAAATATGAACTCTTTGTTCTTACAATAGAGATTTTTTCCGATTGTATTTCAGAAAATGAGTGTTTACATATCAACATAATACACATTTAAAATACTTAACATTATTCACGAGTAGATACATACCATCCAAACAATATGAGCCACTGTTTATATTGTTTGAATGGTATGTATTCTAGGTGGTTGCATATTAGAGTTTGCAACGAAATTTGCGCTACCTACTAATAAAAGTAACATAAATGTAACTAAAACCATTACCCAATATAATGGCATATTAAATTTAACCTAGACTTGAGGCGTGTCTCTAAAATTAACAAAACAAACCAACAAAATATGTTAGCTAAACATTTCAGTCTTCTGCGACTTTTAAACGCTAACCTCTAACAATCACTCGATAAAACGACTTCGGACGAAAAAGTCGTATTTAATGTTTTAGAACTTTTCTTTTGTCCACTTCGTATTTACTTCTTTGATACCCGCTTAGATTTTGTTCCCGTGGGAATATTGGAAAGGTTTATATACTAAAACCTTCCTCAAGAATCAATCTATCTATTAAAAAAACCAAATTAAAATCTGTTGCGTAGTTTTAAAGATTTAATATATGAAATAATAATATTAAAGATATAGGGACATAGGGACAGACAGAGAAAGCGATTTTGTTTTATACTATGTAGTGATTTTGGTTCTTGTGATCCGACAATGAAGCATCTCAAATCACCGGGCGCTCGATAAATCGATGAAAAACGTTATTGTCTGTATTCCAATTCATAACATTAACAAACAACGCAGGAAATCAGTAAAAAGTAAAACCAAAAGGTAAGTCAATGTTCGCGAGTAACAATAATACCCTTCCCCCGCAGGCGAACGCGGTAACATTTTCCGTTTGCCTCGGATAACATGTTTCCATGTTTAAGCTAGCAAAACAGGACACGCTTATATTTTGTTAGAAGTTGATGTTATTTGTTAGAAAACAAAAAACAGTGTCGGGAGTCCCAGCCTTACACTGCACCTCATTGATAGAGCGGAGTACGTAAATCCAGGTGCTCAGTTAATTTCTTTTTCTGGATTGGGCAAAATTATACATATTAATTATTTTCATCCAGACAGATCTCAGGAGCAGTCCGTGGTCTAGTAATGGCAACGTACCACGCCGTGTCTAGGAAATATGCCAATTATTGCAAATACAGTCAATAATCCGACTAATACTACTAATTTAAAAGTATATGTACAATGGTGTTTGCATTTTGGATACTTGTTCCTTAGCTAAATTAAGGCGCGACAGCTTGTAATATTTGGATAATAAAAATTTATTACCCAAGTCTTAATTAACACAACTTTACCTCAGAAAAAAATTACCATGGATTGGAAAAAAATTCATTATGTACCCGTCTGCGAGCTTACAACTAGTATTTTCTTAATACAAGCACATACGACAATAACAACTTAAACGAAACCCTCCTTAAAACGATAGAACAGATTATCGTAATCCACCCTGTACGGCATCTGTAATGTTATTGCCTTTCCTAAATTCTGAGGATCAACAAGATGTTTCTTATACTACGTGTTTATTAACAGTTGATCACTTTTTCACATATTTTTTATGAAAACACGAAAATGTACATGAAAATATTTTTTGATAATTTGAAAAATATCTTCATTTACTAATGGCTTTTTAAACGCAGGCGCTACGAGTCAGAGCAATGTAGCGCACATTGCTCTGACTCGTAGTATAAGAAAAAATCATAAAAATAAATTTTGCATTTCCCACAAAAAAGGAATTACCATCATGACTAGCAATATCGCAATAGTGTAAGTGCTTGTCGCTGCCGTGTTCCGGTTTGTAAGGTTAGGTAGTCGGTAAACTTATGCATGTGGCATTAGACCTCGCTACAAGATAGCAACGTACCATTAATATTTTTGGTGTCTATAGGCGACGGTTGACTCTTTCCATCAGGTGGCCCATCTGCTTGTTTGCTATCTTATGATATATAAAAAAAAAACTATAACGAGTGAAAACGCACATGTAGACTCTCCCTTACACGCTGTATATAAATATCACTGGATAAACTTACATTATTTAACCCCAAATTAAGCAATTTATATACTTGTGACTTGTGACATAAGTATTAGAATACAAAGAAACACACTCATACATGACTATGCTCATCATTCAAACGCTTTGTTGTTGCCGAAAATCGAACCGAGTACCATTGATTGCATCGCCAATTTCGGCTATAATTATTTACCTAGACTAAATTGGCACTAAGATCGCAATACAAAAACAATAGCATAAAAAATATGAAGAATAACGAGACCGAAAACGTAAACTACGCGGACCACAGACCACACAAATACTATAGACACGGTGTTGGGCGCAAAATCCGTAGCCGCTCATATGAGCAAATGTGTGTAGATATCAAACACTTGTAGATATATCGTAAAAAAATAGAAATATACTTTATTGTTCTATTTTATCTTGTTGAATAAAAAGCCTAAGGCTTAAGGAATACCTCTGGAGTGATTTTATTTCATCGGTAAGAATTATAACTCTGCAAGAAATTGCCTTGTTTAATCCAGTTGAATTCCTCACGTGGACGTAGTTAGAAGCTCGGTATCATTTATCTATATATTAATACATGAAAGAAAAACTTTGGACCCCTTACTAAGTCGATTGCGTGAACGGTGAAATATAAAATTTGCAACAATTAAAGTTTACATTTTTTAAATGTGTTAGAAATATAAAAATAATTATTACACACTATATTCACGTGATATACGTGATAATATATATACACATTATATATGTGTGTATATATTATCACCTATATATATTCTTTGCGGCTAAGTCGATAGTCAAACTTAAAATAGATTTTATTGTTTATTTTTGGTCGAATTCGGCAATCGCTAGTGTCTAACAAGATAAAATTAAAAATTTCGAAAACCTCCGACACATCCTCAGACCGCCATTCTGCTATATATGCATCATTCTAAGAGAAAAACGTAAAAGGACCTCGTGATCTTTGAAAGAGGATTTTGCAGAATCAGGTTAAAGCTACCACGGTTTCATACTCAATGAACTTCAGTTGTTTTAATGCAAAGCTTTTATGGCTTCCAGTTCCACCATGTAACCCTGGAAATCATTTTGATTCAGAGTGTACGTATAAATGTAACAAATGAGACCACACTCAATAGGCTTATTTTGTTTAGTGCAGGAGTTCCATGGCCACTTTTTAGTTTCATTATTAAGGTCTGCGAATCTCCTAGTAATGAAGGCCAACCATATCAGCCCAATCTCCGATGGTCACCTTACAGTTCCATCATTATTATATCTTAGAAAACATCCGGCACATATAAATCGAATTAGCCCACATTCAATGGGTTTATCTAGATTAGCTTAGAAGTTCTCATGGACTTCTTTCAGCTCTATCATTAGACACTGGAAAACATCCTGTTCCAAAGTCCTTAAAAGAACGAATCAAACGAGACCAAAATTGGTGATGCTGCTCAATTTTCATTCATTCGCTCGTTTCGTTCCCATGATCTTCTTCCTAATTTATCGTAAGAACCTAGAAATCATCTAACATCGAATTATTTGTCAAAACAGAACAAATAATTCCAAACACAATGGGTTTATCTCATTTACTTAAAAAGATCCTTTAGCCATCTTCCAGTTACATAAATAGATTCTTAAAATAATCCAGCATCTAACTATTTTGGCCACCTTTTAGTTTCATCATCAGATCCTAAAAATTATCCAGCACCAAAGTGTACGTCAAAACAAACCCAATCAGCCCACACAGGATTCTTGAAGTTCCAATGTCACTTTTTCAGTTCAATCTTTAGAGCCTTATCGTCATGAGAAAGAACTTACTGTAAGAAATGAAATGACTCCAAACTCCACTACATTAGCAATTTCTATTTGTGAGTTACAATGGCACTCTTAAGGCTCCATTTTCAGATCTTGGACAATATATGTAATGAAAAGTACACGTTATCAAAAATCTATCGGATCTGAACTTAACTATCTTATCTCTTTCTACATTCTAACCACTTTTTCAGCTCCATCTTCAGGTCCTCCTTATCATGAGTATTAATCAAACATAGCAACAAGACCAATGAGTCCAAACAAGGTTATCTTGTTAAAACTTTGCATCAGAGAGTTTCAGTCTTTAGTTATATTTATAATACTTATAATAATCTTTATTATTATAAGTATTGTTACGTACCTCGGGTTCGTAATTGTAAGAAAACACCACTTATATTAAATCCGTGTATTTACACAACACAACACAACGTAATACTAAAATACACTTTACACAATAGTCACTCACTATACTATCACTGAACTACACAATAAAGCACTTCTCGCTTCGCACTGTTCACTTTAAGTATCGCTCTCGATCGCTTGATAAAAACTGCCTTGTGTTTGTCAACACTTCTCTATTTATAGCCAGGGTAAGGTCCTAGCTGGATCCAGAAAAATCTAAATGTATCGGGAAACAATGAATCACTTCTTATCGTAAACATCTTATGAGTCATAATTCCTAATACACGCTACTTTCAACCTTATGCCATATCCCACAAAGTCCATTATGGCATAGCCCAGGTCAACTATTTGTTTGTCAATAGGAGTAGCTTATCTCTTTCTTTTATTTCTAGATCTCTCCAGCGCTCCAACTCTACACGTTTCTAGATTATTCGTAACAGTATTATAAATATAGTTATATAATTATAATAATATTAATTATGAAACGTAACTATAATTTAATACTTAGGACGGCAATTTAATCTATGATCTCATAGAGCTCTAATTAGAAATAAATTAAATTAAACTTTTAAAGGAACAATCCTTAAAGCTGCTAAGTGCTAAATATACGAACTTTTCACAGTTTCCTTAATGTTTGACTTAGCTAAAATGATCAAGATTGATTATGAAATATCGTTATTAAAAGTTTTTAATTCAATCAAACTTGGTAATTGAAAAATGAATTGGTCTGTAAGCAATATCTTGAAAGTCAACTTTTAATTTTTTGTTAATAAAGTAATAAACAAGAAGCTAGGATGATCAACGGTGAATATTTATTGAAGCTATTTAAATACAACTCAATCCTAACCCGCTATCCCACTTGACTTCATTGACTTATATTAATTCCCCATGTTGGTCCCGGGCTCGTTTGAAGAATAGGCCAACTGCCGTTCTGCCAGGCAGGTCGTAAAAAGCGACTGAGTGGCTATTTGCGTCACTAACATCGTGACTACTAGGTGGTAGAGTTCTGCATCGGCTCGACCGGGTCTGGTACCACCGCCTTAACTATTCCTGCCGCAATAGCGTCAGTGCTTGTCGCTGTCGTGATCAGGTTTGGCCTTTGGAGGTTAAGGTAGCCGATAAACTTATGCATGTGGCATTAGACCTCGCCACAAGATAGCAACGCAACATTAACACCTTTGGTGTCTATAGGCGATGGTTGACTCTTTCCATCAGGAGACCCATCTGCTTGTTTGCTATCTTATTATATAAAAAATATATATATTAATTTTGTTATTATTAATAATATATAGAATGTCTTGTATAAATTTGAAAAATAACCAATGTTTGAGCTCGGATCTTTAAGCTTTTTATCTCCATGCTAAATTTCATCAAAATCTGTTCAGCAGTTTAGGCATAAAAGTGTTATCGACAACGACGACGACACACGATCGATCGACGACAGACGAACAGATTTTCGCATTTATTATACACATTTATTAACATACTAGGTGTTGCCCACGACTTCGTCCGCGCGGAGTTCGTTTACTCCGCACAACTCCTCCCCCTTAGGTGATAGTGTGATAATATGTAGCCGATATGTTGACCCGACCTGTTTGTAATATTCATGCAAAATTTGCAGTAAATCTATGCAGTACTTTTTGAATTTACCCCGGACATACATACAGACAAACAGACAAACAAACAAAAATTCTAAAAACTATATTTTTGGCTTCGATATCGATTGTAGATCACGCCCTAAGTATTCTTTTAAAAAAATATTCAATGTACAGTTTTAACTTTCCTACGATTTTATTATATATAGCTATAGATATAATATTAGTATGGATGTATCCTATGAAAAAAGTATGACATGGCAAGGAAACTACCATGACTTTTGTTTAGTATAATCATGTATGGCATAGAATAAAATGTGTATTGATGTATGGATTGCATACGTGTTAGTTGTTGTAGGTAAACACAGACAATAGCTTCAATTATTACAAAATGAGTCAACTAAATTTTATCCCTATACCAAAAAAGATTGGATACTTAATAATTTATGGAATATTGTAGCATATTTATTACGCTTAAATATTGTACAGACCAATAATTAGTTTAATTTCCTAAATGAAGGTTCAGAACCCTTAGGAGCGCCGAAAAATATTTAACATCACATAATTTATTCCACGCATGTTTTCACTACAGATATAATTTGCATTTTTAGGGTTCCGAAATCGACTTTGAACCCTTCTAGTTTCGCCATGTCCGTCCGTCCGCCCGGCCGGGCCGCAGCCTAGCTCAAAGATTTTTCATACTACGAGTAGAAATTTGTAATTTAGTCTGAATGTACATATTAGTCACGCCGACTAAGTAGTAAAATAAAATCTTGAAAAATTTTGTTATTAAGTTATCGCTCATACACATAAACTGGGGATGTTTATTTTTTATTGAGTACTCCAAAGTGTGGGGTATTGTTGGATAGGTATTTTAAGTACCTATCCAACTACCACAAAATAAGCACAAAATTTGTGAAAACCATTTTTCGATTAAGGGATCTATTTTTGAAATATTAAGCTTTAAAGCCCTAATTGTTGTTGAGTCCAGTGCGGTTAGTTTTGGACACGTGAAAAATTTCAATGTAGTATAATATATGCTAATAATATATTATAATGAATTTAAAAAGGAAAACAATCATAGCTAAGTAGGATTTATAAATTTACGAGTAATAGTCGACCAACTTATAAAATGTACTTAGAAAAGTTTTAACAGGCGAAGAACCTGTAGTGTGGATATATCTCTCATTGGCATTTAGTGGGTTAAAATTTCTTAGTTTGAAGCAATTAAAAACCCTCTTCTTAGTCCGCATTATTGTGATGGACAACTTCGGAACCCTGCTGTATTGCGCGTGACTCGACATGCACTTACCCATTTATTAATTTTCTCGCAGTTATCAGTTTTTACTTCTTCAGTTCTCTTATAATACCTGCAAATATATAAAATTTTTGACAATAATAAAAGCGTTTGCTCATATACGCGGCGACGCGTTTCCTTCCCAATGACCATTATTCATGTGCTCTGAAGTTCTCACTTTGTTCTACATATTCTATATTATTGCTTTATTTAATAGCTAGTTTTGCGAGACCCAAAAATAAAAGTTCATTTTGCCCAGTCGGAAAAAGTTGGTTATGTTTACTGGTGAATAGCGAAGGTATCTAAAGGTCAAAGGCTTTTTAAAATCGGTCCAGTAGATTTTGAGTATATTCATTACAAACCAATTTAAAAACATACAATCTTCTCTCTTTATAATCGATCTCTCAAAAAGGAAGAGGTTTTATATGTATGTTACATAACTCCGTCATATATAGACAGACCTACAAATTTAACTTTTTTGTGTGTAACGTTTTTTCTCTCGCTTTTCTGAAATCTATGGGAGTGTTTCGTGAAACCTGACCGGGAAGCGGGTGCTATTTAAATTGACCAATGAGCGCACGCTATTTGAATTGACCAACGAGTGCGTACTATCTGAATTAACCAATGATCGCGAGCTATTTGCATTGACCCACGAGTGCGCACTATCTGAATTAACCAATGAGCGCGCTCGATGGTAGAGTTAGTCGTGAAGATTTACTAATTTGGATTTTTTCCTTTTTTTTGATATTATAAGATAGCAAAAAGCAGATGGGTCTCCTGATGGAAAGATTCAACCATCGCCTATAGACACCAAAGGTATTAATGGTGCGTTGCTAGCTTGTGGCGAGGTCTAATGCCACATGCATAAGTTTACCGGCTACCTTACCCTCCAAATCGGAACACGACATTGACAAACAATGACGATATTGCGGCAGGAATAGGTAAGGCGGTGGTACCAGACCCGGGCGAGACAATGCAGAACTCTACCTCGGTTATTGGAAGTTACACGACATATGCGATTATTGTAAGGCTTGCTCGTTTTTTTATTCAAGAGAGTATATTTAATGATTAAACGAACTTACCTTAAGCGAAGTTCTACCATAATTATACTCGCGCTTCGTACTCGAGATTAATATCTGTAATAAATATTTGTTATTTCACATATTAACACGTAGTACCGCCTAAGTGTCTTCACTCTGCACTATAATGGATATATATATATATATATATATATATATATATATATATATATATATATATATATATATATATATATATATATATATATATATATATATATTTATATATATATATATACATCTTCAGATAGTTTAGAGATATTGACATATTTCCCAGTATATTTTTTGGGTTCCACAGGGGCGGGTGGGTATACCTTACTAATGTCTTCATATGAATCGCTTCGTATAATTATGATAGAACTTCACTTAAGGTAAGTTCGTTTAATCATTAATTATACTCGCGCTTCGTACTCGAGATTAATATATGTAATAAATATTTGTTATTTCACATATTAACATGTAGATTTTGAGGGAATTGAGGGAATTCAATTAAAATTAAAATTGATAAAAACTACTTGTTTATTTCAATTTCCAGGGGATAACACAAAAATCTCAAGGCTAATTTACATAAAATAGTTTAATTGGGAAATATATATATACATCTTCAGATAGTTTAGAGATATTGACATATTTCCCAGTATATTTTTTGGGTTCCACAGGGGCGGGTGGGTATACCTTACTAATGTCTTCATATGAATCGCTTCGTATAATTATGATAGAACTTCACTTAAGGTAAGTTCGTTTAATCATTAATTATACTCGCGCTTCGTACTCGAGATTAATATATGTAATAAATATTTGTTATTTCACATATTAACATGTAGATTTTGAGGGAATTGAGGGAATTCAATTAAAATTAAAATTGATAAAAACTACTTGTTTATTTCAATTTCCAGGGGATAACACAAAAATCTCAAGGCTAATTTACATAAAATAGTTTAATTGGGAAAGCGAATTCTCATCTAAGAGTTAAAATTATTTGTAATAGCCTTGGCTAGAGATTCAGTATCATCACCTATCGGTCTGTTATAAAATGTTACATGTACGTGTGACCAGCTGACGTATTTTCCACCACGATATTGGACAAGCTATAATATGACAAAAATTTTCAGTCGGGAGGAAATGACTAAAATTCATTATTTTTCGACACGCCTGGGAGGCTTCTGCTACCTAACCCACCTACCTAACCGCAGCTGACGTTCACGCAGCTTTATGATACAACTATCTGAAGCATTGTACAAGTTATCTTCCGAGAGGAAATAATCAATCAAATTTTCGCCCGGCTCGGGTTCATGTAGGTAAAATGTTTGAATCACGACAATTACTCAAAAATAATAACGACTAGCTGTTGCCAGCGACTTCGTCCGCGCGGACTTCATTTACTCCGCACAGCACCTCCCCCGTAGGTGATAGCATGATAATATGTAGCCTATATGTTGACCCGACCTGTTAGTAATATTCATGCAAAATTTGAAGTAAATCCATGCAGCACTTTTTGAGTTTATCCCGGACATAGATACAGACAAACAGATAAACAGACAAACAGACAAAAAATCTAAAAACTATATTTTTGGCTTCGATATCGATTGTAGATCACGCCCCAAGTATTTTTAAAAAAAATATTCAATGTACAGTTTTGACTTTCCTACGATTTTATTATATGTATAGATGACTCGATCCGCGTCATCCGCCTCCGCTCTTGACCACGGTCAATGTAACTTGGCCGAAACGTCGATCTTTACAAGTAAGTTCTTTAAACCTATGTACGCGTTTTTGGCCCGTTTATATTTTAAAAAATGATAGTAGAACGCGTTATTTTAAAAATTAGTATGGAAGTATGTATGTATAAATATAGTATGGACAGGATGGATTGGGTGCAACTAGTTATGCGTAAGATGGTGACGCCTTTACTATTAGAACAAACATTCCAACTGAAAATCAAAAATCCTGGCAGGCAGATTTAGCTTCTTTCCATGCTAATAATCTATACTAATCTTATAAAGAGAAAACATTTATATTTTTGCATGTTTGTGATGAATAAACTCAAAAGCTACTAAACTAATATTAAATTTTTTTTACCATTAGAAAGCTACATTATTCAGGAGTGACATAGCCTTCTTTTTTACCCGACCGAGCAAAACAAAAAAAATTCGGTCTCGCGACTGAAGTCACGAGTAACAGCTAGCATAAAATAAAACTTATAATCTACCAGAGACGACAACGTATCTAATGAAAACATGTGTTTAAATGGGTACATGGTCTATTATTTACAATCCAAAAAAAGATCCACTCATCCTTAGATAAATAATCTATGATAATTTTTACCTTTCTTTTCTCTTCGCTTAGTCGTGTAAAAACTCTAGAGCAAGGGCAATATATTATATGCATATTTGTTGTGAGGCTCACCAACCCTAACGTTGTCGAAATTTACATTACGGTGGCAAAACGCTTATAGATTTAATTTTCATAACCACATTTCTAAAGTATTCCGCAACGTTAAAATGATGAAGAAAAAAGTCTCATTTACCAGAAATAAAATAATATTTTCATACAAATGTAACCGCAGTGTTAGATATATGAACTAGTGATACCACGAATAGCGATTTGCTGAATACCAAATATCCGGCCAGCCCCATGCCCGAATAACGAATGTTCGGTGACGTAAAGTATCATTAGCAAGTTGATCGTGTCTAGCACCTATTATTTCTTTATGGCAAATTGAAAAACCAAAAGGTAGTCTTGTTGTATTGTATTGCTAATTCAATAGGCTTGCGCCTACTAAGAAGAAATCAGGTAGCCTTTTGTGATTAATTATGATATGGAGATAGCAAAAATCTAAAATACTTATTTTGAAACAAAAGGATTAATATTTTTAGGATATAATTTCAGTAAAAATATATAGTAGATAAGACACGCGATGGTAAACAAAGAGTATATTATAATCACTACGTTAGTAAATGCAAATCAGGAAGCGTAACCAAAGCGGAACGTCAAGCCAAGGTAAAAGGTCATCTTTGTCATTTTCATAGCAACAACAGAGTACCTATGTAATGTCTCGGATGTAGATATTACCATAGCGTGATGTAATTAGAATGCCATGACAGTCCAGAGCATTTTCGCTGTCATTTTAATATCAATTTTGGGGCCAACTCGACTCTGGATGACCAAGGAAATGCACCGCCTACCATCTCGCAGTGCTATAGTTCTATGACGGAATTAAAATTCCTGCAGACTTCCGTACGTAAAGCACTTTTTTCCTTAGAAGTCCATATGTCGAGTGGACCGGATGACATCCCTCCGATTGTACTTAAATCGTGTGCTCCGGAGCTGGCGCCGGTACTAACACGCCTATTCCGGCTCTCCTACTCACTCGGCGTAGTACCGATTTCATGGAAGACAGCTTTAGTGCATTCCATCCCTAAAAAAGGAGATCGCTCTAATCCGTCTAACTATCGGCCGATAGCCACAACCTCCTTGTTCTCCAAAATTATGGAGACAATCATCAACTCGCAGCTCCTCAAGTATTTAGAAGAGCACCAGCTGATTAGCGACCGCCAGTACGGTTTCCGTCGCGGCCGCTTAGCTGGTGATCTTCTAGTATACTTAACACATAGGTGGGCGGAAGCAGTTGAGTCCAAGTGGGAGGCATTGGCAGTTAGTTTAGACATAGCGAAAGCCTTTGATAGGGTATGGCACAAAGCGCTTCTAACGAAGCTGCCTTCCTATGGGCTTCCCGAGAAATTATGCAAGTGGATCACCAGTTTTTTGGCTGATCGGAGCGTCAAGGTCGTAGTTGACGGTGCGTGCTCTGACCTGAAATCTATTAATGCTGGTGTTCCACAAGGCTGCATGCTATCACCGACACTGTTCCTTCTGCATATCAATGACATGATGCGAATTCGTAACATACATTGCTATGCAGATGACAGTACTGACGATGCTACATACTCCGGCCAAAGCGGTATTTCTCGGGAACACGTCGAAGAGAGCCGAAACAAGCTTGTGTCCGAAGTTGAGAATCGACTAACCGATGTCTCGGAATGGGGTCGTCAAAACCTGGTCACTTTTAACCCCAAGAAGACACAGCTTTGCGTGCTTTCCGCTAAAAAGACGCCCATTGTCGTTTCACCTCGATTTGAGAGAGAGATTTCACCTCGTTTCACCTCAGCTAGTATCGTGATTCTGGGATTCGACATATCGAATTACGTTCAGTTTCGCGGTCATTTGGAAGGTAAGGCTAAACTAGCCTCCAAAAAGTTCGGTGTGCTCAGCAGAGCGAGACAGTACTTCTTACCGGCCCATCGCTTTCAACTTTATAAGGCTCAAATTCCGCCCCACATGGAGTACTGTTCTCATCTTTGGGCCGGAGCTCCTCAGTACCAGCTCCTTCCCCTTGATCGCATTCAGCGTAGAGCGGTTCGAATCCTTGACGACCTGGCTATTTCGAAACGGCTTGACTCCTTGGCATTGCGCAGAAATGTTGGTTCACTCTGTGTCTTCTATCGTATCTTTCATGGGGAGTGTTCCGACGAGTTATTTGGATTCATTCCTGCCGCCGAATTCCATCATCGGACATCGCGTCAAAATTTGAAATTCCATCCTCACCATCTCGATGTCTGGAAATCTACAACTGTGCGTTTCTCTCGGCACTTTTTGCCTCGCACTACTTTGTTGTGGAACCAATTACCGGCAGGTGTTTCCAGATGGATACGACTTGGGGGCCTTCAAGAAAAGAGCTTATTCCTTCTTAAAAGGCCGGCAACGCAACCGCAAGACCTCTGGTATTGTGGATGTCCATGGGCGGCGGTAATCACTTACCATCAGGTGCACCTCCTGCTCGTTTGCCCCCTTTTCTATAAAAAAACGCGAAATTTTGGTTGTAAATGTATGTTATTTAACAAAAATAAATATTTTTTAGTTAAGAGTACATAATAATGTAAAGTATTAAACAGTTTTTAAAATTTAGTCAACAACTAGCCTAAAAATGTGGGATCTTTTATTATGATTTATTATTATTAGATTAAAATAGGTATTCGGTATTCTGGTACATAATTCATTATATTCGGCTGAATACCGAGAACAAAAGAAAGTGGCTGAAGAAGGCTAACAGAATAATGACCGAATATTCGTGGCATCTAATATGAACCGTGATGCTTCTGTGCACTAGACTAGTGTTAATTATATGAGCAGTGAGTCATTTAGAATTAGCAGTGTTAAAAAAATCCCGTCATTGAGAACATTTTGTAATACAATTCTACTGTCGTCGAAAATAGAGGTAGTAAAAACGTTAGCACACGTCCATACATGTACCTACGTTACATATTAGTATAAATAACATATTTTCGACATCAACTTAATATCTCGACTCTCGCACATGCATGTCCTAATCTGGCAGATATCAGACATGTTATGAAACGTTAAGACAAAAAGCACTGCAAATGCAATAATACTCTTTGTTTATATACGATAATACGCTTTCTACATAATTTGCAGACGTCTGGTGAAGATAACTGAAACTCGGCGAGGATAATTATGACAATGATGAATTTAAGTGTTGAATAATATGAAATTATAAATAAGGCTTTATACTTATATTAAATTCTTTAGTGTGTACAATAATTACTAAAATTATAAACTACTAGCTGCAACGTGCAGCACGCTGCATTATAAAAGTTTTTAGTGAATCCCGCGGGATCACCTAACTTTTCCGGGATAAAAAGTAGCGTATGTGTTATTCCGGGTCTTCAGCTATCTATATACCAAATTTCATCGTAATCGGTTCAGTAGTATTTGCGTGAAAGAGTAACAAACATCCATACATACATACTCAAAAACTTTCGCATTTATAATATTAAGTAGGATAAAAGAAAATAAGTAGAGCGAGATTTCTTTAGATTTCTTCCAATATTTTTAAAATAATTATATTCATTATTTAAATAGTTATTCTGTGTGTATGTACGTCACCAAATTCCTTGATTTTTAGTTTTAATGGATCACAGTTTGATTTAGATCCATAATTGAGCCCGAATGGTGGCGCTCTTATTTATATCATAATATAGCAAACAAGTAGACGTCTATACATATAGAATGAACTAGCCATCGGCTATAGACACCAAGTAATCTAAACAACATTGTGTTATAATTGGTGTGGCAGGTATGTAAATTGTAATGCCACATACATAAGTTACAAGCTACCTCACTTACCGACCCGGAATACGATAGCGACAATCTCAACTCTAATGCAGCAGGAATAGATATGGTGGTGATATCAAATCTAGGCGAGACATTGACTTTTTGTCCTAGTTGTCCTTATGTTAGTGAAAAATTTAACTTATCGTTCGCCAAACTGCATAGAAACAAGCAGATGGTATATTATTAAAAAGAGGTCCGAGCCAACATGCTGCAAATACCAACAGGTTCAAAACTGGACAAATTTTCTTTAGTTATTTTTCGTCAGTGTAGTTTTTATAGTTATTATTAGTTAGCAATAATTATTATTTTTCAATCCAATTTATGCATATCTATTTCTTTGCAAAGCCTCACAGACCAGATGAGTTTTTAACCTATGAAGTGTCGTTGGAACAATGACGTGTATACATTCGTGTATAATATAATATTATACACGTCATTGCATTGGATTCATCTCAACAGTAGGAGTGACATAGGGTTTATAATTCTAGCCAACAACTTTCTTTATTCAGGTTAGTATTTTTTAATGTAACCTGTGGCTTATATTAAAAACTGTTTTAACGCATTTCGCTATTGTTATAATTATATTATATTGCTATTAAACACGGATTATGTCTTGAAAAATCACTCACTCCAGTAGTTCGAACACATAAAGCGTACGTAATTTAAGGATCAGACTTCAAAGAGCCTGGAGACCTTGAAGGAAGCCCTTATTAACTCGTAACTGTAGGAAGATGTTGCTTATCGGGAAAGTTATGCTAACCTTACTCAAGGTCAATTACTGTCGAATACTGACGTTAGACATAATCTACAAAATTTCCAGTTTGCTGCTTTAACGCTTAGATTATTTACATTTACATAGCAAAAATCCAACTTGAACTAAACGCATATTATTTTAAAGCTGACTAACAATTTTGTTTTTAAATGTGTAAATTATCTTTCTCGTGATCTAATGTTTAAGCCCATTCGGCTTAGGTCCCGGGTTTAAATTTCCGTTTTAAGGATTTGTCCGACATATACAAGGAATCCTTATAGTTTCGCCATATCCTTCCGTCCATCCGCAGCTTAGCTCAGTGATTCGTAGTACTAGGAAGCTGTAATTTAAGATGAATATACATAGAAGTCACGCCGAGAAAATTGTAAACTAAAATGTTGAAAATATTTTAAAGGGTACCTCCTACACACTTAAAGTCCATTAACACCTTTTCAGCTGGTTAGCTGGAAGAAATCTCATTATGAGATTAGTTTACCTTTTTTTAATACGTACCTATCATTTAAAGATTTTCGGTTACCCACTGTTATTGATACAATAAAGTTATAAATAAATAAATAAAAAGTTTATGTTTCTTGCGTACTCCATGGACTCCATCGTTTCTAGGTAGGTTTTTAATAAAAAATGTTGCGGATTTGCAAAACCTAGTTTTTGATTAACGGATCCGTTTGTAAAATATTAAGTTTTAAATTGTTAATTTTTGTATGATTCGTATAAAGCCTTATTTATAATTTCGCCCTCTGCCAGCTAAATGGTTCTGGGTGTGTAAAAGAAATCATGGTAGTGTATATATATATATATATATATATATATATATATATGTATGTATGTATGTATGTATGTATATATATATATATATATACACATATATATGTAACACAGCTATGTAAGCGCTGTTAAAAGTTTACAAATAATAGTTGGCCAACTTATAAAATGTACATACATGGAGAAGATTTTATATGTATTAGTTAATTTCGCGCCCTCTCAGGATAAATACGCCAGCGCCCAGGCCAAATGCCCCACAACTGCACCTATTTTTTTTATAACAAAATTGAAGCTTTTATTACTCGTTGGTAGTGTATTGTTCTATAGGTTACTGTACGTTTAAAGTCAGTCTAGTTGTTTATAATTTACTGTGCCTCACACACAAATTATTGGCATAAGCGTTTTAAATTATGGATTGAAAAATTTAGAAAAAAAATCAGAATATAGAATTTAACAAAAACTTCAGATGAAAATTGGTTTGAACAAAATCGATCATGTAGTTGACTACAACTTTCATAATACTATCTACTACTCATCAAAGAGATACAGTATAATTTCGATAATTGCTTTAATTTAATTGATTTTACATTTCGGTAGATGTACAAAACAAACTTATTTTGCTGCCGTGAAAATAAGTACACTGTGGTAGACAGTAATTATATTTTGCTGCGACGGAACCTGTCATAAGCGAATCCAATTTGCTCTTGGCCGGTTTCTTATTAAGAATGAAATTTTTGATGAAAACAGATAATTGAAGCCTATAGGCAAAAAATATGTGGATAGTCGATTGCTATCCGTATATAGGGATATAATGGCAAATACTAAGTTTACCGTTACCTCTACTACAGAACACATAATAGTACTCTGTAAAACTACTACTCTGTAAAAACACAAAAATGACAACTGAGGCTATTGCGTTGAATAAAAGAGACAAATAGTTCATAGCAAATAATGGGCTATTTTAAAAGAAAAAATGCCCCCCTGTGCTTTAAATACAGGTACATAAGAAGATGAGCTACGTCGTAATCGGAGACTGCATGTTGGAGTTTATGTACCTACTTCAATATGTGATGTCTGTTCTGAACTTCAAAACCAAGAAATTTTATATAATTTATGCGCTATGAATAGATCACTGCATAGGACAATGCAAATATGTGGTGACCACTTATGTATTATTACTGAAGCTTTCCATCATATAGATTATACTTCATACTTAATAAATTGATGTAAATTACTACAAATAAAAGTTCATATATAAGTGGATCCGTCATCAGGCTTGTTCTCTGAACATCCGGCGGACCCGCTCGTTATGTCTCATGAATAATCCATATTCAAAGAAAATTTAATTTTTATCACAGCCTAATTTTGTTCGCTCAACCTTCCAACAAATTTGGTCGTCGAAAACAAGATACGTAGGTATTATTTAATTTTAATTTGAATCACAAAGTATAAATTAAATTAAATGTCCTTTGGATAGACGTGTATAACAATAAATTTTATTACAATTAGCAAAATTAGATAACATTGTATAGTAAATCTAACAATCTACACGCATGTTTCTCTTTCTGTAATAGACTGGCTGAAGCGTGCAGCCCGCTGCATTATAAAAGTTTTTTGGTGAATCCCACGGGAACAACTCATTTTTCCGAGATAAAAAGTAGCCTGTGTGCTATTCCAGGTCATCGTCTACCTGTGTGCCAAATTTCATCCAAAGCCGTTTAGTGATTTAGAGTAATTGAATAATAAACATCCATCCATACATCCAAACATCAAATCGCATATATATTCATAATAGATTACTAGAGTTGCCAACCGTCCTGTTTTCCCAGGACAAGTCCTGTTCTTTGCATTGTAATGTTTTTAAAATTCTGTATTTTAAAATCGAGTGCCATCGAGAGTATTTTGTAACATACTTATCTAAAACTAGCGCAGAATTTGCGGCTTCACGACTCGCAGGTGTAGAGCTTTCCAAGTCCGAGCTATTGCAAAGACGCCATAGTGGTAACTATGAGCATGTGTGAGTTTAAAGAATTTGTTACAAATGAAAGTTTGTTTTATAATTTTAACTAACTTTTACCCGAAGCTTCGCTTACATTTAAGTCATTAAATAAGTATTTTTTTAACATAAGTGTCCTATGTTTACTTCTAATACGTACAAAAATATGTGTACAAAGTTTCATGATGATCGGTTAAGTAGTTTTCCCGCGAAAGCGTAATGTCTATCGTCCCGAAGTTATATACGTGCTAAGGCACATGCAGTCCGGAATGTATGCGAAAACGGCCGACAATAGTCGATCACATCTGCATTATTTTATCGTATCGTTGCACGAAGTTTTATGACGATAGACGCGGCCGAGCCATAACAAACTTATATTTGCATTTATAATATTATATAGTAGGAATTACATAGTTTTAATTCAGCTTATTTTATTTAACTTTAATATCACTACATAGTATAAAACAAAGTCGCTTTCTTTGTCTGTCCCTATGTATGCTTGAATCTTTAAAATTACGCAACGGATTTTTATGCGGTTCTTGATTAAGGTTTTAGTATACAAACCTTTCCGATATTCCCACGGGAACAAAAGCAACGCGGGTGAAACCGCGGGCAGGTCGCTAGTAAGATTATAAAATTTGTTTGTTATTATTACTTGAAATTCGTTTTCATTACATCCTGTAGGTACTTTAAACGAGAAATTCTTGTGTGTATGTTCTATGGAACAATCTAACGATTTTGACAAAATTTTATATTATTAAGACAGGTTTTTTTTACAATTTAAATTTTTATAAGTAAGTGTCTTCGTGATAATTTGCTATTTCATGAAAAAATATCATCCGTGCGAAGCTCGGTCACCAGCTAGTATTAATTTAAGTACTGCTACTGCAGGTATTACTGCGTCCTGTTTTTATACTGAATTGTCCCTGGTAATCCAATTTCAATTGGTGGTAAGTCTCAATCTTGGTTTGGTCGCTCCTACAAAATGGTTTCACGCCGAAAGCAGAAATGATACCGGGCTTGGGCTGCAGCGTCGACATCTTATGATGAAAAAACCAGCGAGTAACGTAAATAGTAAAATTCCGCCTCGAGGTTTTTCAAAAGAGGCAAAGCAAAAGGCAAAATCTGAACACATTGGCAGAATTGGTAAGAAATTAGTTCGTCTTTCTTTGGGAACCCGTACGTTCTGGTCTCTCGCCAAGGCTGTCTTGGGGAACTTCTCACAGTCCTCTCTTCCATCCTTCCACGGATATGATGATTATAATGATCACGGATATGTGATGTCTGTTCTGAACTTCAGTTTTGTGGTCATTTAGAAAGAAAGGCTAAACTAGCCTCCAAAAAGCTCGGTATGCTAAGCAGAGCTTAAATTGTATACGCGTACTGCAGGTATGGACTATTGTTCCTATGTACGCGTAACCGACGTCGCGTAAAATTGAAACGCTTAGGCCATGTAAGGCTTAAGGTTGTCAAAAATATTGATGAATAAATTGCATGCGAAAATTTATATGAGTTTTGTAATAAAATGTAAGTATAAACTCTCTATGTGTGAGAATTTATACGTACATTTTGGCTCTCCTGATGAAAAGAAAATACTATTGTCTATAGACACTAATTTTATCGTTGTCTTGTGAGCCTAGAAATGCAAACCGATAAATCTGATCTAGAAATCCGGCACTATATGAGCGACTCCAATTTACTCGTGCAAACTTTTCGACGCTAATCCGTCTACGCTAAGATTACACGTGTACGCTGGAAAAGTCAATCCGGTCCTAGTTTTCAACACAGCAAAATATATGTTTATCATTTTTCATTATAAGTCGGCAGGGACGTAAAAAAATATCAATCAGTAGAGAAGAAAATCTGAAAAGCGAAGACGTTGCAATTTTTTTTATTATCTATTCACCACTGTCACATTCATTTCGCGAACAAAAGCCCACCTTGACCATATATGGATTACTAGTTGTTCCCTGCAATCCATTGCCTTATAAAGGTGTTGGTGAACCCTTCGCATACGATTAATTTTTTAGGATATCCTACATACTATTCCAGATCATCGACTACCTGTGTACCAAAATTTATTCAAATAACTCCAGCCGTTTTTGCGTAATTGAGTAACAAACATCCGAATATCTAAATATCCAAACATACAAACTTTCATCTTCATAATATGTATAAGGTATATGGAATCAAAATGCTGGTATTTTAAATGTGTAACAGTGTACCAAATTTTGCTTTGTAAAATCCTTTTTATGTAGCTGTACCAATGCAAATGCAAAAATTTGTAACCCGATTGACCCTGCAGACCATCCCTGAAGCTTCCCGCTAAATTAATGCATTTTAATACCGGAGTATAGTTTTTGCTCCTGCGTGGATTTTTTCAGTGTGAAAAAATTTAAAGTATGTTAAAAATACAATATTTTAATTTTCAAAAACTGTATATTTTGAAAACGATGATCGATTTTATTCGATGATTTATTTTTTTTGCTTCAAAATAGTGTCTCGGCTATAATATATATACAGAGTGTAAGGGACGGCCTACTGAAAATCGAAATCAAAGATTTGGCCCATTATTCTGAGTTAGAAACTGTTGGAAATTTGTGTGGGACTTTTTTTATTTTTTTTGGCGATTTTTTACTTAACTTTATATAATTTGATTTTATCTTATACTCTACGGTGTTTTTTCTAAAAACAGTATAATTTAAGGAAATACATAAAAATATAAGCAACGTATTTTGCCATGAAGAGAGCATCGCGGGCGCGACGAGCCCGAGCAATGTACGCTTTACGTTGCGTGGCTTAAAAATTTAAAATATAAATCGCAAATCACATTTCCCACAAGAAATGGAATTGCTGTATATATCAATCAATGTCAAAATAAAGCTAAAGTGTTAATTCTTTACTTGTTATTAAAATAACACATACATTCTATTCTTTGAGATACCTGATACGTATTTTCTCATTTTCTGTTATATCAGCCTGAATTTATCAAAAGTTTGATATGGCAACATTTTAAACTGAGAAAAAATTGATGTTGTAAAGATTATCCGGTCATTTGTCGCAGAACGAAAAATACATCTTTAAAGAATGAATCCAATCCAGCTGGGTCCGGCCTAGTGAAAAGAATTATTCAAATTGGTGCCGAATTGCAATGCCTACATGCGCATGCATACTTTTCTTTATTTAGTTCTACAAAAATTCATGTTTTTCTTGTACACTGACTTGTCTAACTTAAAAGGTCCATAATTTATAATTAAAATGTAAAATCAATCAAGCCATGCTTCGCAACTTGCAACTTGATAAAAGTTTCTTTATAAAGCAACGAGAATAATTTTGGGATGAACACTGGCTATGTGTTGAAAACCTGTATCTATATTAGATTCCATAAAAATAAATTTAGCTGTTTCAGCGTATTGGCAAAACACATACACAAATATGCACATATACACACAAACGCAAAGACACTGTTTAGTAGTAATTACTTCGTTTTAAAATTAAATTATAAACACGGTGTTGCTTAACGTAAGTAGAGAAATAAAAGTTTTCTAAAACGTGGAAAATGTTACGTATAAAATAACACAACTTTTAAATGTATAAAAATAAACTGATTTTATAACCGGCTGCGATTGCTTATAACGGTTATTTAGATGGAAAAAATCAATCGGACAATACGTGAGCGGATAACGATTCCGTAGCAATTATTTTTGAAATTAATTTATAATACCTTTAATTTTCAACGGCTATTCGGGTTAATAGAAAATGCTTTGTTGTTATTATACAATTACGGACTTTTACTTGCGGCTTGATTTCTGGATAAATACTAATATGAACTTTTCTGTATTAGGTAACATTTTAATGATGATCGATTAAATAGTTGAAATGTGAAAACGTAACGAACTCATTTTCGTTTTTTTTTTATGTCGGACCGTTTTATTTATAATTATCCAAAATTATTAATGAAATAAAAAGTCTTATGCATATTCTAAAATAAAATGAATGTATAAATACTGAAATACTTGAAAAATGTAAAAATACTTGAAAACTGGAAAAGAGATGGGTATTCCCAGAATTTTATAAATTAATAATAATGGAATTCAAATTAATATTCATATATAAGTGTAAATATTTTAATTTAAATATTAAATACTAACTACACTTAACAACGCCCATTAGTCTTAAGCCCCGTTTTCACTTTGATTAGTACGAGTGTGAGTGTTTAATGCAGGTGTTTTCGTGTTGGTCCCGGCCTCCTTTGAAGAATAGACCAACTTCCGTCCTGCCAGGCAGGTCGTAAAAGGCGACCGATTGGCTATCGAGTCACTACCACCATGGCTACTAGGTGGTAGAGTTCTGCACTGTCTCGCCCGGGTCTGGTACCACCACCTTACCTATTCCTGCCGCAAGTGCTTGTCGCTGTCGTGTTTCGGTTTGGAGGGTAAGGTAGCCGGTAAACTTATGTATGTGGCATTAGACCTCGCCACAAGATAGCAACGCACCGTTAACATCTTTGGTGTCTATAGGCGATGGTTGACTCTTTCCATCAGGAGACCCATCTGCTTGTTTGCTATCTTATGATATAAAAAAGGTGCTTAGTATTAAGATAAAAATACGTCAAGACAGCCGTTGATCAGTGCGAGTGATAAGTAATCAGCATCTAACTATTCACTTTTACTACGCTGATTACGAATCACTCACACTGATCCACGGCTATCTTCACGTATTTTTTTCTTAATACTAAGCACCTGCATTAAACACTCACATTCACACTAATCAAAGTGAAAACGGGGCTTTATTAAAGCACACGCATTAGAGGGTTTTTTCTTGCATTAAATTTCAGGAATATTTTTTATAGATAGGTTCAGTAAGACGTATAGAATGTAAATGCACAAAATACTTACATATACGAGAAGCGGAAGTGTCTCCATTTTGCAAAAAAATCTCTCTGAAAATGGTTTTTTGCAAAATAACATTTTACTACAATAAAAGTCCTTAACATTTTTGGCCTCAATTGCACGGTAACGGACATATAAGCTGAAACATATTTTGCAAAATGGCGGCAATTCCGCCCCCGTAATTTGTAAGTATTTTGTGCATTTACATTCAGTACGTCATACATTTAGCGCATTAGGCCCTGATTACACTTTGATTAGCGCGAGTGCGAGTGTTTAATGCAGGTGCTTAGTATTTAAAAAAACACGCGTAGACAGCCGTAGACAGCGTGTACTCACTTTACTACGTGGCCTTATGGACAAAAGTAAAGGAATCCTCAATTGTCTGTGACATATAGACATTTAACTGTTTGTGTTACTGTGGTGTGGCTACAGCCCGTTGCGTTAAGTTTTGATGAATGGCTTTCCTGATAGAAAGACAACCATCGTCTATAGACACAATTAGTTAAATACAAACTAAATATATTATTAATAATGTATTACAATACGATAAACACTTACCAACATGCGATGGTTTCTAGGCGAACTTTGTATGGACCCTAATCTTTCCCCATTGTAAAAAGTCATAGACTAACATCTTATAGTAATTAAACTAATATGTAGGTAAAGCACTATTTAATTTATCCAGACTGGCCCATTACACCCATTAAAATAATAAGAAAATCAGGCGCTCGTCTTTGCTTTTATTCTAGGACATAACAATAAAATGCACGTACTCATAAAAGTTGTTTTGCCAAATTGGTTCGATGACGGTTAATCAAACGAATCACGACTTGGGTTTATTGAGTTAACTTAATGTTATATCTAGTGATATAAACAAAGGTTACTTTTAGTGTTTATTAAAGTTTTAATTTGGTGATATATAGATTGCTGAGCCGAAAAGCGTAGTACGATTTTCTCTTTCTTAAATTTCTTCAAAATTGTAAACGTGTAAAACCATAAAATTATTAATTATGCTGAGTCCCATTATCTTAATTCCATTAAAGGTAATTAACAAGCTTGAAAAGTTACATCTATGGCATAAAAAGGCATTATATTTTGTCGCCTCTGTGGTCTAGTGGTCTGGTGTCGCTGTTGAGCACATGAGGTCCTGGGTTTGATTCCCGGGTGGGCAACTCAAAATGTGTTTTTTAGTTTTCTGATAAACACAAACTTGCCCGGGCGCTTGGCCAAATAAAAAAAAAAATTCCACAATGTGATAGGTTTGCAACCTATCACATTGTGGGACCATATATCTTCGGGTAATCATGGATGCACTTGTTGTACCTCTGCTTATTTCTTCGGAGATACAGGCGTGAAGATACTATATTTTGAGATTTCGTACCAAGTTTTGGTTTCTCCCTATTCGGCAACGTAGCAAAACTCTTATCCTTTGCTTTTTTATAAAATTTTTCAATCCATTGTCTCTACAATGTCATCGCAATTCTGTTATTTTCTTGCACTCTTCCGATTTCCCATGACGCTCAACGTCATCCTCAGATCAGATTTTCCTCCGAGTAATTTTGATGCTTATTTTTTTTTTGTAGACCTTTTGTACAACATTGAACATGTGTAAGTTTCTTGAGCTTACTGTTCAATAAGATTTGTATCTGTCAAATTTTTGATATGTTCCAAAAATTCATATTTTTTCAGTATCCATTAATTTATTGGGTGGAAGAAATGATAATACTAATGAGAATAATACTCTTACTAATGTTATTTTCTGTGTACAATATTACGAGCACCTAAACCTTACTCGTGGTTGCGAACAATATAGTGAGAAATAAATAAATTATAAATGGATTTTCGCCGCGCCTCCTTACCTGTTCCTGCCCCAATAAAATTCAGGAGGTTAAGGTAACCGGTAAACTTATGCATGTGATATTCCAACTCTGCTATACCGATAGTGACATTCTATTAACATCTATTATTATTTTACTTATCGAAATTACAGGATCTTTTCTTTTGTAGCCGTTTTTTTGCGACTTCATTCGCGTGATCCAAAATCATTATTTCCTTTTGTTGGGTCGGATAAAAAAGTAGCTTACGTTACTTGTGTATAATGTAGCTATCGATAAATAAATTGGTAAATTCAAGGTTTATATCGTTCTGAATACAACTTTTTAACTTATTTTATAAAAAACAGGAGATTCTCAATTCGAAAAAATATTTTTTATGTATGGTTCTCGATTTCTTACTCAAAGAGAAAATTCAGAAAACTCTTTTATAAATTTGGTAAGGATCTGATCCAGGGTTCTATAGATATGGTAAATTGGAAGTCAGTTTTTGTAGTTTTACTGTGTTTAAATATTTAAAAATATGAAATCTGACATCAAATCTATGCGTGAAACGTGAAATCAAAATTTTCTCAATTATACGCAAGTATTTTTCAGTAGTTAAACGAGCAAGAAAAAACGTAGGCATTCAGTTAAAATATACACATTTTCAATAAAAGCTTGCTTAAAAAGGTTGTTTACATATATATTATTCAAATTCATTTTCTAGGTCCTACGTGACGAAGAAAAGTTGACATTCAACAATCTTGAAATTTCCCGGGAAAACATGTTTAAATGGCTAATGTAAAAAATAAAGGTACTATATTTACCAATAGATTTTGTATTTCAGTGTTATTATCTTGAGCATTTGATATATTTGCAAGTCATTATTTGTACCTAACACCTTTATTGGAAAACGCGAGATCTTTGTTTTTAGTTATATTAAATATGAGGAATGTCTGTTTGTAATATTAAAATACCCGCTTTTTATTAAATGCATATGAATGTACACACGATACATACCAAAATAGCATTTTTTTACAATTTTTGTCTGTCTGTCTGTTTCGGCTAATCTCTTGAACGACTAGACCGATTTTGACGAGACTCACTGGCAGATAGCTGATGCGATAGGGAGTAACTTAAGCTACTTTTTTTCGAAATATTTCCACGCGGATGAAGTCGCGGGCTCAGCTAATATTAAATATAGCTAGCGATCACCTTCTGTTCGAAATTCGACCATAGACTAAACGATAAACTCTCTTTTAAATATGACAAAAGACTTTAGATTGTCAAACGAATAGTGTGTTCAATACATTGACTTACTAATAAAGTGCAATATGTAATGTTTATCTTTATTGACCGCCTCATTGGTTGAGTGGTGAGTGACCCTGACTATGCGATCGACGGGCTCGGTTTCAATTTCCGTCGGGAACAAGCATTTATATTTCTGGTTTTTGGTGTTTATTATTAAATATATTCCAGTATTTATATATGAATTTCTATGTTTTAGTATCGTTGACTGACACCCATAACACAATAGACATGCATGATTTGTACAGTAAGTAAAAAATATTGTACTTTTTGTATATGTCCACACTTTGGGAAGATCAAACTATAGATGTTGTTGTAAATAGTGCATGTTCAGACTCCTAATTTGTCTATTCTTGCGTTTCCCAAAGTTGTGTGCTATCTTCTACGTACTCTTTTTAAGATTCCGAAGTAAACTAGGAACCCTTATAGTTTTCCATCCGTCCGTCCGCACGATAGTTCACAGATTCTTATTATTAGAAAGCTGTAATTTGGCACGAATATATATTAGTCACGTCAATAAAGTCGTAACATAAAATCTTGAAAAATATTTTTTTCAAGGTAGCTCCCCTACATGTAAAGTAGAGATGTTAATTTTTTTTCTTACGTACCCCATTGTGTAGGGTAGCGTTGGATAGATTTTTAAAAAATACTGTAGGTTTGTGTGAAAACTCCTAAGGGACTCGTTTGTAAAAATAAAGCTTTTAAGTGCTAATTTTTGTTAGAGTCATGTGTAAGCTAGACGGTTGGTTTTGCGGGTGGGAAAAAATCATCATCAGTAGTATATATAATAGTAAAGTTAAAGGGAAAACTATCACGGCTTAGAAGTCTTTACAAGTTTTTGAGTAATAGTCGACCAACTTTTAAAAGGTAGTTAGAGAATTTTTATAGGCGGTGAACCTGTGTTGCGGATATATGTATATTTGTCATTTATGTTTTGTATGAAACTATGAAAGCGCTCTTGTTAGTCCGCATTATTGTGATGGGCAACTTCGGAACCCTACATTGCGCGTAGCTCGACATGCATTTTACCAAATTTTTATATTTCAATGATCTATTGTAGATTAGCATGTTTGGTTACTACACTGACGGCAAAAGAAGTTTCGTTTATTCCGATCTCGCCAATATTTTCTGGAAACACTTAAGTGTAAGGACAAAATTGTGTCGAAAATCTTTTGTTCAGTGTTTTGAAATGGACCAACTAGATTAAGCTAAATATTATTCTAAAAAGGGAAAAACTTGCTTTTTTACAGAAGTCTAAGTTAAGCGGAGTCCAATCGAATGTCTTCAACCGCGTTTTGATCGGTTAAACCGTCCAAAAGTTATGTGATGTTTACATACACACATGCACATACAGACATACTGGGTGTCATCGTTTAAATAGACGGAATGGTTCCTAGGAGGACCACAAAACGTGGACATCTAGTGGAAACTCGAATTTCGAAAATCGGGTCAAAGTCAGTAATACTTTTATCTACACATGTGACGGTAAAAAGTATCTTCACGCCCGTATCCCTGAACAGGTAGGCAAAGGTACAACGCACTTGTAATCCACGATTAGCTGAAGATACTTGCGGCCGATTTCTGAAACGTAAATCTATTTTAACAAGTAATAAATCTGTGTTTAACATAATTTTAAACATAACAAATGATCTGTTAAACGCAGATTAATTGCTTGTTAAAATTAATTTGCGTTTCGGAAACAGGCCGTAAGTCACATAATGTGTGATAGGTGTTAAGCCTGCTGTCTATCAGCAATCGGGCACTTTTGCAATCCCGGGCGATGTTATTTTTATCAGAAAACTGAAAAAACGTATTTTTAAATTGCCCGACCCGGGAATCGAATCCGAGACGTCATGTGGTCAACACCGACACCGGAACACTAGAACACCGAGGCGATAGCGACAATTTAAAAAATAAGAAAGAATACGGGCGAAACTTCATACGTCTTTTCCTAGCCGGTCTTACCTAAAAGTTTAATATCTTTAGATAGATATTCTATGTCAACTTCTTAACTTGTCCAAATTTAGTATATATATATATATATATATATATATATATATATATATATATATAATTCAAGGTTTATATCGTTCTGAATACAACTTTTTAACTTATTTTATAAAAAACAGGAGATTCTCAATTCGAAAAAATATTTTTTATGTATGGTTCTCGATTTCTTACTCAAAGAGAAAATTCAGAAAACTCTTTTATAAATTTGGTAAGGATCTGATCCAGGGTTCTATAGATATGGTAAATTGGAAGTCAGTTTTTGTAGTTTTACTGTGTTTAAATATTTAAAAATATGAAATCTGACATCAAATCTATGCGTGAAACGTGAAATCAAAATTTTCTCAATTATACGCAAGTATTTTTCAGTAGTTAAACGAGCAAGAAAAAACGTAGGCATTCAGTTAAAATATACACATTTTCAATAAAAGCTTGCTTAAAAAGGTTGTTTACATATATATTATTCAAATTCATTTTCTAGGTCCTACGTGACGAAGAAAAGTTGACATTCAACAATCTTGAAATTTCCCGGGAAAACATGTTTAAATGGCTAATGTAAAAAATAAAGGTACTATATTTACCAATAGATTTTGTATTTCAGTGTTATTATCTTGAGCATTTGATATATTTGCAAGTCATTATTTGTACCTAACACCTTTATTGGAAAACGCGAGATCTTTGTTTTTAGTTATATTAAATATGAGGAATGTCTGTTTGTAATATTAAAATACCCGCTTTTTATTAAATGCATATGAATGTACACACGATACATACCAAAATAGCATTTTTTTACAATTTTTGTCTGTCTGTCTGTTTCGGCTAATCTCTTGAACGACTAGACCGATTTTGACGAGACTCACTGGCAGATAGCTGATGCGATAGGGAGTAACTTAAGCTACTTTTTTTCGAAATATTTCCACGCGGATGAAGTCGCGGGCTCAGCTAATATTAAATATAGCTAGCGATCACCTTCTGTTCGAAATTCGACCATAGACTAAACGATAAACTCTCTTTTAAATATGACAAAAGACTTTAGATTGTCAAACGAATAGTGTGTTCAATACATTGACTTACTAATAAAGTGCAATATGTAATGTTTATCTTTATTGACCGCCTCATTGGTTGAGTGGTGAGTGACCCTGACTATGCGATCGACGGGCTCGGTTTCAATTTCCGTCGGGAACAAGCATTTATATTTCTGGTTTTTGGTGTTTATTATTAAATATATTCCAGTATTTATATATGAATTTCTATGTTTTAGTATCGTTGACTGACACCCATAACACAATAGACATGCATGATTTGTACAGTAAGTAAAAAATATTGTACTTTTTGTATATGTCCACACTTTGGGAAGATCAAACTATAGATGTTGTTGTAAATAGTGCATGTTCAGACTCCTAATTTGTCTATTCTTGCGTTTCCCAAAGTTGTGTGCTATCTTCTACGTACTCTTTTTAAGATTCCGAAGTAAACTAGGAACCCTTATAGTTTTCCATCCGTCCGTCCGCACGATAGTTCACAGATTCTTATTATTAGAAAGCTGTAATTTGGCACGAATATATATTAGTCACGTCAATAAAGTCGTAACATAAAATCTTGAAAAATATTTTTTTCAAGGTAGCTCCCCTACATGTAAAGTAGAGATGTTAATTTTTTTTCTTACGTACCCCATTGTGTAGGGTAGCGTTGGATAGATTTTTAAAAAATACTGTAGGTTTGTGTGAAAACTCCTAAGGGACTCGTTTGTAAAAATAAAGCTTTTAAGTGCTAATTTTTGTTAGAGTCATGTGTAAGCTAGACGGTTGGTTTTGCGGGTGGGAAAAAATCATCATCAGTAGTATATATAATAGTAAAGTTAAAGGGAAAACTATCACGGCTTAGAAGTCTTTACAAGTTTTTGAGTAATAGTCGACCAACTTTTAAAAGGTAGTTAGAGAATTTTTATAGGCGGTGAACCTGTGTTGCGGATATATGTATATTTGTCATTTATGTTTTGTATGAAACTATGAAAGCGCTCTTGTTAGTCCGCATTATTGTGATGGGCAACTTCGGAACCCTACATTGCGCGTAGCTCGACATGCATTTTACCAAATTTTTATATTTCAATGATCTATTGTAGATTAGCATGTTTGGTTACTACACTGACGGCAAAAGAAGTTTCGTTTATTCCGATCTCGCCAATATTTTCTGGAAACACTTAAGTGTAAGGACAAAATTGTGTCGAAAATCTTTTGTTCAGTGTTTTGAAATGGACCAACTAGATTAAGCTAAATATTATTCTAAAAAGGGAAAAACTTGCTTTTTTACAGTTAAAAATTCCTCCTCGTTTCGAAAGTAGTCCCTCGTCTGCCACAGACGCGGACGGTATTGGAATTTTCGGTGTCTTTATATTAAGTAACATTCATTTTCGTTTTTATTTAAAAGGTAAAGTCAAACTTGCCGTGAAGCTTGAGTTCTTAATAAGGTGAAGTATTACTTTAATGCCAGCTATTCGCTTTTGAACTTATAATGTGCATATAAGGCCTCGTATTGATTACCGTAAATGGCAAATACTTTTCTATAGAAGGGGAGCCAAATAGGCAGAAGATTCAACCGACTCGTGATAACTATCACACATCACACACGAAAAAATCAGAGATTTTGAAGATGCCTTATTGATCTTTTATATTGAATTTAAACTGAATATGACAACCTACTTCATGAAGACCTTTTAATATGTTCCTTAGCCAACTATTACAAAAGAAGTATACAAAAGTTTACTATCACTCATTATTTCAAAATTTAAAATTTCAATCATCATCTCAATGTTTTGAAATCAAGAAATAGAAACATTTTTGCTTCGTATAGTTTCTCTGTGCACGTGGCCATTAGACAAATCACTAACCTACGATTATACAGTAAGTTTTAAGAATTGAATGATTATTTCAGCGACACTGTCATCTGTATTCTGTAATAACATCATTGATATTACAAAGTAGCACGTGATAATGCGAAGTATCAAATTAGCTATCGCCAAACTAACATATGTGAATAAAATGAATGGTCTTCACGCCCGTATCCCCGAAGGGGTAGGCAGTGGTACAACAAGTGCACCCACGATTAGCCGAAGAAACTTGGTCCCACAAATGTGATAGGTGGCAAGCCTATTGCCAACCGGACACTTTCCAATCCCGGGCAACTTTGTGTTTATCAGAAAACTGAAAAACACTTTTTTAAGTGCCCGACCCGGGAATCGAACCCGGGACCTCATGTGGTCGACGCCAACGCTGGTCCACTAGACCACAGAGTCGAAAATTAATGATCATACACTAAAAAGATTTTTTGTATGTAATTAAACAACACAAACTAGATATTAGGGCTTTGCTACGAGCACCTAAACCTATAGATGTTTATAGGAGCATTGGCTCCGAACCAGATAGAAAGTAAAATTTTGAAACAATATTATCCCTCACATTAATTAATTTCAATTCTCAGACTAATCTAGTCAGTGTGACAAAGGTAAACAAGGTAAAGGTTTACCTAACTACGTTATAATAATTGTAATATGTAGTAACTTGATTAATAAATATATTTGTATTTGAATATATTGTTTGCTTGAAACAATTTTAATTTGAGGATAAAGAATATTTTCCTCATCATGTGCATATGAGTAAAAATATTGAAAAGGTTAGGAACCACTGTATTAGATTCTATTCTTGAATATCCCTAGGATTAATTAGAACATCCTAATTAATTTAAATATATACAAGAATAGAGCCTACTTATTACTAAGCGGCCGTTAGTGCACGATCTCTGATGTTGCAGTTATTTATTGACACCAGTGATTACTTGCTTTCGGGTGAGCCGCCTGCCCGTTTACTTCCCGCTTATCTATATAAAAATTTACCGAATTGATGTTTGAATCCAGTAACACTATCAGCTGTCTACGGTTTATTAGCTAACAACAAAATTATCACGACAGAATATGACAAAGCTTTAAGAAATCGTGGATTTGCAGTGTATTCAAAACCTTGTCTGTATGGTCTCTTGTATGGTCTCTTTTATTATATTAATCATTAGTAATAAAATTAATTTCACATTGTAAAACATTAAAATTTAACAAACTGACATGTACTAATCACTACATAGTATAAAACAAAGTCGCTTTCTCTGTCTGTCCCTATGTATGCTTAAATCTTTAAAACTACGCAACGAATTTTGATGCGGTGTTTTCAATAGATAGATTGATTCTTGAGGAAGGTTTTAGTATATAAACCTCTCCAACATTTTCACGGGAACAAAAGCTACGCGGGTGAAACCGCGGGCAGGTCGCTAGTAACAAATAATCGTAAGTTTAAATAAATTGTATTTAAAATAAGTACACACTAATGATCTATTTAATACACAGTGCGCGCGTTCAATGAAGGAAAGAAAGAAAGAAAATATTTATTTGCAAGAATATGGGTGTTACAAGTTGTTAAAAATAAATTATGTTACCGACATATTCTACCAATATATGGTGTGCAAACCACACGTGTGTGTGAAGTCACAGACCACACTAATACCACAGTATACTGGAGACTAACAATAGTCAATCTACATATATGTGATATTCGAGCAACCCACACATAGACACCTCTGGTTGTCTATGTGTGGGTTGGTAGAATGGTTCGGGACAGTTTGTTAATTGTTTCGCACCAGTTAGAGACATCGCGTCCGTGAAAGGTGTCTATGTGTCATATGCTTGAATATTACTTGTATGTGACATTGACTTCTGTTAATCTCTAAGTATTCTGTGCCAATAGCGAATACCGATAGACATGATGTTGTGTTGGGCGGGAAACTTGTAGCCGCTCATATGATAGTCCATGCAAAAATAGAAATATGCCTAATCGTGCTATTTCGTCGTACTGAATAAAAAACCAAGGCTTAAAAATAGCCTTAGAGTGGTTTGTTTTTCGTCAGTAAGTACTATAACTCTGTATTTCAGGGTATAAATGCAAGCTATACTGATAACCCAAGAAATTGCCTTGAATGGCGTATTCCGGCTAAATCCGTAGATAAAGTATTATGTCTAAGGCTTCCTTAATTAAAGGAAACCCTGAGATCCAACAACGTAGAAGCAAGAATTCAGATTAATATAATAAAATATTAAGAAACACTTTATTTTATGTTACACGTCTAGTAAGAAGATATTACATAACTGATTGACTTGAGAGTGACAGACACTGTTGAATGAACCTATTGCATGCTCAGCTGGACGAGTGTTTGCCGATCGGGCCTTAGCTAAACATTCATAATGGCGTACTTCAACTTTTCCGCTCCATTGTCCCCACTTGCCCCATTGTACTCGCTTCTATGTGATCTATATCTACACTTTAATGTACATGACATACATTTTATCGCGCTTATTTACATTTGTTGCCAGTTAAGAAAATCATACATTCATATTCAATTCATTCGCAGTAATTAATATCTCGCATAACAATAGTAGAATGTTTTATCAAAAGAGCCACTGCTGATTGGAATCCTGATAGAAACTTGTATCAGAGTAAAAACGGTAAAGCGCTTAAGTTATTATTCGCTGCTTTGCTTGTACACACACGCACATATTAAACACAGCATATAATTGTAAAGAGTGGTGTGTGAGAGCATTGGTGAAGTATAAATGTGCATAAAAGTACCTACTTAATACAGTTTTGACTTTTGTAATCTTGGTTTACAACTGTAGTTACTATTTTACAAATAGGACATAAATAAACAAATATTGTTAGACAAATTACTTGAATGGATCTAACCCCAAAGTAAGCAAATTATTTGCTTGTGATATAGATGTTAGTCCACGATACTAACCCTTCGGCCGCACCTGCGTGTATCGCTCCACTCAATTTTTACACAGCCACCCGCATACGTCTGAATTAATCAAAAACAATGGTTGAAATGCCCACCTTTAGTCTGACTCTGACCACAAAGCACGATACATTGACGCGCTAAAATCCATTGATTTACCGCTACCCGTGTGATAAGGCTCACGCAGTCCGAATGTTGGCCGTGATAGCCGGTAATAGCCGGTTACACGCGTATCGGGTCACTGCGCGAAGCTTTGTGACGATAGACGCATGTGCGGCCTCAGCATAATACATCGAAATAAATACATACATAAATACTCAAATACATATACCTATGCAGAAATAGAGATATATATGCTTATTACACAAATGTCTGTCCCTGTCGGGAATCGACCTTCGGGCTCCATTTATGCGCAGTCAAGGTCGCTAGTCACTCGACCAACGGAGCGCTCAATTTTAGGCAACTACTTCACTTTTGTTAATTATCCTTTCGTAAAATGATAGGAAAACTTGGTCACATCAAAATAATTTACAATTATTAGAATACTTAAAGGAATTTTTATAAAAATTATAAGGTATGAAAATATACCTCTTTGAAATGTGGACAGCGTATAATTTGTATACAATATGTTTTATTTGTAGCCTCAGTGGAATATTATAAAATGTTTTTTCTTTTACAATTAGATATAATCATCAATCCTATATTTAGATGACTCTAAATATATCAATATTTATTATACAATTTTTGAAAAAAAAAAGATCCATCCCTCATTTCGATCGATCTCAAACACATTCCTATAACCATCCACATTAATCACAGACTGCTACTACTAAAGTTGATGGGTTGTTCTATCTTATTATTCGAATATTCAATATTTGTATTTGTACTTTACTTTAAATCGTGTGCAAAGGCATTGATTAGCTTATCAAAAATAAATATTAAAGACAATAAAGTATATTACACGTTGTAATAAGTAAAAATACTTAATTTTTATCTTATACAGTGTATTATCCATGTCCATTGCACAATTGACAATGGAATGTAAAAATGCATTCCATTGTCACTTTATCCTGATAATGACTATCGTTAGTTTTTGCGATAATTCCAACTGACAGCTGTATGTGCTTATCCGAGGCACGTGGTCATTATATACATCACAGCCAGAGTAAAGCCGCTGATTTCAATTTTCGAAAATCATAATAACAGTTATGCCCGACCCAGAGAATGAACCCAGGTCAGTCGAACATTTTGATCAAAACAGAGTAAGCTAAACACGAGGTAGACATAATAATATAAAAAATAAATACGTTATATAAAACATATTACCTAAAATTTTAAGCTTAAAAAGGAAAACCGTTTGTAATCACAGTAAATTACAGAAAGAATGTAACACTTGATTATGCCAGGACGATTGAGCTTAACCGCAAACCTCAAATATTCATCTGACAGCTGGGGGCTGGGGCCGATCTTACCGACAGAACAGTGCGTCCAATTTATGCGGCCTCACATGTCCGTTTAATCTGCGGGTTATCGCCTAAGTTTTAATCACAATTATCTCAACCGACGCTTATATTTGCTTTGTTCCTTCGCAGAAAGTATAACAAATGTTTCAGAATGTTTTAATTGTTGAAGTGAAAACTTCTTTAGGCGCGTTGAGCGTTTTGGTAGAGGGTAAAATCCTCGGTTCGCGTCACCGACATGCTAATGATAACAGTATATCTATAGCTATGTTTTGCATATAGTTTTAATTACTCTCAACTTAATAGTTCCGTTTTCACTTCTATCGGCAGTCCCACGACTGCTACTGTTTTTTCCTTTAGAGGAAGTTCATAATACAGTATCGTGTTATGAAATTATTATGAATATTGAATTATAAAAATTACAATAAATAAAAGTAAATTGATATAAAAGTAATATTTCTACATTTAACCGAAACTAACCAGAAAAATACTCTAACTCTAAAATTGAGAAAAATATGTCGTCTATTAACAGGACACTGTCCAATGAACAAACATTTGATCACGCTAGGAATCACGGATATTCCATTATGTAGAGCATATTTATCTCGCGAAAAACTTCATTCCACATAGTTTCTGAATGCAAGAAACTAATCTCTCAGAAACTGAGCCTTTAGGTTGCTAAGGGCTCAGTTCCTCGGAAACAAGAAAACATTGGGGGAGATAAGAGCCCAGAAAGTTTCTTGAATCTCTGTAGAGAACTAGGGTGGCTAGAAACGCCTATGGCCACAATGTATGTAGCTAAAATATAGCCCATATCTCTGAAAGATAGGCAAAGGAGCAATTAGTACACCAACAATTATTCAAATATAATAGTCTCATAATTTGGCCAACCTGTTGACAAATTGGGCAAATATTCAGTCTCGGGTAAAGTATCTACTAAAATATTTGTAGTGTACACGGCATTACATCCCTATAACATAGGTGCCAACGCACCATTGCCATGTTCAGTTCCTATTGGTGAAAATTGTCTCTTTTCATTAGGAGCGCCATCTACTTCTTTGTTATTCTATAATATAAAAAATACATATGTTAACGTACTTAAAATCTTTGACGTAAGTATAATATAAGCAGTGATTATCCTGCCATCGAGAGACTTTCCCTAATTGCTATCCTATGCCATAAAATGTAAAACCATTTGAAGTTTTATGCGTAAATGTTGCAAACTCCCGTTCCTTTTATTATTATTATCTAACTTTATATAAACGTATTAACACAAAATCATTAAGTTAGACACGTTGAGTTTAATAATTATGAAGGTATTTAGGACAATGCCGAATGTATTTAAGACTAATAATTAGGAAGATATTTTGACCGCCGCCTTGGTCGAATGGTTAGCGAACCTAACCATGAAACAATGGGGCTTGGGTTCGATTCCCGACAGGGACAAACATTTGTGTGATGAGCATAGATGTTTGTATTTTTGGGTTAAGATGTTTATTATGTATGTGACAGTATTTACATATGTATTTCTATGTATAAGCATCGTTGACTAACACCCATAAGACAAGCAAATAGTTTGCTTATTTTGGGGTTAGATCGATACACGTGTAATTTGTTCAGAGATATTATTATAATGCCATCGGTATTAATTTAAATAAATAAAAATAACAAACAAATTAGAAAACATTAAATTAACCAACAAATCGTCACTTGAACACAAAAAATAATTAAACTGAAATAAATAAAAGTATAAGACCTAAACATTATTTTAAAATAACTGCGACGATTCACACTTTGAAGTAGGTACGTGTCTTAATAGAATTTAATCGATGTTTTTAAGAAGGTTTTTTTTTTATATCATAAGATAGCACACAAGCAGATGAGTCTCCTGATGAAAGAGACAACCATCGCCTATAAACAACAAAGATGTTAATGGTGCGTTGCTATCTTGTGGCGAGGTCTAATGCCACATGCATAAGTTTACCGGCTACCTTACCCTCCAAACCGAAACACAACAGTGACTAGCACTGACGCTATTGCGGCAGAAATCGGTAAGGCGGTGGTACCATACCGGGTCGAGCCGATGCAGAACTCTACCACCTAGTAGTCACGATGGTAGTGACGCGCATAGCCACTCGGTCACCTTTTACAACCTGCCTGGCAGAACAACAGTTGGCCTATTCTTCAAAGAAGCCCGGGACCAACACGGGGAGATTCGATTAAAATTAAGCAGATACTTCACCAAGAAGCTAAGACTGGCAAATGTCAAAGGTGATCTATTAAATTGATTATAATTATATATTACCGTTAACATTGTTTGTTACAAAAATAACGCAGATCGAGAAATATGAAATTTGACACAGCTTAAGTTTATACAAAAAGCAGTTCAGAAAATTAATATTTTTTGCATTCAAAATAAAAATTGAAATTAATAATAAAATATTACACACGTCACACACTACTATAGCTTTGACGAATGACGAGTGTATCAAACATATATAGCAGTGTGTCAGTGGCGTGCACAGGATTATGAGACTGGGTATGCGGCGGAGTACTCTTATATAGATTTTCTTATATAGATTTTTAGCGTAGCCTCAGCCACGCGACGGATCTCTAAGCCGGAAATCATGCCAACAGAACATGTCTTAGATATACTACTATTTATCTACATCTTCTACGGTAACGCAGAAAAAACAGCGGTCGGTCGTCGCCAACTAAAATATAATAACAGGTAACTACTTACCTAGTCAGCTGTATTCTAGGTATGTTTCCGTGTTCAAGGTTCTTGTTATTTAAAATAGGTACTATTTCCCGATGTAAATATTTCGGCCACCTCAAATATCTTAAGCAAGTGAGTGATGGTTACAATACACGTCCCTTACAAGATATCCGATGTGGCCTTTAAAAGGCCGATTTTCATGTGATTCGCAAAATATATAAATACACTTAATAATAATAATAAATAAATAAATAATCACGGGACAAATTACACTTATTGATCTAACCCCAATGTAAGCAATTTATTTGCTTGTATTATGGGTGTTAGTCAACGATATTAATACATAGAAATACATACATAAATACGTTTACATACGTAATAAACACCCAAACCCGGAAATACAAACATTTATGCTCATCACACAAATGCTTGTCCCCGCCGGGGATCTAACCCGAGCCCCGTTGATTGCGTAGTCAGGGTTGCTAACCACTCGACCAACGGGGCGGCCAAATAATAAAACTACGGGTTGGTAAAAAACAAACAAACTACTCATTCATTTATAGATTAAATCTATGCGTCTATCCTTTTTTAAATATGATTTTAGGATATCGTCATAGAAAGTTGGACTGCGTTTTAATTCTATCAATAATGCCTTTTCTATAGAAATCGTGGAAAGCTCTGTGAGTCGTTGTTGATTTTGTGTGTTTCTCAAATATGTGTGGATACGTTTTAAACACGAAAATGAACGCTCTGCCGATGCGCTGCTTGCTGGGATAGTCACAATGAATTTCGCTAATAGTAACACTTCAGAAAAAACTTTATTTAAATTGTCCTTATACAAATTTTGAATAATACTAAATACACAACTATTTGCAACTTGAGGTGATCTATAAATACAGCGCAATTCATTTTATAATTTATCAAAATTAAAATTTGCCTGATAATTATTGGTGAACTCTCTGATTTTATTTTCAGGGAAATGTTCACTATATTTTTTAAAATTCTCACAAGAAAGTAGCTCAATAAACTTTAAATTTTTAATGTTTTTATAGCGATTTCTTAATTCACTGACTACATTATCAATTATTTCAACAAAAATTCGCCGATAATGTATTTTTACATCATCGACATTGCACTTTCTCTCAGGTGGTCCGGTAATGTGAACGGCGGCATCATAATCGATCTCGAACTTCTCTCTGAAATGTTCCAAAAATGACTCTAACTCTTTTATCTTTGTTACGCAATACGCGATGTCACTAGTTTTTTTTTGCAAAACATCGTACAGAATATCAGTTTCTGTAAAAATATCTGCGAAAGATTTTAAAAGAAAATTAAATTCAAATTCTTTCATAATAAATAAAAATGAACTGACTTGTGTCAGTGTTTCACCATCCCAATCTTGTGTATTTTCGTACATATTTTCGAACAATTCTAGGAGGTCGGTGGACGCATTATTAATTACATTAACCGTGCGTGAGTGATATGTCCACCTTGTTTCCGCGACACGAGGCAGCTTTTTCATATCGGCAAAGTTGTTGTAATGGGCCATTCGCTTTGTACTGGTGTGAAAAAAGTCGCGATTGATTTTATAATACTAAAAAAGCGTTTTGTTTCAGCAACTCGTTCAAACGATTTCGATAAAACTAAATTTAATATATGTGCTGAACACCAAACGTACATAGCTTGTGGACATTTTTGTCTCACCAAAGCCTGCACACCATTAATTTGTGAGGACAAAACTGCTGCCCCGTCGTAAGTTTGTGCGACTAATTTGGATAAACAATCGAACTCTTCTAAAATTTTCAAAATTATAGAATTCAAGGTTACAGCGGTCCGATCCGCGCTCACATCAACATATTTGATAAATCGATCTACTATTTCAGAATCATGAAAATATCTCAAAACTAATACTAATTGTTCACGGCCGCTAACATCAGGAGTCTCATCTACCATGATGGCGACAAAATCGGACTGTTTAATTTCGGCTTTAATGCGATCGATCATCACAGATGCAACGCTCGAGATCAAATCATTTTGCGTACGGTTCGACACACCCGTGAATGAGGTACTTGCACTCTGTAAATGGGTGTCTAAAACTCCATCATACTTGGCTAATAAATCTACTATTTCTAAATAATTACCCCTATTCAACGACGAAACTGACTCGTCGTGGCCGCGAAAAGCTAATTCTTGTTTTCCCAGAAAGCAAACAACATCGATCAGCCTTTAAAAAATGTTTCTATTGCGATCGACTTTAGCATTATGCCTCTCAATATCTACTCGTAACTGACTGTTGATACTCATTTCAATACGAGATTTACCAAAATTATTTAATTTTAAGCAGGCCTCCAGATGTTTTTCTGTATGGTCATGCTTCTTTGCCGCGGAATGGAAATTATTTAAATCTGAATATCCAGAATCAGTCCACACTGTATTAGAATTACTAAACAATATGCAAGGAAAACAAAATAATTTAATCGTATGGAGACAACCACACAGCCAGTCATACGTTTCATAACTTTTAACATGAAACTTGCGAGTTACATTTCCTTTTTGCTGGTTTAATTGTGGTAACTCGGGTATACACCTACCTTTAGATACGATTTGAATCTTTTCACTAAATGACAATTGTGAGAACTTGTTACCTTTAATTTTTAGTAAGCACACATTATCAAAACACACGTCACAATCAAAAAACATTTTAAAAAATCAAGGAACGCGCTAGATTAAACAAATCACTAATTATTTTAGATATATATAACTGTTTACTTTAATTATTTACTGTTTATTTAATTTAATTTACACACTTTCAAATGTTAAAATAATAATATCATTAATATATATTTTAAGAAAACATATACAATAATAAAACATAATAATACACAATGCATATCACGTATCACATAAAAATTTAAAATGGCTTCACTTTTTTCAATAACATTTCAACAAATAAAACCTTACTAAACAAAAATGCATAATGTGAGCATACTTTTTGTCAATAATATTTCGTCTATTATCTTTACCCGGATTATAGAACAAGCTCGCATTATCTGCTTTATAAAATAGCATGATTGTGTGAGTGAGCCAATTACGTGCGGATAGGTAATTATGTCTCGCACATATTTACAATATAAGGCAGAAAATTATCGGCCTTGATTTTGCGTTCAATATTATTTATCGTTTAATAAACGCCTGGCAAACATCTTTGAGTGCTGTGCTTGCAAATAGGTGCTATTTAAAAATATTAGACGTTTTTAAGTTATTATATTTTGTTTATTCATTTATTTATAAGTCATCTTAAATGTATGAACGTTTTATTAAAATATAGGTAAAGCAGTGCTTCTTTGCCTCTAAAGAATGCACGCCCCTGGTGTGTTTGTTTGTAATGTTTTTTACGATATAAGCATGTGGTCTAACCACCGACCACACAACCCAGCTATTAAACAAATTATTACAAACATTAGTAAAACTATTATACGGTTGATTTTCGACCAGAGAGCGATCGATACTTTAAATAAGTAGGTATATACCTACTTACGTAAAACACAAAATGGAACTTAAGTAGGTATAAAAACTATGACATTACGTTTTAGCTTTAGCGAGTGAATATAAACGTATATTCAAGGGCGGATCCAGATGTTTGCATTTCTGTATTTGGGTGTTTATTATATATGTTACAGTGTTTATAAAAATAATAAATATACGAGGTTATTTTTTATCACCTACCAAATTTAAATAGGTGGTTCAGACCATGAAAGTAAACAACTTTCCCAAAGAAACATGGGTCGAAAAGTGAAAAAAAAATCGACTCTCCCATAGAAAACTGCTCGATCACGTGGTCGATTTCGTATGGAAGGTCTGAATTTTTTTTCACTTCGACCCGTGTTTCTTTGGGAAAGTTGTTTACTTTCATGGTGTGAACCAAATATTTAAATTTGACAGGTTATATAAAAATAAACCTGTATATTATTTATATATAACGACGACGTTTGGCTTGTAATATACACTTTAAGTATATTTCAAAGTACCCTGTGATTGTCACTCGGTTTATCTAACAAGGAAATCGCGTAATCTTATTTATATATGTAATGCTTTTGCTTGTATGGATTGTGGTAGGTAGTAAACTTCGTAAAATCCATTAATGTAGTAAACTTCAAAAATGTGTAAAAGAAATATTGGTTTCATTCTTAAGACTTTAGGTAAGATCGGTTTTTGTTATTAGGTTAAGTAGGTTCAACTTGTGTTGGCCTGAAAGCAAAATCTTGAACGACAATGCCTTGAGACCTCTTTCTGTCATCTTATGCATAGATTAATAATCGAAATTCAGAGATTGTGCATAATGTATCGAGTCATTAGGGTATTATATAGGTGATTTATGTATGTTACTTGAATATTTAATTGAACAATATTCCTTAATAACTTGCTTAAGGCAGTTAATTTTATAGGTTAAAGCAACATACTGTACTAAACACAAAGCGATACATTAAACGCACCCGTGGTGTAAACTATAAAGCAATTCTAACTACATATTTATTTAAATTCGTGCACAAGCTTCTCTATTTTTTTAAGATATAGGTACCTAACATATCTACAGTTTAACAGTTAGAAAGTTAGAAAGTACAGTTTAACAGTTAGAAACATTTGCTCATATGAGCGGCTACACGTCACCCTCCTAACACCATATCTATTATAGTACTTACCGGTGAAATACAATTACTTCAGTGGTTTTTTTAGGAACTATGGCTTCTTATTTCGCATGATAAAATACCACAACATGGCGTTTCTCTATTTTATCACGATGTACCTAACATATCTACAAGCGTCTGACACTTAAAATCATTTGCTCATATGAGCGCTTACACGTCTCCCTCCTAACGTCATATCTATTATAGCACTTACCGATAAAACACAATCACTCCAGTGGTATTTTTTTAAATCATGGCTTCTTTTTCCCATCATAACATGGGGTTTCTCTATTTTTTCACGATACATCTAAAATATCTACAAGCGTTTGACATTTAGAAACATTTTACCATAATTTTTTGTGCCGAAGTCATATTAAATTAGTAGTTTTAATTTATAATTATATTTGATTAAAAAAAAAAAAAAATTGCATGCCAATTTGGTAGAATACGCGGATGTATTATAACTAATGTAAACCTATAAAACTGTAGCGTATTCTGAGCAATAAATTTCATTTCATTTCATTTCATTTACTAATATAAGCGCGACGCCCAAGACCGTGTCCATTAGTAAATATCTGTGACTTATGTGGTCAGTGACACGACTCAACTATTGCCTCTGTACCAGAAATGTTAATGGTAGCCCGTGTGGGATGAAACGCCTAATTTTACTGGCTATCACTCACTCCAAACCGGAACATGACAGTGACAAACATCGTCTCTATTGTGACAGAAATTGGTAAGGAAGTGGTATTAAATCCAGGCGAGACGTTGCAGAACTCTACTACTTAGTAGTAACGATGTTAGTGACACGTTTTAGCCTTTTTGGCCTTTGTCGAGATGCCTAGCAGTAAGGCAAATGATAGACTCTTCGAATCGTTAAATACTTCAGTTCATCTTGATTTACCGCGTTTTCTGCTGAAATTGGTGTGTATGTCAATCGCTTGTTTCCTTGATACGCCAAAATTAACAGCTTTAAGCATTTACTCTAAGCATGGGAATATTAACACCTCAATAGCGGACTCCGTGAATTAATATATATTAGCGATCGCCTTTAACCGAAATTAGGCCATAGACTAAGCAATAAAATCTCTTTTAAGTTTGTCATCTGACTTTAGCCGTAAAGAAAATAGTATATGTACGTGTGTGAATGTTATCATGTATCAATCAATCAATCTTTTTTGTTGTATGGCTCCATCAGAATGGTGATGATTTTGCCAATGAGTAGTGAATTAAATGGCTTTGATTTTTTTTCCTGATGGTTTTCCTGATGGAAAAGGAAACCATCGCCTATAGATACCAAAGATGTTAATGGTACGTAGCACAGAGCATAATAAATACTCTTCTTATATCTATGGTACGTAGCTATCCGTGTGGCGGGATGGCAATCCCCACATACATACGCCTACCGGCTACTTTAACCGCCAAACCGGAGTTTGACAATGACAAGCATTGACGCTATTGCGACAGGAATAGATAAGGCGGTGGTTCCAAATTTCCGGGCGAGATGATGCGGAACTCTACCACCTGGTAGTCACGATGGCAGTGACACGTATAGCTAATGGGTCACCTTTTACAACCTGCCTGGCAGAATGGCAGTTGGTCTATTCTTCAAAGGAGTCCGGAAAATGAGTTACCAACACGGGGTAATATGTACACGGTTTTCATAATATACAGAGTACCAAAGACGGTATCGACTTAATTAGTACAGTGCAGCGCTTTAGGAATATTTTTTATCATACCTACATAAAAATAACCCAAAAAAATGCAATAGTTTAGACACAGAATAATTTTTTAGGCTTCCTAATTTTTGCACACGTTTTATATTCTGTTTCCTAAAAGATTGCATACTGTACTAAATATTTGTTAACAAATATTATAAACGATGTTTCAAGTTTTGTACGTTATAACAACGGTTTGTTAAAATTGCGCTTTTTTTATTTTAAGTAAAAGCGGTCTTATCATACTAATACTTATTATCAATGCGAAAGTTTGTAAGAATGGATGGATAGATATTTGTTCTTCTTTCATGCAAAAACAGCTTAACCGATTTAGATAAAATGGAGCATACATATAACTGATGACCTGAATTTTCTCCCGTGGGATTCACCAAGATACTTTAATGATGCAGTGAGCTGCGGCGCGCAGCTAGTTATTTTATAATTACAACGTACTTATATGGATTTGTATCAGCCATGTACAAAATTAAGCGGATAGTATCAGCGCCACTTAATACAAATACAATCAAACTTTCAAAACAGTTTGAAAGTTTAATTATACACACACCTATGTTAGATCGATTGGGTTACGAGTGTGTAAAGATGTTAAGTACGTGTCAAATCTACGGAAAAGTGGGAACTGTACGTTAGCGAATATAACCGCGCCATTATTGCATGTTGACACACCTACCTGGCTAATATTAAGGAAATCAATATCAAGAATCGAAGCAAATATTATTCTAAATAAATCATATAAGACACACCTTTAAATATAATATATTTAACTTAAAGCTACTTTAAATATATACTATAATATATAATTTGCCGCCCCGTTGGTCGAGTGACTAACTACGCAATCGACGGGGCTCGGGTTCGATCCCCGACAGGGACAAGCATTTGTGTGATGAGCATAAATGTTTGTATTTCTGGGTTTGGGTGTTTATTAAATATATTCTAGTATTTATATATGTATTTCTATGTATTAGTATCTTTGACTAACACCCATAACACAAGAAAAATAATTTGCTTATTTTGGGGTTAGGTTAGGTAAGTGTAATTTGTCCCGTGAATATACGTATGTTTAACAGCGATCAGTACAATGAACGTAATCGAATATATAGCAAAGAAGAATTTCGCCACTTCGAGCCTGTTGACACTAGCTCAGTGGGAGAGCGTCCCGGCTTCAGGAAGATGGTCGCAGGTTTAATCCCTGCGTGTTGATATTTTTCTTTGTTGTTTTTAAAGTTTTTCTAGTCTTTACAAGTTTACGAGTAGCAGTCGATCAACTTATAAAAAGTACTTAGAGAAGTTCTTACAGGCACACGGCTATATCCGTCGTTGGCATTAAATAGGTTAAAATTTCATAGTAGAAACAATAAGAAAAAGCCCTCTTCTTAGTCCGAATTATTGTGTTGAGCAACTACGGAACCCTACATTGCACATACTCCGACACGCACTTTGCCAGCTTATTATTATATTAGCTAAGGTTTGTTATTTAGGTGGAATGGTATTATTATTATAATGAAACAGCGATAAAGAAAACAAACGTTTACATTTACAAATACTGTCGGTTTGATTAGATTCCCTAGAAAATAACAGTACTAATTGGAAAAAATAAACCAACTTGTAATATCAACTATACTCATATCTCCAAAACTACTGAATCGATTTTGATACAACTTGGACTATTCCCTAAGTCACTGACATGCACTAGCCTGGTTTTTCATATCACACCCATAAATAAGTTGGACATCAAAACTTCAACATTCATTTTTACATTATACAGATAAAAATCGCCCAAGTGCACGTCAACCTTCATACGAAGAGTTCCGTACCAAATTCACTAAATTATTTACCAATTCTCTATAATAAATGGCAAAAAATCACGTTTGTTGTATTAATAAATAAATATGTATTTTGTTCTGTTTTTTATTGTATTTGTTTGTTGATTGTTATTGTAGCGGCAACAGAAATACATCATCTGTGAAAATTTCAACTGTTTAGCTTTCACAGTTCATGAGGCAGATAGATAGACAGACAGACAGACAGATAGAGAGACAGACAGACGGACAGCATAGTCTTGGTAATAGGGTCGCGTTGTACCCTTAGGTACAGAACCCTAAAAAAAGTATAATCGTACCTAGACTCGTGATAGCTTGAATGGCTTACGAGTATGTAATGTCGTTACGTGATGAAGCTCCAGCCAATTTGTGGGTGTCCTTCAATTAAATTGTACGCTAGCGGATTCAACCGCTCTTTAATTGCATGTTAATATATAAAAGTATATTAAGATTTTTAAGTTTTATCTTTGAAAGCTAGTTGTCTCTAAATTAATCACAAGGCATATCTTTAGTCAAAATTTTATTTAAAAAATCTGTTAAAAAAAGCTTAATAAAATAATTGTTACGCGATAGATGGCAAGTACATTGACGTATTTGGCAGAAATACATTTCTAATTTAGCAGTATTACCTTACAATTGTTCTAACAACCGAATTATGAATTATTGCAAAAAAATACTATTAATTATGTTGTTTATAATTCATTATTATCATTAATTTACGTATTTGTCGATTTGTAGTTTTATATTAATTATAATTGAACAACACCGAATTACATAGGCATTTGCATTAGGAAACGATATGTTAAGTTAGATGCCAGATCCGTATACCGTAATACATCCAGACCGTATTGTATTTTTGTTTCAATCAGTTTTTTTTAACTTAATAAGGTATGGACTTTTGGATATATGTGTATTTATATTATTCTATTAGTGTAATATGAATATTGTACAGAGATTTTTACTTCAGAAAGTTTTAGTACTTCTTTTTATATCAATGGTCTCGTATTATTGTTTTAATGTTAGTCAAATTTATTGAGAAATATCATGTTTACAACAGTAAACGTCTTTACAAGGGTGCCCTTTAAAAATGTGGATCGTTCGTTCTTATAAAGTGTATCCAAATAAGTTCGCGATCGTGACTCGCTTTGAAACTCGCGGCCTTAACGATTTCAATTACCAAAATATAATAATAAAATGGTTATTATTATAATTGTTGGTTTGGTGTACCATTTTTTATATCATAAGACTGCAAACAAGCAGATGGGTCTCCTGATGTAAAGAGTTAACCATCGCCTATAGATATCAAAGGTGTTAATGGTGCATTGCTATCTTGTGGCGAGGTCTAATGCCACATGCATATGTTTACCGACCACCTTATCCTCCAAACTGGAATACGACAGTGACAAGCACTGGAAAGAATAGGTAAGGCGGTGGTACCAGACCTGGGTGAGACAATGCAGAAATTTACCACCTAGTAGCCACGATGGTAGTAACTCATATAGCCAATCGGTCGCCTTTTACGACCTGCCTGGTAGAACGGCAGTTGGCTTATACTTCATAGGAGCCCGGGACCAACACGAAGCACCTCTCCCACTAACTCGAGAAATAAAATATTGTTATTAGTTTATTATGAGATCGTCCCGTTGGTCGAATGATTAGCGACCCTGACTACGCACTCAGCATATCGACAGGGACTAGCATTTGTGTGATGAGCATATAGACGTTGGTATTTCTAGGTTTGATATGTATTATATTTATTACAGTACTTATTATGTATTTATTATTATTGTCTTGTGTACTTATTATTGTCGTTGACTACTAAGCACATCTTAATCAGGAAATTACACCATTATTAAGTTCGAAACAAGGCTTTTAATTTTCTGATTTCTTCTGATCTGATGAACGATCTGCTGCTCCACTCTTGGTCGGATCGTACATACATAAACGACTTACCCTACTATTTTGAGGATAATCATGGAATCATACTGTTTGCCGATGACACTTCAGATATATTCAGATGAAAAAACGAGTTGGTTGGTATGACGAAGTGAATAATGTGTTTTCAAAAGTTGTACACTAGTTCAGTACAAGCTATCTTTTATTTTACTTTTTTTTACATTTACTTTTTATTTTCTTTTACAGATTTACGTCATAACGGAAACTTCTTAGTGAAAAATCAGCTGAAATAAATACTATATTTGTATAATGCAGATAAAGCTAGATTAATTAAAAAAAGAAATATTCAAAGAAATAAATATTCTAAGTATAATAATATCCTAATAAATATTCGAAAACTTTATGTATGTCCGTAAATTTTTACTATTGAACGAGTGGTCTAAGCAAGAGAAATTTTTCAAGTTTCTTGGAACATAAAATACCCAAGATACACAGTTCCGAACACAACCGACACTCAAAACTGTCGCTAATTCAGTCTAAAAAGTTTATAGTTATGGCACAAACGTGTTTTTGCATATTCAACCTTAAACGCAAGATTTAAAGTCATTTTTAAAAAACAATGTACAAAAAGCAATAAAAATTTTGACTTAAGTTAGCCGGTAGGACAAGGCACATGTGGAGTCGAATATAAATATTTTTATGCATTGAGGTAGTATATATATTGAATAACTAAGTATCATTTAAAAAAAAACTGTAGGGTCAACCAGCTCACAGATTTTTTTAATATAGTTACATAGTTGGTTACATAGGTGTGTTACATACACAGAAATCCTAATAGATACGTATATTTAGTTTGGAGTATAGTTTAGTACATATAGTATTATTGCCAAAGGTAATTTTAGATTAGATATTTTCTGTTAATTATAAATTTCTTTCATAATTACGTTAGTTTTTTCGATAGGTGTGTTACTAATAGGTATTTTTAGTTTGAGGTATAGTTACTTATGATATTAGGTATAGAAAATTTAGAAGTTATAGGAAGTTCAGGTTTTACGTTTTTTACTAATATTTTAATAACAAAAATGTCGTATATAAATAATTAAGATGAATATGTAAATATTATTTTTAACGTACTAGCGGCTCACCCGGCAATGTAGAGATTTTTAATAAAATAAAGAAAGGTTAAATAAGTTCTAAAGTAAATATGCGCGAGCAAAGCCGCGGGTAACAGGTAGTATGCAAATAAAACAACTTGTACATATAAACAGTCACTTAAAATTTATACGAGACTAGCTGCAGATCTCTGTATTAGGATAAAAGTATTCTACGTGCTATTCCAGGTCATCTTATATCCGAGTCCAAATCCAAATTGGTACACCCATTTTTTACGTGATTGATTATCAAACGTCCAAACATACGAACTTTAACATTTATAATATGTATAGTATAAGATATCCGCAATTAAAAACAACATTTTAGTAAAAAAAATTGTTAAATAAAAAAATAAACATTATTAATGCAACCTGTGCCTCCCACTTAAGAAATCATTATCAACAACACGTGTAAACAGAACAAAATTATGATTTCCTATTGTTATATTAAAAGTTTCGTAATATATCTCCAAAGTTCATCGTAAGAATCACAATTATATATTGTTATTTTATATTCGTACAAATAGAATAAAAAGAATTACCTAACTTGGTCCTCAAAATATGTAATCATTATAAACTAACATTTTAAAATCGTCAAATTGATGTCCTCTTCTCTTTTGGCAGTTGGTTAACAACTATAAAAGGTATTCAAAATTATTAATGAAAAAAATTAATCTTATTAAAAAAAAATAACTTATAAATGAAAAAAAATCGACTCCACTAATAATAACAGGATCAATTTGTATTATTCGACTAAATTAAAAGGAGGTTGTAATGCACTGTCCTTTTACTGAAAAAGTGTCCATTGAAATTTTGTCGTATTATATTTGGAGCGTCGAGTACATTTTTAAGACAAATAAAATGAAAATCATACATTATACCCTATATTTAGTAATATAAACGACAAGAATAAATCGATAAACTCTTATACTTACCAAAAATACAATATCTTATATTTTTTTAACGTTCATGATATTGTATTTTCCAATTTATCACAGAACAATTCTGTATTTTTGACGCGCGGGCAGTGACGTGAGCGACGGGCTTCTATTTAAAGTGAGTGCACAATTTTAAATTGTGCACTCATTCTCAGAGGACGTTTTTGAGACACTGATTGTGTAACTTGGGTTTTTATAAATCAATGTGTGTAGTAGTGTTTTTAAACGCACATCATGCAAAAAATCCTGAAACATACGATTATATTCAGTGTCTTTCAGAGAAAAGTAAGACTAAAACTTTCTGAAGTAAAAATCTCTGTACAATATTCATATTACACTAATAGAATAATATAAATACACATATATCCAAAAGTCCATACTTTATTAAGTTTAAAAAAACTGATTGAAACGAAAATACAATACGGTCTGGATGTATTACGGTATACGGATCTGGCATCTAACTTAACATATCGTTTCCTAATGCAAATGCCTATGTAATTCGGTGTTGTTCAATTATAATTAATATAAAACTACAAATCGACAAATTCGTAAATTAATGAATGAATTATAAACATCATAATTAATAGTATTTTTTTGTTGTTGTTAGAACAATTGTAAGGTAACACTGCTAAATTAGAAATGTGTTTCTGCCAAATTCGTCAATGTACTTGCCATCTATCGCGTAACTATTCTTTTATTAAACTTTTTTTAACAGATTTTTTAAATAAAATTTTGACTAAAGATATGCCTTGTGATTAATTTAGAGACAACTAGCTTTCAAAGATAAGACTTAAAAATCTTAATATACTTTTATATATTAACATGCAATTAAAGAGCAGTTGAATCCGCTAGCGTACAATTTAATTGAAGGACACCCACAAATTGGCTGGAGTTTCATCACGTAACGACATTACATACTCGTAAGCCATTCAAGCTATCACGAGTCTAGGTACGATTACACTTTTTTTAGGGTTCCGTACCTAAGGGTAAAACGCAACCCTATTACCAAGACTTATGCTGTCCGTCTGTCTGTCTCTCTATCTGCCTGTCTGTCTGTCCATCTGCCTCAAAGCCTGAAAGCTAAACAGTTGAAATTTTCACAGATGATGTATTTCTGTTGCCGCTACAATAACAAACAACAAACAAATACAATAAAAAACAGAATAAAATACATATTTATTTATTAATACAACAAACGTCATTTTTTGCCATTCATTATAGAGAATTGGTAAGTAATTTAGTAATTTTGGTACGGAACTCTTCGTACGAAGGTTGACGTGCACTTGGGCGATTTTTATCTGTATAATGTATAAATAAATGTTGAGGTTTTGATATCCAACTTATTTATGGGTGTGATATGAAAAACCAGGCTAGTGCATGTCAGTGACTTAGGGAATAGTCCAAGTTGTATCAAAATCGATTCAGTAGTTTTGGAGATATGAGTATAGTTGATATTACAAGTCGGTTTATTTTTTCCAATTCCAGTATTTGTAAATGTAAATGTTTGTTTTCTTTATCGCTGTTTCATTATAATATTAATGCCATTCCACCTAAATAACAAACCTTAGCTAATATAATAATAAGCTGGCAAAGTGCGTGTCGGAGTATGTGCAATGTAGGATTCCGTAGTTGCCCAACACAATAATTCGGACTAAGAAGAGTCCTTTTTCTTATTGTTTCATACTATGAAATTTTAACCTATTTAATGCCAACGACGGATATAGCGTGCCTGTAAGAACTTCTCTAAGTACATTTTATGAGTTGATCGACTACTACTCGTAAACTTGTAAAGCCTAGAAAAACTTTAAAAACAACAAAGAAAAATATCGACACGCAGGGATTGAACCTGCGACCATCTCCCTGAAGCCGGGACGCTCTCCCACTGAGCTAGTGTCAACAGGCTCGAAGTGGCGAAATTCTTCTTTGCTATATATTCGAATACGTTGATTGTACTGATCGCTGGTAAACATACGTATAACTATTTAAATGAGTTCATCCTCAACGGACGACATGACGAAACTATAACAGTGCCTAGTTAACTACGGAACCCTGAAAACATATACTTGGGCCAGATAGTCTATATTAAAGCTTTAGGTACTATATTTTAATTACATTTTTAAACATGAGATGAAGTTTGTCTGATTTCTTAAAGATAAAACTTGTTGACAAGTTTTACTACTATTGAATATATCTATACTATCAGTCTTATTAATAATTGTAGATTAAAATAAAGGAAATATCGATCAGATATAATATTCAGCTCAGTTATTATCTCACCATAATCTAGATGTGTTGTTTTATTTAGTAAGTGCTTAACATGAAACTAGTTTTATATGGGACAAGACTATTTAACATTGATATAAAAAGGGAAGATACGTTACGCTCTAACATCTCATTTACTAAACCTAAGCTCGATCAGTCGAACGCAAAGTAATGCGACGAACGTAGCAAACTACGTTTCTCTCGCTTACTTTTGTATTGTACTATCTCACTCTCGTAAACATGGCGAACTAAACAATAATTTAATCTTATTTTCAAACAAATTGTTTTAACCGTACTTACGAATGGAAAGTAATCCCGTGTGTCTTATTTTTTTTCCTTGAGTAATTAGAACACTGGCTAAATATACAAGAAGGTATTTTGATGCGTGTTTGTTGTTGTTATGAGGTCCCGCGCGTGATTGATTGTCACCAATTGTTACTGTGTCTACGGACCTAGTTTTGTAGGACCAGGCGCTGTGACTAGGTAACGTATCTTCCCTTTTTATATCAATGCTATTTAAATATTTTTTTGATGAATTTTATCATTTTCCCTCGCGTTGGTTCGAGCTCTTTTAAAAAATAGACCAACTGCCGTTCTGCCAGGCAGGTCGTAAAAGGTGACAGATTGGCTATACATGTCACTAACATCGTGACTACTAGGTGATAGAGTTCCGCAACGACTTGCTCGGGTATTTGGTACTGCTGCCTTACCTATTCCCGCTGCAATAGCGTCTTACTTAACTTATACATGTGGCACTGCCATCCCGCCACACTGATAGCAACGCACCATTAACATCTTTGGTGTCTTGAGGCGATGGTGTATCTTTCCATCAGGAGGCCCATCTGCTTGTTTGCTATTTCATAATATAAAAAAATACCATAGTAAAGTGTTTTCGATCGTTTTATTTTTTATAAAACATTGCGTTGATTCACATAATATGATATATTTATTATTATCAGTGAAATTAATTTGTACAAAAACACGTATTAATAATTAGTAACAATATGTACAATATTCTTTCTAAACAATATTTTTAGTAGTTTGGATGTTTGGATGGATGGATGTTTGTTACTCAATCACGCAAAAACTACTGAACGGATTTGAATGAAATTTGGCACACAGGTAGATGATGATCTGGATTAGCACGTACGTTACTTTTTATCTCGGAAAAATTTGGTTATCCCGCGGGATCTGCCAAAAACAGCGGTCTGCAAGCTGCAGCTACTACTAAATAATGGTAACTTTAGTTGGATGTATAAATTATTCACCACACAAACATAATTATTGTATGTTACATTTTGAAGACATTTCAAACCATTCATTTCTTTATACAATCTGAATTACAAAATATATTTCCATTAAGATAAAACTGTCATGGGATGTTTACGAAAACAAAGAGTCTTGAAATCTGTGTCAACAATTCCTTTTTCACTCTATATACATTTTATGTTTGCGATTATTTGCAATATAAAATGGAATAAACCAAATATTGTTTCAGGGACATTTCGTTTAATAACTGTGGTCTAGTGGTCCAGCGTTGGCGTTGACCACATGAGGTCCCGGGTTCGATTCCTGGGTCGGGCACATAAGAAAGTGTTTTTTCAATTTTCTGAGAAACACAAAAGTTGCCCGGGATTGGAAAGTGCCCGGTTGGCGATAGGCTTGCCACCTATCGCATTTGTGGGACCAAGTATCTTCGGCTAATCGTGGGTGCACTTGTTGTACCTCTGCCTACCCCTTCGGGGATATGGGCGTGAAGATACTTTAACTTCGTTTAATAATTTTTTAGACTTTCTAGCATTGAAGATTTCCAAAAAATGCGTGTTGTAAAAACAGAGTGAAGTAAATGTCACTAGCCATAACTGTTCACCACGATTCACCAGTTTATCGTTTGACAAGATAAGTAGCGATCCTGACATTAACATATACTCTTACCTCGAAGAGCACGTAAAACAACTCCTTTCAATTATTGCAAGAACTTAACGATAATCTTTATAATTGGCAAATACGTTTACACCCACAGATTAAACTGGGTACACCCTTTAAGGCAATCTCTTAAGTTGTCAGCGTCGCTTGCATTTTACACACAGAATACAGAGTTATAATACTTACCGATGAAATAAAATCACTCCAGAAGTATTTTTTAAGCTTTAGCTTTCTATTCCATAAGATAAAATAGCACAATACGGCATATTTCTATTCGTTCACGATATTTATTTATTAATTTACAATGAAACACCAACAGCAAATCCATACTAATATTATAAATGCGAAAGTAACTCTGTCTGTCTGTCTGTCTGTCTGTCTGTCTGTCTGTTACGCTTTCACGCTTAAACCACTGGACCGATTTTGATGAAATTTGGCATAAACATAGATAAGACGTCGAGAACGGACATAGGCTACTTTTTACCGCGGGAAAATATTTCGTTCCCACAGGAAATAAAATTAATCGAAAGAAAGCGGAGCATAAAGCGTAACATAGAGCACATTAACTAGATGACGAAAATACATCGCGCTAACGTATTGAAACACATATACATGTAATTAAATCGTTGAGTTTAGAATTATCTCTATTATGATATGATATGATACGAGTATTTTAACGTTTGTTTGTTCATTGAATGCGCTAAATGCTAATTCCTGGAACTACAAGTCGGATTGAAAAAAATTTTATGTGTATGATTAATGATAGCTACATTCATGAGGATTACGTTACAATTATTCTTAGCGTAGTTAAAATATCGATATTTGTAAAATAAGTCGGAAGAAAAAGCGGTATCGAACGGCTGTATCCGCGTGCGCTTGCTGGCGTAATGCTTAAGTACACGTAAGTCAATGTACTCAAATATATTGGTTTTTAGTAGATGCACAAAAAAGTCCGCGACACTATATATCTATCTCTTATAACAACAACACAATAAGGAATTTTGAGTCGAAAAATTATAGAAAATTAATAGGTGAATTTTAATCCTTATCATATTAATTCTTACTAACGAAAAGTACTTCATCAACACGAAGATCTTAGGAAGACAAACTTTGGCTCTTATACCACGTTATTTAGATGCATAGTTTAAAAAAAATGTAAAACGAAAATAACTCAACATACCTAGGTACTATCTAGGTATTAACCAAGGAACTTATATAAGATAACTGGAATTGTTACGAAGCAATATTTGCAAAATAAAAATGTACTTTATTTCGTTACTAATAAAGTTGACATTTGTTTCTTACATTACAGAGGGAAAAAACGTTCTGAGCAAGACAACGACATGAGTGGATGTTGTCCCTTTCTTGCAATTGCCAGTGTTAATAAAACTTTCGGATGGTAGATTTTTATGTATTCATTAATCGTTAAATCCCTTTATTTCATACACGTCGATAGATACATTAGCATAAAATGTATTGTAATTTGTTAATTAGTGAGTTCTAAAATGTGCTTATTTTAATTATTACGTAATTACTTATGCAATGCGAAAACTGTTTCTCAAATTAGTAGAATTACTTAGTAGTAATTTGCAAACTACGCATGGCCACACTTATATCCATACACTCCACTCATGTCGTGGTACTCTTCGGAACGATTTTGAAGCGCGTGTAAGCATTCCGGGTAGAATGTAACTTCCTTGGTATTAACCGAAAGGCTGTGTGCAGTGTGCACGATGCGGCGCACTACTCTGACCGCCGAACGAGAACCGAACATTGCCGAGAAGAGCCGAACTGTGAGAGCGTTGGCTTTACTATACTTTTTAAGGTTCCATACTCAAAGTTTAAAACGGGACCCCATTACTAAGACACCACTGTCCGTCCGTGCGTTCGTATGTCTATCTATCTGTCCGTCACTAGGCTGTATCTCATGAACCATGATAGTTGAAATTTTCACACATGATGTAGGTATTTATGTTACCACTATAATAACTAAACTAAACTAAAAAAAGTATAAAATAAATATTTTAAAGTGACCACCATACAACAAACGTGTTTTTTTGCATAAACTCACTTTTGCATTTGCATAAAATCATTTTAAAAATAAATAATTAAAATAAAATAAATATTAAGAAGGCTCCCATTCAACAAACGTGATTGTTTGCCGTTTTTTTTATAGATTATGGTACGGAACCCTTGAGGCGCGAGTTCGACTCGCAATTGGCCGGTTTTTTTAAGGTACATGAATGGAATCATATACCTTTAACCTCTGCGGCCCGTGCGGAGTAGACATGTGACCGGCTCCTTTCGCAATAGACTTCTTTGATACGGAACGTTGGATTTTCCTTATTTGAAAAAAATCACTTTACTTTGTAGTAGTTGAATATTCGATCTATTTTGTGTATTTTACGGTGTTGTTGAGGGATACATGATCGTTCGCTTTGGCCTGATATGTGTCTAATTCGTTAGTAAGTAGGTGTAAGTACTGTATTTGTATAGCTACTTAATAAGGATTTGTAGTTATGATTTTATTAAATCTTGCTTTAAATCTTCCCCATTGTGGAAAACTGTTTAATTTTTGAAGCTGTAGGTATACCAACATGAGCAATCATTTAGGTAGAAGAAGCACAAATTTTCCAAACAAGATCATATTGATTGGTTAGTGGTTACTTAGGGAAAAGTTCCTGAATCAGGCTACAAAAAAATTTTACATAGATAAAGACCTTCGTGAAATCGTAACCAACATTAAAGACTTGATATTTAAAGTGTACCCGGAATTCGGATATGATAGATTTACCAAAAAAAAATCAATTGATGTATGTAAGGGCAATTTTATCTGCAAGAAATGCAAGCGTTGACGCCATCTATACAAATAAATAAAATTGGGGTGTCTGTTTGTAATATTAAAATAACCGTTTTTACTAAATGCATATGGATGTATACACGGTACGTATACCAAAATAACATTGTTTAGAATTTTTGTCTGTCTGTCTGTTTGTTCCGGCTAATCTCTGGAACGACTGGACCGATTTTGACGGGACTTTCACAGGAAGATAGCTGATATGATAGCGAGTACCTTAGGCTATTTTTTTTTAATTTTTCCACGCGGACGAAGTCGCGGGCTCAGCTAGTACACAATAAATACAAATTATAAATAGAACTTAAGGTACAAGTCTAGTGTACCTGCCAATTACAGATGAACACATAAATCATACAAAAATATACATTAACATAGAATAACTTTTAATAAACAAAAAAATAATAAATAACAAGAGAAACTTATTTATAAAAAAAGTTTTCAACTATTAAATAAGGGAGACCGAAGTGTAAAGAACACGGCATTTTTGAGTTTTAACATCTTTTGTGCATCTTTAGGAGTGATAAATATTAGATAAAATAGAATAATTTTCTACACTTTTTAAATTGATTAAATAAAATGTATCGCTAGGGATAACCATATAAAACATTGATACTTTAATTTGATATACTTTTCTGCGATCATATTTAAAGGTCATCATTGTAGTTGTACAAAATTTTAATTACATTTATATTAAAAACAGCAATAAATTTATATTTCATACTTTTTTATTTATGTATCAAATGTAACGATGTAATATATCTACAAGCGTTTGATATTTACATACATTTGCTCATATGAGCTGCTACGCATTTTGCGCCCTGCACCGTGTGTATTAATATTTGTGTGGTCTGTGCTTACACCCAATAAACTTACGTTGCGGTTAATATTAATAATATTTTTTATATCATAGAATATTTTATCACGACTTTTTTATATCTTAGAATAGCAAAGAAGCAGATAGCTCTTCTGATGGTAACAAACAACTATAGCCTATAGACACCGAAGATTTCAATGGTACGTTGCTATCCGTGTAGCGGGATGGCAATGTCATATGCAATACTCTACCGGCAACCCTCTAAGCCGGAACACGACAGTAACATATCGACGCTATTGCAGCAGGAATACCAAAACTCAGGCGATACGTTTCTGAACTCTACCATCTAGTAGTCGCGATAATAGTGACACTAAGTCAATATTTCGCCTCTTAAGAACTACCTAGCAGAATGTCAGATGGTCTGTTCTTCCAAGGAGGCCTGAACCAACACTTTCTGTTAACTCTGATTACTATGTGAGGAGCCAGGCGCGATGATATTTATTTAATTAAGAATAATAGACCAGCAAGGTATAAATACTAAAACAGATTATTTTAATGCGCAGTTTCTTACTACTCAAGGTAACTTTAAAACTTTAAAAATAAAATTATTTCTGTCTACTTAATGCAAATACTTCACATTAAATTGCAAATATGAACAAACTGTATATTATTTTCATTGGGAGTGTAATCTCTGGCAAACAACGTACCAAAATGCTTGATAATATTCACTGCATATATCTGATATAATCTACTATGCTGACCTTGTCCGACAAGGGCCAACTTTCTTGATTTTAAGTGATGTCATAGTTACTACTGGAAGCACATGTGGAATGACTAACTTAAAAAAGTAAGTCATTGCACAAGTCCACAATTTTAAAATGTTAGTGCTACCATGTCAATCAGATTTAACCTCATTGTTCAAGTCTTATTTTCTAGTCTTTTTATTGCTTTTAATTGTTTGTTATAGTTGTCTTGTCTTAAAAAAACCATATACTTCCGACAAGTTTCATTTTGGATTCCCAGGCAACCTAGCTTTTGCTTTGGGGATATTAAGTTTGCATCTCATTGGGCCATTAAGAGCATGCCATTGTGAATTTTGGTTTGCAGAAGTTACAGCGGTACAATTAATTAGAGGCAAGACCTAGCTCATTGCATCAAAAAATATCTACAAGTTATCAAATGTCAATCGCTTAGAAGATAGATAATAAAAGTATCTTCACGCCCAAGTCCGCGAAGAGGCAGGCAGAGGTACAACCAGTGCACCCACGATTAGTCGAAGATACTTGGTCCCCCAATGTGATAAGTGACTAGTCTATCGCCTAGCGGGCATTTATCAAATCCCGAGCAACGTTGTTGTTACCAGAAAAATTTAAAAAAAAAAAAAAATATATATATATATATATATATATATATATATATATATATATATATATATATATATATATATATATATATATATTTTGAATTGCCAGACCCAGGAATTGAACCCAGGACCTCTTGTGGCCAACGCCAACACCGGACCACAGAGGCGATAAGAAAGATAAGAAGATTAATAATTATTATTATTCTAAAAGCCATTCCTGTTTTTGAGTGCATGTTTCAATGCAATGGAAACCGTAAAATAAGTTTACAGCCGTCCAGTCCCGGCTCTGACGTATAAATTCGTGAATAAACTGAGTTTATTATCTACAATAAGATACTTACCAACCCCTTTCTGTTTTTAAGACTGAAGTTTATACCTTATCGATTGATATTTGTATTTAAATGAAGTAGAAAGTAGTTGTGGTTTCGTCAATTACCATTATCAATTGAACGTGGCTATATGGATACCAACAAATTACCTTTTAATCTCACTGTTTTTGTGTAATTAGCATAATTTAATAAAAACTCGTTACAGAACGTATCACACCCTATACACAGAATACGACAAAAGTCAATCTTGTGTACGTACTTCACTTTTTATACCTAAACTCGGCGGTCGCGCTAGGGTTGTCACTTTGGCTTATACACAAAAACTTTACTTTACTGGAGTAAAGTTTTTGTGCATAATACTAGATCTTACTTCAGTAAAGTAAAGTTTTAAATCAAAATATGTCACTCTTCTTTACATTTTGCATATAATGTAGTCTCGATGATATAAAAATGACGTGTAAAGGTAATCTGGTCGACAACCACCGGCAAAGTTGAAAAAAAATTAAATCGTTTTTTGCTTTTCTGAAAAAGTTCTGAATAAAATGCGTAGAACTTATAATTTTACATCAAAAAGGTTATATGCTTTTTCCTCCTCTGGTCAAAATTAACCGAGTTAGAGAGGTTTTTAAGTTTAAGGTGAATGATTTTATAAATGACTAGCTGAGCCCGCGACTTCATCCGCGTGGAAAAGTTTTGAAATTTAAAGTAGCCTAAGTTACTACTTATTACATCAGCTATCTGCCAGTGAAAGTCCTATCAAAGTCGGTCCAGCCGTTCCAGATATTAGCCAGAACAAACAGACAGACAGACAAAAACTGTAGAAAATATTATTTTGGTATATGTACCGTGTATACATCCATATGCATTTAGTAAAAATCGATTATTTTAATATTACAAACAGACACTCTAATTTTATTTATTTGTATAGATGACTTAAATTTTAAATGTAATATGTATAATAACATTAAACTAGCAAAAAGCAGAGCTTTGTAAGGGCTCGCAAAGTTATACTACCTAGTAATATTGTTAAGAAAGTATTTTTTATTTATGGACTTCATTTATAATTATGTAACCTAAAAAAGCCAGCGTATTTTTATCCAAACATTATATTCCCATCAAAGGCGTCGTCAGGCTTTGGTCTAGGGGGGCGCAGCAAAATAAAACCAAAATAAAGAAAAACATATTTCTAAGAGTACATTTTTTTAGTACTTTGCAAGAAAAATTCTTTAAAATTTTCTTAATTTATTAAAAACGCGATTTCTATAATTATCAATGTTATCTACACAGAACAAATATAAAGGTTATCTACATATTTTACACCATATTTTCTGGTCTACCTATAATATAGTACAGTCTACCTATAATATGCAGCAACTCAAGATCCATCTCGCGCCACCACTTCACCCTTAAAGTCTAATATTGATAGAAATCAATTTTTATTTATGCTAACTTTCTTATAAAAGAGTTTTCAAGGAAAATGGGTATAAAAATGAAAGTTGATCTTATAAAGAAAAATACACTTTTTTAGCTTTTTACCCATGGGCTAAGATTGGAAATTGATCTCAATACAATATTAATCAACTAATACACTTGTTCTGTTTCACAGTAATCATATGTGTGAAAAATCTGTAAACGGTTGACCTTGCAGGCCATTCCTGCAACTTCCCGCTAAATTAAGATATTTTAAGCTGAAAAGCTAAGCTGAAAATATAAACATAGATTTTTCAGTTCTAAGAAATATTGAAATGTCTCAATTGCTAAGTCACAAAAAACAACAAGAAAACACTTACTTTACTAACTTACTAAATCAGTAACTTCCTTATCTACATACGTAGCGGGAAGTTAAAAAGTACAAGTGTATTAATAGATTAATATTGTATTAAAATGGAGTGATAAAAATGAATTAAAACTACCAAGCCAAAGCTCAAACCTAAAAGTGCGATATTTTTTCAGTAAAATGTACCACAAAAGGGCATAAATCGTCGCCTAGTGTAGCTTTGTAGCATTTTAATTCGTTAGTTTTATAATAGATGGCGTTAGTAATAATAAAATTCTAATACAACATGTATCTTCTATTTTTTTAATGTTTATAAAAAATCGCCTCTGTGGTCTACTGGTCCAGGGTTGGCGTTGACCATATGATGTCCTGGGTTCGATTCCCGGGTCGGGCACATTAAAAAAAGTGTTTTTTCAGTTTTCTGAAAAACACAAAGTTGCCCGGGATTGGAAATTGCCCGGTTGGCGATAGGCTTGCCACCTATCACATTTGTGGGACCAAGTATCTTCGGCTAATTGTGGGTGCACTTGTTGTACCTCTGCATACCCCTTCGGGGATATGAGCGTTAAGATACTTTACTTTATAAAATGGTATTTTAATGGTAGAACATATCTCGACATGAATTTAAACTACCACGTCAAAGCTCAAACTTAAAAGTGCGATACTTTTCAAGTAAAATGTACCACAAAAGTGCATAGAAAGTCGCCTAGTGTAGGGCTCGCTTCGCTCGCCCTGATAATCAAAGTGAAATAATAATACGATATGACGTTGATGTTCTTTTTATTTTAAACTAGCTGACTTCTTCCGCGTGGAAAAGTTTCTAAAAAAGTAGCTCAAGTTATTCCCTGTCACATCAGCTATCTTCCAGTGAAAGTCCCGTCAAAATCGGACCAGCTGTTCCAGAGATTAGTCGGAACAAACAGACAGACAGACAGACAGACAGACAGACAAAAATTGTAAAAAATGCTGTTTTAGTATATGTATTGTGTATACATCCATATGCATTTAGTAAAAGGCGGTTATTTTAATATTACAAACAGACACTCCAATTTTATTTATTTGTATGTATAGACTAGCTGTGCCCGCGACTTCGTTCGCGTGGAAAAAGTTCTAAAATAAAAATAGCCTAAGTTACTCCTTATTACATCACCTATCTGCCAGTGAAAGTCCCGTCAAAATGGGTCTAGCCGTTTCAGAGATTAGCCGGAACAAACAGACAGTCAGACAAAAATTGTGAACAATGGTATTTTATTTGTTGTTGAGTTGAGACATAAATAGCGTTCTAAATAAGTATATAATAATAATAAAATCGAAGTTCAAAATAAATAATCCACTTACAAACAAACCAAAAATAATTTAAACAATATGCCGCGGCAGTTTGTTAACGGCGGCGGAGAATATCATTAACATTATAAACTAGCTGCATCCGCTCTCGCATTGAACCGAAACTACCGAGATTTCGCGTCCGTGAGAGCTGTCTATGTGTGCGTTGCTCGAAGACTACATGTATCTAGATTGTCTTCTGTAGTTATTTTGTGCCCTATATCTCCAATAGCATATAAATTCGTTGGTTACTGTTATAAAAAAAAATTAGCGATGCTAGTTAAAGTTTCTGGACAGGACATAACCACTCAACTCGCCAGCCTACTAACCTATAGATCACGGTGAACGGAAATGCACAACGATGTTCGGTGTACTTTGTTCAATACGTTAATAAAATGCTTGTGTTTTAGTTTCCATACTTATTTGCGCATTGAATAAACATGTGTTGCTATTACATTTTTGTCAGTACTTATTTGCGCATTGAATAAACATGTGTTGCTATTACATTTTTATCCATACTTATTTGCGCATTGAATAAACATGTGTTGCTATTACATTTTTGTCCATACTTATTTGCGCATTGAATAAACATGTGTTGCTATTACATTTTTGTCCATACTTATTTGCGAATTGAATAAATATGTGTTGCTATTACATTTTTTATAGGTGGAAACCATATGTTATCTATTTTCATTTCATATCAATTTAAAAAAAAACGAGATTCATCCACAAACAATTAAAACAATCTTTGCCTTCCTTTTTGACCTATTAAAAAATATCAATTACTTGGCTTTCCATTAAATTGATTAAGTCTCTCTCGTACTTCTACCCTCTCTGTTTGGAGTAGCAACTGTTTGTACGTGGTAAATGTATTCTGACAGTTTTAGATCAACGATTCTTACAATATACTTACTTACGCACGATAATTACACTATCTAAAATAATATTCTATATTTTTCGTTGTAGGCACTTAATGAAACTCCATTTCAATACAATATTTATCAATTAATACACTTGTACTCAGTACTGTTTCATAGTAAGATAAATAAATTTAATTTCTACCGATTTCGCTTACGTCATCAGGGAAAGCAATAGGTGTAAATACCCTGATGATGCCTACGTAACCGAAACCGGTTAGAAGTACTATGCGTTCCAACTAAGAATAGGACTGTCAGGATAACATATTACTCCGCATTATGCAAAAACTTCATAAGTGATGAGTAAGGTGAGCAAAAAAATTCTAACAAAGAAATACTTTAAAAAAATATTTTCATTCTAATTGGTATACTTTTTATTTAGATTCTCATCAGATCATGTTACCATGTATTAAAATAAGGTGTAAAATAACTAACATGATTTTATATATACATATACATAGATGAACGGCTAGATTGATATATTTTACTATTTTTTTATTGATGAATATTATATTTTAATGCTTTTTACCCTATTCTGGACAAATACAACCCAAACCCACAAAAATCGCAACAAAATTGCCCCCGTCGTTTTTGACTTATGAGTGTTGTAACTAACACGACTTTTTTGCATTTATATAGATGAACAGATAGACTGATGTTTTTTAATATTTTTTTATCGATGAAAATAACATTATTAAAACGTTATTTCTTCTTCAATAAATCAGCAATATTTTTTTGAACAAATATTTTTATGCTGACATTACTAATTTCATACTTGTGGTATGAAGTTGATAACAAGCGCGATTCTATTCTTATTTGGAACGCATAGTATATTATAATTAATTTAAAACAGAACATTGTAAAACAGTACAAGTGTATTAATTGATAAATAATGTATTTAAAAAAAAGGTCAAGTTTTAATAGTAATTTTAATATTTAAACCAACGGAGACTATCGATGATTATTTATATTTATATATCGATATTATTAGATTATTTAAAATTTAGAATTATTATCATTTGGATTTCAAATATCAACCATCATAAGTACAAAAATGACGATAATAGCAAAAGTTGCAATGTTAAAGTATATCACTGGACAAATTTCACGAATTGGTATAAACTTAAAGTAAACAAATTATTTACTTGTAAGTGGATGTTATTCAACTATAATAATACAAGTAATTATAATAACAATGCTCAACTATCATCAATAAACACCCAAAAACCAAATCTAGAAATACAAACATCTATGTTCACAATTTTGTTTAATTGGGAATGAGAATTGAATCCTAGCTTAATGGATTGCATGGTTAGGGTCGCTAACCATTAAATCAACAATGCGATCAATGGTGTTCAAACATTATTTGCTAATAAGGGTTTGGATGCGCAAATAGTTATTCTACGTGATTTGCTACGAAGCTACGATTATGTAGGAGTCTCGTAGGCATCATAATAGACATTCGTACCTAATAAAACTACATTGAATTAGCTTTTAACGACGCATACATTTTCATATTACAGAATGACAAATAAGAATACATGGGGCACACTAAAAGTTTTGCACTTCTAGCTAATCGGAACTAGTTGAATTTCGTTTCGTTGAAACTAGTTGAAGTTTGAATTTCGAATGTTATATTTTTAAAACGTTGCAACCTTCTTAGTAATAAAAAAAAACAATTGGTGGGAAATGATTTGTCAATTATTTTTTTTATCACATATCAAATTTCTACGTACGCAACGAAAATGGAATTAAGTTGAAAAGATTTTAGAGCGATGATTTTTATGATTTTATAAAGTTTTCTATCTCCGCAAGACTGTGCCACTCGTCTTCAAAATGCTTTTGGAAGAGAAGCACCTTGCTTGAGCACCGTGAAGCGATGGTTTGCTGAATTTGAGAGAAGTTGAGTTTCTTTACGTGACGAATTTCGTAAAGGACGACCTTAAACTGCCGTCAACGAAAATAATGTGGCTACCGTTAAGCGGTTAATTGAAGAAAACCCCCGGATTACCTATGAGACAATTCGAGGATTATTTGAACATTGGTATGAGCTAAATTCAGAAAATTTTACACGAAGAATTGAAAGTTCGGAAACTTTGTTTTCGTTGGATCCCTCATGAACTGACAGCGGAGCAGAAGCAGACTCGCGTGGAATGGTGCTCACAGATGCTACTGAAGTACGACCACGAACATTCTAATGCCGTTTATGACATTGTCACAAGAAACGAAACGTGGATTAATTGGTTTGAACCCGAAAAAAAGAGCAATCTTGTGAATGGGTGTTTGTAAATGAGAATTGTTTGAAATGAGAAAATGAGAAAAATTAATAACCTATAATGCTAGAAATATGATATATGAATCGGCGTCGTACGCCAATTCCCTTGTAGTGTAAACTAGCGACCTGCCCGCGGTTTCACCCGCGCAGCTTTTGTTCCCGTGGAAATGTCGGAAAGGTTTATACATTTAAACCTTCCTCAAGATTCAATCTATCTATTAAAAAACCGCATCAAAATCCGTTGCGTAGTTTTAAAGATTTAAGCATACATAGTGACATAAGGACATAGGGACAGACAGAGAAAGCGGCTTTGTTTTATACTATGTAATGATAGGGCAAACCGAATATCATTAGAGTTTATGGTTTAACATAATTCACCGGCAAAACCGGTGGATTTATTTACATTAATCCAAGACAGTAAAACAGTAATTTGTGTTTTTTTTTTATATCATAAGATAACAAACAAGCAGATGGGTCTCCTGATGGAAAGAGTCAACCATCGCCTATAGACACCAGAGGTGTTAATGGTGCGTTGCTATCTTGTGGCGAGGTCTAATGCCACATGCATAAGTTTACCGGCTACTTTACCCTCCAAACCGGAACACGACAGCAACAAGCACTGACGTTATTGCGGCAGGAATAGGTAAGGCGGTGGTACCAGACCCGGGCGAGACAATGCAGAACTCTACCACCTAGTAGCCACGATGGTAGTGACTCGATAGCCAATCGGTCGCCTTTTACGACCTGCCTGGCAGAACGGCAGTTGGCCTATTCTTCAAAGGAGGCCGGGACCAACACGGCAAAGAATAGAACCCCTTTGAAGAATAGACCATCTGTCGTTCTGCAACGCTATTGTACCAGGCAATTCGTAGAGGGCGACCGATTGGTTATACGAGTCACTACCATCGTGGCTGATAGGTGGTAGAGTTCTGCATTGTCTCGTCCAGACCTGGTACCACCGCCTTACATATTCCAGCTGCAATATAATAATAATAATAAATAAATATTCACGGGACAAATTACACTTACTGATCTAACCCCAACGTAAGCAAATTATTTGCTTGTGTTATGGGTGTTAGTCAACGATACTAATACATAGAAATACACATATAAATACTTTTACATACATAATAAACACCCAAACCCAGAAATACAAACATTTATGTTCATCACACAAATGCTTGTCCCGTCGGGGATCGAACCCGAGCCCCGTCGATTGCGTAGTCAGGGTCGCTAACCACTCGACCAACGGGGCGGCCATCAGGAGAGCCATTGATTTGTTTGCTATGAAAAATCGATATTAATGTAATTTAGTTCAAATAATTAGAATTAGTAGAGTTTAAATGTAAAGCATATAAATAAAATAAACTTCTCTAAGTTACTACTTAATATAAACTTGGTCGTGGGAAATCAGTCTTGACAGTCAAAATTTGAAATTCCACCTTCACCATCACGATGTCTGGAAATCTACAACTGCGTTTCTCTCGGCACTTTTTGCTTCCCACCACTCTGTTGTGGAATCAATTACCAGCAGATGTGTTTCCAAGTGGATACGACTCGAGGCCCTTCAAGAAAAGGTCTCATTCTTAAAAGGCCAGCCACGTAACTGCAAGTACTTTGGTATTACCGCCATGGGCGGCGGTGATCACTTACCATCAGGTTTACCTCCTGCTCCTTTGCCCCCTCTTCTATAAAAAATATATTCAATTTTGTTTTTTAAAACATAAAAAACATTAACCCTACGGGTCGTGACTGTGACTATTTCAGGTCTTCATCTATCTGTATGTCAAACTTCATCTAAATCCGTTTAGTAGTTTTGGAGTGATCGAGTAACAAACATCATCCATTCATCCATCCAAGCATCGAAAGTTTCGCATTTATAATATTAATGTACATTCATTGGGAATACATCAAATTAAAAAAAACATTACACAGTGTGTGTAATGTTAATTACACATTATTTTGACATTAGAACATTAATTTGACATACATACATGAATAAACACACATGTATACTATTATGTTTATGGCTAAATAGGCTAGCCTCTAGACGCCAAAGCAGATAAATCTACTTGTAACGAAGTATGCCTTAATATTTTCAGCAAATCTCTGAACATTTCTGCAATCAAACAAAACCATAAATGGCTAATGATTGTATTTAAGAGAAGTTACAGTTCTGCCCAGTGAAGATTTAAAACTTACAAAATAATATCTGGTTTTTGAAAGCGTTTAAATAATTGAAAGCGTAGTACAGCCTTACCGGACGTAAAAGCAATAAAACTGAGAACATCGTTTTTACTTAGGGCATGAGTTTAAAATATTCTCCTTATTCCCTAAATAAAATCGACCGCCCCGTTGGTCGAGTGGTTAGAGACCCTGACTACGCAATCAACAAGGCTCGGGTTCGATCCCCGACGGGGGCAAGCATTTGTGTGATGAGCATAAATGTTTGTATTTCCGGGTTTGGGTGTTTATTATATATATTCTAGTATTTATATATGTATTTCTATGTATTAGTATCGTTGACTAACACCCATAACACAAGCAAATAATTTGCTTACTTTGGGGTTAGATCAGTAAGTGTAATTTGGCAAAAAAAAAATTACTAAAAGATATATTATTAAAATTTTAAATATCTAAGCGTTTGCTGTTCTCCTTTATTTATGGTTTAATAACGCGTGCTATTGAACTAACAGCACTATGATAATAAATTTCAGGAGCGCGAATTTTCCTCTTGTTCAGCCGGCCCCGTTTCTACAATAGAATTAAAGAATAGTTAACCTCACTGTTAGGCATTTCGTGAAAGGAGAGAGTAGGCGATACCATAATAGCGATGGTGTTTGTCACTGTCTATTACATTGGGTTAGTAAGAAGAGGTAGAGTACCTTAAACTCTATAGACTTCCAGTTCACTAAGATTCACTGGTTTGTCGATTTGCGAGATGAGTGGTGAACCCCATCGCCGCATTTTACCGACTTTGTAACGATTATCAGCTATTCCTAGCAATAACCGGGACGAACGGTATTAGGTACATGCTCATCCTAAATACGGGAGTGGTAACACAAGACCCTGTCAGGCTCCGAGTTGCTACTGAGATTTTGAATTTTCGCGAAAAACCTCGAATAAACGTCAATAACACTTTTTCCCAGCCCGGGGTCGAACTTAGGACCTCATGATCTGAGCCAAACAGGCCATCTCCTAGACTTATAAATTTAAAATAATGTCTCTGTCTTACTTTAACATCTATGGAAGCACCACTAGCTTGTTTACTGGCCTATGATATAAATAAATCAAGCAGTAGGCTCGATGATATTGATAAGATTCATTTAGATTCATTCATATATATTTCTAAAAAGCGGTTATAAGAAACCTCGTGCGTCAGAAAAACCATCGAATGTGTAGGACCAACGCTTTTTCGTGTTTTTCATAGTATAATCAAGTGATTAAAGTAAAAAAAATAATTATTGTTATTAATCAATAATTTTCTACACCGAATTAAAATTTTCGAAGTACCCTAAGTTTATTAGCTACCCGATTTGAGATTTTTCGATGATAGAAAAGATTTACGCCTCGTCAAAACGAAGCTGTTCACAAAAAATCAGCTTGTTATTAATTTAAAAAAAATTTTTTGTTGGACCACGGCCTATCAATTTATCGCACCTTTATGTGCGTAAAACATTTATATAATAATAAGTAATTTTAGCAATTATGATGACGATATTGACAATACAAAAAAATAAAAATTAAGACAGAAATATCTACTTTCGAATAATGATACAAAAATAATAATATAAAGCTTTAATATTTGCTCTTCTCTTTGTTAAAATTATAATGACGTTCTATTCAGATTTGACAATCCTGTCTTTTAATTATTTTCTGTTCGTTGATGTGGAACTGGTTTGATTTCAATTATTTACAGATTAAAATAATAATATTGCTAGTCAAAATTTCATATTTCACATAGGTACTACATTTGATTTTCAACATTTCAACGGCAAATTGTTACTTAACGCGATTATTTTAAAACAAAACTTGTGTGGCTTTTCTGTTAGTCGAAATACGGACAGAATGTTTGATTAATATTTTTAAAATTATACGGTCACAATATAAGTTTTGCGTAATTTAAAATAACAACATAGTATAACCAATATATTATGTTTATTGCTTTTCAAAATAATCTCCTTTATATTTTAAACATTTCTTCATGCGATCGAACCATTTTTTAAAACAGGAGGACCACAGATCTGAAGGCATGTTTTCTACGTGCTGATTGAACGCTATCACTGCCTCTTCGGAGTTGGTAAAAGTAAAACCTCTCATCAAATCTTTGATTTTGGGAAAAATACAGAAATCACAGGGTACTAGGTCGGGGCTATGCGCAGGGTAAGTGACGAGATGTACTTTTTCGGAACCTAAAAATGAATTTGTTTTGTTGGCCGTGTATGAAGAAGCGTTATCGTGGTGTAGGAGAATGCGGCTTTTGGGTTGTCTTTCGCGAACTTTTTCTAACACCCTGGGTAAACAAATGGTAGATTACCACTCGGTATTAACACTCTTTTTATCTTCAAGTGGAATTGTACAGATGGGACCCGTAGCTGAGAAAAAAAATGCGATCATTTTTTTACCAACGTTTCTCGCCTGTCTCACTTTTGTTGGCCTGTTCTCATTTTCAAACACCCATTCACAAGATTGCTGTTTTTTTTTCGTTGTTCAAAACAATAAATCCATGTTTCGTTTCCTGTGACAATGTCATAAACAGCATTAGAATGTCCGTGGTCGTACTTCAGTAGCATCTGTGAGCACCATTCCACGCGAGCCCGCTTCTGCTCCGCTGTCAGTTCATGAGGGATCCAACGAAAACAAAGTTTCCGAACTTTTAATTCTTCGTGTAAAATTTTCTGAATTTAGCTCATACCAATCCCCAATATTCCTCGAATTGTCTCATAGGTAATCCGGGGGTTTTCTTCAATTAACCGCTTAACAGTAGCCACATTATTTTCGTTGATGGCAGTTGAAGGCCGCCCTTCACGAAATTCGTCATGTAAAGAAACTCGACCTCTCTCAAATTCAGTAAACCATCGCCTCACGGTGCTCAAATAAGGTGCCTCTCTCCTAAAAGCATTTTGAAGACGAGCAGCACAGTCTTGCGGAGAAAGAGAACTTTTAAAATCATAAAAAATCATCGTTCTAAAATCTTTTTTACTTAATTCCATTTTCGTTGAGTACGCAGAACTTTGATGTGTAATAAAAAAAACAATCGACAAATCATTCCCCGCTAATTGTTTTTTTTATTACTAAGAAGGTTGCAACGTTTTAAAAAATAACATTCAAAATTCAAATAGTTCGGATTAGCTAGAAGTGCAAAACTTTTAGTGTGCCTCATGTATTAATCACAATAATTTCACAGGGGTCCGGGCACTGTTTAAAGAATAGAATATCTGCCATTCTACTAGATAGTTCTTAAAAGGCGAACGATTGGCTATACGTGTTATTATTATCGTGACGACTAGGTGGTAAAGTTCTGCAACGTCTCGCCCATATCTGGTACTACCACCTTACTACACTACACTTACTTGTCCTGCCGAGATAGCGTCATTGCTTGTCGTTGTCATGTTCCGATAAGATAGCCGGTAAATTTATGCTTGTGTCAAAAACACCCCCCGACACGGGTAGCTACGCGCCATTGTTAATGGCGCGTAGCTTCTTCTTCTTTCTTTGATGTCTATAGGCGATGGATGTCTCTCTCCATCAGGAGAGAGTTTTGTTTGCTACTTTATGATATAAAAAATAGATATAACTTAAATGATATCATATTATTTTATTGCGGAGGCAAAGTCGATTTTTTTCTATTCAAATTAACTTTTACAGACACTATTAATGGGTCAACAATATTATAGCTACTACCACATTAAGTCAAATTGATCAATTTTAATTAAATATAATATCAAAAAGTATTTAACCACACCTGATGCGTCGCTGTCGCAAAAATGCTCTTTCAAACACATTCAGCAGTACGTAGCAACTATTGTAAGGTTATTGTACCATACCTTGAACCATCCAAATAAGTTGATAAACTGCCTAGTAGGAAGATATATGGTAAATTTTTCACAATTGACATAAACCGATACAAGGAAAATAATAGTAAATAACGACATAGAATTTCTATAAAGCTAGTGGCAGATAAATGTTAGCATTGAAATGTAATTATAATTGAGTGACGGTACAATCTGCACTGACATGTGTTAAGTTGTAGTGATCAGAGGAAACCATATGATTAGAATTTAGAACACCTCTCTCGTTTTAGGGAGGCGTAGTGATTTGTTTGTGGACATATTCAGTTAAACCTCCGCTCGTTACGCTGACCGAATATATGAACATCATTAATTAGTATAGTTAATGGGAAAAGTTTATCAACAGTTTCCACAGCAGGGTAAAAGTTCTACATTTGATTTACTCAGAAAAGGTAGAAAGCGTTAAATAGTTTGTCATCATTTGAGCGGTTTTATTAAAATTGAATTTAAATCAACATTAACCGGCGTCACGTCACTAAATGCATGATTAAGTTTTTGTTATTCCTAAAGGAATATTTTTTAATTAATGTTACCTTTACATCAAATTTCAATAAACGCTGCCTGCGTTTATTGAAATTTGATGTAAAGGTATTATGATTGTAATGTTGTTGTTTGATGTTTCCAAATAAAAAGCACTGATCTTACAATATTATTTATGATCTTAACCACGTATTACTTTAAGATAACTTTAGTTTGTACTTTCATTTCTGTGTCCGATGTCAGCCATTTGTTAATGATACAAAAGCATGCACCCAATGCGTAATACCTGTGTGCATTTCCGCCTACCACAGACTGCTGTTAACTTCCGGTAAGCCGCAGCACAGATAATGCACAATATCAATGAACATAGATTTACTTAACGACACTTCAATGATAACGTAATAATACACAATTTACTAGGTGGTAGAGTTCTGCATTTTCTCGCCCGAGTCTGGTACCACTGCCTGACCTATTTCTGCCGCAATAGCGTCTGTGCTTGTCACTCTCATGATCCGGTTCGAAGGGTAAGGTAGCCTGTAAACTTATGCACGTGGTATAAGTTTACCGGCTACCTTACCCTCGCACACACCTCGCACAAGATAGCAACGAACCATTAACATTTTTAGTGTCTATAAGCGATGGTTGACTCTTTGCATCAGGAGACCCATCTGCTTGTTTGCTATCTTATGATATAAATAAAAGCACGCATACAAATTTTTAAAATTATATAAAAAAAGCATTTAATGCAGACAAGGCTGTGGGCAACAGCTAAATGGTTTCTTATACGAGTATTACGCTTTGTCTATGCCATCTACTATTACCATTTTAAGGGCCAAATTACTTCTTCACTTTGACAAAAAGCTCTAGATTCATCATTTTAATGCGGTCCATTATGTGATTGCAAAAATCTTAAAAGAATTTTCAGTCTGAAATAGGACTTTCGCATTTATGGCACTAGGAAGTTTTACGTAGGAGGTATTCTTGGTTGGTAATCTTTGCAAAAGCCTTGATTACACGTCATAAGCTTTTTACCAAAACATAATTTATATTTTGCATTGTCTGTACTACATTTACATATGCAAGTGAGTATACATGCATGCATTCGAAATAGCTATCAGAAATTTATTAGGAAACTCAATGAAAGAAAGTGAGCCTAAGCCGGTTAGGCATACATTTATACAGTATAGGCCACTCGATAAGTTCAGAGATATTCGAAATTTAAATTGAACGAATTGATGTTACGAGTTTACGAGTATATTATGTTTATAAATAGAAAATTTATTTAAAAAAAAATAGAACACAAATAGCCAGTTTCCTCAGTTAAAAAAAAAATTATGTTCCAGTCATTTTACTAGGACTGTTTCCGCGATGTTTCTTAAAAAATAACGCGAACTTTTGCGTGCGAATATTTTACGATTTTAAATTTGGTTTAACCGTACAACTAAATTTACAACGATTATAATCAGCACTCGGGGACTTTTCTTCATCTCGGGTAATAGTTTTTAGATGGTTTGTTGAATTTAAAAGAGATAAAACTATTTTCAAAAACGACAACAGAAGCAGTCGCTCACAAACTATGTGTAACTGCAAAAAATGTGAGGACTACTGAAATGTTGGTGCGAGAACCACAAAAATTAAATACACGGACACCGATAACATCTTAGGCATCGGAGAGCGTTAATATCATATTACATCCACAACTTGAAGTAAAAAAAATCTGTTGTCGTTGGATCCTGGCTTTGCTCTCCGAAACTGAAAAACAGACTCAAGTGGATTGATGTCGTTAAACGCGTGAACGATTTGAATACGAGACACTGAGACGTGTTTCTGAAATCATTAAGGACTTGTAACAAATCAGCATGATCCAGAAAGTAAGAGACAATCACCAGTATTGGAAATGTTACTGACGAAACTCCAAAGACCTCGGAGCGTTAGCAAAGAATTGTGGCTAGTTTGTTCTAAAGGTGCTGATCGACGGGCGATCCTATACTGCGGCCTTAAAGAACGCCGGTTTTATTCGCGACTCGTTGGTGCTGATACACGGGTGAACCTGTGCCGCGGTTTTAATGGTCTAAGAGCCCTCGACACAAAACATAGTCCCATAAAACCACTGGATGGTATCCATATAATTAGACACATAATTAATGGGGGAATATAAAATGGCTAGATATGCTGCAATGCAAAAAACTGGCGGTGCTATTGATCTAAAATAAAAAACAAATAAAAAAATCCTATTTTCAGTATGATAAGACTACCAAACTTTAATTCATTCTATTGAAAACCGCTAAAAATCTATTGAAAACGGCTAAAAATCGGACAAAAATAGGATATATTCATGCCCGTATCCCCAATGAGGAAGACAGAGGTACAACAAGAACACCCACAATTTGATTAAATGATCAGTAAAATTATTCATACCTGACCGTGGCACGGGTACTCAATAGGTACTAATCGAAAGAAGCAGGATAATTGTTGACAAAACCGAATAAAAACGCCAATTTCAGCTGTGCAGTGGGCAACTATCAATCGCTGCAGCAATCACTTTCTTCACTGATTCGAAAAAGCAGCAATGGTTTTTCTTACACAGAAATTGATGATTTTTCAGATGAGCGTTGGTTTTTTGGGTAGGTCACTCGTACTAGATACCTAGCATTAGACTTTCCACTCTTTGAAGCTTAACGTTTAGAACACTAGGAAATATGCCAAAAGTACCTGTCGAATGTCATAAAATTCACTTATTTCCTTTTTTTCTACTGATAGACCGACTAAACCCGTGGTCGTCAACTAGGTTTTATCTTATGATATATTTTTTCTATGTTTGTCATAGAATATTGGAGACTATAATAGAAGTCAATGTACATACAAGTAATTTTCGACCAACGCACAAAGACACCTCTCACAGACGCGATACCCCGGGATGGTTCAGAACAAACTGTCCCGTATTATGTGGTTATGTTTTGTGTACAATAAATGATATATGAATAAATTGTAACTCACATAACTGTCCTACCTTAATTAGGTCACTTTTGTAGAACAAGTGTTTTTCAGTTAAGATTCTCTTAATCAGGTCATATTTTTATGTGATCGTTTTTTTTTAAATTAACCTAGTTATCAGCTTATATAGGAAATTTTTTTTACAGCTTTAACCCATTCACTGCGCCGCGCTGTTCGGAACTACGATTTTTTCTCACATGCGGCCGTCTTATTAAAGGAGCGCCAAACGGCGTCCGCCGCACTTGATAAGGAAATTTTTATGTTCGAGGCTTCACTTTTGCTGCTACCACTGATACGGCCAGTCATGGAGACATGCAGCACTGCATTTTCGGATAGTCTTACCTCTCTCCTATGTCGAGGAATAAACGAAATTTGGTAGGTAGGTAATACAATTAGGTACTAGAAATTGGATATTTTTTATTTCATTTTTTAACTTTTTCAATAGCGCCGCCAGGTTTTTTCCATTGGCATAGCCATTTCGTAGTTCCCCATTAATGACGTGTCTAATTATATATTTACCATCCGGTAGTCTTATGGGAATAGGTTTAATGTCGTGGGTCTCTTCACATAACACTATTTTCTTTACGGCTAAAATCGTTCCTTATAGTTGTACTCGTCGGATTACACAGACTCAAGAAGCATATTCCAGTCCCTTGCGGTTCGGATCAAGAATGTCGAGTCGAACCGCTTTGTCCGGGTACGTGGAACGTCCACCATATGGCGATGCCTAGTATCTGTGCGCCTCGATGATCGATAGAAAAACGGGGATGGCAAAATTAAGTCGTGCAATTCCGCAGCGCACTCTCCAAAGTGTATCCGATAAAAAACTAGCCATTCTGCGGCGATGAGCGAGGCTCAGGAGTTTTTGCCTACCAGATAATCGTCGTTTATGAGCCTTCTGGCACGCCTCTCTATCGCCTTAAGCGTGTCCAGCTGGTATTTGGCGAAACCATCCCGGAGGTGGAAACAGTATTCCATGCACGAAAGGACTAGTGCTTGATAAAGGTTGAGCAACTGTCCCAGGTTGAAATACTGTCTCACCATTGCCAGAATATTAAGTTTCTTTGAGGCAACTTGGGCTTTCTATTCGATGTACGAACCAAAGTTGAGAGTAGGCGTTAAGGTACCAAGGATCAGTCAGGTCAGTTATCTACACGGACACACCCTGAAAAGATGGAGACAGGGGAAATTTGAAGTGATTTGTGAAACAGTACAAGTGTATTAACAAAATTACAAATGAAGTTTCACGCAGTGCCGACGCCAAAATATGTAAATTATAAAAAAATGTGAAGTATTTCAGCACCGTTCAGAAAAATCAGAAATCAGAAATACTTTGTTCAATAACACTTTTTACAAGTTATTTTGACACGTCAACATATGTTTTTAAAAACTACTACCGGATCGAAAACGCGCCCACACACTAAGAAGATGTACCGTTCGGGTTAAAAGAAAAAAATCAATTAAGGAAAATAACCACTATCATGCCAAGTTTTGGGATAGACTGCAAGACATAAATTAAAAATATTTTATGCGTCAATGTTTACTAGGCATGGAACCTTTCACGAATAGTACCTATGTGAAATTTCATATGTAATGCACATTCATACATCGTATTTACCTCTCTTGATTTGGTCTGTGAAATGTCACACTCATTGAAATCATCCAATTCATATAGAAGCAGCAGTGGTTATAATTCACACTTCACTGTTTAATAGCTTATGGCCCATCCAGACTCACGACGAGAACACCCGAGATGCGTGAACATGCGGAGTTTCTCGCCTTCTCCTTCTCGCGCTCGCCTTTTCTCCGATCGGTGTCGGTAAATTTAGCCGCTTCAAAGGATTTCTCGGGCGAGAAGAGAGAAAACTATCATACCCGTATATGAGGATATGAAATATTCAAATTACCAAAAGTTGTTCTGTTTCGATGAATTTGCACTACCCACCATCGTCTAGCTTTTCATTATTTTTAACTTTATTTTTAATTAAAACTTTTACAAGGTTATAATATGCAATGACACACAGAGCCAAGCCAGCTGCTTGTTCTCGCGAGAAGTCTCACCGAAAGTTCCCGCTGAGACTTCTCGCCGTGAGTCTGGATGGTCCTTTACGGTAATTTGACGTTCGGGTAATTTTACAAATGAAAATCATTGCCAGTGATATATCACATGTTAAATGATTGTGATTTTTGTTTCATTTAATCCAATAAAAATCATTCAAAAGTAGCAATCATTTCTATGCTTAATGCTTACCCCATGTTGGTCCGGGTCTTTTTTCTAGAATAACATCTACCTTCCTGTATGACAGTAAAAGGCGAACGATACTCGTTCTACATAGCTGAATGTAGAACCAGTATCGTAACTATTAGGTAGTAGAGATCCACAACATCCAGCCTGAGTTCTGTATCATATTCTTACCTATACCTGTTGCAATAGCATCAGTGCTTGACACTGTCATATTCAAATTTCAGAGTGAGTTTGCTAGTAAACAACTGCGTTTTGGTATCTATCGGCTACGGATGTCTCATTCAATCAAAGAACCATTTACTTTACTATCCTATGAAATAGCTCCGGCTCAAACACACGTACCGCCAAACATTATTAAAAAATAGGCTTTAATATTAATATTTATAAAGAACAGTTTTTTTATGATTTTGTGATTCATTTGCATATAGCTCGAATACATAGCTAATACCTAAACATAATTTTCTATTAGCGAAAAACAATTTCGAGTTATTGAACCAACTACATGTAATAAACACCTTATTCAAAATATTAAATAACAAGAACAGAGATTCTGAGGATATTAATTATCTGAATTGAACATTGAATTCGCTTTTATCTTCAACGGTATTGTAGATCGGTAATAGGATCCGTTGACTCTTATTACAAATAAATAAAATCTTAAATAAAGATCACGATTTTTTTTAATATTGTGTTGCTTCTAGCTAAAATATCGATAGAAAAGTAATTGGACGTGACTTTGTAAATTATTTCATAAAGACATCGGACTTGAAATACGGCCTATTTTACGTTAACTTAGTATATTTTAATAAATGAACTCCAGTTTATTAAAAATGAGTTCATCTATAGATACTACTCTACTTTTTATTACAGAATTTTTTTGTAAATTAATTTATGATTACCAACGACTTGTCTCATATTCTAGACCTATTCTGTTTTTATTGTTAATTTTGTCTTAAACCTTTTTTTGTAAACCGTATTATAATAAGTAATTTAAAATAAAGCTATTAATCTTTATTATTTTTGTACATGAATAAATTGATAGTAAAATAAATTTGATACTTTATATAATTAATATAATTATTTGGGTAAAGCCAGTAACTGGTAATTGTATAAGTATGTAATATAAAGGCGTAAAAATATATTTTTATGACTTTAATGAAACTAAATAATTTTACACTGTAACCGTTTGCATAGAAACAGTAGCTAAAATTTTCACCGAGTAAGATACGAAAGATCATAGAAAACATACAAATTCATATGAATTGAAATAAAATGTATTGCGCGGAATACGGTTAGTTCGTTACAGTAGAAAAATATAGGTATAAAATATGTAATTATCAAGAAGTCTGCTTAAAGGCATACATTATTTATTAAACAATAGTAAACAAATAAAATTGCAATTTACTTGTTTCTGATTCACACAATGACTTACTACTGTTTATCAGCTTATTCAAATATTTAAATGATTCAGGTATAAATTAAACCCATTAAACTTCATAAACTTTAATTATTGTTATTAGTTTTTTGATTAACACAAAAGCGGTCAAACATTTTAGTGACATGTCATTGTAGCGTAAAATAGAAATGACATATTCATTAAGGATCAAGATGGTATTGTCTTTGAATAGAGATCTATATATTGCCATCCACACTTGAACACTAGTAGTTGGATGTGTCTGTCCGATTATAAAATTAGCAATTTCGACCTTGATGTGCGTCTTCAGAATAGTCTGACACACAGCTAATTATAGACTGCTTGGGTAGTATACACTACTTTATAAATGTAAGTTGGTATTAAAACTAAATAATTAAAGGGTAACACTTACAGCAGAACTATAATTTTTGTTGTAGACCTTTCAGTAGTTCTTTCAGCAGAAGATCACCAGTTCTTTTCAATTTGATAAAAGGAATTAAGCAACTTGTACAGGCCTTATCGAAACGAAAATTATAATCCATTACTTCAATGATATTGTAATGACATGATTACATTGACCGGATGCTGCAAAATTTTCATATAAATGTTATATTAATATAATTAAGGAAGGCAAATGCCTACAGTCAATATAATTTAAATTTAATTAAGCTTAGCTATTAATACATTTGATAACATTTTCACCGCAAAATTTATTCAGTAATAACGCGGCTTGCAACAAAATTTTGGGCTTTATACATCATATTTTTAGATTTATTCATAAACTAAATAAGCTATACTCACTTTTTCAGAGATAATCTTTTTAACAACTCCAATTGATTTAAGATATTAGTAATATAGTAAGTAACCTTCACACAGAAAAAATATTTTTTAAAGAATTCATTCATGTCAATTCCGAGGTTAATGGCAAATTGTAACGTCACAGTTCGAAATTAGGGAAAAATCTTAATACACGGTTCCTATGTCAGTAGAACGACTTGTTTTAGTACGAAATGTCAAATTACCAAATGTCCAAATAACTTGTGGATTTGGACTTTGGATTAATTGCCTCAAAAACTACTATTTAAATAGTAATTCTTATTATAAAAGAGGGAGTAAGACAGGAGCTCATCTGATGGCAAATGTTTACCACCATCCATGAAATATGAGGATACTTATTTACTTATTTCCTTCTCACAAAAAAAATTAAAAGCATTTTCGATAACACGAAGATTTTTCTTACTCACCTTCAGAGTTTTGCCGCCCCTGAAAATTTGCCGCTCGGGGCATCATTCCTCGAGTATCCCTAGTGTAAATTCAGAGCTGCGTAGACGAGTGTTCCAGCGTTTGGGCCCGCTAAGGTTTTGGTCTGCGGGCCAAAACGACTGTACCGGTTAAACAATCTGTCGATTGGGTCCACTCTAATTTTTATCGTAACTACAGTTAGTAAAAAACAACATTGCAAATAATTAAGCAGAAAACCATTTTTTTAAATCTTGTACTTGATTTTGAAAGCAGTTGTGACTTCCGATTTTGGTTTTATTTAAAATGAAGGATTTTTCAATCGACTGTACAAAACTGTATTGTTTGATTTTTTTTTTAATTTTGAGCCCTAACGACTGACTGACTTAAATATAATATTTTTATATTATAAGTCGTTAGGACACGCGAGCCAAATTCTTAGCAGGTCTAGACGCCAGACTACCCCACAGTCATGCTTAACTCAAATCGTCGTAATTTCATATATTCAGCTACTAGTAGTATATATTGTTAACCAGACAGTCCCCTGTGATAATTCCTTTCAACAAGCATCTCTTGGCTCTTACAACATAATTTTTTAACGCAGTAAACTGTAACAACCGACTTCAGTTTTATTTAGTTGAAAATAGTTTATAACTCACTTGTACTTTATTTCACTCTAGGTATATACTTAAATTATTTTAAATTAATCTACCAGTTTAGCTTCTTAACGATCTCTAGGATGTAATATTCTTTACTCTTTAGATTTTCTATATCTCCAGAAACTTGCATCAGATCCTTACCAAATTAAAATGAACCGTACTGTAGCGGTTCAAGCAATCTACAAACGCTACCAGAAAAAATAATAAAAAATGGAAAAAATGAAATTTAAAATTAAATCCTGAATCGCGATATCACAATTATTTATCTTGACACACTATATACAAGTTTCAACACTTCTCAAATGGCAGTACACCTTGCCTGGCTGGGAACATCTTCCTTTTCCCTTTCCTTGTCCTTGTGTGACGTCATCAACCTCCACAGTTATGACGTCACCTGACAAGAAGCTGGCCCGCTGGTCCCATCACTATGACCCTTCAGCGGTATGGACCAGCGGCGCCACACGTACGGAAAGTTTACCCTCCTAAACAATAAAAGAATTTTCAAAATCAGTTCACAACTGTCGGAGGTCTCAGGTAACAAACATACAGCCGAATTGATAACCAATTGATAGCCGAGTTAAAAGAGCTATTCTTTTATTTATTTACAAGTAGCTGACTCGCGCAGCTTCGCCCGCGAATATATTAATAAGTCGTCCAAATATTATCCCCTATTTCAGCCCTCCAGGGACTGATTTTTGAAAATAAAAAATTAGCCTATGTTTGACCCCGGATCTTCATCTATATCCATGACAAATTTCATGAAAATCGGTCCAGAGGCTTAGCCGTGAAAGCGTAACAAACAGACAGACTTTCGCATTTATAATATTAGTATGAATACATCTTAAAACTTTAACTAATAATATTATTAGCTAACGCAAGGACCTTAATCAATTTCTTTTGATTAAAGTTATTAGCAAATATGCCTTTGATAAACAATATGGCCTGCCTTTGGTAAACAATAAGAGTAATATTATGTACACAAGATCATTTATCTGGTAACATAAGGTACTGGAATATTTTAATTAAACAGAACCACGATTTCTGACTCTGTATTCACTGTCACGCAATACTAACAAATAATAACACATATGGCGCCGAGAAAATAATGTCATTATTTACGTAAATAAACTAGAAACGTGGGCACTGAAAAACCAATGCTTTGGAAGAAGAAAACTGATTTAATGAAAATAAACAGTTCAATTATTGTCTCGTGGTCTAGTGGTCCGGTATCGGAGTTGACCACATGAGGTTCGATTCCTGAGTCAAGCAATTCAAAAATGTTTTTTTTTTCAGTTTTTTGATAAAAACAACGTATACTGACAACGTTGTCCCGGATTGGAAAAGTGCCCAGTTGGCCATAGACTTGCCCCCTATCGCATTTTGGGGCTCGGCACATCTCGGCTAATCGTGAGTGCACTTATTTCTTCAAAATTGGTTCAATCATGTTTGAGATATGAGTATAGCGGATATTTGAAGTCGGTTTATTTTTTAAAGGTACTATTATTATCTAGGGTATATAATAAAATCGTATTGGTAAATATAAAGTCCTTCGAAAATGGGTGATCAAATTTTAACACAGCGTTCAGTATGTCTAATCAAATATATCCAGCTTAAAAGAAAGTAATTCAAGGGATTCAAACTTTTTGATTTTTACGAATACATACTAATATTATAAATGCGAAAGTAACTCTGTCTGTCATGTGTCTGCCTGTAGTCTGTCTGTCTCTTCTTACAAAGATAGTGTGAGACCCGAGAAAGGATATAGGATAGTTTTTATCCCGGAAATCCCAGGGGAACTCCCGCTCTACGGATTTTTACTTTAGAAAATTTTTCATGCGGACATAGTCGCAGGTACAGCTAGTATTTCATAATGCGTTTAGGACTTAAGCCGCGTTTTCACAGGGCAGTGCACAAATCCGTATCGGCGCCGACACTGCCGCTTCATTCGTTTACATGGAGACAGTAGTCGTGGTAAGCTGAGTAGGGTGGCTGCACGTTTGTGAAGTCAGTCGCTTAGTTTACGAGACAATTTAGCGTCTACGCAATGCGACGTCAACCTATAACACAGCGACAGTGACTGACCCAGCGCTGATTTCCCCATTTACACGGGGTTCTTACATGGTTTTTATCACTGGCGCGGGAGGGCACGGGTGGCGGGGGGGCGCCAATTGACCTCAAAATATTCATCCGCGAATATTGAAGTCAGCGCTGACTTCCCTCCACTGTATTGACTTCAAATCAGTTTAGATTGGGAATTTTTCGGGTCAGCGCTTACTTGTCTCGAAATCGAAGTCAGTTACTGACCCTGTCTAAACCCGCCTTTACAACATAAAATCATTGACGTTACACGTCAGAACGATGAATCACGTGACGTTATGACGTCTGTCGCGTATGTAAACTGTTTACAAGCCTATCTTACCTACTTTCATTTTAATCCCTTCATATTATAGCAACAGCTTGGTAATAATAAAAACAATATCAAGTAAGCTACTGTAGGAAACATTTTCTTTATCGCTGTTTCATTACAATCTATATCTATACAAATAAATAAAATTGGAGTTTCTGTTTGTAATATAAAAATAACCGGTTTTTACTAAATGCATATGGATGAATACACGGTACATATACCAAAACAACATTTTTTACAATTTTTGTCTGTCTGTCTGTCTGTCTGTCTGTCTGTTTGTTCCGACTAATCTCTAGAACGGCTGGACCGATTTTGACGGGACTTTCAATGGCAGATAGGTGATGTGACCGGGAGTAACTTAAGCTTCTTTTGTTCGAAATTTTTCCACACGGACGAAGTCGCGGGCGCAGCTAGTATTATATAAAAATCAATTGCTGTTCGTTAGGTTCGCTAAAACTCGAGACCAGCTGAACCTATTAGGCTAATTTTGGTTTTGAATTTAATTTTTGAAGTGCAGGGAAGGTTTAAAAGGTGAGAAAATAAAGAAAAAAAATAAGAGTAGTTAAAAAGGCAGAACAACGTTTGCCGGGTCAGCTAGTAATAAATAAATACGTGTAGGGCCACGCGCAATGTAGGGTTCCGTAGTTGCCCATCGCAATAAAGCGAATAAGAAAAGTGTCTTTTATTGTTTCATACTATGAACATTTAACGTATTTAACGTCGATGACGGATATATCCGCACCGCAGGTTTACCGCCTATAAAAACTTCTGCAAGAACATGTGATAAGTTGGTCGACTATTGCTCATATATTTGTAAAGCCTACTAAGCCATGATTGTTTTTCTTTCAAATTTATTATGTTTACTACTACCGTAATAATTTTTTTTACACCCCCAAAACTAATCGTCTAGATGATAGTGGGGGCAGATACTTGACTCTAATAAAAATTAGCACTTTAAGTTTTATATTTTACCAACGAATTCCTTAGTCGAAAAATTGTTTTCGTAAACCTAAAAAAAATGTAAAAGCTATCTAATGATACCACGCACTATGGGGTACCTACGCAAGAAAAAAATGTCAAATTACAACTTTCTAGTACTAAGGATTTCTGAGCTACACTGTGGAAGGACGGACATGACGAAACTATAAGGGCTAGTTCAAGACCCTAAAAACAGACACAAAACAATTTTACCCTGTGTTGATTCCGCCCCCTTTTTGTAGATTAGATAAAATTCATTACTGCTAGACATCTCGTAAACGGCAAGAGAAGACAAAAAGTTGTCATGAACATCGTGGCTACTATTAACTAGATGGTGGAAATCTGCAAGGACTCGACGGGGTTTGGTAACCCGCCTTACTTTGTCTGCCGCAAATCGCAATAGTGTTTGTCGCTGCCGTGTTTTGGTTTGGAGCATAAGGTAGCCGGTAAACTTATGCATGTGGCACTCCAACTCCGTCACATAGATAGCAACACATCATTAGCATTGGTTAAAGGCGGTGGTTATCTCTTTCGATCAGGAGAACAATCTAAGTGTTTTCTATTCTAGAAAATAAGAGAGAGATTTCTTGTTAGAGCAAAAGGAAGTTACAATACAAAAGACAGAAAAGAATACAATATTTCATTTATTACAATCTTAGCCTTTGGTTGGTTCCCTTGAAGGGTGGGCAGAGTAAACCGAATGTCTATAGACTCTCCAGTTCACCACGATTCAACGATTTGTCGGTTGACGAGATGAATGGTGATCCCCACTGCCGCATTTTATCAACCAGATAACGATTATGAACCATTTCTAGCAAAACCCGAACCGACAGCTATACATGTTCAAAATCTCAGTAATACTTTTGTCCCAGCCGCGGATCAAACCCGAAACCTCATAATCTGAGCCGAATAGTCTTTCCTCTCAACCACGATGCAGTCAATTCTAAGTGAAATAAATGCATTGTGTTAAAATTTACAATCTTCTCATATAAAAATAATATTAGCACAAAAGCAAGCTATTATAAAGAAAAGAGATTATTACAAAATAACAATAGATAATTGTTATGAGCCGCTTGCAATCAAGACCATAACATAATAACAATTTCATTCTTGTCCTATATTATTATAATCTTTAGCAGTGTAATGACCGAGACGATCCTCTATATGAGGGCTTTCGTTTGATCGCACGAGGGTAAACCACTGACATTTAAAGTTAGTTAAATTAACCTCAACTAGAGACATTATCACACAAACTGAGGACGATCGGGGTTGATGGTTAAATGCACTACTTTAGCTGCTGGGTATTATTAAATAGTATTAAAGGCGTTGAGTTGTTTAAGAAATTACTTTCATATATATATTTTTTTATTTTTACCATCGCCGCCACCAAAGATATTAAACCATTAACTTCTTTGGTGTTTATAGGCGATGGTTTTTCTTTCCATCAGAAGAGTTCATGCGTTTATCTTTACAGCTAAACTTTTTTACTATTGAACAAATGTGAGTAAGTAATTCAATTAAAATAAACTTATGAAAAAATACAATGGAGTGCAATTAACATAATATATATACATTGACATAAAACAAACACACAAGACAGAAAACAAATGATAATCTAATAAAAAAAATATTTCTATATACGCTATAATATTTGAGACTACTTGATAAATGTACACTTTTTCTAAATATTCTTTACTAAGTTTTATAATAAAATAGCCTACTAGTTCGGCTCAACTACTCTATTAACTTATAGTAGAGGAGCGCTCAAGATACTAAATGGGTAGTTACTAGTTAGATTAAATTATAGGAAAATGTAAGGCTATATAATGTTTTTCATTGCAATGGTGGTGAAAAAAATCTACAGATAAAAAATGCTTAAAAAAGCACCACTAAAGTGCATCTTACCACCAGCACTGAAGTGCATCTTGAAGTATGCCAGCTACAATTTAGAAAATCTGACGATTCAAGTGTAACGTAAAGAAAACGTTGTCTTGATATTCTCGAGCATCTGAATTTTATTTTATTACTAGCTGACCCGGCAAACGTTGTTCTGCCTATTTAACTACTCTTATTTTTTTCTATATTTTCTCACCTTTTAGACCTTCCCTGGACTTCAAAAATTAATTCAAAACCAAAATTAGCCAAATCGGTTCAGCCGTTCTCAAATTTTAGCGAGACTAACGAACAGCAATTGATTGTTATGTATATAGATAGAAGAAGATAATAGAGGAAATTATGTAAGTAAAGTATGTGTAAAATATACTACTTATATTATTAGATAGAAAACAAATAGACAGATGGATCTTCTAATGGGAAGAGAACGGACGAACTGGACGAACAGCATCAATACTTGTCATTATCTTGTTACGGTTTTTTTATATCATAAGATAACAACCACATGGCCCTTCTGATGGAAAGAAAGACCATCGCCTATAAACACCAAAGATGTTAATGGTTTAACACCTTTGGTGTCTATAGGCGACTGTAAAAATTAAGTTTTCCAGCTATCTTACTCAACAAACCGGAACGCGACAGTGACAAGCATTAACGTCGTTCTCTTTTTATGAACTGCCTGGCAGAACGGCAGACGGTCTATTTTTCAAAGGGATTAAGAGGGTAAGGTAGCCGTTAGACTTATGTATTTGGCATTGCGATCCCTCTACACGAAATACAACCTACCATTAATAACTTCGATATCCCGCTGTAACAGCATCAATAATTGTCTTTGTTTGTTATGGTCTTTTTATACTTTTAACAAACAAGCAGATGGCTGGCCTTGTGGAAAGAAATGACCATCGACCACAGACACCAAAGATGTAAATGGCGCGTTCTTATGCCCGTGTGGCGGGATCTTAACGTCACATGCATTTTACCGGCTGTCTTACCCCCTAACCAGATCACGATTGTGACAAGCTCTGACGCTAATGCAACTAGGATAGGCAAGTCGGTGGTATCAGACCCGGGCGAGACAATGCAGAACTCTACCATCGACCACCGCATAGCCAACAACAAGGGGTCGAGAAATAGGAATAAGAAGTTATTAAATGTTCACTGCAAACTCTTTCCTATTTATATTTATTGTATGAATTCTGAAAATGAAATGCAAATTGTTTGATAACAAATTATGACATCAAAGTATAAAAAGTAATTAAGGCAAAAAATGTAACAGTAATACTGTCCTTAAAAACCTTGGCTTTGTGAAGGTAAATAAGGGATGCGCGTATTAGAGATTCCACAATTACTGGGGCTGGTGTGTTTCTGCAGTTACTAACTTAATTCATACAAAATACCTCAAATGGTTGAATAATTAATATTAAGACTACAAAGGAAAAGTTAGATGACTTATGGAACATTTCTCTAAAGTTGAAATTAAAATATTTGTAAGTAACATGAAAGCGGTCTTATTATGATAAGTAAAAATTCCAAAGGAATTTGAAAAGAAAACAGTACTGACCAAAATAATGTTATTGCAGTGAAAAAATGTACCTTTATTAAAAACTAGCTGTTGTGTTGTAGCTATAGAAAAAATAGAAATATGCCGTATTGTCTAGTTGAATAAAAAGGTAAGGTTTAAAGAATATTTACTTCTGGAGTGATTTATTTCATCGGTAAGTAAGATAACTCTATTTCGGGGTGTAAATGTAAGCGACATTGATATTCTAAGTTACCGTGAAAGGCGTATCCAGTTCAATCCGTGGTGTTACCTGTACCTCGAAAAAGCACGTAAAGTTGTTGGTTTCTGATAAAACAAATAAGAAGCAGAGATAGAGGGATCACCACTTATTTAGTCAGCCAACAAACTAATGATTCGCGATGAACTTGCAGCTCAACTCGCGTTTGGTTCATTCTTTTTCCACTGTGTTGGTACGGCCTCCTTTGAAGAACAGGCTGACTGCCGTTCTGTCAGGCAGGTCGTAAAATGCCACCGATTAGTTATGCGTGTCCCTACTGTCGTGACTACTAGATGGTAGAGTTCCACAACGTCTTGCCCGGGTACTTGGTAACACCGCCTTACCTATTCCTGCTGCAATAGCGTCAATACTTGTCATGTTGTGTTCCGGTTTGGAGGGTAAGGTAGGGTAGTTATATTTTATTAGAAATCATTTTAACTTACTTAAACTTTATTTTAAATCTGTAATCCTACAAGACTTTGTTCTAAAGGTTGAGAATATTATTAGACACAACACTGCTAACCGCCTACAAATAGTTTTGAAACAGCCGCTCTGACATCTGTCGTCGACATTTCATGTAAAGTTTTGCAAACATTTGAGCATCAATTAAGGTAAGTTGGTACAAATATAGTAACTTTACTTTAGAATCTTAACATAAATTAGTAACCAGTTACTTAAACATCTTCAATAATCTAACTACATTAAAACTAAATATAGCGGTAAAAGCCTTCAGTTTTTTTCAGCTAAATCAGACTTAATTTTGACGTTATGAAATTTTCCTTTAAAAAATATAATTAAAAAAAATAAAAACTTAGCGATTGTGGTATTTTTTACTTGTTTTCCTTTGCAAATAAGATTCGATAAGTTTGATAAGCAATTTTTAAAAAAGAAAATAAGATAATTTAACTTACAAGTTTGTATTTATAGTTGTGTTGTGTACATTTATAGTTATTTTCGAATGACTTTTCAAAAAAGATGACGTTCTTCATTCTATTGAATGGTGTTTTATTTTTGTTACCTTAGAACTCGGTCATTTGCTAACCGTAAACCGATTTTAAAAATTCTTTTTTTTTAGGATTTTATACATCCCATGTTAATTCGGTGAAGATCAGATATGAGGTTCTTCTATAGATACAGGAAATGGGAAGTCGGTGGTTGCAGTTTTACTGCGTTTGGGCTATAGATACTGTAGTATATTTATACAACGTTACGTACGACAGCTTTAGGATAATTATTCAGAAGCTTTAAGAGAGAGGGCACACATGCTATTTTTACATCGGCGATCGGCGATTCAGTTGCTTTTAGTAGCTGGATGCAGCGACCGATCGCTCCACCGGGCACACTAATTGCAAAAGCCGACCGCGGCGATCGAGTTGCTAGTTCATAGTAGTAGCAGAGAGCCGCTAAAATGCGATGCAGCATCGATGCAGTCGCTAAAATGCGCGTTTTGGATGCTAAAAGTAGCATGTGTGCCCTTTCTCCAAGATAACTAAAAATATGTAGGTTTATTGTGTTGGCTCCGTCGACCGTCGCCGACATCGGAGTTCGCAGTTGACACTGATGCAATTTACGTCATCAACAATTTGCCTTCAGCAATTTGTATTGAACGTTTACTTTTATAAAATGATGACGCCGTTTGTGACGACAAAACATACAAATCGATTGCGAAATTTACACGAATATAGGTGATAATTATATATTTTTATTAGAATAACTTATATATATGTTTTAACACTGATACTATGATAGGGCAAATATGAAATTTTTTAAACAAAAAAAAATAACCCGTGTCAAAATTTTTCTTTACTTAAAAAGATTTTAAGACATAGGCATTTTAAATACGTCTATGGCTTATAGTATAACGAACAAATTTTGTTTTTTATACTATTTTATAAAAAAAACATGACAATCACGTGACAATGATAAGTTAGTTGCGACGAATTTTGCCTCTAGCTCTACAACTTATAGTGATGGAATCAACAGGTATTCTAGGTTTATTTTAGCTTCTTACTAATTGACACTAGCTTTGGAGTTAATACTCAATAGCTATGGTTTATCTTCCCATGTTGTTTATTTCACCTTACCTACCTGTACTTAAATTTATTTATTTCACCTTACCTACCTGTACTTAAATTTATGTCCATAATAAACAAATCTAATTTACTAAAGTAAATTTTAGTACATAGTTTAAATTATCATATCAGATTTAGGACAAATCTTAGAATTCTATTAAAAAACCGCTGGTGATTTATAAAATAAAAACCTTCCACGATATAAACTTACAAATCATAATTTTCAGCCAGACAAGTAATTTTTGTTCGTACTTAACTAATGTATTATTCTCATGCAAGGATGACGTAGAGAGCTACCAGTTATAACATATTAAATGTACAATAATATATTTTTAACAAAAAATTAAATCGGTGAAAATTATGCTTGGTCATACATTAAATCAGTGAATGAATAATCAATTAGTCTCTCTTTTCGTACGTGGGTTTTTTTTTTCAAAATTTATATGGACCAACCTTCCGAGTATATTCTATGTCATAAATCGGACTACTCTGTTATTAGTAATGCGTGGTTTAACATAAAAAAATATATACGTATCAATTTTTTTATATTAACCATATATATTTTATATAAAGAGAAACCATAGCCTAGAAACACCAAATATGTTAATGATGCATACACTATCCGTGTATTGAGATGGCAATGCCACATGCATAAGTCTACCCGTTACCTTAACCTCGAAATCGGAGCACGACAATGAGAAGCATTGACGCTATTGCGGCAGGAATAGTTTAGCCGTTGGTACCAAATACCCAGGCGAGTCGTTGTGAAACTCTACCACCTAGTAGTCATGATGGCAGTGACACGCGTAGTCAATCGGTAGCTTTTTACGACCTGCCTGGCAGTTGGACTATTCTTCAAAGGAGTCCGAACCAACACGGGAATTGAGAACCTCCTCCGTTTTTTCGTCGGTCCAAAATTACTAAATGCGTAATATTTAATGTTGTGTTTGTGTGTGTTCTACAAATGTACTAAGAGGGGGGTGTTAGTACTGGTTGTGTACTGCACCGTTGTTGCTATTAAACCATTTATTAACATTTAATGTCAAAAATATAGGCGTAAAGATACTAATGTCAAAAATTTTATTAAAAAAAAGACGTGTGGCACTCGGAGACTGCCGCGGTAAAGCTATTGCTTAGCATTTTTTATCAACTTATGCAATACAATTATATATTTATTTTATTTACGCAGAATTTTTTTTTCTTTGTTTATTCATATTTGAAACACTTTGTACACAAATTATACGAGTACAGATATTCATTGTTGTGCGTAGATGATAAATACCTATACACCTATATACTTTCTCACAAACAGCTGATTATGGTAGTTTTCCAATACAACCAATGCCACCTAAAGGCGGGTTGCTGAACTAAAGAGACAAGTGTGATATTCCAAAAAGTCATTAAAAGTTCTGGTATTTATCGATAGATGGAAAAACTAAACAGTATCACCGCTGTGCCAGTCGGAGTGGGGGGTGTTAGGTTTTTTTCGTTACGGAATTTCTGGATTCGGTCTCCACGCTCAAGGCCCGCGATAGAAGCTATGCAATAGCTTAATAATTCTATATGTATACAATATCACAATTAGTACATTTAAGTTCGAAAGTATGAAAGTGTAATTAAAATACTATTTAAATTTATATATTCGTTTTGATTTCGAATAACCAGAAACAGAAGATGGCTAAAGCTCTTACCATACTATGCAGTATAAAAATTACATAATTGTCATTTCAAAAATAGCAGATGTGGCGCCATCTGCTAATCTTGAAGAAAAGCTATCATCCTCGTGTTGGTCCCGGGTCTCTTTTAAGAAAAGCCCATCTACTTTTCTGCCAAGCAGTTCGTAAAAGGTGAATGATTGGATAAACAATTGAATATCATCGAGACTACTAGGTAGAGTTGTGAATCATTTCTGGTACTACCGTCTTACCTATTCCTGTCGTAATATTTTCACTTTCGTGTTACAGTGTGGAGGGTAAGGTAGCCGGTAAACTTATGCATGAGGCATTAACACCTCGCCACATGGATAGCAAAGCACGTTTGACATCTTTGGTATCTGTAAGCGACGGTTTTGACAAGGAGAGCATGGTTTTTTGCCATTTTATGATATTTAACAAAAACGGTTGGTTTCGTCGGCTTTTTACACGTAATAGTTACTTATTGGATTTCCGTATGATTTTTAGAATCTACTTTAAAGTATTATTATAGTGCCTTATTTCATTATAAGCTTTTTCGATCGCCCCATTTGTCGAGTGGTTTAAGGCTTTGACATCACGGGTGAGAGAGCTCGGGTTCGATTCCTGACAGGATAGGCATTCGTATGATGAGCACAAAAGTTTGTATTTCTGGGTTTGAGTGTTTATAAAATATTTTCCTGTGCTTATAAATATATGTATTTAATCTATTAGTACCGTTGACCAACACTCATGGCCATATCACAAGAAAAATAATGCATATATTGCAGTTGGATCCATTCATGTGATTTATCCAGTAATATTATTTTAAGGTTTTTTGTAACTAATGAGGTCAATGTAAAAAACACATGAAAAGTATTATTGATTTCTGTACCTGACAGCTATTTATGCCAGGTTTCTATAATCAACGATCCGTCATTTGTAGCAATAACCCATTAGCAATATAGAAACCGAGCATTAACCTACTTCAAGGTGTCGTAATTGTCTTAAAAATTTTATAAATAAAATAGCTGTTGCCCGCGACTTTCACTAAATTAATATGTAACAAAATAAAAAATATTTCCTACGAAACAAAAAAATAATTTTCTTTATTCGCTAATAAATGTCCGAGTTTTGAGAGTCCGACAAACAAAAAAATACAACCGAATTGAAAACGTCCATTTTGGGAAGTCGTTTGAAAACATAATCTACATACGGAATTCTTATTCGAACAATTTTTTTGGTAGGTTTGGTTTTTTTGGAACAATAGTATTCCCGATAATCACCGCAGCCGCGAAAGCTCTCTCCTCACACTTTTAACTACCCTAAAAATAACGGGTATTAATAATTTCACCTAATCTTAACTACGTATTTTTATTATATAAATTAACCTTGCATACATTAATAAGACTTGGGTTATTTGCCAAATACTCTGTTGACGGTAATTACTTCATAACGACTAAAACCAATAACTCAACTGTTCACTGTTCCGGTTAAATGCTACCTGTTGTCAGTTAGACAAGCACTTATTCGCTGTTCGAGAGGCACCCTTTTCCTACTTGTTGAGTACAATTGAGGGTGATATCTAGAGCGAAATTATTTTTGGTCCCAAATAAAATAAGCTAATGTTTATATAGCATAAGTAATGTTAACAGTATATTTTTTCGTAAATAAAATGCAAGCAGATAACTGTCATAAAAATAGAAAACTATTAATGATCATAGATGATCACAGACACTGAAGATGTTATTAATGCCATATTAGCCATGTACCTAGGATGTAAAGGCGCATACTTATTTTTATTGCTAACTATTTTAATCTCCACACGAAAAATCTAAAACCAAAAGTGACAGAAAAATGTAAGACGGTGGTTCAATTACCTAAACCTGGGCATGTCGGTGTCCCCCAATTCACGTAACAAAACGTCAATTGAGTCGAACGCTTAGGGCTCTTACACGAATAAACATGATACAGTACTTAGCGTCCTATTAAGGCCGTCCATTAATCACGTGAGGTTTGAAAGGAGGGGGGGGTCTTTAAATAATCACGAAATATCACAATGGGGGAGGGAGGGCGTAGTAAATATATCACGTGTATTTTTTTGCAAGATACATATCCAGTTATTTGTGTTGAGGAAAGTCTTGCGAATCGGTCATCCGAGGACACTGTACATTAAATAATGTTCATGTATTGTACATATGTACATATGTACAAAAAACCTTTTCGCATTCCTTTTGTTATTCATAAAGTCGGCCAAACACAACCTGTAACTTTTCTGTCTACCTCTAGACGTTATTATTGTAGTCTATAATTTTATATAATTAAAATTAGATGATACTTTTACTTATATTTCCTAAATATTAAAAAAAATTAAGATTCTTTGTAGATACTAAAAAATACACGTGATATAGGGAGTGGGGGGAGGGGTAATCTTAAACATCACCATGTATCACCAAGGGGGAGGGAATTTAAAAAATGCCAAAAAAAAACATCACGTGATTAATGGACGGCCCCTAAGATGTGGCGAATGTGTAAAAAATGTGTAAGATTCACGTCACAAAACAACAATCGAGTCAACGACTCGATTGTTGTTTTGTGACGTGAATCGGGCAAAATCTGTTGCCTAGTAGTTACAAGTACCCGGCGATAAATATTGCACATCGACCTTTGGAAAGAGACAATCGGCTAATTTCGGCTTCGTAGAGCGTTATCTCTGTCGCACAAAATACAAACAGTCCGGTACCAATAACCCAATACCACAAAATACAAACAGTCCGGTACCAATAACCTAATAAGGAGCTGTTAAAACAAGTATGATTTGCTTCTTTTGATATTTTTATTCTTTGTATAAAATACACCAATTTTTCTATAAGTGATGGCTTTAGGTTGGGGTAAAATAAAATAAAAAAACATTTTTACATTATTTTGGAACATTACAGCTTTAGTGTACATAATAAACACCATTATACCTATTGCTAAAATGAGACATTGCAATAAAAATAATAATAATTCTAATTCTCAATTACTTCCATTTCACTATCTGTGCTCTCAAAGAGGTCAATATCACTGTCACTATCAGCCGTATTTATTACTAATCTATCAGTGTAATTGTCTAAACTGTGTTGAATGCTTCTATATTCATTCTCACATTTGATTGCATGATCGCAAACCTTTTTCCACTCTTCAGCGCCGATCATGTTTACTTTTTCAGTCAATAATGTTTTTACTGTAGTTAAGTTCATACCCACATTTCTAGAGGCTACATAGCCTTTCAGTTGAGACCATATATTTTCAATTGGATTAAAATCCGGATGATATGGTGGCAATCGCAACACAGTGTGCCCATGTTCGGCAAGTATTTTGTCCACAGAAAACTCTGTATACCTCTCCTTGTGCTGACATATAATAGCGTAAATCTGGGTTTTTGTTAATTTTGGATCAACTGGAATTTCATGTCTGTTTAACCAGTTGATCATTTCCCGTTTAATGGTGTTTGAGTTGGGGGGTCTCTCAACATACTTGTTGTGATAGGGTGCGTTGTCGATAACTAGAACAGAATCACTGGGTATATTTGGGATTAATTGGTTAACCAGCCATTTCTCATAGTTATCGTTATTCATTTCATTGTGATAGTCACCTGTAGTGTCCGTGGATTTATACGTTAAAAAAGCACCGGGTACAAAGCCTTTTTCATTTCCCGCATGAACTATTATCAAACGTTGACCTTTTGAAATTGGCTTTTTTACTCCTTTTTTCTTATCGTCACTCCAAGATTTCCCTTTAGTGTGGGATGCATGTATATATGACTCATCCATGTAGACGATATTTTTTCCTGTTTCGCGAAATTTGCGTATTTTATCAAGGTATTCCATTCGTTTGAGACTAACGTCGTGCTTTTCCATTAGAATTTTTCGATTATCTTCCATTTTAGTGAACTGAAATCCCATGTCATGAAGTATTTTTCTCAACGTTTTTTCAGACCCATTGTAATTAATAGCTTCAGATAACTTAGCTTTTAATGGTTTTATTGTTGGCAGTTCATTAAATCGTAAGTGAAAATCATACACCATTCTTCGAACAACATCGTAATCAAAATCGTCCATATCCAAACGAAATTGCTTTTTTGGTCTCCCTTTTTTTGGAGTGCTGAACTTAATTTCAGTCGAATGTGTTTCAGTACTGACTTCGTTTAATATATTGTTCAAAGTTCTTCTTGAAATTCCAGTGGCATTTGCAACTCGCTCTTGAATCTTCTTAAAATAACAACTTACATTTTCATCTACTTTTTTTTTAAATCTATCAGCTTCGCTTACAAAGTATTTATAAACATTGTAGATAATTTCACGTGACTGACCTCGTAAAGGTTTCCCTCTTTTTCCGAAAGATGCCATATTACAACTTTAAATTATTTAAATTTGTGGGTGTTATCAACTCTAAATATATATTTTTTTTCGGGACGCGACTGCACTCTATCGTACTTGAACAACGACTGACTAAACGTCACATAGGTAGTGTGGGACAGAGATAACGCTTTACGAAGCCGAAATTATTCGATTGTCTCTTTCCAAAGTTCGATGTGCAATATTTATCGCCGGGTACATTACGATGGTAGTAGTGATATGTTTTACAAATCTGGTATACGAACTAATTGACGCAAACGCAACGTAAGACAAAAGGTTAATTATATTAAATTACGTGTCACGTTGTTTGTCCACGATGGACTCAGAAACTACTGAACCGATTTCAATGAAACTTATTTGGTGTACAACTTAAAAGATAGGATAGTTTTTACTTCAATTTTCTTTGTTCATTACTTTGTAAAGGCTGTACCAATAATCTAATATTTGTAATAATTTCACACAAAAATGCTACAAGAATTATATATAAGCTTTCCTTTGCGTACATATCAACTGGCAGGTTGACATTTTGATGGGAATTTAATGTGAATTTGGTATGATATTTCGATGTTTTTGGAATGTTTCGTCATATAATGAAGTAATACATAGCATTTGCACACAAAATGTTTGTCCCAGTCGGGAGTCTAGCCCGACCTCGGGCCCTCATAGATTCGTGATTAGGTTCGCTAGCCACTCGACCGACGCGAACGGGACGGTCAAGTATAGGTTTAGTGAATTTTGTTGTGGACTACTGACGCGGATCACTTAGGAAGGCTGAGTTCACCACTAAGGGTATATCAACAAAAATCCACAATAATGTATTGGCGGCCCATCGAATAAGGATACGCAAAATAGCTAATGCTGTTCAACCGAGCGAGATTCTCATATTTTGTACAATATTCTGAGCTTGAAAAAACTTTTCGCAAGATAAATACTACGTTTACGCAGGAAAAAAATACTCATGAGGCATACTTAGCGATATATAATCGCAGAGTAAATTTTTAGTCGATAGTCACAACTGATAAAACATGGGATCATCATTCACCAGAAACTAAACAGTCAAAGCAGTTACTTCTGCCGGGGAATATTTTTCAAAGAAGGCAAGGATGCCAGTAGCCAAAAAAGTGATACCATTGTCTTTTCGGACAGCCAGGAGTTATTTATGTAGTATATTTTGGAAAAAGACAAGAACGGACGTTATGATGCTAAATTATTTAAAAGTTTCTATTGAGAAATGGTGAAAAATAGACCACATGTAGCGAAATAAATAAGGCTATTTCGCCAGGATGATGCATTCATGTGAATTCTTTGCTTTCCCAAATATGAATAAAGATGCCTCCTCATATAGTGTGACTAAGTAGAGGACTACGTACCACTGATATGATGATATTGTACAGAGCAAGCAAATCTACAAAAACACAAGAAAAATTAATTAAAAAAAATTAAAATTAAAATCTTAATCACGGTGTTTATCTAATAATAAAGAGATAATACGTAAATACGTAAATAACTTTGTACCTCTTTTTAAGACAATTGCGCGAACCGTGGAGTATGAAATTTGGCAAAGTTAAAGTTTACATTGCGGAGGACTGCAGAAACCAAATAATTTAAATAAAAAGCATTTTATATACATTACATTGATAAATACAAACATAAGTCATAACTCACACTACATTCATGTGACATACATGATATTATACACACATGTATAATATTTTCTTTACGGCTAAAGTCAGTTGTCAAGCTTAAAAGAGATTTTATTGTTTAGTCTATGGTCGAATTTCGGCCACAGGCGATCGCTAGTAACAATTATTTAAGGCTGTCTCAGGCAGTAATCCTTGCCTGGCTGGGAAAGCCCCATTTCCCGTGACGTCATCAACATTACTGTAATGACGTCACCCCGACGTGATCACCGTTCTCACAATATTATATTCGTACTATACGTTCCAACTGAGAATAGGATTGTCAGGATGACATATTGCTCCGCATTTTGCAAAAACTTCGTAAGTGATGATTAAGGTGTGCAAAAAAATTCTAACAAAGAAATACTTTTAAAAATATATTTTCATTCTAATTGATAGATATATTTTTTATTTAGTATCCTATCAGATCATGTTACTGTGTAAAATAACTAACACGACTTTTATTTTTATACATACATTTAGATGAACGGCTAGACTTATATAGATATATTTTACTGTTTTTTCATTGATGAATATTATTTTTTAATATCTTTTAGCTATTCTGGAGAAAGACAACCCAAACCGACAAAAATGGCAACAAAATTGGCCCCAATCGTTTTTGACTCATAAGTGGTGTAAATAACGCGACTTTTTTATCTATACATGTAATAAAATCGTAGGAAAGTCAAAACTGTACATTGAATATTTTTTTAAAAAAATACTTGGGGCGTAATCTACAATCGATATCGAAGCCAAAAATATAGTTTTTAGAATTTTTGTCTGTTTGATTGTTTGTCTGTATGTATGTCCGGGCTAATCTCAGTAAGTAATATTCATGCAAAATTTAAAGTGAATCTATGCAGTATTCACTTTAAATTTTGCATGAATATTACTAACAGGTAGGGTCAGCATAATATAAGCTACATATTATCACGCTATCACTAAAGGGGGACGACCTGTGCGGAGTAAACGAAATCCGCGCGGACGAAGCCGCGGGCAACAGCTAGTATAATATATAGATGAACAGCATGACTGACATTTTTTATTTGAAAATAATATTATTAAAACGTTATTTGTTCTTCAATAAATCAGCAATATTTTTGAATAAATATTTTTTGCTGACATTACTAATTTCACACTTGTAATTGTGGCATGAAGTTAATAACAAGCACGCTCCTGTTCTCAGTTGGAACGCAAAGTATTGTGCAATGCCTTCGACCGCCCCGGTGGTCGAGTGATTATCGAACCTAAATACGAATTGATGGGGTTAAAGTTCGATTCCTGACGAGATACACATTTGTGTGATGAGCATAGATAAATAAATAAATATTTCTGGGTTTAGTTGTATTTTTATGTTTGTTACAGTATTTATATATGTACTTCCATGTAATAACATCGTTGACTTCTTCAGTTTGCTTACTTTGAGATTCGATAGATTCAAAAAAAAATTTCTCAGCACGTTGAAATTTGCCGATTCCAAAATAGATTTACCTTCTGTGCTTGGAGCTCTAGCATTAACATAAACACATGCGTGCTGGAATTGCGTAGTTTTATTCCGTGTAACGTTATCAATTTGAATACAAAACGGTATTCATGACTACCCACAGATATGAGTACTCGCGTTTTTATATAAAAAATAGTAAACAAGCAGATGGCCTTTCTGATGGGAAGAGAAACCATTTTTGACTAATTATTATATTCGTTTACCTTCTATTATTATTATTATTTTATTTAAAAAAACACGCACTTTTTGTGGGGTTATTTTTACCTACATATGTTTGTAGTAATTATTTACGATTTTTTATATCATAAGATAGCAAACAAGCAGATGGGTCTCCTGATGGAAAGAGTCAACCATCGCCTATTGACACCAAAGATGTTAATGGTGCGTTGCTATCTTATGGCGAGGTCTAATGCCACATACATAAGTTTACCGGCTACCTTACCCTCCAAATCGGAACACAACAGTGACAAGCATTGACGCTATTGCGGCAGGAATAGGTAACGCGGTGGTACCAGACCCGGGTGAGACAATGCAGAACTCTACCACCTAGTAACCACGATGGTAGGGACTCACATAGCCAATCGGTTGCCTTTTACGACCTGCCTGGCAAAACGGCAGTTGGTCTGTTCTACAAAGGAGCCCGGAACCAACACGTTGCGGAACTCTACCAACTCTAGTAGTCACGAATCACGATAGTAGTGACATGTATATCCAATCGACCGCCTCTTACCACTTGCTTAGCAAAGCCCGGACCCACAAGGGAGGGGAGGGGATGAGACCACATTTACCCATATACACCAACAATATAAATGGCGTGTTGTTTTACATTTGTAAGGCGCATGTTACATCGCGTACATAAGTTTTCAGGCTCAGGATATATCAATCTTGAAACCGGAATACGCCAGTTACAAGCACTGACTCTTTTGCAGCAAGAATAAAAAGGTGATGCGTGGTACCAAGTACCTCGTATTCCGCCCGGACGAGACATTGCCGGTCTCTTCCACATATGTCACAATGGTGTAGTGACACGTTTTGCTAATCATTTGCCTTTTACGAACTGCTGGTAAGTTGGAGGGCAAACGGTCTATTTTTTTTAAAGGAGCCAATGTAAAATATAAACAATAAATCTTTTTAACACGCTTTTATTAGCTTTGGTCGTATGTTTGTATGTTAGTATGTAAGTATGCAAAAAAAACTTTGAACATGGATTTGTCGTACCTATTTTAAAACGTCAGATTAGTTTGAAACTTGGCAGTTTTATCAGGGACCGATACATATAAAATACTGTTGATGCTGCTATCCTTAACAAGATTTTCAGGATTAGCGATTTGCTTTTCTTTATCCGCGGGACTATTACGTATCTCGCAATTCACAATTATCGTAATTTTTTAGTTATCGCAAAACACATAATAAGTCATATATTTTAGTGTCGATCTAAAAACACGCTTTTGTAGAAAATTGAACCAAATCATAAAAAATAAATAAAATAAGGAAAAAATGCATTGAATTTGTAAAAAAAGCGTGAAGTGCTTTTTAAGATATTTATTAACACTATACACCCCCCGCCTTTTTACAATGCTTACAATATATCAATTTTACATTAATATTACGTATTTCTTATTTACATTATAAAAAAGTGTAAATAAGAGATACATTTCTTTCTTATTTACACTATTCTTAATTTAAATTTATTTTTTTTTATTTGGTAAAGCGTGTTTTTTTTTAGTTTTTTTAAGGTCTTATTTATTTTGGTAGTTGTTTAGAAATATTTTCTGCATTTTTTAAAAAATATATGAAATTTTCTAAAGTCCTAAGTGCTCCAGATCTCCTTTTTTCTGTGGTAATAACATAATGTTATTCATAGCTAGAGCAGTCTGTATTTTCTTAGTGTACACGCATCAAAGAAAAATAAGCATATAACAAGTGATTTCCAATTAATATATGCATGGGAAGATTATGTTAATGCATTTCTTGTACATTCTTGTAATTTTTAAATGAGATATGTAATAAAAGATATGTAATGCTCGTTTAAACTAACTCAAAATTTCTAATTAAGTGATTATTTTAATCAATTTTACCTATCACACTATATTATGTAAGTTTATTTTTTTTAATACATGTAACATATATGTAGGTTAGAGATTTTCAGCTAAGATTATGATTCTCAGATCAGGCAAATAAACATTAAAATAATAAATGCATGCATGTCGAATTGATTTCCAGATCTGACAGGCCAGTTGTGATTTTGATTAGGGACACTAATAAATATAAAAACATTGAATTGTTATAAAAACAAATTGTACTGCTAAATTAGTGTATTACTAAATTGAATTGAATAACTAATTGTTTTCAAAATTCAATTTAGTGTGATAAAAATAATACCCACATTATTGTTATCGATTTTATTTTATATCTAGATTTATAGTTTGATATTTGAATTATATTTTTTAATGATTATTATACAGGTATTTAATAAATATCTAAGTGGGCGGTTAAGCTCCACTCGGATGATATTTTTTCATGTGAAAACTGATTATTACCGAGACGACATTTGTCTAAATCAATTTTCATCGTAAAAGAATCGTTCATCAAAATCGTTAGAGCGAAAACAATTACATACAAATACAAAAGAATTGCTCATTTAAACTATAAGATATGAGACAATTTGTAGAATATAATACTGTGGGCGGAAACTATACATTTTTCTGGAATAAAAAGCAGCAAGGTATACTAGAGAATAAATATACTGAACGTAAACTAATATTGCAATAACTTTTATGCAAATCCAGCAAGCCGTTGAGGCGTGACGGAGTTTCACTCCTCACACACAGACATACACACAATAATTGTTGAATAGCTGAATGAATATAACGAAAAACGAAGTATTGTTTCAGATCTTATGTCTCGGTAACTATACTTGTATAACTATAGGTTTGGTACGTTGACAAAGGGATCTCAAATGGGTTTGTAAGAAGATCATTATATTATCTTATATTCTATCTCTTAGATAATAATATGGTGTCAAAGGAAATAATGACACAAGGAGAAACGCAATGAACTTTGAGCTAAAGTTCATATTTGTTTCCAAGTCGGAATAATCGTGGCACACGCAACAAGTATCGAGTTTTTTTCACATTTATTTGTATTTGCAATGTTATTCGAAGGTTTTAGAGAGATATAAAAATATGAATAGGAAAAATGCACGAAAAATAGCTTTCAAACAAGGCTTTATCTACAGCTTGAAATACACATAATTTGGAAAATCTAATTATTTGATGAATATATTTAATAACAACTACGCTCTATAATTTATTTATTTCTTTATAACAAAGTCCACAGCTCCAATTTATTTTAAATAATTACTTGCTACAGTTATTGTAATAGCCAATTACGGACTTACATTTTTTAATATGTATAAGTACGTCACTACTCTATAATGCTCACGTAGTAAATAAACATTAAATATAGTTGAATATATCACATAAATCAAATTACCTGTACACTAAAAAACATTTGCTACTTATTTAATATGGTTAATTAAATATGAATGTCCTTTTTATTTATTTAAAGTATTTTAATAGTGAGAACCTAACATTAGCGTCTTTAGTTGTGTAATACTTGAAATATAATATCTAGGAAAAAATATATGTTTAGTTTGTAATAACATTGCATAATAAGTATAAACTATTTCATTAATTTAATAATTACTGGTGTAATTTTCAAAATAAAATTGAAATTCTGAAAAAATAGTTTTTGTTACAAAACTGGTGTTTTCCGACGTACAAAATACATTTACGTCTAAAACTTCAACAAAATATTTTTACAAGTTACATGAAATCAAAAATAGTTCTAAAGATACAATATGGAGAAATATTTATGTAAAACATGAATTAATTTTTTTTCTGTACATGTTACTTAAAGAAAAACTTGTATTTACAAGTAAAATATATAATATTTTCTGATCACTGAAGCGATTAATATCCAAATATATCACATATTTTGCTAAAGCGCGTTTTTCATGAATATTTTGTCCGTACAGTGAAGCAAAACTTTTATCAGCTTACAACTTACCTGAAAGCTTGGAGTTGTAAAACGCGAAAAGTGTCACTGTGAGGGATATCGTAGTATCACCTCTCTGATATGATCGCGCGCATTCAGTAACAAAGTTTCAGGCTTGTAAGGCTTTTATAGGTAAGCGCCACGCCCACAAAACGCCTCGGGGCGGTACTCACCGCAACGACAACCGCGTGAAAACTTTATAATAATATGTTAATAATTTTTTAAACTTAGCGGGAATCGACAATTTGAAATCGAGTTGCATTTATTATCAATCAACCAGTGAATGTATATTGACATTCACTGCAAACAACGTCATATCGAAATTGGGAATACAAAACAATTTATTTTATTTACATTATTATTATATATTTATACATGAAGGAAAAACTTTGAACCCCGTTTTAAGACAATTGCGCGAACGGTGGAGTGTGAAATTTGGTACAGTTAAAGTTTACATGGCGGAGCATTGCAGAAACCTAATATTTTTAAATAAAATTCATTACGAAAACAATAAAGTAATAAAAATAATCATTACACACACTACATTCATGTTACTTACATGATATTATACACACATACATGCTATTTTCTTTGCTACTAAAGTCATTTGTCAAACTTAATAAGAATTTCATTATTTAGTCTATCGTCAAATTTTTAACGCAGGCGATCGCTAGTCTATATATTAATATGTGAAGGAAAAACTTTGTGACCCCTTTTTATGCAATTGCGCGAACGGTGGAGTATAAAATTTGTCACAGTTAAGTTTACATTACGGAGGACCGCAGAAATTTAAATTTATTAAATGAAATGCATCAGAAATACATTAAATTGAGAAAAGTAAACATCACCTACACTACATTTATGTGATATACATGATAATATACACACAGGAATATTATTTTCTTTACTGCTAAAGTCTTTGCCAACCTCAAAGTGGTTTAAATGTGTGTCTATGGTCGAATTTCGGCCACAGGCGATCGCTAGTAATATAAAAATGTAAAAGTTTGGATGTTTGGATGGATGGATGGATGGATGGATGAATGTTTGTTACTCATCACGCAAAAACTACAGAACGGATTTGGATGAAATTTGGTACACAAGTACATGATGACCTGTATTAGCACATAGCCTAGAAAAAAGAGTTTTTCCCGTGGGATTAACCAAAACTTTTATAAGGCAGAGTACTGTACGGTGCTTGTCTCTATCAATAATATGAATGCGAAAGTTTGGATATTTGGATGTATGGATGAATATTTAGTAACCAATCACGTAAAACGGCTGCACTGATCTGGAGAAAACTTGGCACTTATGTAGATGATGACCTGCAATAGTACATAAGGTACATTTTATCTCGGAATAATGAGTTATTCCCACGGAATTCACCAAAAACTTGTCTAATGATGCGGGCTGCATGGCGCAGCTAGTTGTTTATTCATATTTTTGTTTTAAAATGTTTTTTTGTATATGATAGGATAGCAGACAAGCTGATGGCTCTCTTAATGGAAAAAGACAATCATCGTCAATAGATAAAATACCAAATGCATAAGTTTACCGGCTACTTTACCCTCTAACCCGCAATAAATCTTAGCTCAAAATAACATATCATATAGAAAATAAATATTTAGTGTAGTTAACTAAAAATAAAATGAAGAAATACACCTAGAAATACATTCGAGTAGAATACACTTTTCCTAAATATTATGATACCTTGTAAATAAAAGTGCTAAAACCCTTGTAATAGAAGCTTTGAAGTTAAGCAATATTCTATTTTTAATAAATTTTTATTGCTTACATGTGGTATCTATCCTAATCCTATAATATATAATCCTAACTATCGTATCCTACAATATGTGCAATCTCTTACCAGTCAACCTGCATATATGGTTAAATCCCGCGGGATTTGCCGGAATAAAAAGCAGCCTATGCACTATTCCAATTCCTCATCTACAAGTGTGCCAAATTTCATTCAAATTGATACAGCCGTTTTTTCGTGCTTCAGTACTAAAGATTCATCCATCCATCTATGCATAAATCCAAACATCCAAACTTTCGTATTTATAATATTAATATAGATTTAATTCTAACCTTGATAATATTTTCGTCATGTCATTATTTGAATATTTTTGATATCTTTCGAAAACAAGCAGATGACTTTTAAACTAAAGCGTTCTACTATCACTTTTAAAAATATATAAAACGGGTCAAAAACGCGTACGTATATAGAACTTACTTGTAAAGCTCGACGTTTTGGCCAAGTTTGGCTGAATTTAGTGTCACGCTGACCTCAGCTAACGGTGGGCGATGATGGGACAATATTTATGTAGTCATACGTAGCGTATTTGAGTCGCGCTGGCCGCTCAGCGCTGACGGCCGTAGGCTACATACATCAGCGCCGACCGTCAGCGTGCGGTCAGAGTAACAATAAAATCAGCCTTATATTGACCGTGGTCACTAGCGGACTGTCAGCACGACAGGCAGGAATAAGTAAGGCAGTGATACCAAACACCGAGCGAGACGTTACGGAACTCTACCACCTTTTTACAACCTGCCTGGCAGAACGGCAGTTGGTCTATTCTTCACAGGAGCCCGGACCGGAGCAGCGTAGGAGAACCTGACAACTTAATATTTTCTTTACATCAAATGCATAAAGCTAATAAAATGTATTGTAAACGCATAAATCCATATTATGTTCATTACATCCTTTACATCCTTTACGCTTAGTTTAAGGTAATAGAGCGCTTATACAAAGCTCCATGATTGATACAAAACGACACAAATACGTCGGTTTCGGAGATTTTTTCGCTTTCTAATTACCTTCCCGATTTGTTGTCGTTCATTTTTTTCTCAGCTTTCTGTCGATTGTATACTTATTTAACTATGCTCCCATTTGGTGCCACTATATATTCTTTTTTTTTGTATCATAAGATAGCAAACAAGCAGATGGGTCTCCTGATGGAAAGAGTCAATCATCGCCTATAGACACCAAAGATGTTAATGGTGCATTGCTATCTTGTGGCGAGGTCTAATGCCACATGCATAAGTTTACCGACTATCTTACCCTCCAAACCGGAACATGACAGTGACAAGCACTGACGCTATTGCGGCAGGAATAGGTAAGGCGGTGGTACCAGACCCGGGCGAGACAATGCAGAACTCTACCACCTAGTAGCCACGATGGTAGTGACTCGATAGCCAATCGGTCGCCTCTTACGACCTGCCTGGCAGAACGGCAGTTGTCCTATTCTTCAAAGGAGGCCGGAACCAACAACACGGCGATGATTATTGTCACAATATCATTGTTTGGATTTTTGGAGAATAAGCTAGCCGGTAAACTTAAAAGAAATGGGACATTATTGATGCTGACTGTACGTGTTTTCATAACTGAGTAGACAGATCCTAATATGCAGTTAATCTGAAACGATTTCATAATCGAATTTTAACTATATCTGTTTGGTTATGCAAAGTGTACTGTGAATATATTGTGAGTCTGAATGTTGTTTGATTGGACAGTTTACTTTTTTATTAATCAAAAATATATTGTATAAATATTCGTCTTATTTATTACATATAGACAACTCTGCCCACCTCGCATAAAAACTAGCGTGATTGTATTTATTTTTATTAGTACCTGCTAGGCCCCACAGCTCACTACTTTATTAAAAGTATTTAGTAAATTTCACGATATATGCATTTTTCCCCTGGATATAAAGTAACCTACGTGTAAATCTAGCCATATTTGCTCGCATGTTTAAATTTTTAGATGTTTAATAATAAAAAAATATCTGAAATGCCGTTTACTACCTTACTAATCTAGCATTTATATATTTAAATGAAGATGATGAAGATTTAGAATCAAATCACGGATTATGGCAAAAAAATATTTGCTTTCCATCTAAAAAAACCTTAGTAACAGCCTTGAAGTAAATATAGGAGTGCCTACTATTGGAGTAGCACTACTAAAAATACTGTAAGCAAGTTACCCTGAAGGTCCTTCCTGGAACTTCCTGCTAAGAAAGAAAGAAAGAAACCATTTATTCTAACAGTTGTACACAGCGTATTTAGACACAATTGCTTATTCAAAAAAACACGATTATCTTAAAAGCTAACACAGGTATATATTAAACTAACGTATCTTCTCAAAGCAGTCAAAAATATACAATATACACTCTAAGCACTTATTTTTCAGCTCTGCAAGCTCAAAAACATTGACTAGCATTGTGTCTGGAATAAAACTAGTTTGTTTAAAACACTATTAAAATTTTTGAAAAACGATAAATTTTGAACGAGATAATCGATTTTAATTGTTCAAACAACATTCTAAAAGCTCAAAAACTGCATGTTTTTTGAACTTTAAACATGTTATCTTAGGTATAAATTCGATTGTCATGTTTACAAATCACGTATTCAAAAATTTTCCTGTAGTGGACCAAATCAGTACAAATTCTTAAAAAATCTAAGTTTGGTGAAACCTAATCGGATGCCATGTTGGGATTGGCTATGTGAGGTTTACAGACAAACATACATACACATTCATAAATACTGACACCATTGTAAGAATAGTCAGAATAGCTTACGAACTCGAAACATCAAGGTCTGATGGAAACTCGATTTTCAAAAGTCACGGTGAAGCCAGCAACTTCCTAATTTATGAAAATTTTCAATGTTTTTAGCGGAAAGGCAAAGATTAAAAATATATTTTCAACAAAAATCAAACATAATAAATAATAAATGGTAGAGCTCTAGCAGAACTCTACCATCTGCCATTCAGTGTCTAACTTTTCCTCCTCAAACATCTCAGTGACAATCTCGTGTTCTGGTTTGAAGAATAAAGTAGCCGGTAAACTTACGCATGTGGTATACAAAGATATCATACCTTGATACAAATATATCATTTTTTGGTGTCTATAGGCGATGAGTGTCACTTTCTAGTATGAAAGTTACATATTTGATATAAAAAAGAAAAATATAACTAAACACAATCCTCACCAACTAGACGTCGTTGTCTATGTAGATTTAATCTAAATTGAAGGCTTTGTGGAAACGAATAAGATTTTCTTTTATTCCGTCTCGTGTAATGCATAAGGCATAATATACTTACTCAAAATTTATTTCCCATGAGGCACTTCCAAATCCTGTGTACAAATAAGTTATTAATATCATTGAATTATTATGGATTAGTCTGTTATTACATTTTTAATTAATGTTTAAATGTGGTCAATTATTCATTTGTTGAAATTTGACTTATTTTAATTTGGAGTGGACTCTACTCTAATATTATTTTCTTATTTTATTAGCTGTTGCCAGCGACTTCGTCCGCGCGGACTTCATTTACTCCGCACTGCTCCTCCCCCGTAGGTGATAGCGTGATAATATGTAGCCTATATGTTGACCCGACCTATTAGTAATATTCATGCAAAATTTGAAGTAAATCCACGCAGTACTTTTTGAATTTACCCCGGACATACATACAGACAGACAGACAAAAATTCTAAAAACTATATTTCTGGCTTCGATATCGATTGTAGATCACGTCCCAAGTATTCTTTTAAAAAAATATTCAATGTACAGTTTTGACTTTCCTACGATTTTATTATATGTATAGATTTCTTTCGCCGTGTTGGTCCCGGCCTCCTTTGAAGAATAGGCCAACTGCCGTTCTGCCAGGCAGGTCGTAAAAGGCGACCGATTGGCTATCGAGTCACTAACATCGTGGCTACTAGGTGGTAGAGTTCTGCATTGTCTCGCCTGGGTCTGGTACCACCGCCTTACCTATTCCTGCCGCAATAACGTCAGTGCTTGTTGCTGTCGTGTTCCGGTTTGGAGGGTAAGGTAGCCGGTAAACTTATGCATGTGGCATTAGACCTCGCCACAAGATAGCAACGCACCATTAACACCTTTGGTGTCTATAGGCGATGGGTGACTCTTTCCATCAGGAGACCCATCTGCTTGTTTGCTATCTTATGATATAAAAAAAAAAGTATAGATTATATTATTGTCTTGTATTAGTAATTTGAATTATAAACTTGGTTTTGTAATTATTTACTTTGATTAATTGCCCTGACAACATAATGGTATCTATACATCTACCTATGTATATAAAAAACGATGTGCCCCAAACTGGTTTTATTAGAAAGGCAATAATGCAATAATTTTTCAATAGTATTGATTTTGCCATATATTGTATTTCATTAGTTTACTTCTTGTCGAATTGTAGATTGTATACCATATGGTAGCGTTTGAATGTTAGGGATGGAAGGATAGTGAAAGAGTAAGAAGTCCGAATTAAATACGACAAACCAGAAGGCAGCTCATAAATAATTGCCTATTTATTAATGCCAAAATATCCCTTTGAATGTTCTCGTCAACGAATATTACATGCTTTTTTTATACATACAATATTAATCAGCATATTCGGCAGAGTTATCCGCCCAGATCCGATCAAAATCCAACCTCCCGGCGCTCCCGTTGGACCCGTCCACCGGACACCGTTGAAAATCCATGCATTTTGAAGGTGTTCAAGTACATACACACATACACAAGAATTATAAATGTCATAGTGTTAATTAATTCTACAAGTACGTATCTACAATTATGCGTTCTAAATATTTGAAACGCTAAGTTCAAACAATTTGGCTTGGGTGACATTGATCTATTGATTGATCATTGATAAAAATCTTTAAGATTTTGAAATTATTGTCCTGTGTTTTAACATTTAGCGAGATCAAATAGCAACGACATTTGAAAGTCACATCCTTAAAATAGAATAAAGGCACTCGTGTTGGTGAAACCACTTTAAACGGACGGATCAACGCGTTCCACTAATTTTAAACTTCATAAATGTGACTGATCACCAAATTTTATTTGTAATAACACAAATATTCGAGGCGCGTAGATGAGAAGAGGAGTTAACTTAGACGGCGGCGACTCCAAGTAGCTCAGCAGCAGCACAAAAGGCTCTGTCCAGCAAGTTCCAGGAATAGCTCGTTACCAAACTAAACGTGTAGCCAAAGCATTCTATCGCCGTGTAGATATTATTGTCATACCCACTCCTTGCTTCTTGCCAGGTGCTTGGCAAGTAAAAAAATTTACTATATACCTCAAAGAACTTTACCTCCTGAAATTGACAAAATGAATTGATAAAAATTTAACTTGACAACATGTGTACAAACTTTACAAACAAAATCGTTTTGGTTTTGTACACATTATGCTCAAGAGGACCTGGACTTAAATTCGAGTCTAAGAATTCGTTCTTAATATTTTTCAGTTTTTTTGCAAACATAATTTGCCCAAGACGGAATATAAGCCCGATATGTATGACACCTGTCACGTCTTAGAACTTAATACACTAATCGCAAATGCACTAGTTGTACTTATGTCTATCTCTGAGGGCACACGAGCGTGAGCTTATTTTTTATTCTTATCAAATAAAAATTTTATTCAAACAAGCAGACATCTCTTCTTGACCGCCGGTTGAGTGGAGTCGGTTGAGTGGTTAGCCAAACTAATCACGAATCGATGATGTTCGGGTCGATTCCCGATAGGGACAAACCTTTGTGTAATGAGCATGCAGTACGTAGTCATCATGTCATGAGTCATCAACAAAAATCAGTGAAAAGTGATTTAATTGGCTTCGATGACTCGCTGCATTTTAACACGAACGTACTATAGATGTTTGTGTTTTTGGATTTGGGTGTTTATTATGTATGTTACAGTATTTTTACATCTGTTTCTATAAATTGGTGTCGTTAATTAAAACCCATAATACGAATAAAATAATTTGCTTACTTTGGAGTTAAAAAATCTCTCCTAATGCAATTGTCTCTTAAATATGTACGATAGATAAAATAATAGTAATAATAGTGTTTTGTCTTCGGCATTACAACAACAACAACAACAAATACCAACGTTTTGGCCGCAGACATAGACAAAGCTGAGATTCCAATTTCAGAAGAAATATTCTTATATATATATATATATATATATATATATATATATATATATATATATATATATATATATATATATATATATATATATATATATATATATATAATATTCGTGATCTGGCAAGAAATAATCACGAAAATACAGCCGGGCAGGAAGTTACATGGTAATAATTTTCCGAGAGGACTGCTAGTACGGAGTTAAAATTTTCGTTAAATTATTGTATATAAATTTGGTTAGAAAATGTACTTTAACGGGAAATACGTCATCAAAGCCTCATCAATCAAATCTACAATATGTTGGTCCACTTGAATGATCACGTAATTGTTTGCAAAAGAGATAATTAATATTCAATTCCTACACTAATCGCTGTTTTATTGATGACTCGATTAAACAATAATTAATCAATACATGCGGAAAGTCAACCACAGCAAATGAATAAAAGTTTATCGGAACCAAAACAGGATAACTTTAATGTTTAAGTAACCCTGCGCTATTGTAAAATGTGTTATCAACTAAATTCAAACTAAAGTTGCGAATAAACTTTTCAACTATTATGTAACTACAACCGGATCGGAATCTCTGATGGGATCCTCAAACCAATCTTATAATTCTTTGTAATATGAAATAATTCTTGCAATTTATGATACATTAATTAAAAATAAAATAGGCTAGTGCGTGTCGGACCACGCGCAATATAATGTTTCGTAGTTGTCCATTACAATAATGGGTGCTAAGAAGATTGATCTTCATCTCTAATAACCGCAATTGATATATACAAAGAACATATTTTAACCTTTTCAACACTAATACCAAATATGCACGATGTTACTTTTGTCGACTGTTATTCATACATTTGTAAAGCTTACTTAGCTGTAATGGTTTTTCTTTTAACTTCATTATATATACTGTTACGTGTAGTAATCGTGCAGCAAAATTTTACGAGAATTACGCGGATGAAGGAGTACGAAGTTTGATTTTTTATATAGTTCTCTTTAATCTATTCACCTTATTTTTTATATAGTTCTCTTTAAATAGTCATACCGATGACATAAATGCATGTTGCCAAGCGGCAACTCGGTGTCATATTACTTAAACCGTTTTTTTTTTTAAACTGTGGAAAATAATTGTTATATATTTATCATAAAATATACAGAAAAATATCTATGACGTTTTACGGTTAAGTTAAAATATATCAAAAAAAGATTAAAGTATACGAGATATTTTTCATATATTCTTTATGCAATGACATCCTTAAGCAAGAATGCAAAAAATCTACCTGTTTTTAAAAATGTTTGTAGGAGTTAAAACTTCACTTTAAGGATAAACATGCATTTCATCGCGATTTTCGAAAATCAAATTTTCACCAGATTTCCACGTTTTAAACTCGTAGAAAGCTTTTTTTACTATTATCACGAAACTGTCAGTATGACTGTATTTTTTTCATAGAACTATTTTTTAGGAAGGTTGTGTTAAATGTCAGATTAAATAATCTGACATTTTATACAACCTTTTATACAAAGTTTTTTTCACCGTCTTTTATATTTGTTTAAATATGGTAAATCTATTGTAACTTTGAAAGCTTATTGTAAAAGCGTACGACACAACAAGATTATATTGAGGGGAACGGAGATCACTATTACCAGACATAGGCAGTACTCCCACTTGGTGACACGACATACTTAAAATACAAAAATAAAGTATTACTAGCTGTTGCCCACGACTTCGTCCGCGCGGACTTTGTTTATTCCGCAAAGCACCTCCCCCATATGTGATAGCGTGATAATATGTAGCCTATATGTTGACCCGACCTATTAGTAATATTCATGCAAAATTTGAAGCAAATCCATGCAGTACTTTTTGAGTTTACCCCGGACATACATACAGACAAACAGACAAAAATTCCAAAAACTATATTTTTGGCTTCGATATCGATTGTAGATCACGCCCCAAGTATTCTTTTAAAAAAATATTCAATGTACATACTACAATCTTGTAAATCTACAATCTACATACATTCAACAAATCATAATTAACTTTTAAAAAAGGTGTAAAGCGGGGTCAAAGGGGGGAAGAATTCGATTCGATATCGATTGTAGATCACGCCCCAAGTATTCTTTTAAAAAAATATTCAATGTACAGTTTTGACTTTCCTACGATTTTATTATATGTATAGATCACGGCGGTTCCGTTGCAATTAGGCCGAGCAAACCGTCTAGGTATAGACCATCTAGTGGACCACGATTTACCGGTTAGCTGGCTGACAAAATAGTGGTGATTCCTATCGCTGTATTTTTATCGACCGAATAACTATTATCGCTTATTTCTAGCGAAAAGTGGAGCCGACAGCTTTACGTCTCATCAAAGGCACGTGGGTGGTAACACGTCACCCACCTGACTCCGAGCTGCTGCTGAGATATTGGATTTTGGATAAAAAGTATCTTCACGCCCTTATCCCCGAATGGGTGGCAGAAGTACAACAAGTGCACCCACGATTAGCCGAAGATACTTGGTCCCACAAATGTGATAGGTGGCAAGCCTATCGCCGACCGAGCACTTTCCAATCCCGGGCAACTTTGTGTTTATCAGAAAAATGCAAAAACATTTTTTTGTGCCTGACCCGGGAATCGAACCTGGGACATCATGTAGTCAACGCCATCGCTGGACCACTAGACCACAGAGGCGATTTTGGAAAAAATCTTGAATAAACTCAATAACACTTTTACCTGACTCGGAAATTGAACCCGTGGTCTCGTGATTTGAACTTAAATAACCACGAGGCAGACACTTAAAATATATGACGATATAAATCTACCTACGAAATTTACGAACTAACAATGTTTTAAACGTTAAAAATGTGCTTGACCTGGATTTCAAGGCAAGTTCGAGAAAAATAACATAAACATACAGGTTGACTAGTAAAAGACTGTAATGAAGTAAGCTGTGAAGTACTAGATATCAAAGAACATTGTTTACAAACAGCGATATGCCAAACTATGACTGTTGACATCGTTACTTACGTACGCAAGGAGGTAAACATTATTTTTACATTTTATCAAAAAGACTAGTCTAGTAGATCGCCTATATCGCCTACGAAGTGACTCTGAGTATTAATACTAATTACTAAGTTCTAATTAAGTTGAGGTCTACTATGTAGTTAAGCAATATTCTACCGCCCCGTTGGTCGAGTGGTTAGTGACCCTAACTACGCAATCGACGGGGCTCGGGTTCGATCCCCGACGGGGACAAGCATTTGTGTGATGAGCATAAATGTTTGTATTTCTGGGTTTGGGTGTTTATTAAATATATTCTAGTATTTATATATGTATTTCTATGTATTAGTATAGTTGACTAACACCCATAACACAAGCAAATAATTTGCTTACTTTGGGGTTAGATCAGTAAGTGTAATTTGTCCCGTGAATATTTATTATATTTATTTATTTTTTCTCTTTTTGTTATATTTTTATTGGTTACTTAAGACCTTTAACTTTCGTGTCCTTAAATCCTTCAATATGGACAATCTGTTACCAGTCAACCTGTATACGATTTTAGGCAATATGCTAGCAACTATTTGTTTATAGGTATGTGCTTGGCTGTGTGTTTGTTTAGGTGTGTATGTATACGTGCATACCTCGGTCACGGTTATCCAACTTCATATAAACTGACAAAGCGCGAGCTGTGTAAGCGCCTCGATCTCGCCATTGCGCTCGGTTTACAGACAGTCCATGCTATGGTAATTTAGCACTATAAAATATTTGATAATTGTATTAAAAATAACGTCATCTAGGTCACGAATTGAAAAAGATTTTATTTCTAAAGACTTAAGATCTGGATTCAAGGTTTTTGCCACTACATACGAATATTAAAAATAACCTTTCAATGTCTTAAATATATATTTTTAAATAAGATATTACATAACATTATATTTTTTAACTATCTGAACAATAAACATATATTGTTTTGTGGTATATACGCTTATTTTTCAAAATAACAAAGTTTGGCCAATCTATCAAACAAAAAACAACACAATTACAAATGGCGTCGTCATGGTGTTAAATGTTGATACTCGTGCGCATTTTATTATTGAAATTCAGTTTGTTTTGTGTGTATTAGTGTTATTTTCGTTGAGTTTGAACTTTTATTCTCCGGATTGCTTAATCGTGACACAAAACTAATATATTGTGCTATTTATTGTGAGTTAATAAAATCTTAAATATAATATGAATGTTTTAATTCTGAATATATAACATTATACAGCGTGGCAATCAAACGAAGTTGCAAAAGGACTTGTCAGAGTTAAATTTTGTTTGAATGGCACGCTGTATAGTGTTTGATAAATTCCTATTTACTATTAAAATTTCAATAAAAAAATAGGTACCCATATTAAGCTGTCGAAACAAAATAGTTTTCATGCTATAAGATAAATGACGCCAGTAGTACGTCATTATAGATTTAGAAAGTTGCCTATCTATACCTATAGTAATACACATATTTATCTATGAGATAGTCGCGACTGTGCCTCCGTAAAAAACGGACGGTCTGTGTTTTTTAAACAATAACTGCGCGTTTTTTTACTAAAAATAAGTCAAGTACATATTTAATATGACGAGTGTATACAGACACGTTACAACACGCTCGAGTTCAGATATATTGTTATCGAGCCACATTCTATCGCGCAGCGCGCACTTGAATTACTAGTATATAAGGTTAAGGAAATTCCAAGTAAAATTACAGTTTAATAAACATATTTATTAACCGATGTGTGACTTTCATTTAATCAACGTAATACTACCAATCAAAATACAACACGCATTTTAATTGAACACTTCCTACTCAATTCACAATGTATTTTATTTGTTTATATAAAAAAGTATATTTACAATCAAAAAACTAAATGGAAACACAAAGTAGGCAAATGTAATTAAAATGCTGGAGGCGGGCAGCCCTATTGCATGTTTACGTACCGTGAGGCTGTAGGTATTTATTTCAAAGATTTTAATTTCAATATAAAAACGCGAATTTTCTTTATAAACGTGCGTTATTTAACAAAAACAAATAGTGTTTAGGTTATTATACGTAATAAGGTAATTAATAAATAATATTTCAAATTCAATCAGCTAGCATGTAAAAATTTACCACGCGATATACCAGATCCGTTATAAAAATAATTGAATTAAGCTACCAAACAATGCCTTTGCAATCGGACTGGGTTGATAAATGACTGAACATATTGAAGGACACGATAGCTAATGGTCATAACTCATAAGTAAACACCAAAAATATATTTGACTTTCCCGTTGATCTACGATCCCGTCGATCTATGTTTGACCCCGGATCTTCAACTATTTCTACCCCAAATTTAATGAAAAGTCGGTCCAGCGGTATATATATATATATATATATATATATATATATATATATATATATATATATATATATATATATATGTGTGTGTGTGTATATATATATACACAGACTGACTGGTGAGTTCCCTTCTGGTGAACTGGTGAGACCGCACGTGTCACGCAGGTAGTGAGGTGGATAGCGGCGGCGTGTCCTTTATGTCGACTAGCGTGGCGCGCTTAGAGAATATAATATCCACATTTCACTTATTTTTAGAGAAATATTGGTCAAAAGTTAAGCCCCTGATTTTATTATTTCATTTTAACGAGAATCAAGTACCGAGTACTCTCCAGAAATATCGAAGTTAACTCACCAGTCAGTCTGCATATTTAACTGCAACCCAGAACATGAGTAAACTAAACTAATAATGATGATAAGCGAAACTACACTAATAATGATGAGATAATAATGTGCAAAGAAAAGTAAGAACACGAACGATCTCTTGCAGAACTTTACTATTCTATATCAAATAACCACAATGGTAGTGAATTATCTAGCTAATGGCTGGTTTGGTTTGCTATTTTACGAACTGTCTGGCAGGTAAGCAGATGGTCTGTTTTTCGAAAGAGGCCTGGACCCGGTCGAGATGCTGCAAAACTCTACAAGAGTAATATATATTTTGGCAAACCTCCGCCTTTTACGAACTGCCTATCAGCATAGCACATAGTCTATTTCAAGTCAAATGGCCTTATTCAACACGGGGTAATCGCATGTATGTATAAATAAATATATTTTACACTTTTTATCGTCGTCACTTGGTGAAAGACCATTTGAAGACAATATTTGCTAGCTGATAACACTTGTACTGTTTCACAATAAGATAATTATATTTAATTTCCGACCGGTTTCGGTTACACAAGTATCCTCAGGGTATTTACAATAATTATTCCTTAATTTTTCCTTAATAATAATTATTGTAAATACCCTGAGGATGCTTGTGTAAGCGAAACCGGTCGGAAATTAAATATAATCGCATCCTCAGGGTATTTACAATAATTATTCCTTAATAATAATTATTGTAAATACCCTGAGCATGCTTGTGTAAGCGAAACCGGTCGGAAATTAAATAGAATTATCTTATTGTGAAACAGTACAAGTGTTATCAGCTAGCAAATATTGTCTTATAAATAAATAGTTCGGATAATCAAAAAGTGCACGCCTCAAAAAACGTTTTCGTAATTATCTGTATATGAGGGATTCAAATTTAATTTAAACGAAATAATACGGACTAAATTATTAAACAAATACTAAATGTCAGATAGGTATAATAATAAAAAAATTCAAGGCCGCGTGGCGTTCCATCACAGTCATGGTCGAACAATAGAATTATTGTCATTAAATTTTGTTTTGACATATTATTATGAAACATGAAGAATTTATGAACATCATTGATATAAATAAATAATCAAGGGACAAATTACACTTACAGATATAACCACAAAGTAAGCAAATTATTTGCTTGTGTATGGTGTTAGTCAACGATGCTAATACATAGAATACATATATAAATACTAGAATATATTCAATAAACACCCAAACCCAGAAATACAAACATTTATTGCTCATCACACAAATGCTTGTCCCCGTCGGGGATCGAACCCGAGCACCGTCGATTGCGTAGTCAGGGTCGCTAACCACTCGACCAGCGGGGCTGTCAAATCCATACTATTTATAAATGCGAAAGTCTATCTGTCTGTCTGTTACGCTTTCACGGCTAAACCGCTGGACCGACTTTCATGAAATTTGTCATGGAAGTAGTTGAAGAGCCGGGGTCAAATATAGACTATTTTTTTTTTCAAAAATCCAAAAAGGGTTGAAATAGGGGATGAAATTTGTATGAAAAGCTATCTAGATGACATGTTAATCTACTCGCGGGCGAAGCTGCGCGGGTCAGCTAGTATGATATAAAAATATGAACATGTAATATAAAATGATGAACACAGTTTTTTTATTTTTGTTAAGTTTTGCGGCCTGATCGTATCAGATCCGTACATACATAGTTTAGGGTTCCATAACTTATAAGGAAAAACAAAACTCTTATAGGATTACTTTATTGTCCGTCAGTCCGTCTGTCAAGACTCATTTTCTCAGCATTGCGTAGAGGTATCAAGTTAATATATATATATATATATATATATATATATATATATATATATATATATATATATATATATATATATCAAATACCTACTCGGATCTACGGTCCCTCTTAGCTGTGAAAAAATTTGACTTGTAAGTCAACGCGACCAAAAATAGGACAGTTATGGCTGATTGCACCTTGTCTTAGGACAGTAGTATCATGCTATCACACTCTTTTCATTAAAGAAGAGAAGTGACAGCATATTACTTAGGAGTTTCCTACCCTAAGAAAATGTTGGTGCAATTGGCCATTAATGTCGCATTTTTTGCGATTTCACGTAGGAATCAAGACCTATAAGGTATCTTCCCGTTGACCTAGAATCATGAATTTTATGTGTATCTAAGGTTACCCACAAGTTGGTACGGAACTCTCGGTAAGCGAGTCCAACTTGACTGGCACTGGCACTTGACCGACCAAAAGTGCAATATAAATAAAATAGAGACATTTTTACTTTAAAAAGATGCTTGAATTCGATCGAGAGTAGAGCACTTCATTCGCATTGAGGCAATAATGAAAAATACACTATAACCAAAGGATATAACATTGGAATTCTTAAAATCAATTACATTTTATTCATTAAGGAAAGAATTTTAATAACGTTAATTTTTTTATTGCCTTATTAATAAGCGAATAACCTGTCGCCTATAACGCAAATAATGAGGCTTTGGTTCAATTCCTGACAAGAACCGGCATTATTAAATAAATTTTAGTGTTATATATATATATATATATATATATATATATATATATATATATATATATATATATATATGTGAAAAGGTAGTGTCATCGATTAACAACACCTTTATCACAAGCAAATAATAATTTGGTTACTTTGGGTTAAGATGAATTGGTGTAATTTATGCAACGATATTTTGGTATTTATATCTAGATATTCGTCGTCTCAGAATTTTTATAAGTCTTATTAAGCTAAACAACTTTCTTACATATAATATTCATGTATTTCTTATGATGGGGCCGCATCTACGTATATCATCACAAAGGTTGCGCCATGACATGATACACGCGATGTGACCGGCTGTTATTATCGGCTATCGTCGCGAATATTCGAGCTGCGTGTACATTGTTACACGGGTAGTGATACATCAAAGGATTTTAGTGCGCCAACCTATCGCGCTGAGTATTCAGGTGTTAATTTTGGCCGTTACTTTTGATCAGCTTAGACATTGTAAAAATGGAGTGAATCGATAAAATGGGTTGATTGGGAAAATAATAATGAATGGATTGGGAATGATAGGTTTCTTCTTTTTAGATATTAATTAATGCTTTATGTAATTGTTCGCATATAAGTGGAAGTAAAGAAAGTCGTCGTCCATAGTTAAACGTTTGAAAATGATTTCGACCATCTTGGATTATTCTACAATGGTTCATACAAAATGTCAAAGACACTAATATGACCACAACTTTTATCGCGATAACTTTTTAATGTCAAAAAGTACAAAGCCTGGGCACGAATTATTTCAGGACGATACACACAGGTGCGGCCGAAGTATTACAGTTACGACCGCGTTCGTAAAACCGAATTCGTTCATCGTTTGTAAGATCTTACCAGAAGCCTTCTGATTTATTCCGAATAATTTATATATAATCATTGCTCAGTGTCCACACTAAAACTCTATTTAAAAACTGGTAAAATAATTATTGACATCTGATCAGTAATCACAAATTTACATACTTACCTTTTAATTATTCAAAAACTTACATACTTGCCTTTTTAGCCATAGCTTCGTCGTTATTATTCTACAAAAACAGTTTTATTCTGCCAGAAAAATAATTATGTGAATTTTCTAGACCAGAAATTCCTAAACTTATTTCGTCTAACGACTACTTTGAAAATCAGTTATTTTGCAGCTCCCCCCATTTTATTTTCACTTTAAAAACCTCAATAATATATTTGTCTTGCCTGGAGTTTAATCAAAACGATATTCTAAACGAGACATTTCTACTAGAGAGAGCAATAATAATGCAACTTCACAACAATATTGACAACAATATTAAGACTACGTTTTACCTATTCAAAATTAACTAATAATCAACATTTGTTTTAAAACTAATCTAAGTGAAAGAAAAATCTGATGATTTTTAACAAGTTTGTTAATATCAGATTCTAATTGACTCTAGAACAGCCGTAAGTCACCGCGTTCAATGACGTGCAAGCGATTCCTTTTTTCAACCGTCTTTCCAAAAGGAGGCTATTCTCATTTCGGTTCTATTTTTTTATGTTTGTTACCTGAAGTGGGTCACTTATGAACAGAGTTCGAGAGGGTATACTTGCCGTGTGGTGTCATTTCACTTTGGTTAAGATCATTTCAATTTGGATGCAAAATTCCGGAGATATAGGAAATGGGAAATCGGTTACTGCAGATTAACTGCATTAAAAATTACTAGTTAGCTGCATTCTAATATTATGCAGTAGGAGGATTTTAATAAAAGAAGCTAAAGTTACAAATCACTCATCGCCCCTAAAATCACATCAGCGTGCCCCAATTTTTTCTAGGCCCCTTAGCGCCCCCTCTAGGCCTCCAGCGTCCACAAGGGGGCATTATCGCCCACTTTGACAAAGAATGTTCTAGAGTCTAGACCATTGTTTGGGTAGAACTTAACAACGGCGGATATTATGCCAGTCAATTGCATAGTAATTTACCTATATTTAAATTTATGAAAATATATGGACGTAATAATATTCTGAAGTTTTTATTAGCCATTATTCACGTGGAGAATTTTTCAAAGCATCCTTACAACCCACGAACTGTCACTCCCGTTAAATATTCATCACTCTATACTCAAAGCTTTAACCACCAACCACTGTTTTTTAAATTAGTTCACTCATATTCAATCCTTAATTCAAAGCTGTCACTGTTCAATTTTCTCTACCTCACTGTACCGTTTTATCTTTGTTAACAGATGAATGAATTCTCATACTGTATGAGATTATGGGAAAATTGTACGTTTATATCGCCTCTGTATGCAAAGTATCGTTAATCTGAAAAATATAAGCATTAGATTATAATCTAAATGCTTTTAATATCGTTACTTTTAAATGGGATAATGTATGTGCTATGGTGTGTGAAATAGACAAAGAGTCGTGTAAGAAAAAGTGAAATTCAGATAAAACAAAAAAAAAATTGTACGATAATAATTAAATTCTATATTACAATGTCAGAATTAATAGGTAGTCTAAAGAAGATAGTCAATGAAAGTAAGTACTAAAATTTACGATATCCTGCGGAAGTGATAGATGTATGTCAGAAAGCGTAAGTAGAATCAATGCGGTTGAGATGAAGTCGCTATGGAAAATATGTGGCGTAACATTCGTGGGCTGCAAAAAAAATTAATGCATTCGTAAAAGTTAATCTATATTATCTATACGTATATTAATATTATAAATGCGAAAGTTTGGATGTTTTAATGGATGTTTGTTACTCAATCACGCAAAAACTACTGATCGGATTTGAATGAAATCTGGCACACAGGTAGATGATGACGTGGAATAGTACATAGGCTACTTTTTATCCCGGAAAATTAGCTGAATCCGCGGTATTCACAATAAACTGTTATAATGCAGTGGGCTGCACGCTACAGCTAGTATATATTATTTATTGATAAATCGTATGTTAAACGCTTAGTACCACTTTTTGTTTACTAAGGAGATAAAAGGTTAAAAATTATTCATAGAATCCACTCCCGTACTTGGTGCCGCCTACTGCGCGCAGTGTAAACGCAAAGAACGTGGCGCGTACTTATTTATCTGGTGTTTTATTTTGATAACATTTTCATATCTTCTGAATTAAATGTCCGATCACAACGTGAATTTTGATTAGATTATTTGGAAAAAGGTAGGTAAAGACTAAGGTATTAAAAGGTCGGTGCAGTTTGTCCCTGAGGCTTTATAGGATTTCGCTAGAAATAAGCGACAATCGTTAGTACCAGGTCGGTAAAATGCGGCGAAGGGGATCACTATTCACCTCGCCGACAAACCGGCGGTGGTAAAGCGAAGTCTATTAACATTAGGTTTATTGTGCCTACCATGCGAGGAAACTGACGCGGGCGTGATAATACTTATTAAAAAGATAATCGACATATGGTATTTCGAAATTTCTTGAAGATACTGAGGAGTTCTCTAAAACTGTTGTTCATTATTTTGGTCTATTATCAATAGGTGCTTTATAATTTATAAAGCGAATGCTGTAAGTAAATATTTTGTAGGTCATTTTTAGGATTCCGTACCTAAAGGTAAAACGGGACCGTATTACTAAGCCTCCGCTGTCTGTCTGTCCGTCTGTCTGTCTGTGCCCAGGCTGTATCTCATAAACCGTGATAGCTGGGCTGAAATTTTCACAAATTATGTATTTCCGTTGCCGGTGTAACAACAAATATTAAAAATAAAAAATGAATATATTAAAGGTGGGTCCCATGCAATAAACCTGTATTTTTCGTATTTTTTCGCTATGATGATACGGAACCCTTCGTGCGCGAGTCCGACTCGCACTTGTCTAGCTTTCACATATCGAGCTACGAAAACTCAATGTATTGAGTTTTCGTACCTAAAATATTTTCGTTACAAATATACATAATTTTTTAAACGTAGAAAAAACCGACTTCCCATCTCTTTTTCAAAATCGGTTCATAAATAACTGAGTTTTGAGATAACAAACATAACATAAAACATACAGCCGAATTAAAAACCTCTTTGAACAGTCTGTGTGGATGAGGTCATGCTGAAGATAAAAATAGAACGACGCAACTATCGACAGTAATAATTCAGGTTTTTGACATATGTGAATAAGGCTCGTTAGCTTAGCGGTTAGAGCGCCCATTTATTTGAAAAATAGAGGTGGTCGGGGGTTCAAATCCCTCACGAGCCGATTTTTTTTTTATACTCTTCGTCAAAAAGTTTTTCAATATTTACAATATATTTTTTAATGTAAAGGCGGACTGATAATATTTAACATTACATATCAATCCTTTTTAAAGCTTATATTTAACATAATACCTATAATTTTTTATGTTTAGTAGATATTTGAAGATATCAATTCTTTTTTATCTTTCAAAGCGCTTAGTATTAACGATATTTAAATGTCCTCAAGTCCTCGGACAAGGTTTTACTACGTACTTTTATTGTATACATGGGCGTACCGAAGGGCGGGGGGGGGGGGGCAGGGAGGGGCAGCTGCCCCCCTGGAATTTGTTTACCTCTCTACTAAATTTGTTGTAAGTAAAAATATAATAAGATAAAAATATAGTCTTAAAATGTTACGGTCGCTCCCCCCCCTCCCGGTCCAGAACCTGGATACGCCCATGATTGTATACAAATACAAAAGTACTTCACACTAAATATTTTTGATAAATAATTTAGTTACAAGTGTACATTTAACATTATTATAAGCTTGTCGGTATATTATCATATTGTTTAGTTGACGGCTACTTCCTATTAATAGAGTGTTCAGCGGAGCGAGGGCTCCTTCATCGATCTGGGTAGGACACGCCGCCAGCGATGTCGGACACCTTGGCGTTAATATTTTAGATACGACGATTAAATTTATAGCTGCACTGGAATTGAAAGATGCACTATGCATTACCCCAGCTCTTACCTATTGATTAATATCACTGCGTAATAACTAATAATACTATTTTACTAGCGATCGCGCTGGGGCCGAAATTCGGCCATACATTAAACAATAAAATTTATAAGTTTGACTTTAAACTTTCGACTTAAAGAAAATAGTATACATATTATCACGTATGTTACACAAATGTGTGTAATGTTTATTTTTATTAATTTAATGTATTTCTAATGTATATTAAAAAAAAGTATCCACGCCCATATCCCCGAAGGGATAGGCAGAGGTACAACATGTGCACCCACAATTAGCCGAAAATACTTGGTCCCACAAATGTGATAGGTGTCAAGCCTATCGCCAACCGGGCACTTTCCAATCCCGGGCAACTTTGTTTTTTTCAGAAAATTGAAAATACACTTTTTTATGTGCCCGACCTCATGCGGTCAACGCCAACGCTGGGCCACTAGACCACAGAGGCGACCATTAAATGTATATTAAATATTATATATTAAAATATTAAGTTTCTGCTGCTCTCAACAATGTAAACTTTAACTGTGCCAAATTTCAAACTCCTCCGTTTACGTGATCGTCATAAAAAGGGGTACAAAATATTTGCTTCAAGTATTAATATATAAAAAGATATTACGAAATATCGCAAATACTACTACGATATAACTTTCTAATACTTATTTTCTAATTACTAAAAGCTAATAAGCTTTTAGGTAGGAAAATAATTTGCTTAAAGTTTGTATAAATCGGTCAGCTTCGGCGGTTTGTTTGTGAGCGTCGATCGGTATAGACCATGAAGCCGTATTACATCTGGAAGCAACACTTCTAATACATACTTGAAATCAAATTTCAAATACTGCTGCCATCTTCTGAAATCTAACCCTCTCTTTCTAACAGAGCTGTATAAAAAGAGATGGGGATACCTCATAAACAGAGATGTAACGTAAATATTTGTTTCAATTGATTAATACGAGTGCTAGCTCCACTTATACCTAATACTTCATGGTATAGACGCCTGACGTTCTGGGTTCAAATCCTGGGTCAGAAAAATCGTCCTGATTTATGTCCCATGGCGGTGGTCAGCATTGTACATTGTACAATGCTGACCTGCTGGTTACATGTAGAGAAGCTACACTAAACTAATATATTTTTCAATATTTTATTTACCACTTTTTCGAGCCTAATATGTATATTTATGCCAAATTACAGCTTATCTATGAGTCAGACTGCGGACGGACGGACGGACGGATATAGCGAAACTGTAAGGGTTCCTAATTTACTTCGGAACTCTAAAACATAGTTTACTTAAAAGGCTAACTTAATAATGGTACAATGTGTCAGAACTAAGAGATTTTATCATTTGACAGAGAAAATATATTCATTATAAAATATATAAGTCACGGACCAGCGCCCACTCCAGTTACGTTATAATATAATAGTTGACATCATGAAAAATTGATTTGCGTGAGCCTTCTACTAAACAGAGAGCCTCGGCCCCTATTCACTTAAATTATTGTTTTGAAAAGCAGAAAACGTGAATTCATTTACAAAAGAGCGCTTTTTTATGTTTTTATTACATTTGCTACATTAATTTATTTGTCTGTATTTTTGTTTCAAAATATAATTGATATTTCAGCCTTCAACTTTTTTGCAATGGTAAATAGATTGAGAATATCACCGTCAACCAATATTTACAGACTTGACAATATAGAACTCATACGGCGCAATTATTTTTACGGATATCTATTTTTATTAGTTTTTAATCCCCTCCTTCCCTATATAATAAAAAATAAGAATAAGCCGACCCCCTCCCCCTGTTTAATATTCATTGCGTCTAAAGATGAGTGATTACACTTTTGGTTTATTTGTAGAAACAATTTTTGGGAATGTTAATTTGGGAATGAACAAAGGAATCATTTTTAGTGGTAGCAAATAATTCGCACCTCGACACCCATGAGATTGCTCGAGCTTTTTCAAAGTATAAGTTTAAAAAAAGTATAAGATTACAAGTTAACGCTTTTACGCTAATCCTACGTAAGAACTAGCAAGACTAGCTCCTACTCCTTGTAAGAAAAAGTAAAACATGGTCGACCCTAGCCCCACTCCTAACCTAACTCATCTTACATAATAAACAAATTGCCCCTATGTACAAATAATGTTATTGTTATATGATATAATGTATCTGGGCAAAATAACACCGTATTCATCCTTTGTTAAATAATATTTAACGTAACAGTCATGCACTATCTATGAGCACGCCGGATGATCTAGCTTACGGATTACGGAGGAGTGGGCAACTTGACCGCTGCGGGATTTCGTCATCTGCTCTCTTTCCATAGTATTTGCCAGTTTCCGGTTTAAATTCTTAGATCGAGGATTTCGATCGATTCAAATTCAAAACGTTCAAGTTTTTCAGATGGTCAAAATCAATATTACTTAAGAGAATTAGTTGTAATATAAAAAATGCAACAAATACCACTGGCTTAAATTATATAATAGTTATCTATTATCGTAATCACTAGTTTCGGTATATATCGGTACCACCTCCTTACTACCGCCTATTCCTGCTACAATAATGTCAATGCTAGTTGTTGTCATCTTCCGTTTTGGAGAGTGAGGTAGCCGTTAGACTTATGCATGTGGCATTGCCATGTCACATACGAATAGCAACGTACCATTAACAACTTTGGTGTTTAAACGCGATGGTTTCTCTTTCCATCAGGAGAGCCATCTGCTTGTTTGCTAACTAAAGATTTAAAAAAGTATAACAACACAGTTTATGTTATAACGAACGGACTTGTAGTTCTCGTTTCAGAGAGGGTATTTTTCGGCACTAAAATAATCTTACTGAAGTCAGCAGTCGAAATTTTTAGTGCCATTGGAAGGAGATACCCGAGACATTTGATCAGCTGACATCTGGTTAATTGAGATTATTTACGGTACGTAATATAATATCTCTTTGATAATATTCTACATTACATTTGTAACACAACGGCCGGTTACGTGCGAGTACGACCATTACATGCATAATATGCATGGTAAATGTACAAAACAGCAAAAATTGTAATCACGTTAAGATAACAAAGACCGTGTATATTTTACACTAGCTGTTGCCCGTGACTTCTACTATATGTTATGACTATATGTTGACCCGACCTGTTAGTAATATTCTTGCAAAATTTGAAGTAAATCCATGCAGTACTTTTTGAGTTTACCCCGGACATACATACAGACAAACAGACAAACAGATAAACAGACAAACAGACAAAAATTCTAAAAACTATATTTTTGGCTTCGATATCGATTGTTGATCACGCCCCAAGTGTTCTTTAAAAAAATATTCAATGTACAGTTTTGACTTTCCTACTATTTTATTACATGTATAGATATTATAATATATAAGTATATAGCTGTTATTCATTAATGCCCGAAATCATTTATTATTATTTGTTAAATTTATTATTTTAATGTTGTTTTGTCTATATATAATATCTCAGAATATATGCATCTAATCGACATTAAGTAGTATACTAATAGAATTTATTCTTTCTAATTTCCGAAAGGATAGGCTGTTGCAAAAATTCACAATTTTATAATTAATAAAATTTATTTATTTATTTATTTCAATTTTTGAATAGAAAAAAGAAAGACAAAGAAGTTGCAAATTTTACGAAACAAAATTTTCTCATTTTATTAATCAGAGCGTGTTTTTTCTTGATAAATCTATAATATAGTGACGATATTTCACGCAAGGGCTTCATTGCTATCGTATATTACTACTAAAGACTTAAATTTCTTCTTTTTATAGTTCTAGGGGAACAAAGTGCTTTAATTTGAAAAGGTAGAGCATCTCTATTTAATAATCACATAAAGAACAGCTACGTCGATATAATACGATGCTTGTAAGTTTCATCCACTGCAATAATGATTTTATAAAAATATTTAAAAATGCTTATATTTGTTTTAATGTATATAGATTAAGGTACCTAATACTTCAAGGATTAAAGTTTACATTATTACGTATGTCACATGAATAAAGTGTGTGTAAATATTATTTTTATTAATTTAAATATATTTCTAATTAATTTTATTTAAAATATAGACCGTGGTCCCACAAACATTTTTATTTTTAGTTAATAACAAGCTGATTTTTGTGAAAAGCTACGTTTTGACGAGATACCCATCTTTTCTATCTTCGAAAAATCTCGAATCGGGTGACTAAATTTAGTCTTCGCGCTTCTTCTAATTTTTCGCGTAAATTCCGAAAATTTGTGCGATGAAGCGGAATAGAAAGAGTTTGGGAAGCAGACGATCGAAGACTTAAATTATGCGTGGTTGATAAAAATTTAAATTTAGACTTGAGATACGCAGGGGATAGGGGATCATAAATAATAGAATACAAAGTGCATAAAATCCTGAGCTTCCGACGTTGTGGTACTGTGAGCCATTCGCCTTTTTCGATATTCGGAGACATGATCAAATTTACGAAGACAAAAAACGAAACGAATGGCTTGGTTTAACAACTTATCGAGTTTGTTGAGATGGTAAGTAGGTGCATCAGAATAACATACATCACCATCATCCAATATTGGCACAATGAGCGCGTGCACTAGAGACACATTCGTTTTTACTGGCAAGAGATTACGAAATCTATAAAGAGACCTCAATGCTCCAGTAATTCTGTGACACACACTATTAACCTGGCAATTTCAATTAAAATGACAGTCGATATAAAGTCCTAAGTTTTTAACAGATGAGGAAAATGGAATTTTATTGTCATCAAAAACAATTGGGTAAAGTGAATCGATGTTACATTTCGTCGTTTGATGGATACTCCCAATAATTATCGACTGACACTTCAATGGATTGACCCTGATCCCAAATCTAGCTGCCCAGTCCCTAATTCGGTCAAGGTTACAATTTAGATCATAAATAGCTGACTCAATAGAGTTAATATCGGTATGTATATGTAACTGAAGGTCATCTGCATAAAAAAGATAAGGACAGTCTATCGATGGAGTGACAAAGTTAATAAAGATTGAAAAAAGTAGAGGGGATACAATGCCCCCTTGCGGAACACCTGAAACGAGTTCTTGCCAATCAGAGTTGCCCTTGCCCAAGGCGAACAACTTGACGACGACTACGAAGATATGTAGAAAACCATTCCACCGACGAGTCAGAAAATCTAAGATATTTAAGCATAGCAATTAATATGTCACGATCAACTGTGTTAAAGGCATTAGAAAAGTCAATAAGTACCAAAACAGTAACAAGCTGATTTTCCATTCCCTCTCTTACATCTTCCGTCACTTTGAGTAAAGCAGTTGTGGTGCTGTGACCGGAGCGAAAACCTGATTGAAGTGGACTAAGAATATTGTTATTTATCGAATTCGAGATTTACGCGTAAGACAAAGTTACCCTTGAATTATAATAATAATTAACAAGCTGTTGTGAGAAAGTTAGTTTGGTTTTAAATTGATTATTAACATCAATTTAAAAATCTCATTGTACGAGCCAATGCGTCATTACGCTCGTACGTCACATTTGCCTGAGTATGCATTTCCTAATATTATATTAACTTGTTATAATATTGAATAAACGCAGTGATCAATAAGCAGTCAATCGGGTTTCATTTTCCTCCCGTATATCATATATCATCAGCTGCAGAATCACTCGCCTATCAGATTATCATTTATCAGTTTTATATCAGTCATATCATTAGTAGGGAGAACCCCCTATTTTTTTTGGTCCTTCGAGCCGGATGAACCAGCGACCTATGGATAAGTGGACTAAGAATATTGTTATTTATCGAATTCGAGATTTACGCGTAAGACAAAGTTACCCTTGAATTATAATAATAATTAACAAGCTGTTGTGAGAAAGTTAGTTTGGTTTTAAATTGATTATTAACATCAATTTAAAAATCTCATGATTCCGATATCTTAAGAGTGGAAGACTCGTTAGAAAAACCATTGAATGTGGTAGGACAAAAGTTTTTTCGCGTTTTTCATAAAATAATTAAGCGATTAAAGTAAAAAACTAATTATTGTTATTAGTCAATATTTTTCCTTCACCAAGTTAACATGTTTGAAGACCCTTTATTAGTTTATTAGTTTCCCGATTCGAGATTTTACAAAGAGAGAAAAGATGGGCGTCTCGTCAAAATGAAGCTGATTACAAAACTTCAGCTTATTATTAATCAAAAATAAAAATTAGGTGGTAGAGATATCACCTCCAGGTTTCGTTCTACTGCGAGCACTTGCCTTTTCTTGTTGCAATAGTGTCAGTGTTGTAATAGGTCGGGTGACTAAAGTTTTCATGTTATTAGTAATCAAACCTCTTTGGCTGTACTGAATGTAGCTGGCTGGTTTTAAAACCATTAAATGTGACATTCTGAAGATGCAATAAATAAAAAACTAATTACCGCCATTTTTCAATTGTTTTTGTAGCAAGCAAAATGAACGTATGTGACGAAGAAATTCGATACATTTTCAAGTTTTATTACAAAAAAGGTAACATGCGACGAACGCCGTGAATAAAATTTGTGCAGTTTACGGACCTAATGCGGTATCCATAAGAGTAGTACAAACGTGGTTCAAGCGTTTCAAGTTTGGAAATTTTAGTATGAAAGATGAGGTTCGCTCTGGACGTCCTGTCACAGATAAAATCAGTGCTATATTTGAGAAAGTGGAGCAAGATCGACATATTAGTAGCTACGACATTGCTGAAGAATTGGATGTTGATTATAAAAACAGTTTTACGTCATTTACGAAAGTCTAGGTACAAGAAAAAATTTGACATTTGGGTACCACATGATCGCACTGAGAGAAACCTAATGCAACGTGCTTCCATTTGCAATGCTTTGTTGAAACGCAAAAATTCCGAATCATTTCTTAAACAGTTGATTACGGGTGATGAAAAATAGGTGACTTACGATAAGAATGTGCGAAAAAGATCATGGCTGGAGCATGGATAAGCCCCACAGACTGTGGCAAAGCCCGGCCTGACTTGGAACAAAGTGATTGGTAAGTATATGGCGGGATTGGTAAGGAATCGTCCACTATGAGCTTTTGCCAACGGGTAAAACTATCGATTATGACATCTACTGTCAACAACTGATGAAGTTAAAAAAAAAAACTATTGAAAAAAACCGGCCGGAGCTGGTGAATACGAAGAGCGTAGTGTTCCAGCATGACAACGCCAGACCGCACTCATCTATAGCTACGCAGCAAAAGTTGAGAGAGCTTGGCTGGGATATGTTGATGCATCTTCCGTATAGCACTGACCTTGCTCCATCAGATTTCCACCTGTTTCGGTCATTGCAGAATTCTTTAGGAATAATAAAGCTAACCTCAAAAGAACACTGTAAACACTACCTGTCAGATTTTTTAATCAAAAATGTCAAAATTTCTCCAGGAATGGGATCATGATACGATCCACAAGATGGCATAAAAAATTATACCTAAAAAAATATTTTCCTTTGTATGAACCATACGAAAATACTTTTGCCCCGACCTTGTATTTCTACCAGGAGAGTTATCTGCTTCTTAGGTATTCTTTAAATTAAAAAAAATAATATTTTTAACGACTCGAAAAAAATACCTTTATTGCTATATACTAATAAAGGTACGCTGAGGTGCCCAGTGCACCCGTGATTAGCCCCTTGGAAACTACCTCGTTGGAAAATTGGGTACACGTCAAGTCTCAGGCAATTTAGCCGCAATTCACCATGTTGTGATACGAGCCCCACCCCTGCATTTATATCGAAAGAAAGAAAGAAAGAAAATATTTATTTGCAAGAATATCGGTGTTACAAGTTGTTAAAAATTAATTAAGTTACCAACATATTCTACCATTATATGGTGTACAAATATTTAAAAAATTATCATTATATAATATAACATTTAAAACACTGTATCGATTTTTTAGAATTACTACCGGATCGGAACGCGGCCACTCACTGAGAAGATCCGGCGGAAGAAACTCAGCGATCTGGTCTTTTTTGCCCTATTTTATGTACTTATTACTTATGTACAAGAATGATTTCATATTACAAAAGTTATTTTTATAATTACAAGTTTCATTTTTTGTATGATTAAGATTTTTGTAATTTACAAAGTTTCCACCATTTACAAAATTTTACTACATTGAATTTTTTTAAGGCAATCAACAAACTTATATTTCTATACATTACCATTTCATTTTATCGGCTAAAAATTCTTTAATATTATAATAAGTTTTATCTAACAGCAACTCAAACAACTTTTTGCGAAATTTATTTATAGGCAATGATTTAAGACTATCAGGAATATGATTGTATATAGTAATAGACATACAATACACATTTTTTGTAAAATATTTAATTTTTGGTTAGGCACATATAATTTCTTACTATTCCTAAAATATAAGTTACCAGTGACTTCAGCATTTGTTTTAAATAACTTTTGGTGTTTTTTTACAAATACGCATACCTCTAAAATATACAAACATGGTAAGGGAAGTACCTTAAGATATTTGAAAAGTGGTTTACAGGAATGTAACTGATTAACACCACTGAAACAAAAACTGAAACTGAATGAATGATTTCAGCTTCAATAATTATCGTCATCGCTTGAAATACCACAAAATATCAATATTAGGGAACAAGGACTGTTAATAATTAAACATTAAATTCAAACTTATAGCAACATACGGTAAGGAGTACTCGAGAATAGAAAATATCTTAATTCGGTCATAACCGGCTGTTTATTTACGAAACAAAACAAAGGATTTGCTAACATTAAACATGTAACTTAGCTTTGTCGCAGTAGCCTGAACATAAATTTACAACGCATGAATTTTCGAACTTCATTTGCATTATGTTCATTCTTGAACTCTTGTCTCGTTAATAATTTAAAATGTAAATAATTACTTCCAAATTGTAGGGAGTAAGAAGACATAATATTATTATTACTTTATTAACGATTCATTCATATATGTATTATTGCGATTTCATTCATATATGTATTATTTACTAGCTGATACACACAGCTACGCCAGCGAGTTGGGTTTTATACAAACTTTCATCCCCCTTTTCAGCCTCTTAGTGGTGGATTTTTGAAAAAAGTAATATATGTTTGACCCCAGTTCTTCAATTATCTCCTTGCCAAATTTCATCAAAATCGGTTCAACGGTTTAGCCATGAAAGCGTAATTGATAGACAGGTAGGCTTAAGCATATATTAGTATAAAATTCAATTGAAATTGTATGGAAGATTTTTGGAAAAGTGGCGTATGTTCGGTCTAGTTCTTTAACTGTCTCCATACCAAATTTCATCAAAATAGATATAGCGGTTTAGCCGTAGAAGCGTAACAGACATTCGCATTTTATAATAGCATTATTTATTTAATACCTTCTCTTGCACAAAAGCTCTATAGCAAAAATATTTAAAGAAAAAAGGGCAATGGGCAAAATCTCTAGTAATCTGAGACTTCTTCCATTCAACCCGTTATAAAAAATATACCTATATATTATTTCAAAAGCGGTAATTATCGACTTTTACAATGACTTAATTTGGTATGCAATGATTAATTTTAAGTGTCTCGGTGAACTTGTGGTCATCTTACTTGACAGAGATCTCCGATTCGATTTACGAAAATTTGAAAAAAATATATTGATTGCAACCCAGTCTGGTAATACTGTGTTAACAATAACTATGCTTAGGATAAGCAAGCTGCTGGTTTCGACTGTTGCAAATAAAAATATGTTATTTACCACAACTGAAAACCATGATAAAAAAACAGGGTTCGGTACACCAGCCTACTCCGCAAGAAATTTACCATGTAAAAGCCTACTTTTGTTTATGATAACCGATACTCTAGAGTCTTGACTTTATAAAGCCTTGTTTTGGGGTTAGTTTGTTAATAAATAATCCGATTAGTGGTGTCCTTTGATCTCGAAGTAAAACACACAAACACACAGTCTCGTAGACATATTTTTATAGTATGATAGAAAACAAGCAGATGGTTGGATTCCTGTTGCAAAGAGACAACCATCGCCTATAGACACCAATGTATCCGTTGATGATGTGTGATGTGATATAGCAAACAAGGAGATGGTTCTCCTGTTGAAAAGAAATAATTATCGCATACAGACATCAAAGATGTTAATGGTGCGTTGCTATCCGTGTGGTGGGGTTGAAATGCCACCTGCATAAATTTACTAACCACCTTTGGCTTTATTGCATTTCGGTAGGCATTCTCTGAATGCGATTTGTACCAAACGTACCGGATTTGGTACAAATCGCAAACGCAGACAATCGCGTAGACGTTGCAGAATTCTACCACCTACTTAGTAGTTGCGACATAGATTATAATAATAATAATTATCGTAAGTCACGATGTAATGACACGTGTTAGCCTTCTCTAGCTAGTTTTTTGAAATTTTAATTACAAAACACTTGTACTAGTTTCACTATAGATATTTGTTATCAATTTTTTTCAAAGTGTCTATTCCCTTTACTACGCTGATTACTAATCACTCGCACTAATCAACGGCTAATCAATCAAATATTAAGCACTAGCATAAAACTCGCACTCATACTAATCGAAATTTAATCGGGGCCATACCGACAGTAATAGGAAATAGTGCGATGAGCAGATATATCGCCCATTTGCTACAAGGTTGACATGGCTCAAAATTGACGATGTTTTTGTTAGAAAAGATGGAAAAAATCATTGATATAAAAAACCGGAACAAAACTGACACTCTAAAGTGTCCTTAATTTCATTTAAATAGTTACAGACATGGCAAAAAAATATGTCTTTGCAAATAAAATAAATAAATAAAATATCTTTGCAAATAAAATAAAATAAAAGTAAGATTTATAGTTGTTTTTACAAAGCAATGTACAAAAAGAATTAAAATTGACAGTTTCGCGATCGACACAATTCTATTTGAAAAGAGCGCACTATTTAAAATTGTGCGCTCATTTTTGGAGGACGTTTTTGAGACACTGATTGTGTATCTTGGGTTTTTTATATCAATGGAAAAAATAGTATTTCTTTACTGTAACATCGTAATTTCTTTAGGCTACATAGTAAACAAGAAAGAAAATAAATTCACAGTTATGCCGTTATAGTATTAGGTAGGTATATCTTTCTTTTGAGTAACTCGCGACAGTAATGGTCCTTCTGTAAAATCATGTTTTTGAGGAATGTCGATGTTGTCGTAAATGAGCGATATGTAATTATTGTATTTCTAGGTTTAAGTATTTGTTAAATATTTTTTTTAATATTTACATACCCGTATAACATATTTCTACGTACAAGCATCTTAGTCAAACACTCATATCAGTTATCACAAGTAAATAATTTGCTTATTGAGAGTTAGAGTTAGAGTTTACTAGGTGGTAGAGTTCTGCATCGGCTCGACCGGGTCTGGTACCACCGCCTTACCTATTCCTGCCGCAATAGCGTCAGTGCTAGTCACTGTTGTGTTCCGGTTTGGAGGGTAAGGTAGCCGGTAAACTTATGCATGTGGCATAAGACCTCGCCACAAGATAGCAACGCACCATTATCACCTTCGTTATCTATAGGCGATGGTTGAATCTTTCCATCAGGAGACCCATCTGCTTGTTTGCTATCTTATAATATTAAAAAAAAAGTTAGACTAATTCGTGTAATTTGTCCAGCGATATTTATTTATTTATTAATAAGAATCACTTTATTGTGAAATAGTACAATGCGTTAATAGAGAAAATTTGAATTTGAGTCGGCACTTGGTAACGCTTCTTTACCAAGTGCCGACTATGAAAAGTTTAGAATATATTGGATAAGACGAATTACATTGCTTTATTAATAATTTCGAATATCGTTCTAGCTTGCACTTTTAAAAACTCTAAATACTAAGCTGGTTGGGCTAATAAAAAATGACCTAAATGCTAGTTTCTAGCGGAATACGGCTTTGCTGCCGCATTCTGTAGCAAATATTGTTATCCTTTACGAAGTTTTCTTACCAAGTAATAGGTCGGTACTCCTAGCTAAGTCGATTGTAAGCCGGTCATTGAAAGTATTAAACGTGACGAATGATGAATGAATGATTGTTTGGAAATACTAATTATAAAACATTAAATATGAGTTTTATGAATAAATCTCAAAAGTTTGGTAGAAATTAATTCATAAAAATTAACATTTTAACGACCATCCGCAATTTAGATTTGTAAAAGGAAGCAGACGCTATTATATATCGAGTGACTGTGATTTTTCTTACAAAATAAAGGACATGGAAAATATGTAGAATCTATTGAACATGTTATGAATAAATGCAGTAATGCAGAAAAGCAATCTTGTATGGGACCCAAATAATTGTAATAAAAAGATATATCGAAGAAACCGCTAATTTGTAACCTACGTGACAACTTAATAGAAGTAACGACAGAGTTGAGGTTAAAAAATCGTCAACGAATTTGTTCTCGGAAAATACAAACGTAAAATCTCAAGTTACGTAACTGGAAGATATGACTTATACTTAGACGAAGGAAGCTACTTCTCTTATCAAAGGACTTATAGAAAAACAAAATATGTCAATAATACGTCTAGTAACAAACCTAAACTGAATTCTTAAAGTTTATCGTCTAGCACTAAAAACCAATTTGCCTAATTGAACAAATAGTTTGAGATGTAGAAAACGTTGTAATGGAAAACGAAATAAAAAAGAAAAAATTAAAAAAAGGCCCATCACACCGATTCCCTTGTAGGGTAGGCAGAGTTACCTGTGAATCTAAACAAGTGGCAAAACGCTAATAGAATAGAAAGATAAATTAATGTACGGATTAAACTTCAGCGGAAAAACCTCAATTAAACTTTTTTCCAACCCGGAGATCAAACCCGGGACCTCATGATGCGAGTGGAATAGGTTTAACCTTAGACCACAAGACCACGCAAGAAACTTCTGAATGAAATACAAGAGAATCCTCAACAAATAAGTCGATTGTAATTATATTAGTACCAATCTAAAACAAAATATCTTTTACATGGCTATAATTGACTCCCTAGCGACAGACTATTTTTTAATTAATATTATTTATAGTAGGCAATTCAACAGTATGGCAAAATTTGACAATGTATGGTAATCATTTAGTATGTGCAAAAATTGCAATAAATAAATAAAATCGGCCTTTTGGAGTTGTTTACAATCTTTCTTTAACCTTTGACTATTGACACTTCGGTTGACCATGATTTATCTGTTTATCGGCGAAATATAATATAGCAATCGTAATGACTATAGCTTGTTACGCTCAGTAACTGGGAAAAATAAATTTAAGTATTCTCTAATTTATAAAACATCTAGAAGTTTCAGAGACTTTGACTCAAGAAGATCTGTAATAAAATTTGAAGAATTTTTGACATAAATTCAGTAAATGAAGTATTTTGACTACTTATGTGAACTATAGCCAAAGTTGAAATCAGAAGAACTTTATTTAATAAAACTTTTTACAAGTTATTTTGACGCGTCAACTTATTTTTAAAACTATTCCCGGAACGGAAACGCGGCCACAAATTGAGAAGATCCAGCGGAAGAAACTCAGCGGGCATGTCTTTTTTACCCAACTGAGGAGGGTAATGTTTTTCAAACGTATATGTGTGTATCCATTTCTTTGGCACGCCCTACAGCTCAAACGGCTGGACGGTTTTTGACATATGAGATATCGTTGGATTTGTCTAAATTGTTGTAGTGACATAAGCTATACAAATTTTCAAAACAGCGCTCGCAAATAGCGGAATGGAGAGAGGGGGAGTTGATTTTTTTTTCTTACCAAAGCAATATGTATATCAAATGAAAGCTAGTAAAAATATCGGGTTTTTATTTTCTATATATTTTTTAATTTCATATCATTTTTTTATCACAATATTATAAAATTATAAAAAATATTTATGAGATTGGTATAAGGAGCAATAAAATTATCCCCAGGCTTTTTGTCTTCTGAATAATCAAAGATTTTATAATATGCTTTTTACACAGTTTTGTTTTAATACATTTTTAAATTTATTGACTGGTAGGTAGATCTCTTGTAGTTTTGGAAAGTTTATCGTATGTTATTATTAAAAAAATATGTAAAAGTGTTATAAATATTTTGTTCAGTGTGCGTCTCTCTTACATACTTGTATGCAAATTCATACGTTCAATTTAAACTGCAAACCACAGAGTACATTGTAATACACCTAAACTGCAAACTAGAGATATCTAAATATCGGTAAACACGTAAGTTTCAACACAAGTGTTATATAATTTGAGAATTACTAATATTATTGTCTTAACATTTATCCCATCAAAAACACAAATGTGAAAATAGAAGCCAAGTTTAATGGATAAAATATTTGGTGAAATAATAACAATTTAAAAATCTAAACCAGCTTCAAATATAAACTATACTCATATCTCAAAAACTACTTTTACTACCGAGTTACTTAGACTGTTACGAGAGACTGTACGAGAGAACTTAGACTGTTTTCTAAATTGGGATGTACTCGGGTACGACTTAATCAAAAAGAATTATCTCGATATGGCTTACAGTTAAATACACTTACGAAACTTAGTACACGTGCTTAAACGCCTAAATAAACTCAATTATATAATAAGATCCATTTTTACAGTACCCAAATACGGAAGACACCTTTCTAATTTTCCTCCAACAAAAATGAATGATTTTTAAATTCTTTTACAAATATAAAAACGTATGTGTAATCAAGCAGTCAGACAGTCGTTATTATGAAAATAAGTTAGAGCTTTTTTATTATTAAATCAGAATCCGAAAGCAGATGCTGTAAAGATTCAATTGTTAACAAATCGTCGCTCATAGATTGACTTCGCAAATCTCTGAGCACATTCCCAATATTTTTGCACATCAAAATTGTCTAGAGACGAAAATTACGTTTCTCAGATGTCTGACTAAAATGGATGATTTTATGTAGTTACTTATTACCGTTGATATTAACGTGATACTAAAACATGTGTGAAGTGTGAACACACTCTTGTTAAGTTGAATGTATTTTAAATATTTCTAAATAATTTGTGCGAGTTTCAAGACAGCTTAACTTTTCAGGCTAGACTTATAGTGCGGTCGCATTTGCGTCTATCGTCACAAAGCTTCGTATACTGACGCGATACATGCAGATGTATGTAAGCAGGCTTATTCTGCTTACATATGGGCAATTCAAAAAAATGTGTTTCTTCAGTTTTCTGATAAAAACAACGTTGCCCGGTGTAGTTTACTGGTATGACTGGATGTAGTCTCATTAACACTATACACGCGTCACACACTGTCGGTCCGAATCGTATCGTGATACCAAACCATACTTACAATAGCGCGTACCATACAATAGCCCCAACCTACTCGCACGCACAATACAGATAACGAATTGTATGATCCACAGATAACACACACACACTACACCCGGAATTAGAAAAGTGTCCGGTTGGCTTGCCACTTATCACATTGTGGAACTATCTTCGGCTAATCGTTGGTGCAATGGTTGTAGGTAAGTCTGCCTTCCTCTTCGGGGATACGAGCGTGAAGATACTTTAAGCAATTGAAATAACAATTACTTCGAAGCCATTCATCGAAAAAATAAGTCTTTACTATTACAGTCGATAATTTTTTTTATTATATCATAAGGTAGCAAACAAGCAGATGGGTCTCCTAATGGAAAAAGTCAACCATCACCTAAAAACACTAAAGATGTTAACGGTGCGTTGCTATCTTGTGGCGAGATCTAATGCCACATACATAAGTTTACCGGCTACCTTATCCCCAAACCGGAACACGACAGTGACTAGCACTGACACTATTGCGGCAGGAATAGGCAAGACGGTGGTACCAGACTCGGGCGAGACCATGCAGAGCTCTACCAACTAGTAGCCACGATAGTATTGACTCGCATAGCCAATTGATCGCTTTTGACGACTTGCCTGGCAGAACGGCATTTGGCCTATTCTTCAAAAGAGCCCGAGACCAACACGGGGATAATTGTTGAGACGGGAATCACAACCCGAAATGAAAGATCCACGATTTTTTGAAGGTTTTGGTCCCACTTGAGAATAGGAAGGTAAGGTATCAGAGTAGACGGTAAAATTAAGTAATTAAGTATACAAAATATTATTCTGCTTACTTAGCAGCCAAACTGAATTTTCTTACGGATCAATATAGATAATTGAGGGCTGGGGGATGGTTAAATATTTGTAAATTGATGCAGAGATAATCGCCGGGAAGCCTTGGGTTTGTATATTTCAAACATGAGCTATAAGGCGTCATCATTATTACATTCGCTGGAAGTAGGTTCGATCCAAATAGGAATATTAAATTAAATGAGCCGCTCCAAAATTTTACGTTCGTAAAGTAGTCATTACACGAAAGACGTAAGCCATCATTTAGAATATCCGTTTTATTGTTTGAATATAAAGCACTTTACAACTCTCTTTGATTATAACACTAACAAGTTTATACGAATTTCGTTTATGACGAAATTTATACTCTAAGAATCGTTAATAAATTCATTTTAACTTGTGACAGAATTTATGTATGACAAGTGATAATTACTGCGTACGGAACATAAAAAGCAATATGATTAAATAAGATTTGTTTTTCAGACACATATTATTCATATGGAAAACTAGCTGTCGGCCGCGACTTCCACCGCGCGGACTCCGTTTACTCCGCTCAGCTCCTCCCCGTAGGTGATAGCGTCATAATATGTAGCCTATATGTTGACCTGACCTGTTAGTAAATTCATGCAAAATTTGAAGTAAATCCATGCAGTACTTTTTAAGTTTATCCCGGACATATATACAGACAAACAGACAAACATACAAACATACAAACATACAAAAATTCTAAAAACTATATTTTTGGCTTCGATATCGATTGTAGATCACGCCTCAAGTATTCTTTTAAAAATATTCAATGTACAGAGTGCTAAGTGTGAGTTTTTCTTTTCGCATTCGATCGTGAGCGCGTTTCGAGTTTACTAGGAATTTGTATGTGATTTGTACAGCGCCACCTAGTGGTAAACTGGTTTCTCACGTTTACCACTAGGTGGCGCTGTACAAATCACATACAAATTCCTAGTAAACTCGAAACGCGCTCACGATCGAATGCGAAAAGAAAAACTCACACTTAGCACTCAGTTTTGACTTTCCTACGATTTTATTATATGTATAGATATACCAACGTGGATGAATATATGTACTAAAAGAACAACTAGAATTGACATACTACGTAGGTCACACTAAAAGTATTAAAAAACAACATGTTATAACCAAAATATTATGTTTATTGCTTTTCAAAATAATCTCCTTTACATTTTCAACATTTTTTCATGCCATCGAACCATTTTTTAAAACAGGAGGACCACAGATCTGAAGGCATGTTTTCTACGTGCTGATTGAACGCTATCACTGCCTCTTCGGAGTTGGTAAAAGTTAAACCTCTCATCAAATCTTTGATTTTGGGTCGTCTTTCGCGAACTTTTTCTAACACCCTGGGTAAAAAATGGTAGAACACCACTCGGCATTAACACTCTTTTGATCTTCAAGTGGAATTGTACAGATGGGACCCGTAGCTGAGAAAAAAAACGCGATCATTTTTTACCAACCTTTCTCGCCTGTCTCACTTTTGTTGGCCTGTTCTCATTTTCAAACACCTATTCACAAGATTGCTGTTTTTTTTTTCGGGTTCAAAACAATAAATCCACGTTTCGTCTCCTGTGACAATGTCATAAACAGCATTAGAATGTCCTTGGTCGTACTTCAGTAGTATCTGTGAGCACCATTCACGCGAGCCCGCTTCTGCTCCTTGTCAGTTCAAGAAGGATCCAACGACAACAAAGTTTCCGAACTTTCAATTCTTCATATAATAAGTAAATTTTTCTGAATTTGGCTCATACCAATCCTCAATAGTCCTCAAATTGTCTCATAGGTAATCCGGGGGTTTTCTTCAATTAACCGCTTAACAGTAGCCACATTATTTTCGTTGACGGCAGTTGAAGGCCGCCCTTCACGAAATTCGTCATGTAAAGAAACTCGACCTCTCCCAAATTCAGCAAACCATCGCCTCACGGTGCTCAAACAAGGCGCTTCTCTCCCAAAAGCATTTTGAAGACGAGCGGTACAGTCTTGCGGAGAAAGAGACTTTTAAAATCATAAAAAAATCATCGCTCTAAAAACTTTTCTACTTAATTCCATTTTCGTTGCGTACGTAGAACTTTGATGTGTGATAAAAAAAACAATTGACAAATCATTTCCCGCCAATTGCTTTTTTTATTACTAAGAAGGTTGCAACGTTTTAAAAATATAACATTCGAAATTCAAATAGTTCCGATTAGCTAGAAGTGCAAAACTTTTAGTGTGCCCCATGTATAATCAAATAAGACTGCCTCGTTAGGTCGAGTGGTTAGCAGCTCTGACTACGCAATCGATGGAGCTCGAGTTCAATTCTCGATAGAAAAAAGCGCTTGTGTGAAGAATATAAATGCATTTTTTATAGAAGAGGGGGCAAACGAGCAGGAGGTGCACCTGACGGTAAGTGATCACCACCGCCCATGGACATCCACAATACCAGAGGTCTTGCAGTTGCGTTGCCGGCCTTTTAAGAATGAGTAAGCTCTTTTCTTGAAGGCCCCCAAGTCGTATCAGTTTGGAAGCACCCCTGCCGGTAATTGATTCCACAACAAAATAGTGCGAGGTAAAAAGTGTCGAGAGAATCGCACAGTTGTGGATTTCCAGACATCGAGATGGTGAGGATGGAATTTCAAATTTTGACGCGATGTCCGATGATAGAATTCGGCGGCAGGAATTAAACCAAATACCTCGTCGGAACACTCCCCATAAAAGATACGATAGAAGACACAGAGTGAACCAACATCTCTGCGCAATGCCAAAGAGTTAAGCCGTTTCGAAATAGGCAGGTCGTCAACGATTCTAACCGCTCTACGCTGAATGCGATCAAGAGGAAGGAGCTGGTACTGAGGAGCTCCGGCCCAGAGATGGGAACAGTACTCCATGTGGGGCCGAATTTGAGCCTTATAAAGTTGAAGGCGATGGGCCGGCCAGAAGTACTGTCTCGCTCTGCTGAGCACACCGAGCTTTTTGGAGGCTAGTTTAGCCTTACCTTCCAAATGACCGCGAAACTGAACGTTATTCGATAAGTCGGCTCCCAGAATTCCGATACTAGCTGGGGCTGTCAGGACAGTATCCCCAATTCGAGGTGACACGACATAGAGTGTCTTTTTAGCGGAAAACACGCAAAGCTGTGTCTTCTTGGGGTTAAAAGTGACCAGGTTTTGACGACCCCATTCCGAGACATCGGTTGTCGATTCTCAACTTCGGACACAAGCTTGTTTCGGTCTCTTCGACATGTTCCCGAGAAATACCGCTTCGGCCAGAGTATGTAGCATCACCAGTACTGTAATCAGCATAGCAATGTATGTTGCGAATTCGCATCATGTTTGGGTTTGGGTGATTATTAAATATATTTCTGTATTTATATATGTATTTCTGTGTATTAGTATTGTTGACTAACACACAGAATACTTGAGTCAGATCGTGTGATTTGTCCAGCGCATTCCAATTTATTTAGATTGATCAAGTGGAGTTCATGAATGCAAAAATAATTCGTCAGGAGATCCTGAGATCTCAATATAGAATCTGAATCAGACAATCATTTTTTTTCTATTCAGAAAAGGACACCAATTTTTGTATAGAAGTTACTGTTAAATATGTTACCAGTACAAAGAGTATGAAAGTAGGATTCAATCAGTCGAGATTAAATAACAGTGGTAAATATTATGTTGTATAATACTTGCGTTCCCCGTGTAGGTTTGGGCCTGCTTTAAAGAATAGATCATCTACTGTTCTGCTAGGCAGTTTGTAAAAGGTTATTGCCATCGTTACTACTAGGTGGTAAATTTCCGCAAAGTCTCGCCCGGGTATGGTACCACCGCCTTATCTGTCCTGTCGCAACAGCGTCAGTGCTCGTCACTATCGTATTCTAATTTGAAGGGTAAGGTTTGGGATTATGCAAGTGGCATCACCATCACCATCTCTCCACATGGATAACAACGCAACACTAAAATCTTTGGTGGCGATGGTTGTCTCTTTTCATCAGGAGAGCCATCTGCTTGTTTGCTACCTAATGATATAAAAAATATATTATTAAAATGAGAGGGAGATTAGAATTTTAAGATTTTTTATAGATTCTTCATAACTTAAAGAAAGAAGGCAAATAAAAAAATGTGTAAACGGTTGACCCTACGAGCCATCCCTGAAACTTCCCTTTAAATTAAGTTATTTTAAGCTCAAAAGAGTAAAAAAAATAAGAATAGATTTTTCAGTTCAAACATCTATTTTGTTAAAAATGGCAGTATATTAATTTTTATAAAGCTGTATATTTTGAAAACGATGCTGGCATTCAACTCAATTTTTGAGATCTAAAATATTGCTTTAGCTAAATAATTGATAGGTTGAAAAATTTCGATGCAATATCAAAAAACATTTTATTTTTAATTTTCTTCATTGATAAATCCCAAACAAATTGGTCGATTTTGATTTTAAATTAACGGTATTTGGCGCAGTTTTTACAGGGGAAAAGCTGATAAGATTTTTAAGTCGATCGGTGAATTAACTTGAAAGTTATTAAAAAAAATAAGTAAGTTTGATAAAAACAACGTAATATTTGAAATATTTGAAATGCTATAAGATTTAATAATTAGATTCGATTTGATGTAGTTTCTTTTGTACTAAAATATCGTAGAAAATGATTGGTTGAAAAATTTTGAAGCTATGTCGAAAAAACACTTTTTTCAAAATTTTACGTCAACTCCCAAACGGAAAAACCGATTTTGATGCAAATTTATGTATTAGACGTAGTTTTGTGAGGAATAGAGCTGATTAGTTTTTGTACTTAATCGGTACATAAATATGGAAGTTATATTAAAAAAATACTATTTCGCCAAATTTTTTTTTGTGTTTTTTCAAAATTTCCCTAAAGTCTAAGTTGAGCGGAATCCAATCGAATACCGTTAACCACGTTTCGATTGGTCCAGCCGTCCAAAAGTTATGAGATATTTACATACACACACATACACATATACATACGTAGTGACATATTGACGTCATCGTGAAAATAGTCGGAGAAGGTTCCTAGGACCTCAGAACGTGGACATCTGGTGGAAACTCGATTTTCGAAAATTGGGGTAAAATATATAACTTCCTTATCTACATGTAGTGGGAAGTTAAAAAAAAATCTTAAATGGTATTTTCAATTTCATATATTACACCACAAATTAGTAAATTCTATTATCAAACAATGCCCCGCAAAGCCGGCAATACGTTGATCTTTATTGACATCATGTAACCAGTTTTGTTTCACATAATTCAGGACAGGAGCAAGACAGCTTTCCATGTATCGAAACTTCACTTGCTACTAAAATATATACGAAACCGTTGTTCCTGAGACACATCAAGTCAATAAAAATTGATTTGAACAAGTTAATAAAACTTAACAGGCAGGATTGGTGAGAAATTAGTTCACCTTCCTTTAGGCAGTGGCATGCAGTCCCCTCCGCATAGTGCATACCCAGTGTCATAGCTTTGTGCACGCCGCTGCCTTCAGGCACCCATGCGTTCTGGTCTCTCACCAAGGCTATCTTAGGTAATTTTTATCAGCCATCCCTTCCATCCTTGCGCACAGAAGATGATTCTCTGGTCCATACCGCAAAGGAAATCTCCTCCTCAATTGAGACTCATCTCGAAAAAATCTCTGAATGTGGTCGACCCAACTTAGTCCAATTTAACCCCAAGAAGACATAGTTGTGTGCGTTCACCCCTAAAAAGTCACCATTTGTCGTATCACCTCGTTTTGAGAATACTCTCCGGATAGTCTCAGCCAATATTGGAATTCTTGGCGGTGACATATCGAACAATATTCAGTTTTGTGATTATTTGGAAGAAAAGGCTAATCTGGCCTTTAAAAATTTCGGTGTGCTCAGTAGATCGCGACAGTACTTCTTGCCAGCTCATCGCTTGCAACTTTATAAAGCTCAAATTCGCCATTATATGGAGTACTGTTCTCATCTCTGAACGGAAGCTCCGCAGTATTAGCTTCTTCCTCTTGATCGCATTCAGCGTAGAGTGGTTCAAATCGTTCATGACCAGGAAGCTTCGAATCGGCTTGATTGCTCGGCTTTACGCAGAAACGTAGGTTCGCTCAGCATCTTCTTTTACCGCATCTATCATAGAGAGTTCCGACGAACTGTTCGGATTGATTCCTGCTGTTGAATTTCATCATCGACATCACGGCAAAATTCAAAGTTCCTCACATCACCTCGATGTCTGGCAATCCACAACCGTGCGATTCTCTAGGCATATTTTACCACGCACGGACGTGTTTCCGAACGGATACGACTTAGGGACCTTACTCATTCTTAAAAGGTCGGCTACACAGCTGCAAGACCTACGGTTCAGGATACTAACGCGAAATTTCACTGGCAAATAGCAATGTAAATTTTAAGACAACAATTTCTTCGATATTTTTGTCCATTATTAGTTCGAGTTTCATAGTGGTCGAACCATTTTGAAATTCGCAATACACATTAGTTATGATGTAACTAAAAACAACACTATATTTAAGCGAAATAACAGATCTAACTCGAACTACGCGCCAAAATGGCAATCAGTTGTGCCGTATAACAAAAAAAATTGAATTTGGAACCATAAACCAAACATCTATTCTGTTCATTTCAGATACTTTTTTACCTGAATGTATGTAATTTATAAATTACGTGGAAATTTGTCAAAAATTAAATTAAAACGTAACATTAGGTAAGCACCTACTCTAAAAAGTAAATTTGCTCTCATTGTCTTCATTTTATATGAATGAAGACAATGAGACCAAATTTCCTTTTCCTACCAGGTCGGACAGTTTCTATACCTATCAGGCAGGTATACAAGCAAACTACAACAGACTTCCCATTTCCTTATCTCGGAACCCTGCATCTTCTTCAAAGTTAAATGTGACTAAAAGTGAAGAAGGTACCTATACCTTCTCAAACAAAAAATATTTTTATAAATCGGTTCATAAATGACCGAGCATTGAGATAACAAACGTAAAAAAATACAGTCGGAATAGGAACCTCCTCCTGTTTAGCAAGTCGATTGAATAAGAACTTAACTTTTGTATGTAAGCATGGTGATTCGCAAGAACTCCTAATAACGCCAAAGGCTGCTAGGCACAGCTTGTTATGTAATAATTGCTAATTGTAAGACTTTAACGTAAAAGTGTTAAGTGGTTATTAATGCCTTCATTTAAAGACACAACGTGACCAACCCTCCCCACAAATAATGCTCGATAAGTCACGCTGCTCTAAGTTAGATAATTTTGTTTTACTTTATAGAGGTTTGACAAGTAAAAGATTGTGTACTACAATATGTTAGACTATTTATATATTAAATGTTATGATGTACAGAAAATTTATATATATAATAAAAAATAAATAGATGATTTATACCAGTATGGCGGTTCTTCAGGGATCTAATTACGTAATGACAAAAAGGAAAATAATGGCCATAGTGCTGGTACCGGCGACCCAACCGCGTGGCCGTTAAACGAACATTTCGATAAATTACGATTGTCGAACGATTTGTTCCACAAAAATTCTTGTAATTTCTTTTATTAGTCGATAAAAAAGAAGTAGGTGGTAGCATGATGCCATACTTCTCTGGTGTGGCTACAGCCCGTCATACCAACGCCAACACGTTAATTAAAATTTAAATAAAAACAATTCAACCATTTGTATATACCAAGCTAATTTTTGCACAGCTAATCATCGTCGAGTAGCCAATAGCCATTTATGAAAATTACCTTGCCATACTTTTCCGACGGTTCCCAATGGCCGCCATACGGCTGCAAAGAGGTAAACTTTTTCTTTTTAGAAAACGATTTGTACCACCCTAAAACTATTTTTAACAGTTCTCTGTATGATCATAAATAGAAGTCTGATAATTGAAATGCCTATGTACCTATGGGAGGTGGCAAATGGGTAGGTACAATATTTTTTTAATTCTAAGATTTTATTCTTACTTCGAACGATTTGTACCAGTATGGCACCAATTTTTCCGTAAATTTTGCGGTTTAACGAATATAAAATAAACAAAATTTCAAACACCTAGGTGGTGGCAATCTTATTTATTTATTTAATACTTTATTGTACATAGCATAATTAGGATAAAAAATTTACATAAGTACTGTGGGCGAGCATATATCTACTTAAAGAGATTTCTTAAAGCCAATAGAAGTAGACATGGTGCAGACGAGGTGAAGTAGAAGTGGAAGAAAATAGATGGTTACATAACTAAACTATATATATATATATATATATATATATATATATATATATACACAAAAAAATACATATGATATAAGGAAAACTTACAATTCAGTTAGAACGTGTTCTTCGATGCATTTTTTAAAAGAATCAAAATTCTGACAGAGGCGAATCTCACTAGGCAGAGAGTTCCATAAACTTACTGCGTCACCGCAAAGGAGTATGAGTAGGCAGCAGAGTTACTAGGAGGAACGTGCAACAAGGTTCTAACGTTAGAGCGACACGGGGAATCAGGAAAATGCAAAAAACTAAAAGAGTCACGGAGATATTTAGGAGCTACAAGATTGAAGAGAACCTTATATAATAAGCAAAGGATGTGCGCGTTTCTCCGCTGTCTAATAGGAAGCTATCGAAGTTCATTTCGAAAATTAGAAACGTGGTCATATTTTCTTATACCATAAATGAAACGAATACAAAGGGTTCTACAATCTTTCAAGCTTGTTTAATAGGTTTTCTGTAGCATCTAGGTAACAAGAATCGGCGTAATCTATTATTGGAAGAATAAGGGTATGTATCAAAAGTATTTTTGTTCTGATATGTAAATATTTTGAGAGTGAAACGCATGATGCACTTTTCGGCTAAGTTACATGAGTGTCCCAAGAAAAATCGGAATTAAAATTTACTCCCAGATTAGTAGCAGAGGAGGAGAAAGGTACAGGCGTATTATTATGCCGTCAAAGTTGGAATGTCACAATTATTGACCAACTGCTTCATAGAACGACTACCAAGAATTAAAGCTTTTGACTTAATTAGGTTTACCGATAGACTTTGGTCCACTCATGAATCTTATCCAAATCGTCATTTATTTCTCTGACTGCTTCTGCTACATTTCTGACGCTAAAGTGGCGATATATCTGTAGGTCGTCAGGATAAAGATGGAAATTTGATTTGAATATAGAAGTAACAGTGTTGATGAACACCGAAAACAAAAGCGGAGAAAGGACTCCACCTTGTGGTATACCTGCTAGTAAATCAACCCAGTCAGATCTAAGTTCGTCAGAAACAGTGCACTGAGATCGATCTCGGAAATAAGATTGAAACCTGTAAAGAGCAGATGAAGATTAAGAGAAGCACGTACTCTTATTAGTACGTCAAAATCTACTGAATTGAAAACATTGCTAAAATCCAAAAGGACAAGTAAAGTGCACTTTTTATCATCAATAGAAAATTACAAGCACTTGAGCATCGTCGTGAAGTCGCTAGCCTATCAGTTTTTTACAGAATGCACTTTGGTGAGTGTGTGAAAGCTCTTTTCAAACGTGTTGGGCCTTCACCATTTCTTTATCGGACTACTAGACGCAGGTAGAAGTTCCATCCGTATGTTGTTAATATACCAAAAAATCGCACAAAACGGTTTGACAATTCTTTTTTGGTTCGAGTCGCCAAGGCTTGAAACGAACTGAATGCGTCTATTTTTCCAGACAAATATAGTCCTGGAACCTTTAACAGTGGAGTGAATAGGCTTCTTTTGGATGGGCGTGTACCACCTTCGTCTTCATCGACACTTTCCACCAGGTGCGATGGAAGACAAACGCCTGTTCCAATTAAATCTTAAAAAAATCAATAGCGTAGTTATTGTATACTCTTTGTACTGGTCGAAAACCTGACTAAAGGGGATGTAGAAAGCAATTTCTTCTCAGAAAATCAGCTATGAGTGAACTATGTGCTCTACTACCTTAAAAAGGAATGGGAGAATTGAAATAGGGCAAAAGTGCAAAGGAGAAGAAGCATTTCGAATCTTTGGAAGTGGCATAATATATGCTGAAAAGGAACTTGGCGATAAGGAAAAATTAAATATATGAACGTGAATTAGAAGAATTTCAGAGAGAATAGGGACAATCATACGTGAGCACACACCGTCACTACCAAAAGCCGCGAGCGAAGTGGAAATGGAAATACATGCTTTTTGACATCCAACTCGTTGACTGAATCAAAAGTAAAGATATATGAGGGAAGCTGGAGGCTAAAATCGCAATAGTAAACGCCTTAGATACAGTGTCTAGAACTATAGTATAGTATATTATAGTAGAGTAGAAAAATGAACATTAAGGTCATTTAGATCAACACTAAACTCACTAGTAACTGATAAATGACCAACGCCAAGGGATCTTAAAATGTTTCAAACCTTGCCAGAATCAGAGCCAGATAATATGTTGGTTTCGTGAATATAGCGGCGCTTAGCATGACGACACAACTGATTACATCGATTACCCAACTGTTTATAAGGAGATAGGTTTTCAACCGTCGGAAACTACCTGTAATGGCGAACGGCCTTGTCTCTTCTTCTCATAAAATGCTTAATACCGTGAGTAATCCATGGAGCAGGGTCATGTTTTAGTCTAACTTTTCTCATCAGAGCATGTTTATCATAAAGATCTAATATAATGTTATTGAAGTTAGCTATTTTATAATTAATATCTAAGCAATTAGTCACAGCAGACCAATCAATTGAATTGACATCTCGCAACTCTTGCAGATCTATATTTTTATAACAACGATGCAAAACATAGACCTTTCTACTCTTTACCGTACGGACTTTATATGACAGATATATAAGGTCGTGATAGGAAAAACAGGCGGGTAGTTGTCCATGAGTACTGACGCACTCAGGGCGTGAAATAATTATCAAATCGAGAAGTGAAGGAGTGTCATTAGAAAAATGGTAAGTCGAAGAAAGAAAGAGAGAGAATATGAAGATTCACAAAGCTAAGAACATCGAGTAGTTAATTACTACGGTGATAATTTTTACGAGACATATTGTATTAAAATCTCCTAATAGGATAATGTGATCGTAAAAAGGGCGTAATTTCACTGTCCAGGGTGGGAAAGTAATCAATTAGGAGGGAAAGACTGTAAAATATTGCTACAAGAACTTTCGTGTAGCCGAGGGAAATTTCAATAAATATATATTCAGCAGGTGATGAATCTTTTGTTATAACCAGATGTTATGTTGTATAATATTATACGATTCCTTCCTTTCACCTCTAACCGCTCACACCACCAGCCATTTTCGCATTTTTTTCTAAAAAAAAGGACCGTTACACACGTTCCGAGTTCGTTCCGGTGGACCGTGGTCACAAAAATGATTTATGGGTTGCTTGGATTGAATCCGATACTGTAAAGCGTATATTTTTTAAGAGGTCTTGAGCACTGCAATAAACTGGTGTGAGAATGGTTTAATTTACATGGCTTAAGCTACAAAATAATTCAGGTGTAACACGACACTGAGAAAAATATGACTATTTGTTAGTCGAGGATTTTTAATTCAAAAAGTAAATCGATGACCTATGCTTTTTATATTTTTTTATATAATTGGTAAACATATACATACGGAAAAAAATAAACAACATATATTATAGTACAAAAATATTTATTTACATAAATATTAATATATATTTTTTTCATAATTAATACGTAGTTTTTTCGTAATTTTTAAATAATTTATTTCTTTTTCAGTTTAACAGTTATGTTAATTATTTTTTAAATATTGTTTAGGATATTTTACATTCACATCATATGATTTTTTTTTTGAGATCATAGATATCAACACTAATATTTAGGAAAATAAATAAAAATAGGTACCGTCATACCCAAAGCGCTAAACAAGTTGGTCGTTAACGAAAAATATGTTTTATTAATTGATATTTACATTTTGTTTTTAAATTATTATCTAAACTGTTAGATCTTGAACTAATCTTGATTATAAATAAAGTTTAATTCAAAACACTTTCAAATTGACCTGCATCATAAATTGCAACCAACACATAACACCCAGCACGAATCAAAATGGCGGACTAAGTTCTTTTATTTTTCCCCAAGAGCGTATTTGAAAAAAGAATGCCAATTTGATGTTATTCTGTACAATGTTTCGTTCGAAAACGATAAAATACCATAGAGTATTGTATTAAAACTGGTAAATAGTGAAAATATTGTTTTTTTTTTGGGTGAAGTTAGCGTTGGTCCCTATAGAGACCATGGTGTATTAACGTCTCATTTTCATTAGTTACCAAAGTGAAGTGAGCGGCTAAAAGGATTTCTCGAATTGTAGATGTCTAGATTCATGCCATACTGTAACAAATTGATAATGAAGGTACAAGATACTCGTATAAATATAATTTTTTCAGGTACAATTGTATCAAAACGTACAGAATATAATAATGCTATGTATAAAAACATTTTACTACAATCATATTTTTAAAACATGACGATAAAATAAAAATGTTCAAGTGGGGCAGCATTATTTCCCCCAATTATGGTAAATATATTAACGGTCACATTTTATCAATTACCAGCGTGACTCGTAAAGTTTACGAAGAACCATTTTACGAAGAAGTTCTGCAACATCTTTCCCGGGTCTGGTATCACCATCTTACCTATTCTTGCCGCAATAGCATCAATGCTTATCACTCTCATGTTCCGGTTTGGAGGGCAAGGTATCCCGTAAAATAATGTATGTAGCATTAACACGACCACAACAAGCAACGCACCATTAACACCTTTGGTATCTATAGGCGATGGTTGTTTCTTTCTATTAGGGGGACCATCTGCTTGTTTGCTTCCATAAAGCATCACTTACCTACCTGCCTCGTTTATATAGTGACTGATCCCGAGTCAGGCAGTCTAACTACCCTTAATCTATTACTAAAGTAGGTTATTGAAATTCCTGTATTCAAAAAATCATATCCCGGTCATTGCAAAGAATAATAAACTACAAATTCCACCAATAACAAATTGAAGAATCACGGTGAGACCAAACCTCCATTGCTGATGTACCTACAATGTACATCAGCATGTAATATTGTGCTATAAAAAAAAAACAGAAAATAGTATAAGAGAAATACAAATAACTTCACCGTGCACGTACGTGTTGTACTTTTTTTTAAAATAACGATGCGGCATGCAACTGGTTGAAACAAATGAATGGTAGGTAACTATAAACTATTAGAGATGTGCCGGATTGTTAAAATTCTAGATCCACGGATACGGATACGGATCATTGCTGTTAAGATCCGCGAATACGGATCTTTACTTTCTTACAATTATTTTATTACCCAGTCAGGCCTTTAAATACTACAAATATTTAAAGATCAATATTTTATAACTTTCTAGAATAACTATTTCATTATGTTTGTAAGCCCTCCCCCGTCTTGGTCCGGGCCCTTTAAAAAAAAACCAACTGCCATTCTGCCAGGCGTCATAAAACGCAACTAGAGTTCCGCAATGTCTCGCCCGGATATTACCTTACATCGGCCTTACCTATTCCTGCCGCAATAGCGTCAATGCTTGTCATTGTCGTGTTCCGGTTCGGAGGGTAGACTTATGCATATGGCCATGCCATTCAGCCACACGGATAGCAACTCACCATTAACATCTTCGGTGTCTATAAGCGATGCTTTATTCCTCTTTCCATTAGGAGAGCCACCTGCTTGTTTGCTGTGTCATTAGACATCTAATTACTCATTAGTAATTATATAAAAAAACGGTCAAGTGCGAGTCGGACTCACGCACAAACGACTCCGTTCCATCATCTACAAAAAACGGCAAAAAATCACGTTTGTTGTATGGGAGCCCCTCTTAAATAAATATTTATTATATTTTAATTATTTATATTTACATTGAATTATTTTTAAATTGAATATATAGCTAAATATTCTGAAATTATTTTAAGCTAGTACCAGTTGTCGTTATTAAGATCAAGAAAAAAATTGCAAGAAAATCACCTTTGCTGTATGAGATAATATTACCCCCCTTTTATACTGTTTTTAGAATTTGTTGTCATAACGGCAACGGAAATTTCAACTGTCTAACTATAACGGTTCATGAGATATAGCCTGGTGACAGACAGACGGACGGACGAACAGCGAAGGCTTAGTAATCGGGTCCCGTTTTACAATTTTAGGTACGGAGTTCTAAAAACACATTTTGATTTGGATTGTTATAATTTTAAGAAATTTAGGTACATCGTTTCTATATACCATTTAAGGAAGAATTAGAACTCAGTTCAAATAATGTTTAGATATTTGATTTTTGCAAATCCAAACATGTGATCTTAAGAATTAAGAAATATCTTAAATGAAATATAAGAGAATTCCACTCTTTATTTAGAATTTTGCACATGTGATGAAATCTAATAATATAAAAGATCCGATCAAGATCCGCCGAAAAAGTAGCGGCGGCGGACATCCGCGGAGACGGATGCGGATATGCGGCACATCACTAGTAGCTAGCCAGGCAAGGATTTCCGCCATCAATTCGGGTCAAAGATGTATAGGAAAATTATTAAAAAGCACCACGCCCCTCCTTACGGGGTGCGCAAATAAACCAAACGTCTAGAGACCCAGACGTTTACTTTTCTTCACTTCACTTTCCAGTTTACCACGATTCATTGGTTTCTTGGTTGGCGAGATGCGTGGTGATCGCATTTATGCCTTTGCCTTTGTTGGGATTACGGATCGACTGCTTTACGTGCTCATCCGAGGCAAGCGGAAATTTTAAAAAGGTTTAAATACCATCCACCAAACTCCGAGCAGCTAACCACGAGGCGATCAAAATTATTAAAAGGAAAACAAACAAAACAGTTCTAAGGAATGTTGACAAGGCATAATGAGTTACCTACTTAGGTCTGCAAAAGAAATATCGCAGATTATTTTTCTCTCTCGTCGATACATCGTCATGTATCTAAATGTATTTATTCTGCTAATCGTGAGTCTTTAGGAGATTGAAAATATTTTAAAATATTGTGGTGTTGGTACCTAATTGCTCAGTAAGTGAATTAGTGCAAAAGATATATGATATAATAAGTCGCTGTCCTTGGGTCAATTTCCAAAACTTTGGAAAAAATCTTTAATCGTACCGCTATACAAGAGCGGTGATCCAGGCCAGGTAGAAAACTATAGACCCATATCGATTTTATGTGTGTTTGCTAAAATCTTTGAAAAACTTATCCATCATCTTCTAGAGTATCACCTATAACAAGTTTTGACTCAGCATTAACATGGATTCATGAAAGGCCACTCTACTTCAAGCAATCTTGTACCTTTAGTGGAATATTTGACTAAGGAGGTTGATTCCCGAAGCTCGGTGGATGTAATATACGCTGACTTCAGTAAGGCTTTCGATAGGGTACCTCACGAATTACTCCTAACAAAATTATCCCGTTTCGGTATTGGGGGTAATCTTTTGAACTGGTTCAAAACATATTTATGCCATAGAAAGAGTAAACGGTTATACGTCAGATAATTTTAAAGCTCAGTCTGGTGTACCTCAGAGGAGTCACTTAGGTCCGATTCTCTTCAACATATTTATTAATGACTTGCCGCTAATAATCCTTAACTCTAAATGTCTGCTATTTGCCGATGATCTAAAAATATATAGACGTGTAGACGACATTGCCGATGTTAGTCTTCTTCAAGCTGATATTGACAGATTATCAGGTTGGTGTGATCGCAATGGTATGTCGTTAAATGTCAAAAAATGTTTTGCACTACGTTTTTCTAGAAAGGAAACGACTTTGATAAGAACCTACAACATAAATGGACAAAATTTACAAAACGTTAAGGACCTAAGGGATCTTGGAATAACACTAGACTCAAAGCTTAGATTCGACGTTCATATTGATACAATTTGCCATAAAAGTCTTCAAATGCTTGGTTTTATCACTCGCTCTTGCAATGCTTTCAAGAACCCACAATCAAAAATAAGTATTTACAATGCTTTGGTAAGATCAAAACTCGAGTATTGCTGCTTCGTATGGAATCCGCACTACAAAGTACATGTGGAGCGCCTTGAAAGAATTCAAAACAAATTTCTTCGCCATCTTTCTTACTCTGATTTTCTCGCCAAAAAGTTGCCTAACTATTCAGACCGTCCACTATAAAATGATCTCACTAGAAAATCGTCGCCAACTTCATGATTGTTTATTTTTCTATAAACTATTAAATGGATATATAGATGCACCGGATCTATTTATTAGCTGGCATTAATTTACGGGTACCTTCACGTATCCCACGGTCTGGTAAATTGCATCTTTTTCACATCAACCAATTCAAAACTAACCTTTGCCAATTTTCCCCACTAAATAGAATGTCTACTACTCACAATAAATTCATTACCAACCTTAATATAGACACATTTTAAAAGGTTTTTAAATACTTTTAAAAGGTTGGTGTTTTCTGCTTCCTCTAGAAATGTAAATATTTAGTTAATAGAATTACTTGAATGCTCATATTATTATTTTTTTGTTTTCATTTTTGTGTCCTATAAGTTTAACATCTTAAAATTACAGATTTTAAAATTTTGTTTTCTTCTTTTTTCAATTATTAGGATTATATCCGTGTTTTTTTTTTTAATTTTTAGTTTTAATTTTCAGCATCACTATTATTTTTTGTATTATTGTTTTATTTTTCTAATCTAAATACAGTATGTTATAAAATCCAGACCTTCTGTCAATTTGTAATGCTTGTTTAAAATATAGTTATAATTAAGAGAATGCTGTTATTGCCTATAACTGAGGCAACACTTAAACCGTAATAATTGTAATTTGTCGTTTTGCATGTATTTTAGTGTCTTGTTGGCAGTACTCAATAAATAAAAAAATAAATAATAAAGTAAAACGCGATAATCGTTAACGCTGGCAAATGCGGCAATGGCGATATTTTCTAATTTCCTTTATGTCAGACAATACGAATTTATGCCAATTCCAACGGCTCTACGCTGACTGCTATAGAACGAGAATCAGTGCGTGCTGATAAATAAAACATTATAGATTTAGTGAGTGATTGAAGTAAATGATTTAGTCAAACAAAATGCATTTATCCATTTTAAAAGTCACATTTGTCCAAATTAATATACACGTATATAGCTCATAATATTTTGTGTACTGGATTTATTTTTCTTCTGGTCTCAGTTTTAAAAGTCTAAAAATTGATTAAGTGAGCATTCCCCCATCTGGTCCGGGCCACATTCGAAGATTAGACCATTTGTCTTCTACTCAATATACATTCTACCAGGTAGTTCGCAGTTCCGCAACGTCTCGACCAGGTTCAGTTCTAATGCTTTACTTATTCCTATCGTGTTTAACGATTGCTCATTTTCCAATCACGACGGTAACACGCACTGAAGCTATTACGGCAGTATAATTAAGACCATGTTACAAAACGCTGGCAAAATTATTAACTTCATAACTGTAAACTCTGTCCGCATAAACTGTAGTTATAGGTTTATGGATGTTCAACATGAAAATTAATATACTTGGTTAGTGTAGTAATTGACAACCAACTTATAAAATGTACTTGGAGAAGAGTTGATAGACAGTGAACCTGGAGTTCGGATATATCGGTCATTGACGATAATTAATTTAATTAATTAATTATCGTCAATGGTTAATTCATATTATGAAACAATAAAAGCCCTCTTCTTAGTCGGCATTGTGGTGACAGGCAATTTCGGAACCCTACATTGCGCATGGCCCACGACGAACTTTACCAATTTATAAAAAATGCAGCAACATTTTATTTATGAATATTTAAACTTTTCAATGATTTGTGAATGATTTATGAATATTTAAAATGCTATACTTTAGAAGTTAGATTTAATATAAAATCATAAATATTTTCAATCATAAATAATTTCAATAATAAAACCAAATATGCTTTTATACACGGATATATTTCGTAAAAATTACAAGCTCAAACAAAAACAACATCGAAAAACAAAATTAAACAAAATATACAAAATGTATCACAAAGACTAATAAAAAATAAACACCATTCAAATTATCGTTTCAATTTGACTGTTTGGGAATTTAAACCTGAGGTAATGGCGTGTTTATGTAATTTTATTACATAATAATAATATTGGCCTGTCACAACTACATACATAATATGACAAAATCTTTTAAATTCTGTTGACAAATCAAACTTAAAATGTGCAACATGTATAACATCAAATCATTGGGAAATGTAAGAAGAAAAACGTATATATAAAACAATATTCCTAGCTTAAAAAGCTATATTTAATAGGCATTATATTTGGACTTTGCGCAACTACAATACGATGTTAGTATATTGTTGCGAATAATCTAGAAACGTGAAAAGTTGAAGCGCTGGAGCTATCTAGAAATAAAAGAGAGTTACTTCTATTGATAAACAAATAGCAGACCGTTAACCCAAATAGTTATGCCATAATTGACCTTATCGCTTAGGCCATAAGGGTTGAAAATAGCGTGTACTAGGAATTGTTAACATTAAAATTGTTGTTTACGAGATGATTGCCGTTTTAATATAAGTGGCGTTTTCTTGCAAATTACGTACCCGAAGCACGTAACAATATAAATTTTTTGTTTGTCACATCTCTCTAGAGAATAACGTCCACTATCTAGGGTGACGCGATTAAATCGACAAACTTGGATGCACTGTAACAATCCCAGATTAAAATATAATTTTAAAAATATTAATTATGTGATGCACATAAAACTTAAAATATAGATAACCAGGTTTAGCGTCGACAAGAGTCCATAATTTTAAGATCATGATAAAAGAAGAAACACGAATATAATCTAACTTTTGTTGTGTTAATATGACGCATAATATTTTACAACTTTAATTTGACTAGTTTGAATATTTTGACTGTTAAGTAGATATTTAATGACTTTGACTTGCATAACTGGTGACAAACCTTTATCAAATTAAAATGAACACTACAACTAAGGGGATGTTTAAATAAACTTGTCACGGTACATATTTGAAACAAACCCACATTCTACAAATCCATTAACATTTATATTTCAACAATATTTGTATGCACTCATCTCTAAGGCACTGTAATTAATACTTAACAAAAATTAACTTTACAATAAATCACTCTTACTTATTTCGGAGGTTAACATAGTATACAATATATTTTGTACTATACTCTATGTGCACTTAATACTTTTACCAAGGCCATGAGTTTATGAAGTACATATCTAAAAATTATGTTGCGTTTGATCTGGATTAATATGCTATGGGATACAGAGACAATAATATAAATAGAATATTTTACTAAATATACAAATTTTTAGCAATAGCTAATTTGAATTTAATCAGTTTTGACACTCGGTAAAAGTAGGTCAAATACATTTTTTGGGTTAGCATGTTTCAATAGATGCAATTAATTCTGCAAAATAACAGTACCGAGTCCTACAAAACTAGTTGTAAAACAACATATTTCAATTGAATTAATTATTTGGCATTATTCTCCCCGTTCTCCTTTTTCATTTTTTTCTTTTGATTTTATCATAGTGAATAGGTACTCATTTTTGCTGGTATGGCGGTAATGTTTGCTTATTTCTCTATATATTAAGCGGCTCTAAATCTGAGAACTTTAAAAATCGTATTGAAACTTTCATAACGCAAAATCACTTTTAATAGAAATATAATTCCAAGCGGAAGACAAATCTTTTTCATAAGTACATACAAAAAAAAATCTAACAAAAACTACATAAACACTTGAAAATTTAAAGACAATTTTTGATAGATTATATAAAGTAAACAGTAACAAAATACTAATTTTAATTATAAATATTATAAATAGTACAAAAGTTAAGTATGACCTTAATATTAGATATGAAATTCTAAATATTTGAAAGTGGAGAAAAATACGTGCTAATTGTTTTGTTATTTTTCCCGAATGATAGAACTGAGTATTATATTATATTGTTGTTAGAAAAAATGTTTGACACATTAAAGAATTTTATAATTCTTCAATCGTAACCTAAACTGGAGGGAGTTAAACTAAATTAAACTTTAAATATCATACAAATTTAATGTTTTAAAGATTTATTATTGTTACTGGATGGTATTACATCCAGTATTTTAATTTATAATAATTTCTAGTGTAACAGGATTGCTTAGTTCTTTAATTCTGAGACAAGATGTTAATGGCACGATTCAATGATAATGGCTTAATTATTAGAAAACTATTTAAACTCAGCGTAAGCATGCTTAGTAACTGCAGGACATCAAGGTATTTCAGTTAGTATTAACCGGACGGTTACTTCAGACTACCCTCGATATTCTACTTAGATTTCATAACGTAAAGACAATATAATCGCAAACTATAAAATTAGGACGTGTATAGTACAAATTAATACTTAATAATATAAAATGCATTGGTCGTTTACATATCGCATAAATACATAATATGTCCATAAACACTTATGGGGCGTTTTTAATACATACGCGTCTATTGGGAAAACGCGTACAACAAAAACTGTCCCAAACGAAGCAAATTATCGGAAACCCTTGAGATTCAAGTGGTGCAAATTAAGGTGGTATGCAAACGTAAGCAGTGCAGTGCGAATATCAAACAAAAGTAGAAAGATCTCTCCAAGGCGCTCTATTGGCGAGAAACTTTCTACGGCCTCCTGTCAATGAGCAGCACGCTTCAGCCGCTCGCACTGCGCCAACAGAAACTTTTTCTGTTGATCGTCATACAGGAATATAACCTTCCCCGAACCAGAGCTCGGAAACATCCCTAGCACCTTTTTCTTGGCAGTTGGTATATACACGCCCTTCGGCGATGCTGTTGGCACATCAGGAAGTTCTGTCCATAAATACGACCATACGATCTGAAAGGAATATTATAAATTGTTAGATTAAGTCCTAAGCCGATTAAAATTAAAATAAGTAAATGCCATCATGTGGTACTATTGCAGAGTAGGCTAAGAGAAAAAATTAAGGTGTTATTAGAGTATCCCACTCCTAAAAATAGTAGCGACGTAAAAAGATTTGTTGCATTTGCGGGTTATTATCGACAATTTATAATTAGATTTGCTGAAATGGCTTTCCCTTTAAATAATTTATTAAAGAAAAATGTTGATTTTCACTGGACAGATGAATCCCCGTGTTGGTCCCGGGCTCCTTTGAAGAATAGGCCAACTGCCGTTCTGCCAGGCAGGTCGTAAAAGGCGACCGAGTGGTTATGCAAGTCACTACCATCGTGACTACTAGGTGGTAGAGTTCTGCAACGGCTCGACCGGGTCTGGTACCACCGCCTTACGTATTCCTGCCGCGATAGCGTCAGTGCTAGTCACTGTCGTGTTCCGGTTTGGAGGGTAAGGTAGCCGGTAAACTTATGCATGTGGCATTAGACCTCGCCACAGGATAGCAACGCACCATTAACATCTTTGGTGTCTATAGGCGATGGTTAACTCCCATCCGCTATCTTATGATGTAAAAAAAATGTGAAAACTCTTTTCAGGTTTTAAAACAAAAGCTAGTTAACCCACCCGTCTTGCAATATCCTGATTTTTATACCAATAATGAATTTATCCTTCAAACGGACGCTTCAGGTAAATCAATCAGCGCGATCCTTTGCAACGGGGACGGTCGTCCTGTTGCCTAACCAAGTCGAGGTCTAAGTAAGTGTCGTCGAGCCATTGTTTGATTACGATAATTATCCGTGTGAATTAAAATATAGATTACAAGTAAGTGATAAGGATGCCAGAGAAAATTTATATAAGAGTAAACTATTAAGAAACCATAAATACGATAAATATATCAATCCTGCGACAAATAATCAAGGAGATTGTTTGTTAATTAGGAATCCAATAGAGGATAAGACTCAACCTATATATCTAGGCCCGTATGCAATTACAGAAGACTTAGGGGTTAATGTCAAAATAAAAATTGGCAACAAGTTAGAAACGGTTCATAAAAACCGAACCATTTGGTTCAAGGAATGAAAATGTATACATGTATTTTTGTAATATACACTCAAGGAAGTTACATTCTACCCGGAATGTTCACACGCGCTTCAAAATCGTTCCGAAGAGTACCACGACATGGGTGGAGTGTGTCTCTTTCTACTAAATAAAGCGCCAATCGCCATATAAAGTGCGGCCATGCGTAGTTTGCAAATTACTACTAAATAATTCTACTAATTTGAGAAACAGTTTTTGCATTGCATAAGTAATTACGTAATAATTAAAATAAGCACATTTTAGAACTCACTATGTTAATTACAATACATTTTATGCTAATGTATTTATCGAAGTGCATGAATAAAAGGGATTTAGCAATTACCGAATATATAAAATACTACCATTAGATAGTTTTATTTACACTGGCAATTGCAAGAAAGGGACAACTTCCACTCATGTCATTGTCTTGCTCAGAACGTTTTTCCCCTCTTTTAAGTAAGAAAGAAATGTCAACTTTATGTGTAACGAAATAAAGTACATTTTTATTTTTCAAATATTGCTTCGTAACAATTCCAGTTATCGTATATAAGTTCCTTGTATACACTTTTAAACGTTCTTATGTTAATATAGTTTTTAATTATTTTTTTATAATGTCTACATATTATATTTCATAATGTACCTACGCTTTACACGTTTTTATAATAATATCGTTTTTTTAAATGTTTTATTATGTATACTTACTAATTACTTTGTGATAATTTTGATAAAATAAATATACAATGTATATTTTCTAAGAATTTAAACTCTATTGTGAAACAAAAAAAAAACAATACTGCGTATATTGTTTTTTCTTTCAAATCTCCCGGGTAGGTGTAGTGTATGTATCGAGCCTACGTAGAATATCATATATTATGTAAGGTCTTACTAATAAAGCCAGTATTAACTCATCATCCGTTGCATTCATTCCGAACCCTAGTCACAACCCTACAGTATTATAGAAGCCAATATTATTTGTAAAATTTACGCAGGAAAAATTTATTACAGTTGTGCAATTAATGATAATAAACATTTATTATCATTGATAGTTACTGCAATTACCCCAACATATTTATTAATTAACCCCAATAATAGTCATTTCCCCTAAATCAATATGAAAACAACATATTTTACCTGCCATCCTCCAAAGACATTATTCTTCTCGAGGTAGATCAGTCTCTTGTCGGTACACATGACCACCTCCTTCGGCTGCACAACCCATACATGAGCTTCATATGTGTCTGTGCTAACAAATTTTCCCTAAAATGTAAATTACAATATTAATAACGTCAATAAATCAATATCACGCTATGATGACATACACTTATTTGATGAATTTCGCCTTAAATAATAGTCTACCAACTTGTAGAAGGACTGTTTAGCTTGTACCACTAATTTTTTGGAGGGTATTTTATCCGTTTTCTTAAAAAAAATTCGAAGAGGTTATTTTTTCAATGTATGATGAAATCCGAGCCTCTTATTGACGAAAAGACTAACTGCCTTACTGCTAGGTATCTCGTAAAAGGCGAGTGAAGGCTGATGGGCGTCACTAACATCGTGACTACTAACTAGGTGGTAGAGTTCTGCATCGTCTCGCCTGATTTTTGGTACCACCGACTTACCTATTCTTGCCGCAGCAGCGTCGGCGGTTTTCGCTTTATTTCGCACGATTAACAACTTAAGTATCTATAAGCAATGGTTAACTGTTTCCAACAAGAGATAAACCTGTTTGTTTGCTATCTTATGAAATAATAATGAAGCTATGACTTCTAAAAATATCAGGATGTAATGTCCACGGAGAAGAGGAGACGGCCTAAGCAACTGTGCACTGCAATTACCAACTAGGTCCTGACGTAATTACAGGGGGCGTGGCTTAAGTTATTACCCTGTAAGGGTTCACCCTAGCTGCACTGTGATGTCATCCATACTTCCATACTAATTTATACTAATATTATAAATGCGAAAGGAACTCTGTCCATCTGTCTGTTCTTTACGCCTAGATCACTAAACCAATTTGGATGAAATTTGGCACAAAGATAGTTTGAAACCCGAAAAAGGATATAGAACTATCCTATATCCCGGAAATCCCACGCGAGCGAGATCTATACTGGTAAACACCGGAACTTTTAATTTGGAAATTTTTCCACGTGAACCTAGTCGTGGGCACAGCTAGTTCCAAAATAAATCATATTTTTGGTTATCAAGATAAAAACGATGAAACATTGTGTTGTACTACTCGGGTAGACGTTCTGATGCAATGAATGGCATTACATGTGTGATAATTTTATGCGTAATTTAAATGAAATATTTTTAGAAAAATCGTCGGCTATCATATTATAAAGTTAAATCTTTTAGACACTAGATGTAACTAGAACGCATCATCAATAAGACAGAACTGCGCGTAGAAATCAATTAATAGTAATAATATGAATTATAGTATAGTTTTGTACCCATAAGCCTCCTACGCAGTTATCTAATCTTTGACTTTCATTTTAAAAACTTGACTCGGCGTTTACGCATTTACACACGCACACATAAACACGCCTATCATGACTTACAACTACACACTTCATATTTACTCACACACTGGCATATAAGCGCTCTCGCATACTCACATAATTATGTTTTATTTAATTTTAAACTGTACTTATTTAAAGTTACCCGCATTTAATTTTGTTTTATCACAGACCTGTAAAATATAATTTATATACTAGATTATATTATCCATCTACTTGTTAGCATGTTTCGATAACCAGTCCGTGGAAAGGGCACTGGTAACTTGTACTACAGTTATTGCTATACCTATTTCAAGGACCAGGCTCTCACTATGACAGGTTTAGAATTAACGTACTATTATTTATTTTTTTATAATAAATTTTTAAGACCTTTGTATATAGTGAGACAAAAAAAATATAATATAAATGTCACTTATGTAGCTAATTTGAAATTATTCAAAATTAAGATATGTTACAGGGCTTGAAAATGTTTAAACTACACTCGGAATTATAATTCGATTCCATATTTAACATTAGCTACTGTCGTTTTATAAAAAAAATGATGTGGTGTCGCGAGACACCAGGTAGAAACGAACTTCCTTCGACTAAACGGCACTACTCGCTTGTGTACGCGACTGTCGCGCCTGCGCACGTCTCATTTAACGCTTTTATTCCACGCATTTTTCTTACGGTTTTACTATCACATTTTTTTCAGTTCGGTCGCGCAGCAAAATCCCTATCCCCTCCAAGCCTGCCGTAAGGAACTTCGTTCCAATAATGATACCACATATAATAGTGTAATGATGAACGCAAAAATCGATAAACAATTGCGATTTATGTTTATGTAATTATAATATTGGTGTGCCAATTAAATACTAAATTATTCATTTTAAATAAATACATAATTATTCATAATAATTATTTATTAATTAGAAACCACTGCTTTATTTTATAAGAAAGTTAATATTTTTGTTTTTTATATTAAAAACAAAAAACTTATAATAAAAGAACCTAGATGGATAGTTTTCTGTATTGGCAACCCGTGCGTGCTTGTGCAACTATCGCAATTTTGTTTATCTTGTCATTCAGCTTCATTCTCCCAGTCTGACTGCACGAATATCTCGTTTCATTGCGAATCGATTATTTTGTTATTTTGTTGGGTTTTTGTTAGTTTTGTTACGTTGTGTTTGTTGTTACGTTTTTTTGTGAACTTTGAGTGAATCTATTTCTTTTGGTTTTCCATCAAAATGGATCCTCAGCCAAGTACATCACAAAAAGACGTGGATATTTTCTTGTCCCCAAAAAAAAAACGTCCACGAAAAGCTTTCACTGTTACTGAAAAAGTAATTATCCGCAACGCCTACAAGTACGTGAAAAATGAAACTTCTGCGCGATTGGAGGCCTTTAGGTTAGGAGGTTAAAGCTACGCGTTTAGAACTGATTTCACATAACGAGTCTTTTCATAAGTACGCTGTAGACGAAATGGCAGCACACAACATGGTATCACGGTTTTAAGACTGCCCCCTTACCATTGCGAGCTGAACCCTATCGAATTGATATGGGCGCAGGTAAAGGGGCATGTAACTCAAAATAATAAAACCTTCAAAATGACAGACGTGAGAAATTTATTTAAAGAAGGCATTCAAAAAATTACGGCTACCGAATGCGTATCCCATGTTGCGGTCTAAATGTTTATCCCATGTTGTCAAAGAAGAGGAAAAAATGAGTAGGCTAGATATGTTAATTGACAACGTCACAGACACATTTATAAATGTGTCTGTGATGTTATGTATGTATTTCTATGTGTAAATATCGTTCACTAACGCCTATATCACAAGAAAATAATTTGCTTACTCTGGGCTAGATCAATTCGTGTAAAATTGCTCAGAGATATTTATTTATTTATTTTAGTTACTTTAAACGCATATAGGGTCCATATCAATATAAGATTTATAATAATATAAAACTATTACAATTAATATAAAACATATTTTATACAACAAAGAAACAACCTTTTTCCTTATAATGGAGTTGCTTGAGAATCAACACACGGCTTATTCAATTTACGAGTATTAAAAAATTACGCTGGAGATCTTTAAGAACAATTTTTTCCTTTTAGTGAAATAGTTTGTGAAATAATCTTGAAACACATTTAAAATATGCTAAGCCCGAGTGCAGAGAAAAGTTTTTTTATATCAAAGGATAGGAAACAGGTATATAGCTTTTCTGATGGAAAAAGATAACCTTGTATTTTTTAATGGTGCGTATCTAACCGTGTGGTTGTATGACAATGCAACATGCATAAGTTTACAGAAAGTGACAGCGATAGCGATGACGGGGACGATTTATAAAATAAAATATTACCATAATACATCTATTTGTTTTATTTCTCATGTTCCTTCATGATCACATTTTTTTTATTTATTTCACACACAATTATTAAAGAAAACTCTCAGGTCCTTAATAAAATTAATCGTTATAACTAAATTATCCGTTCAGAAATATTTAATTTTCTGATATACTTAGTTTCTATTAAAGTAGTAGATGTTTAATTATACTACGAGAAGAATCGATCCGGAAATATTCCATTTCCGTATCGAATAATTTCGCAACGTCACTATTTAGTACTTGTCATAACGTTGCAACACTGAAATTGTCAAATCTAGAATCAAATTAAAATTCCGAGTATAGTGAGTCACTAACAAGTTTGAATGATGAGTATTTAGTACTCAAAGTTCATCTTAGTTATGGAATAAATAAAAAAATCTAATAAGTAACAAATGCACTCATAAGTACAAACATTCGCCAATATGATACGCATAAACGGATTTAGATGGATTTTTTCATAATAAAATTGATAATAAAATATAATATTTAATAAGACAGTTAAACTACGTAGGAAGGAAGAAATTAGTTTTGCTTTTGGCTGGTAGTTTTAGTTCTTAAGGAAATATAATTACCTCTTTCTATCTGTTCATGTATCTGTGTCTGTGTTAATCACAAGCCCCGCAAAAAACACGGTAGTGACAAACACTGACGCTAACACTGACTTAAGGAATAAGATGGAAAATTCATATTCAGCCTTCACTCGCATTTGCTCGAGCCACGGTGGAAACCATCTCTCGATATGACTGCATGTCTGCAATCCCCACACGATTCTCTATATACACTATTAACTATTACATAAAATGTATAATGAAACCTTCTCAAGCTCCGACAACATTTTATAACCCTCCGCACGAAGTCTTGAATAAGGCGTCACACCAGAATCAAGCGGCAAATATCTGGCTGGTCTCCGCTTCGTCACTTCTTCTGATAAGTCAGCCGCCCTATTCACAATCACATTCATTATTTTACTAAACACATACAAAGTAATCCGGTTACAAACTATAAAGGGATGTTATCTTAAAAGTTTTTATGGTTTTATTACATGTTTTTATTAAATAATATGATGGTGCTGATAGGTTTATAATATAAAACATTATTACACTTAATTCAATTATAGATCCAAAATAAATAAGCTTACAAAAGTAAAATATTCTGTAACAAAGCAGTTTACTTATAATGCATAGATAAAACGACGACCACACCATACTTTTCTTGCTATAATAGGTGTAGTAAATATTTTATATAATAAAGCAATTAAACACCAAAATCAAACTTATTGTGACTAGAAGTGTAAAATGTAGTAATATCTGCCTTAAATTTAGACATGTAAAGCTACTTCGTACGCTGATGTTATAGAAGCCCATACACTTTATAGTTACACTAAATACATGAATTCTAATATTACCGTACGAATGTTCATCGAGAAAACAGTGAAAATACCGGATTTCCTGTGTGCTTGGAGTTTTGCTGTTGATCTATCAATATCTATCTCCAAAATAGACAATTCTGCTGTCATTTTTCAGATTAGAGAGTAAATTCACACATGAAAACCTGCATCTCAGTCATGAAAAATACCTAATTAATATCTAATCCTATGAAACACTGAATGTAAACTTAGTTGGCGAGATACACAAGTTCTTGTCTAAGTAATCTTACTTATTAACAAAAAGACAGCTTTACACTCCCATAGAAACTTGGTTTCTGTAAGAAGTTTAAAAAATTGTTAAAATATAATTTTTCCCAAACTCTGGTAGAAAATACTGGTAGCCTTTAATTGTATCTGACACATGTAGTTCTGTAATTCGATATTCTTGCAAATGAAATATTTATTTATTAATTCAAGTCTTAACTTGGTCATCGCTTGAATTATTTTAGGGGGATAGCTGAAGTTCACATGATGATACTGAATGTAATTATGATAATTAGGAACAATCGTTTTATAAATTACGAATAACTTATTAAACAAATTTTTGTAAATTCAACTGTTATATAATGTTAAATTTTATCATTATGTGCCTATAAAATCATACAAGAGCCAACTTGTCTTGTTCACGTTGTTTAAACCGCTGACAAAGTTCGGAAAAAGACGTTATTACTTAATAAGTAAACAGTATAAGGGTAAGGATAAACAAGCGCAATTTTTGCTGTGAATCGCGTAAAATGAGTCGCGCAATTCACGGTGTATTCGGATTCAAACTAAAGTTATACGTGTACCACATGACGATGCAAAATGTGTTGAATTGCGTTCGGGTGAGGGTCAGGAACATCGCGAGCGTCATCAGTTAGTTACAGAAAGCGCGACAGTCGACGCGTTTTATGCTCGAAAAATGTTCTACACGGAAAACTTATTACTGAAGTTAAACAAGGGCCCTGTATGTGGAATTTTTTCAGAAAATTCATATATGGATAGAGAGATATACATCTCTCGCTCTCTAATAATACGAAAATGCATAATATTTCTTAGAGATACATTGCACGACATGACCACCCCGTGCAAGCATTGAATGGCAAATTAAATTACGTCGGTCGTAATGTCAGCCTACCGGATTTCAGTTCAATGTAAATTGCAGTACTCAAAGTACACGACTCACGTCTTACAAAATAACGCTCTTTGGCCTCGCCCTAACCGTTCTCACAGTGAAAAAAGAAAAAATAAAAAAAATGTAATAAATAAAAAAACCATGCTTACATTATCTTACCACACTAATATTTATTTAATTTATGTACATGCAAATACAAACTAAAACATGCATATATTTATTGCCACAGCATTGTGTAATTATTTCATTGCAAGCAACGACGATAAAATATTATACGTATAATATAAGAAACACAAAGTAAAAGGAATAGAGGGATCATAAGCGTCAATAGAGACTATTGACGCTTATGAACAATTTTTAAAAAAATGTTGCGAAAATTAATTTAAACCTGGGTATTGAATGATTTAAAGAAAACTTCAAAGAATTTTTATTTTCATGGTTAGGAATATATAAAAATGACATATAAGCGTAAATTTGAACGAGCAAAACATACAAATACCAAGCTTCTACTATAATTTTAATCGTTTCAATAGTGGTGCAACAAACTTTAGAACAACACTTAAAAAGCAAACAATCAAAATCAACAACTGCTAATTTTTATTTCTTGCAGTACAAATAATAAACTTATCGTAAATTACACGTATTAGCAATTATATAGGCAAAAGCAGTAATTAAGATTACTACCCGAAGAAAATCGGCGTGATGGTTGTTTTCAATATCATAACTTATAAGGTAGCAAACAGAATATGGCTCTCTGGGTAAAAAAAGCATTACTATTGCCTGACGATATTGCCGTAGAAAAAAGTAAGATGGTCGTACCAAACTCGGACAAAATGCGTTGAACTTTAGTAGCTAGTATGTAATATTATATTTTCTAATACCTTTTGCCCGCGACTTCGTCCGCGTGGTAGCCGACATCGTAGAAGATACAAACAACATAGATGGTTAGAAAATACAACACCATCTAATGAAATTGTAAGAAAATTTAGGTTAATAAACTCGCTCTGAGTGTAGAAGCATAAAATTTTGCATAAAAGTTTACTAAATAAATTTTTTTCCCTTATTACTTATGTATCGTACCCTTTCACATCAAATGGATGTTTTTTTTTGGGAAATCGTAAAGAATGTATTTACATAAATGTTTTAAATAGTGTTTTAATACTTAATTTCACACAAATCTGGTCATAAATATTTTTATATAAATTCCCCCTCCCCGCCCCCTCTTTTACCCCTTAAGGGATTTTCTAAAAATCCCTTCTTAGTACACACTAACAGTTTCTTAAAATTCCCTGTGTACAATGTCATGCTTGTTGTCGTAAAGGTTTCAGTTGTGCGTTGATCGATCAGACAGTGAGAAAAGAAACTGTCTTGATTTTTTTTATATTATAAACAAGTCGACTGCTAAAAGGTTGTACATATTGAAAGACAATAGTTAATGGCCATAAGTAAACAATAAAAATGTAATAAAATGAGAATATTGCTTAACTACATAGTAAATCTTAACAAAATTAGTGTAGTAATATTCAAAAAGTATGGTCACCGCACGTTGTACTAACAAGTTTAGTCTCGAGTTCGATAAATTGCTGTTTGTATACAGTGAACTTTGCGCACCTTTTACGTGTCTTCGTACTAGACATTTTTATCGGATAATTAGGTCAAAATTTAAATATTAATTTATTTACATATTCAGTATCAGCATCGAGTATTGAACATTTGATGATATTATACGTCATTGACTTTATGCGAGCTTGAAGTTGTCACAGAGAGCGTCTGACATACAATCCATGTTTACTATTAGAAAATGTAAAACCTCACAAGTGTGGGTTTGAGGTTTCGAAAGTGTTTTTGGATCCGTGTGCAGTGTAAACCTTTTGACGGAGATGAACAGTTGGGAGGTGCAGTCGACGAAGCCGGAGATGGGGCGCACGAGCAGCCCCAGCGCGCCGCGGCCCAGCCCGCGCACGAACCCGCCCGCGCCGCCGCGCGCCGCGCCCGCCACCGGCCACGCCACCGCGCCCGCCACGCCCTCCACCACGCCCTACGCCGCCCGCCGCTTAGCCACACACGCACCACACACACAAACACTCCTTGCCGAATATACTATTACACCATCACCGAAATACCTATTATACAGGCTATTATCTTAGACAAGGGACCTGATGAAAGAGAATACTTAGTATTCGATTCTTAGCCCAGATATCTATAAAATACAGGATAAATTTTAAAGGTCCGGCCAAATTTTAAAATTAAGAACTAAATATTGAATTGAAAGTGCGTTTTAATTATTATGATAATATAAAAATATTCATTTAAAAATATCCTACTAAAGTCAAAAATTGGATGCACAAAGTCGTGTGAATCACCCGTCGGGCGATATGTGTGGGGTGCGGGAGGCAATACGCGATCCGCGCTCAACATTTTTGCGTAATTGAAATTATATCCATGTGTTACGTTTTCTGATAAAAATGATATTTTATCAGAGAACGTAACACATGGATACCAGATAAATGTGAAATTTTGAATTTTTCAAATTTATTTTTTTATTATACACTAACTGCTGCCCGTGACTTTGTTCGCACGGACTTCGTTTACTCCGCACAGCTCCTCCCCCTTAGGCGATAGCGTCATAATATGTAGCCTATATGTTGACCCGACCTGTTAGTAATATTCATGTAAAATTTGAAGTAAATCCATGCAGTACTTTTTGAGTTTACCCTGGACATACATTGACTTTTCTACTTTTTTATTATATGTAATAGATAAATCGAACATATCGATTCTAAATAGCCTCTGAAAATTTGGCCGGACCTTCAAAAGTAACCCTGAATATGACCTTAGTTTTTGACCTAATTATCCCATAATATACATTAATCATATGCCTATAAACACAAGTGACGCACGCCATGGAGCAATGAACTTAGCCGGCGGTTCATTCTGTGCGCTAGCGCACAGATTACATAGTAATTACTGTGGCTAGAGCCGACCGCCGTTGAGCCGAACAGCCGAGCGCGAGGCCCCGCGGCCCTCGTATCTTCAGTTTTTACCAATTCATCGCGACATCCGGATTTGTTTCCGCGTAATCCAATAAACTGCTTTGCGTATTTTTTTAAAGTGTTTGACTAATAATAACAACGTCAACTTATCAATATTCCAATGAAATATATTGAGACATGGTAGGTGCCTATGCGTTACGTAATGATAATATGCGACGTGCTATCAAATACTAAAGCGAGATGTTCCCAAGTCGCCAAACACAGAAGAATAATCCAACAATTGAGATCATTGTAAATGTTTGTGAATAATAATTAATTATTCAAGTTCTATCATTGTGAAGAGGATAATTCCATTTACGCCAGAAATACTAAATATCAGCTGTATCTTACTCACACTTTTACTCGTGCCTAGTTTTTTTTTTAAAGATAACACACCTAACATTTCTTATGATTTAGTGCCTAGGTATTTTTGCCTATCATAAGCCAGTAACAAAGTATGAAGGGGAAATGAATCACACTAGTTTAATACGGGAAAGTAGATAACATTTACATTATCTACCTACCTACTACCGGTATGATGATTCGTGCTGACTAGCGCAAGGGTAATCTTGAGTTACAAGACTTTTGACATTCTAATTACTATTTTATCGGTTATTTTTCACATTATTTTTATAATATATATATATATATATATATATATATATATATATATATATATATATATATATATATATATATAAACAAACGACAATTTTCATGGGTACAATTCTGTCCCTCAACTAAAAGAGCATGCTGTAAATTTGTACCACCTACGTTAACAAATCCTATCACACTCTGCACCCGAATTCGATGAAATAACACTATCTCTCCTCACAAGTTTAGCCCCACACCATCATACTCTCCAACTCTTTCGTACACGTAATACACTTTACTCAGGTAGACAGACCCCAATACCACCCAATCAATATTTTACACTACATTGTACACTATTAACTTACAACCGAACGATACGAGATGTTATACTAAACATTAAACGTACATTTACGCATTAAAAAAAATATTAAAATATATAACTCTCAATATTACTCGACACTACAGTAATACAATTTTCATGCCTTCTTTGTTGTCAACTAGCGACCTGCCCGCGGTTTTACCCGCGCAGCTTTTGTTCCCGTGGGAATATCGGAAAGGTTTATACACTTAAACCTTCCTCAAGAATCAATCTATCTATTAAAAAAACCGCATCAAAATCCGTTGCGTAGTTTTAAAGATTTAAGCATACATAGGGACATAGGGACAGACAGAGAAAGCGACTTTGTTTTATACTATGTAATGATTGTGTTGGCACGTCCCTATCAAAATTATGACCACTCACTATATAGCTGTGACATTGAAGCGGAGAGAAAAAAAAGGATTCTAGGTACCGATTTTAATTATACTTGAGTGTTAGTATTTCTTTCAAGCTTCAATAAGCTTTCAAAGATTTAAATAACCGTAGAATATGCTCATAATCGAAAACCACTGATAGTAAAAATTCAATCATTTTACCGCTGGACTTTAAAAACTTGAAACCTCATTAAATTAAATAAATATCAAGAATTTAAAAAAATGTCGAAAGAGATGTTAAAAATTTAGATCTTCAGAATCGGAGGTCCGTGTTGAGGAGAAGCTCGCAGTATGAGCAGTATAGGGCTATTTTATATTAAAAGTTTTGTTTAGTATCTACATTGCTATTCAGTAGTTTTTTATGATATTTGGTAGTTTTAGTAATATTTTTAATTGGTAGTTTAGCCTTTTCACCGCCACAGTCGGCTATACCCGACAAATCGTTTTGGACGTTCAAACGCCAATGTCGGGTAATGCCGACACAAACATTATGCAAAAATAAAACTATTAATGCAATATTTTTCGCTGTTTTTTTATCGCCTATAGCTTGTCAACCAATGTTTATTTATTATATTGGTTACACTTTTTCCATTCGTCATTTATGTGAAGTAAAAAATTAGATAATGTAACGATAATCCCAAACTGATCACAAAGTCTATGCCGGTAGCGCCATTGTCGTGTCATGCCGACAGCTAGTGATGTAGAACATGCACGTAAGATTTTATTTAAATATTTCATCGCTTCTATGATTTTTAGAAATAATTGCCAAATTATTAACAATTCTGAAAGGTGTGACAAATATTTAAATAAAAACAACAAACTTTTTATAGAAATAATACATAAAATCGAGACAGCAGCTAGAAAAATAAAATTATCGACAATAGCAAAATTGCTATTTTACCCCGCACTTGATGCAATCGTCTTATCAGCACAGTACAGTGCACTGCAAGCCGTCGTCGGTATTACACGACAAATTGTGACGTCAGATACGCGCTAGTGAAGTGAATTATTTTGAAAAAAAATTAATAACAGTGATATGGACACAGACGAACTTTTAAAAATATGTTATACTAGCTGTTGTCCGCGACTACGTCCGCGCGGACTTCGTTTATCGCGCTATCACCTACGGCGGAGGAGCTGTGCGGAGTAAACGAAGTCCGCACGGGCGAAGTCGCGGGCAACAGCTAGTATAGACAAATTGGTTTTCATTAGCACACCTCGGCAATTACGTGGCGTGTCTCTGGTAATTAAACGATCAATGTCTTAAATACCTAGGTATTCTATCAGTTAGGTACTTTTGGATAAGAATAAATTAAATAGGTGTCTCAGTTTATTTATTCTCCGTTCTGTTCTCAATTTGCAAATATATATTTTTCTAAATATTCCTGCTCAGCACTTTTCTTATATGGTCAGGCAGAGTCGAAAAGGAATATTAATTGAGCTTGACGGTGGTCGTGGTGACGCTGACGGCATTATTAGTGGCGGCGTAGGAGTCACCATTTTTTGCCGCGATATTTTCCTAAAATCAAAATGCACAGCTAAATATAATATACCTAATAGAAAAAGAAATTGGTATATAAATTACGCTGTTTTTGAGTACTTTTACCAAATAAGTATCTATTTTTAACCGACTTAAAAAAAGGAGGAGGTTCTCAATTCGGCCGGTATATATTTTTTATGTATGTACACCGATTTCGCCGAGGTTTCTGAGCCGATTTACGTAATTCTTTTTTTGTTTGATGCGGAATAGTTTCGAATTGGTCCCATAAAAATTTGATTTAGGTAGGTCCAGCAGTTTTTATTTTATGAGCATTTTTTTATTTATTTTACCTATGTCGATTTCTTAAATCAAATTTCGCAAATAAATTTGATCCACTTCCCGGTTACCGATTGAGCTGAAATTTAGGCTTATGATGATTTTATAAAGTTAGGCTCAGTCATTGAAAGAAGTCTTTGTGACGTCTGACGCGCTGCCGCTAGTCGGTTCTCACGTCGCTGAGCAGACTCGGTTGCTGCACGGTTTCGTATCACTTTTAATCTATGAACTCTCTGCTCGGCGGACTCCTTAGCTAAACGCTGCTTGATGAGACCAATTCTGTGAGCCTTCTACTCGGCAGATTCATTCGATAGACGCTCATTCATTAATGAGACCAAGTCTATTAGCTCTCTGCTCAAAAGACTCATTCGCAAGGTGCTCTTGGATCTTACCGAGTCTAGAATTATACTGTTCAAAAGTTTCTTGATGTTAGTGTGATTTCATATATGCTTTCATGGCCAACAAACGTTTTTCAGGATCTTTAAGTCTCACAAGAACGTGATATTGTGTTTCGAGGAGCATTTTTACGGAGAGAGATCTATATTTGTTAAGGCGCGCATTATCTGTTGTAGTCTACCCATAAATAGTTGACAATACAACAATACACTAAAAAGTATTAAATAAAAATAACTACGTTAAAAAAACCAACTTCAAAACAAAAAGTAAAGAAAACTAAAGATTTAATATTAATTAAATACTACCTATTATTTATATGTGCTATTTACTATATATTAATAGGTTTGAAGTCGGGGCCAAGCCTTTAACAAATAATAATATTTTAAGCACTTAAATAAATACGAGCAAATTAATACAATGAAATGCCTACTTTAAAGTTTAAGATGCGTAAATAAAACCTAATAAAGAGCAATTAAATGTTAATATTATAAGCAGATTCAATCAATACGAAGAATAATGAAAAAAATAATTACGAAAATGTATTCAACAGAATTCCTAAACTAAATGGTCATGTGAATTAATGTAAAATTATCAATTAAGCTAAAACGCATCTAAATTTTTAATTTAAAATTTACACCATATAATGGTAGAATATGTTTGAAGCTTAATTAATTTTAAACTACTCGTAACACCAATATTCTTGCAAATAAATATTTTCTTTCTTTCAAAAATTTTATATATTCAAGACGTCCGTCAACGACGTCTGCCCGCGCATGCGTGCCGGATTGGCTTGGCACCGACTTCAAACCTATTAGTAATAGCGCATATAAATAATAGGTAGTATTTAATTAATATTAAATCTTTACTATTTTTTAATTTTTTTGTTTTGAAGTCAGTTTTTTTAATGTAGTTAATTTTATTTTGAATATAGATATCTACCCCACCATCAGCAAATAGGTCTATATGAAATTAAGTAAATGGGTATATAGGTAGGAACTATTCCAATAGTTCATTAAAATGTTTTAATATCTAAACTATAAGGAGTAGTTCAAAAAATAAATAAATATCGATAAAGTACGAAATTTACTTTTCCCAGCATTAATATTAGGTAAATTCTGTGGTTTCGGAACGCCAATGTCAGCTTATCCTGACAATGCGTGACGTCATAAGGGAACTAGAGTTGCGCCACTGCTATTATAAAATTTTCAGTTGAGTACGAACTCTGGTAATATTTGGGTCTAATTTTTAAGCTATTTCATTTAAAATTTTGTTAATTCGACTACTTTTTGAGATGATGTAAATTGTTTTAAAATAAAACAAGCCTATGTGAAAAATAAAGTTATTAATATTATATTTATATTTACATCGTATGCTCATGGTCACATCTCTATTTTCTCACAGTGTTGTTTATAATAAATCATGGTGGCACGGTTTTTTGTTTCGTACTGTGGCTGTGAAAAGGTTAGTGATACTTTTTAGTAGTAATATAAATAACATTTAACAGTATTCTATAAAATAAATATTCTATAAAAATAAACTATCACACAAATACTTTGCGTAACGCTTTATACTTCACCCTCTTTACATATCATCATACACAATTACAATTATAAAAGTACAAAAAAGCTCATTAAGCAATTGCCCTGTTAACTATATGCGATGCAAAATGTTTGAACATGCAAAAAAAAATAAAAGCATGCAAGATTGTCGACGAATTTCGGGTTTCACCTTTTAACAGCATCAAAGGAGCCAGAAGCAAAGTCTACAACGCCGGCGGTGGGCCGGGTCACCAGCCCCACGGCGCCCATGCCTAGACCCTTAAAGAATCCCTGCACGCCTTGTTCGCGAGCGCCATCTATCGGTTTCGTGAACACGCCCGTTACTCCATCCACGAAGCCCTGCATTAGTTCATTTGCAACACGTCAATACATTTAAATTATCTTCATTCATACTGATATCATAAATGCGACAGTAAATCTGTTTGTCTGTCTGTCTCTCTGTCTGTCTGTTTCTCTTCTTCACGCCTAAACCACTGAATCGATTTGGATGAAATGTGGTACAAAGTTTTTATCCCGGAAATTCCACGGGAACGGGAACTATGCGGGTAAAACCCCGAGACTTTTTGGACAAAGTCGCGGGTACAGTTAGTATAGAATAAGAATGTTTCCTCACCATGACTAGTCCTTTTCCACTTCTCGCTAAACCTTCTTGTAAATTACCAGGTGGTTTATTCATGTTGTCTCGACGACGGCGCTGATAATCCTGTACAAAATAAGACATGTTATCGGAAGTATAAATAATAATTACGATATTGTACGGCTCATTGTGCGAAGTATTAGAAAGTTACAATCGAAAAATCTTGTACATCTCCTCGTTTCTGAAAGAATTTAAATTGTAATTTAGTTAGTACTTAGTAACCGGCGTATGTCATCACCTTATACTCTATGCTAAAGCAAGGCAGATTTTGTTCGCTTTGTATGGAAATGAAAGGAATATCCGTACTTTCATACTTAACATTATAAATGCGAAAGTAACTCTGTCTGTCAGCCTGTCTGAAATTTGATACAAAGATAGTTTGAGACCTGAGAAAGGGCATAGGATAGTTTTTATACCGGAAATCCCACAGAAACGTGAACTATGCAGGTAAAACCCCGGAACTTTTATTTTAGAAATTTTTAGACGCGGACGAAATTGCGGGCACAGCGAGTAATGCTTAAAACAAGCCGAAATAAATGGGCTTGTACCTATGTGCTATTTACGTACGCACCTAACGAAGAATTATATAATTAAGTACGGATGTTGAACAATGCCATTAATAAATTTTAGGTGTCATAAGGGAAACCGGTAGGAACCGTGTTATATGAATTCTTCACCACTGATGTACGTTTTTCAATTTTTAAAAGTTTAGATTTTATAGTCCAAGGGGGTAAAACAAGAAATCCGGGACATCACGACGCCAGGTAGTTAGACCAGGCGACGCCAAAACCTCTCACAGCCATCTATAAATACAGTAAGACTCACCCATACAATCAGTCCTGTCCAAGTTACCATTCTAATGAAGGAATCATACTTCGGACTAAGTTCTACCGCGCGTAGCACTTTTATGTTGGTACTGGTATAGAGTAGGGTTGTAGGGGAGTATAGAGTTTGCTCTACAGTAAGAATGTGCAATGGTGCTGTACTTGTTTCGTTCACGTGAGTCTTGGTCTTTTATTATTCGGCTGGCATCCCTGGTCACTATCGGCACTGCGTTCGGGATTATTGGCTCTCCGCCGGCTGTAGTGCACCAAATATCATTTCACATACTACTATGGCAATACTAAATGTCGACCAAAAATGATGGAAGACGACGGGACAGTTACATCAAGGAGAGGTTTGATGTAGCTATCCGCCTTCTACGTGCGACCGCTGATTATAGGTCATTTTATCCAGACTAAAATATTCTCTATATTTTAGGGAAATTAAAGGGTAAAAACGAGCATTTTAACATTTCATTTTAGTTTTTTATGAACAAAATCATTTTATTGCATCACAACAATTCGCGGAAATTTTGCAAATTAAATACCATAATTTCTTCTTTAAATTATGGATTTAAAGAAGACTATTAAAGACCCCTTGTTGTGTCACCTCGATTCGAGAACACTCTCCTGACAGCCGCAGCCAGTGTTGGAATTCTGAGAGTGGACATATTATCGAACAACATTAAGTTCCACGGTCATTTGGAAGGGTAGGCTAAACTAGCCTCCAAAAAGCTTAGTGTATTCAGTAGAGCAAAGCAGTACTTCATGCCAGCCCGTCGCCTCCAACTTTATAAGGCCCAAATTCGACCTCACATGGAGTACAGTTCTCACCTCTGGGCCGGAGTTCCTCAGTACCAGTTTCTTCCTCTTGATCGCATTCAACGTAGAGCGGTTCGAATCGTCGACGACTAGGCTATTTCTAATCAGCATGACTCTTTGGCGTTGCAGAGAGATGTAGGTTCGCTCTGCATCTTTTACCGCATTTGTCATGGGGAGTGTTCAGACGAGTTGTTTGGATTAATTCCTGCCTCTAAATTCCATCATCGAACATCGCGTCGAAATTTTAAGTTCCATCCTCACAACCTCGATATCTGGAAATTCACAACTGTGCGTTTTTGTCGGCATTTTTTGCCTCGCACTACTCCTTTGTGGAATCCTGCGGGGGTGTTTCCGAATTGATACGTTAAGGCCGGCCACGCAGCTGCAAGACCCCGGTATTGCAGATGTCCTGCTCGTTTGCCTCCTCTACTATATAAAAAACTCAAGACAATAATACAAACGAATAAGAAGAGGTGGTATGTGTATACGTATGTGCGAGTGTATGTGTGCGGTGTCTGTATACTTATGTGCGTGTGTATGTGTGCGGTGTGTGTATACCTATGTGCGTGTGTATGTGTGTGGTATGTATATACATATGTGCGTGTGCATGCGTGTGGTGTGTGTATACGTATGTGCGTGTGTGTGCGGTGTGTGTGTGTGTGCGCAGACCTTGTCCAGCGAGAGCGCGGCGAGCCCGTGCCCCATGGCGCCGGTGATGCGCGACACGGCGCCGGCCGCGCCGCCCACCGTGTGCCCCACCAGCGAGCGCACGCCCAGCATCAGCCCCTCCGCGAACTCGCCCGGGCCCTGGATCGCGCCCTGACACAAACAGATCGTATCTCACCTCCTATACAACCTCATTGCTACACTCACCTTTATCTGCACTTTGCAAAACTTTAATCTGACTACTGTACTGTAAGTTTCTCAACTTTCTCGCTTATTTTGTACATCGAGGACATATAAAATTTTATAGAAAAAAAAATAACTGACAAAAGACAATTACAAAGTATATGGATAGTTTAAGTAAAAACACTCATTTTACTTAGCTGAACCCGACATACGTTGTTATGCCTATGTATGTATGTATATCATAATAGCGACATGCTGCAGCGCGATAATGGCGAATTACAACAATGTGCTAAAATAAACTATGCTAATTTGAACGAAAACGTTGTACCTTCGATGATACGAATACCATAAAATTGGAAGAACATGCACCCACGTTCATGTTACATGTAAACAGACTGTAAATAAGTTCAAAAGCTGGAATTTGAATTTTACCAGCACTGCAGCATATTCTCGGACTTTTGCCCTTACTATTTAAGGCTTCATAGTACTTGCATTCTGCGTTTAATCGTAGTGTAATCCATCCATATCAACATTATAATTTATTATTGATTATATGTCATACCCGGAATAAGCTTTTACTTGCCATGAATGGGCACGTTGTTTAGTATTTCTTGCATATCTCTTCTAACATCTTTATAGAGCGATGGATATAAGATGACACAAATCATCCATTTATGTCATATATTTTATCCTCCGCTCTATGAACTTTTGGGTTATTTTTCTATTACTTGCTTCCCAGTTCTCTATGTGCGTTTATTTTGTGTATATTTTACTACAACATAACATCTAGTTATAAGACAAGATGCCCCCACCTAGGTGTTTGAAATTTTGTATTTATATTCCTTAAACCTCAAACTTAAAAGAAAAATTAGGACCATACTGGTATAAATCGTTCGAAATACGAATAAAATCTTATAATTTAAAAACTATTGTAGACATTTGCCACCTCCCAGTGGTATGACACTATCAGACTTCTATTTATGATCACACAGAGAACTGTTAAAAAGTTTTAAGGTGGTACAAATCGTTTTGCAAAAAAATATTACACCTTTGCGGCGGGGTATGACGACCATTGGGGACCATCGGAAAAGTATGGCAAGATAACTTTCGTGAATGGGTACGATGATTAGCCGTGCAAAAAATAGCCTGATACAATAGTTAAATTGTTATTTTTTTAATTAATGTGTTCGCGTCGGTATGGTTAGCTGTAAGTCACACCGGAGAAGTATGTCATTACGCTACTGTCTACTTCTTTTTTTCGTCTATCAGAAAATACAGGAATTTTTGTGGAATAAATTGTTCAACACTCGTAATTGGTCCGACACGTTCGATTAACGCCCACGCAATTGGGCAGCTGGTACCAGCGCTATGACCATCATTTTCCTTTTTGTTATTACATAATTGGACCCCTGAAATACCGCCATACTGGTACAAATAACCTAATATTTCGTGTCACTATCTCCCAGTCTAACCTGTATGGCGGTACGAATTTCACCGGTTCAACTAGTTTCTACATAAAAATTAAAATGTCAAACTTAGCAATATATTATATTATGAATTTAGAAAAACAGCAATTTTTTAAATAACAATGAAATACACAAATTATACTAAAACTAGCATATGCTTTATAATAATAAAAATAGCTTACTTGGAATGGCTCGTAAAAAAGATCTTCGACGCCTTTTTTCAATCCAATAACCAAACCATAAGGGTTGCCAATCACATCCAATCCAAGAACTAATACATAGAGTTGTTTTAAAGCTTGTCCAGTGTAATGACTTTGCACTTGAGCTATCAGCTCTTTCTGTGATAAAAACTCGTAATTTCTTTCATAATATGAAAGTCTGGAAAGAACATAATAAATGCTTACTTATGTATTTATTAACAACCATAGTGTACTTCAATAAAAAGTAAAGTATAAAACAATTATGACAGGTCTAGATTGTAATCTAAAACAAAGGTTATTGCTCAAATCGTGGTCTATCAAAAGAACACTGTCTAATCATCTTTTAAATTCAACGTCATTGTTTAGATCGGCGTCTATAAGTCTCTCAAGAGCTCTTTCAAACAAAGGTTATAGTCTAATCTATGACAAAGCCTTCTAATTATCATCTACTTAATGAGGCAATCGCAAGCGTTGTAGTTTTTAAACCACGTCATTATGTGATCATGGTTTAGACAAATATCGAGAAATGGGTCGTCTTCAAGAAAAGTTTATCGTCTACAAAAAATACCATCGCCTAGTTTATCATCTATAAGATGTCATCAAAGACCCTTTCAACAAAGGTTACCGTCTACATCGTTGCATTTAAAAATGTCCTTGACTGAATTATAGTTTACAGACACTCAAGATACTGTTTAGATTCCTGTCTACAAGATCATCTCGGATAAGCAAAGGATGTGCTCTATACCATCACCTAAATCAAACAGTCAACTAATCGTGGCCTGAAATCTAATATGTTAACTACGATCTACCAAATTACTAACTGATTTTTACTTACTTGAAAACAACATCGTTCATATCTGTCAAGGTAACGCCAATGCTCTGCAATACCGTTCCTACAAACGTAGGTAGTTGTGTTGTGCCTCCCAAGGAAAATGATACATGGACCTTAAAATTATATAAATGTGTTTATATTGACTCATATATTTAGAAAGGTTTACTTCATAATTTAAGCACAATAACATTGTATCGACCAGCTTTCAATCTTTGCCAAATATATTTGCTATGTGCTTAACAGCAGTGGCGGATCCAGAATTTTTGTTTGGGGCTTGATTCCGCTGCGGGTAGACTTTATAAAGATAATGTAAAATTTTTATAAGGTTTGGGGAAGGACTAGAGCCACCTAGCCATTATATATGTTGTATTAAAGGATATTTATATAAAACCCAATTTGGAAAGTCGAAATGTGGCATTTAAAATTAAAAATTTAAAAGAATCGCAACACATTCCTTTCATCAGACAACTTTCTTGCTTTATGTATCTTTCATTGTCAGGGCAAAATATGAGAATACAGCGCTGATAGAACAGCAACAACAATATATATTTACGGCAAATTCCTTGCGGGGTAGACAGAGAGAATTCAGTGCCACACATCACGGTCCAAACAGACTTGCCTGAGCTGATCATCATCAAATAGTGATCCTGGAGCATCAGTTTACACTAGCGATTGTCTACTGGTCAAAATTCGACCGTAATTTTGATCATAAACTTTATTAAAATTTCTTCTTACTTTGACAACAATCTTTCACCATTAGCATAATAATGTATGTGTGAAAATTATGATGTATATAAAATGCATTGTAGTTGTGTTATGATAATATAATAAGTATTGCTGTACAAATTACACGACTTGATCTAACCACAAAGTAAGCCAGCCAGAACCCCAGACCCAGAAATACAAACATCTATGCTCATCACACAAATGTTTGTCCCTGTAAGGAATCGAACCCGAGCCCTCTCGATTCTTAGTTAGGTTCGCCAACCATTTGACCAACGGGGCGGTCGGTAATGTTTCTGTCTTTGATTAAATGTGTTTTCATGCTTATGATATGAAAATAATATCTTTCTGCACTTCTCCTCCATATAATCTTTGACAATACAAACTATAAGCTCGTAACAATTCTATACATTTGTCAGAAGACTTTCAGAAAAGGATATTGATAATTACTGTAAAATAATAAATAAAATTCCTTAGTAAAAAAACTGTAAATTTTTATATTTTCTACTACTATAAATTGCATGAAATATTATGAAGACTATGATATAATATAAACTTATTGGTGTTTCAATGTACAGTAGCGGTATGAATAGGTTCGTCAGTTTTCAAATTGATTCATTTAACAAGCTGCGAGCACGATCTTTTGAAAATTTGTCACATAATAGACTGTTGCATAGAAAATTATGCTTAACTGTTCGACAACATGGTTCAGACTTGCTTGAATCAACACTATTTCCTTATTTTATCTTGTGTAAATGATTATTATCTAAAGAGATGCTAATGTTTCTTTAATTAAAATCTTTTTATTGATTTGACCTGCCATTAATATTTATGATAAAACTATTGTCATGGTTAATGTCACCGTTGTTATTTCTAGATTTCTAGTGTTATTCAATATTTTATTGCAAAATATATTTGCTATCAATATAATATCCTTTATTTTCGTAATGTCATAATAATGCCAAGACATTTAACAATTGAAGAACGAGCAGCAATAATTGCCGAACATGAAACTGGCTACAACATCAGTGAGATATCACGTCGTCTGAATGTGACCAGGGATAGTATAAGATTCTGATAAGGAGACACGTTGAAGGTGCACTCGTAGATCACCGTAACAATAATCCTAGCCGCTGTCCTATTCTCAATGCTACACAAAAAGTTGACATGAGAAAGCAATATGAAGCAAATGGCTTTGCATCAACTAATCATTACGCCCAATTGTATGGTGTTAGTCAGAGTGATAAGAAATGCATTCCACTTAATGGGATTACATTATAGGCGACACGCAAAAAAGTTACTCTGACGCCCGCTCATAAGCAAGCACGCTTAAGGTTTGCGAGACTTATTTGAACTTTGAGTACTAGTACGAGATATACCGAAGACCATGTAGTGCCGAATTTCAATTCTGGGCAAATCTCGGCCAATATGTGGGGGTGGATGTCAGCGAATGGAGTGGGCGAGCTCGTTCTTCTTCCTTCAAGAGCAAACGCAATACATTATCTGTCTGTATTGGAAGATAGTATGCTACCAAGTGTTCGCACGGTGTATCCAGCCAATGAGGTGCCTCAGATCATCTATGTTCATGACAATGCTCGCACACACACCGCTCGTATTGTAAATGAGCGGTTCATCCGACATGGTGATTCCTTGGCCAGCAAAATCTGCAGATATAAACCCCATAGATTTTCTATGGAGTTTATATATAATGGTGGAAAAACGAAAATGAAAGGACAAAAGAGGACATAGAAAACCACTGCCGAACTATTTGGGAAGATATAACAGGGTCAGGTCTATGCTCACGTCTCGTAGGTTCCATGAGAAATAGATTACAATGTGTCATTGACGCTAATGGTGGCTATATCCGTTATTAATATATTATATTTCTTTGTTTGTAGCTTTTATAGAAATTTGCTTCTTTATTTGACTAGTTGTCAATTCAATATATGATTTTTTTGAGTTAATCTTCCTCTTTAGTTTCATTTCAATTGTGCGTGTTATCTATTATGATAATTGATACGCCATCAAGGGCCTCGAATAATTTTCAAATTAGCAGTAAAAGTTAAATATATTCACTTGAGATAAACTTTATTTGATAGAAAACGTCACATTTATTTAATGTTAGTAGAACTGTTTTTGTACTGGTATGTTGGCATGATTGATTCGTACACTAGTGCAAGCGAAACTAGATCTTAATGTGACGAACCTATTTTTACTGTGACTATACACGTACCAATTCAAGTTTAGCATTTATGCAATTAAATATATAGCAGAAGTCAATCAAATTAAAGTCTCAAAAGTATCTTAACACCAGTATCCCCGAAGAGGTGGACAGAGGTACAACCAGTGCAACCCACGATTAGCCGAAGATACTGTGATAGGTGGCAAGCCTATCTCCAACCGAGCACTTACCCAATCCCGGGCAACGTTGTTTTCATCAGATAGCTGAAAAAACACGTTATTTGAATTGCCCGACCCGGAAATCAAACCTTAGTCCTCATGTGGTCAACACCGACACTGGACCACCAGAAAACAAAGACAATTCTCAATACTTTTTTATAATAATCCCTAGAGATATATTTTATTTAATTAATTTGAAAACGTAGAAAAAATTTCCAGTTTTCGGAATTCGTCATTGCAAAAGACACACAACCGCCTGTGTTCTTTAGTCAACAAGCCCATTTTTTTACGGCTAAAGTCTGTTGTCAAACTTAAGAATTTTATTGTTTCGTCTATGGCCGATTTTCCAACACAAGGCGATCGATAGTATATATAACATTAATTCTATTTCAGAAATAAACATTTGTATTACTTGCAGAAGTTATGATACATTTAGAAGTCAAGCAAATGCACCAAGAAATACCTTTAATGGGGATAAATGCAGATTATCGTAGAAATTTTTGAGATCGGAGGCAGCACTTAAGGCAGCAAGCGCTTCTAGGGGTTGCCGTGCTTTTTCGAGATCTGACTGGAATGCCTCTAACTGAAAACAATAAGACAAATGTAATATTGGATGGAATCTTAGCGCATTCAACAAAACTTAGTAAAACATGTACTTACTGCTTCTTGCTCACTAAGTAACTTCTGTGGGAACATTCCCATAATCGCGTTGATGAATCCCATATCTACTTTGACATGAAACTCTTGAATTAGCATCTTGTAGTATTTGTACTGTCGAACCTTACTGTGTTCCATGATTCTTTCTACTATGGACACCTCGATAAATGGTTTAATACCTGCCAATACCAAATTCAAAAAAATATTATATATTGTGTATTATAGTGTTAGTTGCTCAAAATGCTAGCTTGAGCAGAGCTACGTGTGTAAAAAGGATTTATAAGTACTGTTTAGTACACAAAATTTATAACAACTGTTAAAGGCAACATTTATAATAATAATATTTTTATTGCCAAACTGTTACTCAATTTTCACAATATTGTGAATATTTCTTCAAAAACTTTAATGATACCTATGTAAAATAAGTTACTGGCTCTCCATTGTTGGCTTGACCAAAAACAAATAAATTAAAACTAAAGATGTATCGTAACATAAAGCAGGGCATGCAGAAGTGATGTGATGTGTGTCGTGGTTAGGTGTGTATCTAACATGTGTGGCAGCTACTGGTAGTGTGTAGTGTGTAGTGTGTAATGTGCCATACCGGAGTGGTCGTGGTCGGCGAGCGAGCGCGGCGGCGGCACGGGGGCCAGCACCACGGGGAAGGTGGGCAGCGGCGGCTGCTGGTAGTGTGTAGTGTGTAGTGTGCCGTACCGGAGTGGTCGTGGTCGGCGAGCGAGCACGGCGGCGGCACGGGGGCCAGCACCACGGGGAAGGTGGGCAGCGGCGGCTGCTGGTAGTGTGTAGTGTGTAGTGTGCCGTACCGGAGTGGTCGTGGTCGGCGAGCGAGCGCGGCGGCGGCACGGGGGCCAGCACCACGGGGAAGGTGGGCAGCGGCGGCTGCTGGTAGTGTGTAGTGTGTAGTGTGCCGTACCGGAGTGGTCGTGGTCGGCGAGCGAGCGCGGCGGCGGCACGGGGGCCAGCACCACGGGGAAGGTGGGCAGCGGCGGCTGCTGGTAGTGTGTAGTGTGTAGTGTGCCGTACCGGAGTGGTCGTGGTCGGCGAGCGAGCGCGGCGGCGGCACGGGGGCCAGCACCACGGGGAAGGTGGGCAGCGGCGGCTGCTGGTAGTGTGTAGTGTGTAGTGTGCCGTACCGGAGTGGTCGTGGTCGGCGAGCGAGCGCGGCGGCGGCACGGGGGCCAGCACCACGGGGAAGGTGGGCAGCGGCGGCTGCTGGTAGTGTGTAGTGTGTAGTGTGCCGTACCGGAGTGGTCGTGGTCGGCGAGCGAGCGCGGCGGCGGCACGGGGGCCAGCACCACGGGGAAGGTGGGCAGCGGCGGCTGCTGGTAGTGTGTAGTGTGTAGTGTGCCGTACCGGAGTGGTCGTGGTCGGCGAGCGAGCGCGGCGGCGGCACGGGGGCCAGCACCACGGGGAAGGTGGGCAGCGGCGGCTGCTGGTAGTGTGTAGTGTGTAGTGTGCCGTACCGGAGTGGTCGTGGTCGGCGAGCGAGCGCGGCGGCGGCACGGGGGCCAGCACCACGGGGAAGGTGGGCAGCGGCGGCTGCTGGTAGTGTGTAGTGTGTAGTGTGTAGTGTGCCGTACCGGAGTGGTCGTGGTCGGCGAGCGAGCGCGGCGGCGGCACGGGGGCCAGCACCACGGGGAAGGTGGGCAGCGGCGGCTGCTGGTAGTGTGTAGTGTGTAGTGTGCCGTACCGGAGTGGTCGTGGTCGGCGAGCGAGCGCGGCGGCGGCACGGGGGCCAGCACCACGGGGAAGGTGGGCAGCGGCAGCTGCTGGTCGGCCTGCAGGCGGTGCAGGCGCGCGTGCAGCCGCCGCGAGTGCGGCGTCAGGCTCAGCGCCGCCCACATGCCCGCCTCCTGCGTGCGCCGCAACAGCCGCGCCACAGGCCGCACGATGCGCATCTCCTCGAAGTTCACCTACACATTCATATACATACCAACATTAAATAACATTTTACATCGGCCACACTTCGCCTCTGACTTTTGACGGAGTCAAAAAATCTTACGACCGAAGGAAAAAATCAAACAAATCTTTCCGAGGCCAAATAAGTCAACAAGAACAAAAAGAATATTTAAATTTTAAAAACCTTAAGTAACTGAATTCTAACAACCAGCAGTCTATACAACCTAAAAGAACTTTGGTAAACCTTATAAAGAAGGCTGGCCACAATGGCCTTTGTCGTTCTAACGTTTGTAACAGTGTAAAAAAAATTATACGAAATGTATACAACATATATTCAAAACCGTACAACTTATATTTATATATAAATTGCATGGTACTACTTGTAATATATGAGGGAAATGAGAAAGTTTTACTGGGCCCGCTTACATCTTACCGTTTAAATATTTTTGACATGAGTTTTAATTAATGGTTGGTTAAATTGATTAAAAAAAGTATTTAATTAGTTTGGTACAAGTGGACCTTAAAATTTATAAATACAAATTATTTGTATTGATAACGTAAAAATCTGCACGACTGCCTGATTTTGATTTAACTTTTAAATTTTGTGGTGCAACCATATATACAATATATACAAATGAAAATTACTCACTTCAATTTTTTCATCAATTTTGACAAGCGGAGAGATTTCGGTATCACTAACCACTCTTTCATTTAAATATCGTTGATAAGCTTCTTCTATTTGCAGAAGTTTTTGTCCTTCTATTTTCTTATATCGACGGCCACCAAGTTTACATTGTTCCCATATTATTCCAGAACTGAAAATAGAATACTTTTATTACTATTTTTGCATGAATCATAAATTCAACAACCATTCACTTAGTATTAAAAATAAAAATTATTTGAGAAATGTTATTATTGGTAAACTTAAGCTTCTGATGCAAATGCTCTGTGTGATTTGTCATCTATACTAATATTATAAAATTGTAGAGTTTGTTTGGTTGTACGCGGTAATCTCGAAAACATCACGCTACGACCAACAGGCTCAGAGAATCAACGAAAAACGGGGATTTTTTTCCCTTTTGAGAGCTTTCCTGGCGTGCGCTGCGTTAACGGTTAAAGTTACGCAAAAATCATGTATGATCGAATTATTCATCTTAAAAAGACGTAAAAAAAGTCCGTGATAATGTACATCTATCTATTAAGGTTTACATTTTATGGCCCTTTTTATGGTAATCAAAATTGTTCTAAAATAATGCATTATTTGCGACGGTGTAATAAACATGGTATTAATCTTTATTTAAATAAATTACTTATTCATCACAAGTATTTAATTTTGAATGAAATCGCCCTAGCTTCATTTGATTTCAACCAATAATTTTGGAGATATCACACTTTTAAGATATATTTAATATTATTATCAAGCACTGCGCGAGGCGTGCGTGTGTGGGGAGAATGCGTGGTAGCGAGGTCAAAGGCCTGCTCTGTGAGATAGCATGCTGCACAAGAGCGGATCAAGGGCGAGGAGCGGATGGAGGATGGAGGTCATGACTCCCCTCCCTAATTTTTGCAAAATTTTATTTGTTTAATTTATTGCATTACTTAATTTTTTAATTGGATTTTTTTAAATAAGGATTAGTGCTTTTCTTCACTGAGCCTCAAATATGTGACCCTCCTTGACCTAAAGGCTGGATCCACCCTTGATGCCGCAAGTAGTCGAAGTAGAAAAGAAAGACTACCAGTGGATGTGTCAAAGGGCAATATTGACGGCTAGAAATAGTAGTGTTGACGAAATTAATGACCGATTATTGAGTAAACTTCCAGGAGAGCGTAAACTATACACCGATTGACACCCCAGTGGTGTTACCCAACGTTCCATAAACGCCTCCGCCGCCGCCAATAACATGGCCTGGCTAAAGTTAGTCGCAAAATATCTTAAAACGAACTCGATCGTTCGGAGATCACACCTCCCCCCGTACCTCAGCTAGTTGACGGAACTGTTTTCTTTTAGATTCAAGTGTATATTCTTTTCTATAGGGTTAGGTGCTCGTAGTCTTGCAGATACAATAAAAAAATAAAATGCCTTTACTCACTTTTACGAGCTGTCTGTCAGGAAAGCAAATAACTTATTATTAATAAAGGATTAGAAAGAACATAAAGATGTGTTCGGGTCACCGACCACACAGACCCCCCCCCCCTCCCCCTCCGTGTTGGTCCCGGGCTCCTTTGAAGAATAGGCCAACTGCAGTTCTACCAGACAGGTCGTAAAAGGCGACCGATTGGCTACTCGAGTCACTACCATCGGTATACTAGTTGGTAGAGTTTTGTATTGTCTCGCCCGGGACTGGTACCAACGCCTTAACTATCCTGCCGCAATAGCGTCAGTGCTTGTCACTGCCGTGTTCCGGTTTGGAGGGTAAGGTAGCCGATAAACTTATGCATGTGGCATTAGACCTCACCAAAAGATAGCAACGTACCATGAACACCTTTGGTGTTTATAGGCGATGGGTGGCTCTTTCCATCAGGAGATCCATGCTTGTTTGCTATCTTAAGACATTAAAAAAATAGATACCTAATAACAGGCGAATGGCTTCTGTCAACACATTTGATTGCCGATATAAGTGTCCACGTGGAAATAATCAGTGTCGACCAATCAGATCTTCTGAGTGCTAAGTGTGAGTTTTTCTTTTCGCATTCGATTGTGAACGCGTTTCGAGTTTACTAGGAATTTGTATGTGATTTGTACAGCGCCACCTAGTGGTAAACTGGTTTCTCACGTTTACCACTAGGTGGCGCTGTACAAATCACATACAAATTCCTAGTAAACTCCTAACGCGCTCACGATCGAATGCGAAAAGAAAAACTCACACTTAGCACTCTGTACATTATTATCTTTCACTGTGGTATTGAGTTAGCCAATCACGGTGTTGCAACACCGCTTCGTCTTACCTCAGCTAGTTGCCAGAATGCATTCAATATGGAAAATCAAATCGATAGGTTCTGCGTAAGTTGTCGCAACTTAAAAAATGTGATCTATTGTTTTATTAATGAAAGCGACTCCACTTTTATAGATCTTTTAATGACACAAAGAATAAAAATGAAATTTTTATTAGAAGTTGGATCTTTTTTTATAGAAATTTCATTTCTATTCTTCGTATTATTAAAAGATCTTTAAGATCTTAAAGATTAAAAAATCAAAGTTGAGTAATTTTCATTAGTAAAACAAAAATCGCATTTTTTAAGTTACAACTTATGTAGGACCCGTCGAAATATTAGGCGTCTATGGGCTGTGTGGTCGGTGGTTCGCTTATACACGCGCGCGTGTGTACATGTTTTTGTTCAAATTTAAAAAGCTAATACAGCTGTGTTTTATGTACATGTAAGTAGTAAAAATATGGTCATGCGTGTCTCACTTGGATATGCTGAGGTAGAGTATCTCGGTGTGCGTGTGGTCGTTGACGAGCGAGAGGCCGAGGCCGGCCATGGCGAGCACGATCTCGGTGTGCACGGGCTCGGCCTCGCCCAGCGTGTGCGCGCCGCTGGCCAGCAGCGCGTCCTCCGTGAACAGCACCACGCGCTGCAGCCCGTCCAGGAACGACACCCACCACACGCGCAACGTCTCGCTCATCCTGATCACAGCCATAATACACACCTTTATTTAACAAATCTCATTTATAATATAGATTCGACATTGGCCCTGTTGTCTTAAATAATTTTAAGTTATTATTATTTCACCTCACCAAAATGGGAAGAAAGAATATATATTAATTTCCGTCAAAATAATCACTGATTCCCAAGGTGATCAAAGTAGACCCCCAGAGCCACGGGAGAGAGTTAATTCACGGTTGGAACTTAGCTGCAATGCAAATTTCCATAGTTAGATCTAATCTTGATATTTTTTTAAGTTTTGGGAGTATGGCAGAAATTTGGATTCAGAGGGTCTACCAGAACCAGCTAAATTTTGAAAGTGGTCTATGAGAAGAAAAAAAGTTTGGGAACCTTCGTATCAAATTAATGAGCATATATAATAATAATAATAATATTTAATTCATAAACATGTCCGTATTTGTGTTAGAAAATACATTTTTAAAAAGTAAAATTAGCGAATGTTGTTTGATTGACAGGTAAAATTAACTTAGTACAGTATCATATACTAATCTGTAGAAGTTTAACCTATTTTGTCTATACGTTATATAACGATTAAATCCGAGCAAGTAACTACGTGCTTACTTTTTTAATTTCATTGGGATAAACAATAAAAAATATCATCACGTCCGTTTCCCTTGCAGAGTAGGCAGAGTAAATCAAACGTCTATAGACTTTGGGGTCCACCCTGATTCACCGGTTTGTCGGTTAGCGAGATGAGTGGTGATCCCCATCGCTGCATTTTACCGACCAGCCCCCCCGGAGTCCCGCCCCCTCTCCATTTTTCCGTCCAAATGCTTCCTGTCCATTTCAATATAATGCTTTGGTGACATTTAGGCCAAATTGATAGCCAAATGGATCATGGCTTGTTCAACGTTCATTCCACACGAACTTTACGCGGTCTAGCGAATATTGTCTATGAATTGACGGCAAACATCAATTTGAAGTATTATTTTCATATCGAGGAGCAGGAATTCACATAATTTATAAGTTTTATTTAAATGAAAAAGTGCATTCAAAAGACTTTGTCTCTTTAAGTGGCTTGTACTGTTGAATGATTATAAGTTTGCAGTTGGATTTAGGAAATTACATATCAAATACGACGTTGGTAAGCATCAAAGAATCCATTAATATGTTTTTGTTAAAAACTAATCGTAATTTTGTTATTTACATAAAACTTTGGGTTTTTTATTTTATCTTAATGTGTGTACACTTCGTACTAAATAACCTAATATTACTAATAACTAAAACAATTTATATAATTGCTACAAAACAGTCAAATCTAGTCGGTCTTAGGTTATGGATACACTAAATAATAGAAGTTTGTTTATTTACGTTTAAAGCCAGGCGATGCTTAGAGACTCCAGACAGGGGCTTAAAGTGAGCAGTTGTGGAGAAAAAGAGCAACACTGCTATATTTAGAGGTTAGAAGGCCAGAAATCTTCTGACAGGTGGAAAAACCTTATTAGTTTAATATATCAGGTGCAATATTTATATTTTCAAAAAGATTCATTTTTGCACTAATTTTAAACAACTGCTGTTAAAATAATAATTGATGTGGTTACAAGCTAGTACGACTGGTGATGGAGAAGAACTTAGTAGTAGACTGACATTATTATCCGGGAAGAAGGATTTAATGTTAGTGTAACCAAAAGTGTCGCCAATAAATTGTTTATCTTTATCCACAACTCTGAATACTAATGGCTCTTTAGGCAGTAACTCTACTTGTATGACCCAACCCCTTGCATACATTTTACATTTGTATTTGGACACAGTTGTTACATTTGGATTATATAAATTTGTAATATTGAAACGATGATTATTTTAATTTCAATTTTACTTATGTTAGTCAGTACTTTTGCATTCATTCCGAGACAGTGTCCATCTGTAATAATGTTAATAAAAGGAAATATTTTTTTGTTTATATTCAGGAAATCCTGGGATTACGGAGCCAATTTTAATCATTCTTTCGAGAGATCTACAGTGTTCAGATAAGACGTGGCTATTTTAGAAACAACAAATATGGAACAAGTTGCAGTCAACAACAAATGTTTATATGAGTTACAAGCTAACAATAAGTTACATTATTAATTCACAATGTTTAAAAAAAAGTGAATAATTAAATACTGTTTTCCCCCCGTGTTAGTGTTTGCTATCTTATGATTTAAAAAATTCTAAAATTATAAATGCGAAAGGCTCTACCTGACTGACTGTTTATTACCTTATCACAGCTAAATTTCTAAATCTATTTTAATTAAATTTGATAAAAAGATAGAAGTGGTAACACACTACACGCCACAGATTCCGAGCTGTCTTTTGTATTTTCGAGAAAAATCTCGAAAAAACCTGAATAACACTAACCCAACCCGGGGATCAAACCCGAGAGCTCATGATCTGAATCGAATAGGCGAACCCCTAGAGCAAGAGGCAATCAATAACTTATACAATAAATATAATGGGCCTGGGACCTTACTACCAATAAACTACAACATTATAAAAAAAACATTTTACTTACATAAAACTTCCAATGCTGTCCTTCCTTAAATCAGTTTCAACCTCTTTTCTTTTAAAACCTTCAAATATGAGTATGCGTGGGCCAGCCGGATTATCCCACGTATATAACATTTGATGCATTTTCGGTATTTTTCTGTAGACAAAAACATTTTGGAAAACAATGTATAAAACGTAATATCTAGACATCGTGATAAACGCATGCAATGCACATTTTGATAAATTTTCTACCTAATTTCAATTATTTAGATCCATAAAATTATTTAAACTTTCGTGAGACATTATTTACTAAATAATTGATTAAGAAAACGGCTGAACTCACGTATAAATCGGTATAGGTTCCGACTAGTTTCGGACCTATATGAGGTCCTTCATCAGGGCGATTGCGACGCTGTTGCCGCGACAGCGACTCGACGCGAACTGCGGTCGGCTGCCCGCTGCGCTCGTTTTGATGAAACCGGGTGTGTGAGGATTTCCGCCGACGATACACACAGTGCTGTTGGCGCGTTCGTACCACTATTTGAATTATTTTGTGCACAAAATGTACTTACAATATCTCCTACGCTGTCATCTACCATATAGTTGTCCTTTCTGGTTGCGTTCAACAACAAAGGTTTCCAAGTCGGCGGCAGTGTCCATCCCTTGTCTCTATTAAAATTAGGACGACGTTCAATCTCGATGGCCTCGACAAACTTACGCGATACAAAGTTCTTTTCGCGGGCCAACACTTTCACCTTGTCGAACCTAATATAATGTGACATATCTGAGCTAAGGACATGTTCTGCTACCGCCGAGGTATTGCAGTCCATTTTGCGCACACTACTGATATGTTCGGCGAGTCTGACGTTGATGTTTCGTCCTGTCTCTCCAATGTAGCTTTTGCCGCAATCGCAAGGAATTTCGTAGACTCCCGGGCTATTTAAAGGGTCCCGATCTTTAGGCGATCGTAGGAGTTTTCTTATTTGTGTCATGGGGCGGAACACTGTCCTGATGCTGTATCTCCGGCGTAACAGGTGTCCAATTTTGTCCGTCACCCCTTGCATATATGGCAAAAATACCGGGACCCTTTCTGCAGTCTGCGGCCGTTGTCTATTGGTCGCATTTGCTAGCCGTAAACTTTGTCGCCAGTTATAGCCATTGTACTCTAGCACCTGCCTTACATGTGTCAATTCCGATTCTAGGAGTTGAGAATCGCATAGGCGAAGTGCTCGGTTAATAAGAGTACGTGGCACTGAAGACAGGTGTGACGGATGATGATGGGAATCCGCTCTCAGATACCGGTCAGTGTGTGTCGGTTTCCTAAAGACCGTGTGTACCAAATTTCCGGTAGGTTCCCGTTTTACTAATACATCCAAAAATGGGAGAGTTCCATCTCTTTCCTCCTCTATAGTAAAAAGTATTTTTGGATGTATATTGTTCAGATGATCTAAAAATTGCGTCACACCCTGTCTAGAAATAACAAATAACAAAATACTGAGGCGGGTTATTCAAGACTACCGTCGTAATATCGCGTATGTAAACAAAGATCTTTTTATGTTACATATGGAATTGTCACGAGTTCTTGGTTTAGATACATGGCAGTGTGTAGATGCGATGACTTTCATAAGGGCTGAAACAATAAGGTTGGAAACAATAAGAATTCATGGCCAGAAACTAAAGCGCCTATTAAAAAAAAAATGAAGGCAAAATTTTTAGTGGTGAGAAACAACCTTGCTCGTATAGGCCGGAAAATAATGTGGTCAACCTATCATCACATGAAGTATCAGTGGAAGCTCAGAAAGCGCTGGCACGGGGGTTAAACTTTGCAATTACTCCAAATAAAGTTCCGGTAGAGTCAGTAATCGCAAGCGTCGAGAACTGTCTTATGCGCAACAGGGTGCCGGGGCCGGAAGTGGAGTGCCTTAGGCAGGATATATCTGCTATCATACGCAGACACAAGGTTTCAAAACCAAACATACCAAGGCAGGAATTCCAGGCATTGATGGCTTTGCGTAAAAATCCTGATATTCTCGTATTACCGGCTGACAAAGGTAACGCCACAGTCATAGTGGATACAAAGGATTATGAAGAGAAAGTGATACAGCTAGTTAGTGATACCGGAACTTATAAAAAGGTAAACTACAATCCTACAACTCGTGTGACTTCTAAATTAAACAAGATCTTGTCCACACTGTCAGACGAAAAGAGAAAACGCTTACGTCCTTTGAACCCAACACCTCCTAAAATATATGGACTGCCAAAAATTCATAAACCCAACTGGCCGCTACGCCCCATTGTAAGTCAAATTGACTCACCGACTTACAAAACTTCACGTCACATGGCAAGCGTCTTGCAAAAATTAATAGGAAAAACATCAAGCTTTGTAAGAGACTCCACACATTTCATTCATTTGTTGGAAGACGTCAGAATCCAGCCGGACGAGATAATGGTCGGTTTTGACATGACATCATTATTCACTAATGTACCAGTAGCAGAGACCATTAATATAATAATAAAACAATTGTTATTAAGCAACAATTTACCTACTGAGTACTTAGGAATAATAGAATTTTGCCTTACGAGTGGCTATTTTCTCTGGCGGGGGGATTTCTACCTGCAAATGGATGGAGTGGCAATGGGCTCACCAATAGCACCAGTTGTGGTCAACATATTTATGGAATATTTTGAGGAGTTAGCGTTGAGAAGTGCGCCTTATAAGCCAAGACACTGGTGGAGATACGTAGATGACGTGTTTGCCATAGTTTCTAGACAGGGTGTGACGCAATTTTTAGATCATCTGAACAATATACATCCAAAAATACTTTTTACTATAGAGGAGGAAAGAGATGGAACTCTCCCATTTTTGGATGTATTAGTAAAACGGGAACCTACCGGAAATTTGGTACACACGGTCTTTAGGAAACCGACACACACTGACCGGTATCTGAGAGCGGATTCCCATCATCATCCGTCACACCTGTCTTCAGTGCCACGTACTCTTATTAACCGAGCACTTCGCCTATGCGATTCTCAACTCCTAGAATCGGAATTGACACATGTAAGGCAGGTGCTAGAGTACAATGGCTATAACTGGCGACAAAGTTTACGGCTAGCAAATGCGACCAATAGACAACGGCCGCAGACTGCAGAAAGGGTCCCGGTATTTTTGCCATATATGCAAGGGGTGACGGACAAAATTGGACACCTGTTACGCCGGAGATACAGCATCAGGACAGTGTTCCGCCCCATGACACAAATAAGAAAACTCCTACGATCGCCTAAAGATCGGGACCCTTTAAATAGCCCGGGAGTCTACGAAATTCCTTGCGATTGCGGCAAAAGCTACATTGGAGAGACAGGACGAAACATCAACGTCAGACTCGCCGAACATATCCGTAGTGTGCGCAAAATGGACTGCAATACCTCGGCGGTAGCAGAACATGTCCTTAGCTCAGATATGTCACATTATATTAGGTTCGACAAGGTGAAAGTGTTGGCCCGCGAAAAGAACTTTGTATCGCGTAAGTTTGTCGAGGCCATCGAGATTGAACGTCGTCCTAATTTTAATAGAGACAAGGGATGGACACTGCCGCCGACTTGGAAACCTGTGTTGTTGAACGCAACCAGAAAGGACAACTATATGGTAGATGACAGCGTAGGAGATATTGTAAGTACATTTTGTGCACAAAATAATTCAAATAGTGGTACGAACGCGCCAACAGCACTGTGTGTATCGTCGGCGGAAATCCTCACACACCCGGTTTCATCAAAACGAGCGCAGCGGGCAGCCGACCGCAGTTCGCGTCGAGTCGCTGTCGCGGCAACAGCGTCGCAATCGCCCTGATGAAGGACCTCATATAGGTCCGAAACTAGTCGGAACCTATACCGATTTATACGTGAGTTCAGCCGTTTTCTTAATCAATTATTTAGTATTTAGATCCAATTCATTAGTAATTATTCATACTAAGAAAACTCCTTAAAACTGTTTTTATAAAAATTCTATGGATTTCTTTGAAATAATATGGTCGTTATACGTTATTATTATTGTAAGTAGTAAAAGAGTGTACATACTGAAGGAGGGTGTTCATTACTTAATGTTGATACTGAATATGTATAAAATAGGTACATAATGCTGACCTTTCATTATCCAATAAAAATGTTCATGTACGAATATCCGTGCATAGGTATCGATGTTCATTGTTTACAAAAAAATTTGCCGAAATCGTTAGTACACGGCGATTGTTTACGCGGTGATCATACTTTTTAAATGTCACTTCACATTAATTACATTGTGGTTTAATATGTGGTTAATCAATATTCTCGTTTTATTGGTTAGATAATATTATTATTATTAGATAGATTAAATGAAAAATATTTATTTTCAAGAATATGGGTGTTACCAGTTATTAAAATTAATCAAAGTTACCAGCATATTCTACCATGATATGGTGTGCAAATATTTTAAAATTATCCTATGTAGTTTAAGAATTTATATACTAATTTACGCATTTCTTGAAATTGTTTACATTAATTGCTTAATAATTAACTATGGTGTTTGTATCCTTTAATATGTACAGTATTTTACCAGTCAACCTGTAGATATGAAATAACTAAGGAAAACACGTGTACTTTCGTCACGAGTAATGGCGGAATTAGTACGGCTACATCTACATAACAATTGACAAAATGTCAAGACTTAAATCTAAAAAATATCGACATTTTATCAATATCTTTAATATAACTCTTATTCAAACAGCAATGGGGGCAATTTCAAATTATAAGTTAAGAAGTTGAATTATTTTCCAATTTTAATATTATATTCATGATTTGCGTAAAATACAACCATAAATATAACATTAAAATTGGAAAATATGATTAAATCTCTTTAAATTTGTAGAAAACTAGCACAATTCTGGAATTTAAAATGCATTTTGTCATTTTACATATATCTTCACTCTAAATCCCTTGCGGTTTACCTACTTTCTGCCTGAAAATAGGTAATTTAGGTTCTGCGTACCTAGACAGAACAGAATAATCTCAAGCAAACAACAATACATAAGCCAAATTTTCACAAAACACCAAAAACTCACAATAACAAAGAAGATCAACACAAAATCAAGAAACGACATTTGCTTTGAAATGAAAACCGTTACGGTAATAGGAATGGTCTAAGGCCAACCTATCCAAAATCTTTTAACTATTAATCAATTTATAAGTAGATATTAGAAACCAAATATCAAATATTTCCAAAGAAAACACTGTAAAAAGCGCCATCTGAAATTTATTAATTTTCTTTGCCTATTCTTCGATCATTTTTTAAAATTCAATATGAAATATTACCTATATATAAATATGGATCGGCCACATTAAAACGAAAATCACGATTCAATTAAAAATCGTTTCTCATTGAAAGAGTCGTTCTTGGAATCACTATCGTATATTATTTTTTAAATTAATGACAGCTAAATAGAAATGCTGCCAGCGGACAAAATAAAATATCAAAAATATATTTGGTTATGACCGACCGCCGCACACATGCACATATTCACACACATATACTATTTTCGATGTCAAAATTCTCTCTTTGCATTATCCACAAACAATCAAAATAATAAAATTGTGTGCATAATTGCATAATTTTGATTGCTTGTGGAAATTAATGCAAAGTCCTTATCTTCTCTGGTCACAGGTCCGCATCCTTCAATATGTACAGTGTTCTAGCAGTCAACCTGTATAAATTATGTAACAAAACAAAATGTATATATTTGCAATGTGTCGTAGACATACCTGACGTTAACGTTTTCCTTCTCGTAGACGGTGAGCGTGTGCGGCGAGTAATTGACGAGCAGAGCGGGCGCGTGTCCGTCGCGGTACTGGCGCACCGACACGTACGTGCCGCCCTCGCTCAGCTGCGTCTCCACGTGCAGCCCGCCGTACTGAGACACACACACACACACATCACGTGACACTCTCACACGTACGTGCCGCCCTCGCTCAGCTGCGTCTCCACGTGCAGCCCGCCGTACTGAGACACACACACACACACACATCACGTGACACTCGCACACGTACGTGCCGCCCTCGCTCAGCTGCGTCTCCACGTGCAGCCCGCCGTACTGAGACACACACACACACACACACACATCACGTGACACTCGCACACGTACGTGCCGCCCTCGCTCAGCTGCGTCTCCACGTGCAGCCCGCCGTACTGAGACACACACACACACACATCACGTGACACTCTCACACGTACGTGCCGCCCTCGCTCAGCTGCGTCTCCACGTGCAGCCCGCCGTACTGAGACACACACACACACACACATCACGTGACACTCGCACACGTACGTGCCGCCCTCGCTCAGCTGCGTCTCCACGTGCAGCCCGCCGTACTGAGACACACACACACACACACATCACGTGACACTCGCACACGTACGTGCCGCCCTCGCTCAGCTGCGTCTCCACGTGCAGCCCGCCGTACTGAGACACACACACACACACATCACGTGACACTCTCACACGTACGTGCCGCCCTCGCTCAGCTGCGTCTCCACGTGCAGCCCGCCGTACTGAGACACACACACACACACATCACGTGACACTCGCACACGTACGTGCCGCCCTCGCTCAGCTGCGTCTCCACGTGCAGCCCGCCGTACTGAGACACACACACACACACATCACGTGACACTCGCACATGTACGTGCCGCCCTCGCTCAGCTGCGTCTCCACGTGCAGCCCGCCGTACTGAGACACACACACACACACATCACGTGACACTCGCACACGTACGTGCCGCCCTCGCTCAGCTGCGTCTCCGCGTGCAGCCCGCCGTACTGAGACACACACACACATCACGTGACACTCGCACACGTACGTGCCGCCCTCGCTCAGCTGCGTCTCCACGTGCAGCCCGCCGTACTGAGACACACACACACACACATCACGTGACACTCGCACACGTACGTGCCGCCCTCGCTCAGCTGCGTCTCCACGTGCAGCCCGCCGTACTGAGACACACACACACACACATCACGTGACACTCGCACACGTACGTGCCGCCCTCGCTCAGCTGCGTCTCCACGTGCAGCCCGCCGTACTGAGACACACACACACACACATCACGTGACACTCGCACACGTACGTGCCGCCCTCGCTCAGCTGCGTCTCCACGTGCAGCCCGCCGTACTGAGACACACACACACACACATCACGTGACACTCGCACACGTACGTGCCGCCCTCGCTCAGCTGCGTCTCCACGTGCAGCCCGCCGTACTGAGACACACACATACATCACGTGACACTCGCACACGTACGTGCCGCCCTCGCTCAGCTGCGTCTCCGCGTGCAGCCCGCCGTACTGAGACACACACACACACATCACGTGACACTCGCACACGTACGTGCCGCCCTCGCTCAGCTGCGTCTCCACGTGCAGCCCGCCGTACTGAGACACACACACACACACACATCACGTGACACTCGCACACGTACGTGCCGCCCTCGCTCAGCTGCGTCTCCACGTGCAGCCCGCCGTACTGAGACACACACACACACACATCACGTGACACTCGCACATGTACGTGCCGCCCTCGCTCAGCTGCGTCTCCACGTGCAGCCCGCCGTACTGAGACACACACACACATCACGTGACACTCGCACACGTACGTGCCGCCCACGCTCAGCTGCGTCTCCACGTGCAGCCCGCCGTACTGAGACACACACACACACACATCACGTGACACTCTCACACGTACGTGCCGCCCTCGCTCAGCTGCGTCTCCACGTGCAGCCCGCCGTACTGAGACACACACACACACACACATCACGTGACACTCGCACACGTACGTGCCGCCCTCGCTCAGCTGCGTCTCCACGTGCAGCCCGCCGTACTGAGACACACACACACACATCACGTGACACTCGCACACGTACGTGCCGCCCTCGCTCAGCTGCGTCTCCACGTGCAGCCCGCCGTACTGAGACACACACACACACACATCACGTGACACTCGCACACGTACGTGCCGCCCACGCTCAGCTGCGTCTCCACGTGCAGCCCGCCGTACTGAGACACACACACACACACACACATCACGTTCAGTTTCGCGGTCATTTGGAAGGCAAGGCTAAACTAGCCTCCAAAAAGCTCGGTGTGCTCAGCAGAGCGAAACAGTACTTTTTGCCGGTCCATCGCCTTCAACTTTATAAGGCACAGGTTCGGCCTCACATTGAGTACTGTTCGCATCTCTGGGCCGGAGCTCCCCAGTACCAGCTTCTTCCTCTTGATCGCATTCAGCGTAGAGCGGTTCGAATCGTTGACGACCAGGCTATTTCGAAACAGCTTGACTCTTTGGCATTGCGCAGAGATGTAGGTTCTCTCTGTGTCTTTTATCGTATATATCATGGAGAGTGTTCCGACGAGTTGTTTGGATTAATTCCTGCCGCCGAATTCCACCATCGGACATCGCGTCAAAATTTGAAGTTCCATCCTCACCATCTCGATGTCTGGAAATCCACAACTGTGCGTTTCTCCCGACACTTTTTACCTCGCACTACTCTGTTGTGGAACCAATTACCGGCAGGGGTATTTCCGAATGGATACGACATAGGGACCTTCAAGAAAAGAGCTTACTCATTCTTAAAAGGCAGGCAACGCAACTGCAAGACCTCTGGTATTGCAGATGTCCATGGGCGGCGGTGATCACTTACCATCAGGTGCGCCTCTTGCTCGTTTGCCCCCTCTTCAATAAAAAAAAAACACTCGCACACGTACGTGCCGCCCTCGCTCAGCTGCTTCTCCACGTGCAGCCCGCCGTACTGACACACACACACACACACACACACACACACACACACACATCACGTGACACTCACACACGTACGTGCCTCCCTCTTTCAGCTGCGTCTTCACGTGCAGCCCGCCGTACTGAGGCACACCCACACACATACATATACACACACGCGCACGCGCACGCACATGCACACGCAAACGCACACACAAACACACATCACGTCACACTCGCAAACGTACGTGTGGATTACACGAAGACTTTCCAAGCCTTTTTTATTGTCACAGGTAACTAAACCCCGTTATCTGTGTAGCATATTGGCGGCATTTGTTTTTTATTTACATAAAAAATAAATAATTACAATAATATATTATTAACATTGATTTTAATTATAAACTTTTTGCCAGTGATGTCGGTAAAAGTTGAAAGATCATTTTCTAACCTCATATGGATATTTTCGAGTAGGAGACGAAGCCTTACTTTTGTTAATATGGAACGTATCCAAGTCATTTTTTACTATGAGTGTCACATACTAAACAAATGTCAATCTCAATAATATAATATTGTAATTATTTATTTTGTTATGTAAGTAAAAAAGAAAACAGAGATTTATTTAATTATAATTACCCCATCTCTAAAATCAATTGGTACCAATATGCTAGCTACATAGATAACGGGGTTTAGTGATAACCTAGGAAATTTGCAATTTTTTTGCAACCCCTCCATCCCTCTGACCAAAAACTTCTAGCCTAGTAACATGATATCAAAAACTCCAAAAAACATTTATAATTTTTAATGTGTAACTTCTTTCCTTTCGCTAATGGAGTGATTTCGTGAAATGCAACGAAAGTATGCAACAGGAAGTTGAGGATGCGCGCGCTTATTAAATTAACAAATGAGCGCGCGAATTTTCCCCGTGTTGGTCCGCGCGCTCCATTGAAGACTAGGGCAACTGTCGTTCTGCCAGGCATGTCGTAAAAGGCGACCGATTGGCTATGCGAGTCACTACCATCGTAGCATTAGGTGGTAGAGTTCTGCACTGTCTCGCCCGAGTCTGGTACCACCGACTTACCTATTCCTGCCACAATATCGTCATTGCTAGCCTTTGGGATGTAACCGCGAGGCCTGGGGAGTCGCAACGCACTGAGAAGGAAGCCCAGGATTAGACTATTTGCACATACTCAATATTAAATTACCTGATTATCCAGTTTCAAACAAACACTGTGCTGTTCCGTGTACAGGAAAGGCGCAGCATGTTGTGTAGAACCAGATACCCTCAACAAAAGTAACTTGTCCTCGTTTTCGACTTTCGGCCATAGAGGTGCACTGGAGTTTTGTTCCACCTAAAAATATTGTAAGATTTTATTATAACAAGCCGTGTCGGTGACACGTATTTTTATTCCGATTTTAATCCATTAATACATTTTCATAAAAGTATGTAAAATCAACAACCAACTGCTATAGACTATAATCTGTATATATAAAAGAACAATACGTTACCTTCCCTTGGGCCTAATCTATTAATGCACAACTCAGACCTCTGAAATAAAATTTCACATAACAAGTTTTGAAAAATTCAAACTGTAAGGGAAAACCTGAATTATACCGAAATTTCCGCGGGCAACTTCACTGCACGTACTGTCTCAATGCGAGGAGAGAAATAGCTTAGAACTCTATTCCTCAGTAATAGAGCTATAAAAACAGCATTTGTAAAAATGAAAATACCTTAGGACTCTGTCCCTCAGTAATAGAGCTAGAATCAAAACTAATAGCATTGCACAGCATTCTCACACTTACCCAACGCATAATTTTGTACCTGCTATCCCCGCAGGAAAAAGATGGAAAGTTTTATAATTATATGCAGTAATTACCTCAATCCACGGATCTCCAGATCTATGTAACTCTTGATACTGAATTGGGAATGGACACTCATTAATAATCAGGAAGAATGGTGTAAATATAACCATTTTTGTCAAACTGTTAAATGTCAGCTGATTTGTGACCGCCACCTGAAATAACCACATGTAAAATTATAGTCACACTAGTAGCCATAAGAATAATTTTAATTGGAGTTGGCTATTCTCTTATTGCTCAAATCATGGTTTCGTAGATTCGACCCCTAGTGCTATTCCTACTCGGGTTAACTAAAAGAAACAAGCAATAGTTGTTAAGTGGCAAATGTGGGCGATAGGGTCAAATTAAATAATATTAAAAATAAATTGGCTCTAATCGTACATTGCAAAATCGTGCTGAGCCGGAGAGTCCGTTAATGTTTGATTCACTATGCCTATTGAAACAAATCGACGTGAATACATGCTTTTAAAGTGACTACTATATTTTAATGTTTATCAAAATTATTAAGATGTAACAGCTGCCCACGCTATAACTAAACCCAGCACGCATTTACGTGTCTTTTCAATTTTTGGGATCATACATTCATTTATATGTGAATTTAATACTTTTTTATATAAGGCCATACTTATAAAATTGACGTTTGGGCGAACAAGTCATTTAGATTTCAAATAACTTTTATTTGAATTAGTATTTGGTTAAGACCAAATTCACTTCTATTTAAAATATAGGCTTGTGTACACATGTTACTAATTTAGAGATTCATTTGTTTTCGCGCTATTCTTTTTGGCATCGCTCTGTTTACAATACGGAAAACTATATGAAGTTTCACTACAGTTGGTCGCCATTTTAAAGGAGCTGCGATTGGAATGCTTTTAACACCAACCTCACTCCTCTGGACCTTACTTTGACAGACCCATATAAACATTTAACGGACACTTTTTAAAAGCAAGTAAATTTTAAAAAAATTGTACGCTTCGCGTATTTCTAAATCAAGTAAAGATTTTTCTTTTCTGCCATAAAGTTAACACACTTTCTTTTATTTATGACACACCAAACAAATTACAAAAATATCAGACAGGTAAGACGCAAAATTTTAAACAAACATTGTATAAAAAATAGGCAACAAAAAGGAAAGTATTTATTACTATAGTCGAAACACTGAAGGCTGAATAAACGTATAAACAAGCTACTCTTAGTATCATCCCAGAAAACAAAAAAAAACAAATGTTATTTATTTAATCTGTGAACGAGTTACAATAAATATTTTGCTTCAATATTGGAAACAAATGTTGTTGATTGTTTAACTTTTAAGTAGTTAAAATCAAATAATATTTATGTTGAGAGATACTAAAATGAATTATACCTATGTTGGTGATATATTTTGACGTGAATGGCTTAAAATGATATGTGATTGTGAATTCAAGTAATATTAATTTCTAAACGTTTTTTGTGAATTTTAGCATTATAAAAAGTGTCCGTGATACAATTTACAATTCAGAATAAATAAATAATGTATTACAATACTATAAGCAAATTTTATCAACATGCGATGCTTTCGAGGAGAACTTTGTATAGGTCCTCATCATTTTCCTTTAATTCCGATGTGACAATCCAATTCACCTTAAAACACCTTATAACACTAAAGGGTGACTATAATGGTTTACATGCTTTGCAAACTTTGGTCCATCAGCAACTGCAGCCTATATTATTTACAGAATTAGATTTATATTCCTTTATCTGTTGCCCAGCTGCCACATCATAGAATAAAAAAACAAATAGGTACAGATGTCGATCTATATACAAAAGGCGCTCGAACAACGCACACATAGACACTTCTTACGAACGCGATATCTCGGGACGGTTAGCAATAGTGCCAGCACGAGTGCCACCCGCTTGAGACAAGCGTCAATGAATTTTATTGAGCAAAATATTTATAATAGGTATAACAATAACATTCAATTATTATAGTTATTTTTGCGTTACATTTCCGTTCTTCTTGTTCCATTCTCAATAATAAAACAAACCCTAGATACGAGTGTCACTACCAGTTTTTTGTGCATAAGCCGAAGTTGGTTACCCTAGCGCGACCGCGGAGCGTAGGTATGAAAAGTGAAGTACATAATATATGAGATTGACTTCTTTACTTGTTTTGTGATAGAACTTAATGCCGTTGGCTGATTGTGGGTGCAAAAATTGCATTTCTGTCTGCCTCTTCGAGTATATGGGCGTGACAAGTTTTATTTACGTATATAATAAAAGATACTCCTGAACTGTCAACTGTTTAAATTTTAACGAGCTTTTTTTTAAATAACTATGTATATTTCAAAGTTAAAGTTACTACGATACTAATAATTAATCTTTTTAACGACATTTCATATTTTCAAACTATAAAGATGGCAGAATAGGCTTGTTTCCACTAGGAATGAATCGGATATATTGTAGCTTTTATAGATTATGTATGATATGGAGATATTAAAAAATTAAAATATTTGATATAAAAGATAAGGATTAATAATATTTTCAGTGAACGCAAATCAGGAAGCGTTGCGTAACGCCGTGGTAAAAGATCGCCTTGATTTCGTCATTTTCATAGAAACTACAGAGTATGTAATGAAATATAACCAGGCGTGATGTCATTAGGACGCCATGACATCCCTGAGCGTTTTTGCAGTAAGTTTCAATTTCAATTTTAAAACGTGAAATATTTATTATAAATTTACATTAACAAAAATGAATAGTTTTTTTGATTAACTTATAATTAAATTATTAAACAGTTTTTCAAATTCCACATAGCCTATTCATTATTCATTCCACTTTCGATATAAAATATTCTATTTATTTAAATACTGTTTCGCTCTTTGCATTATTACTATTGTTTTAATACTCCAGTTTGAAAGATTCATTTAAATTCACCCTGATGTAATTTAAAACATAATTATAACAACGTTTTAGAAATCCAGTAACAAAAAATATACCAACCTGATAAGTTTTGCCTTCAGTTTTGCATATTACTACACCAGAACTGCCAGGTACATCAAGCGAGAATTTATCAGACCACTCTCCAAATTCTAACCGAATGGCCGCTTTCTTTTTACCAAAGAAATTTTTTGCGCGGAAAGAAAATAATATCGGTTCTTTATAGTTCTTTGAGTGTGAAATTACGTTGCTATTATCATCTGCATTCTGAAAATTTATAAAATAAACAATTTAATATTTCATTTAATATATTAATACATATATAAAAGCTCAATAATCATTTCTGAGTCTGAAAATACCAAAACCCCTAATTAATTTAATGTATTTTTGAATATTTGAAATTATTAAATTGCGTAATAGTAAACATAGTTTGAAGCGCCTAAACTTAAGGTGCAAACATACAAATAAAATAATATAAATAAAAAAATATTAACCATGCAATTAGAACCACATGCCTGTATTTTAGTAATGTGACATGACCCCGCATTACTTCTAGAGGTTCGTTCATTAGCTCCAGTAACATGTGGATATAGGTAAATAACAATATTACAAATTATTACGAATGTACAAACATTAGGCATTACAAATCCATCACACTAAGCTAAAAAACCCTGACCGATCGTAGCAGTGCTTTTGTATATTGCACTCACCGGCATACATGAAGTACGTCTAATTAACTTACTGCAACGAGAACTCTTAATCTGTAAGGTATATTATACATACTATTACATTATTAAATGTTCTTTTAAGATGCTTGAACGAAACCTAAATATGTATTTTGATTTTTCTAATGTTTTTTCTAAGGATAACTATAAATAAACTATTTTATAAGTAATGTTGATCGCGCTACGATAGATTTTAATATTATACAGAAATAGAGATGTCAAATGTTAAATGTTACTAATATGTAAATCAACATGCAGGGTAAAATGTGTATTATGGCATAATGAAATGGGTGATGAAAAAATTGAAGCAATTATTTTACTGATACTGTAAGCTTGTTCAGTTTCACTGCTCTAACGTTCGAAACCAAAAATTAACAGCGTTAAGTGTAATTGTTAAAAACTTTAGCAAAATAAAGTATATAGTCTATTAGTTAAAAAAAAAAAACTATTGTATGTAAATACAAAAGAATACAATTAACAAAGACATCGTGTCATCTTTAAGATACCTTGTTGGGAGTGCTGGACTCTTTATCTGGTTTCTTTGATTTCTGTAATAATGTAATTTTCAATGCCAATGGAATTTTCAATGCAAATATTTTTATAACTAAGGGTAAGTCTTGCGCAAATGGATTTTACGTATTTTATAGATACTATTCCTGTAATGACTGTGATGTAGACGTGCAAATTTTGAAAAACATGCTCATAATCATAATCAAATCTACAATCATTTTTGTTAAAAGGATTCAATATCAATAATGAAAAGATAAAAATAATACATTTAAGCTTATATTTAACTTATTTGAGCACGTGAGCAATCGGTCCCGTTGATCGCAAGGTACAAACGAAAGTCGCCAAGATTTGCAAATGCCGGTAATGGCGAAATGTCTGCGGTCCATACCCAGACATTTCGCCAGTACCGGCATATCCTGGTGAAATCGAGTCTGACGATATTTATTCACTCTCGAGAGGAGTATTTAAGTTCGTAATTAAATTCCAGTAGTAGGTAATCATTCCTAAAAACATTAAAAGACAAAGCTTGTTTAAATTCACTCCTCTCTAAATTTTTCTTTGTTTATAAAAAAGTTTTTGTTTGCCCGAGCACGCGATCAGTGCTTAAAACACATCATCATTTTTATACAGTCATGTATAACTATTACTTTTATTTTATTTTTTGTAATATTATTTATTCACTAGCCAACCAGAAAAAAAATCGGTTGTCTGTAAAGTTGGTTTACAGACGATAGTTGAACGTGACAACGTCTTAAGCTCTCGCTTGTACTCCAAGCCTTAAACGGAACGCCTCAGAGCGAGGTAACGCCGCATGAGTCATGTTTTTTCGTGCGTGCAGCCAGCTCTATCGAATTATAAGACGTTGTCACGTCAAAAACTTTGTTCTGTTCACAAAAGTACTTTCCTCACTTCCTTCTTTAAAAATATCTTTGTTCTCCAAACAAAATAAAATTGAAAAATATTAAAATCGGTCCGTCATTTTCACGTTTTTGTGAGATTAACGACCGGTTTCTGAAACGCAAATTAATTTTAAGAAGCAATTAATCAGTGTTTAACAGATAATTTGCTTGTTAAAAGTTTGTTGAACAAAGATTAATTACTTGTTAAATTATTTTGCGTTTCAGAAACCGGTCGTAAATCACGGATATTGATTTATATATGTATACAAAAATAACCGATATGCTCAAGTTTTACAAATTAATATTACTTTAATCGTATTGGTACGGCTTCTTTAGAAATAATGGACTGTCAAGTAACTATTAAAAAGACAAACAAAGGCTTGATCGTGTTATCACCATTGTGACTTAATGGTAGCAGAGTTCTGCAACGCCTTGCCCAGATTCTGTACCATCATCTTACATTTCCCTGTCGCAATAGCTTCATTGCTTTTCACTGTTGTTTTCCCGTTTCGAGGGTAAGGTAGGCGCTACACTTATGCATCATTTTTTGGTGGACACTGTCGCAATAGCTTCAGTGCTTTTTACTGTTGTTGTTGTTTTCCCGTTCGGATGGTAAGGTAGCCGCTAAACTTATACATCATTTTTTGGTGGACACCCAACCAGAGTCTGATGATCTTTTCAATTTTTTACATATTTTGCCATGTGCAAATTTAAATTTAGCATAATGGTATTTTTTATAAGCAATTGAAAATAGCTATGCAGGCATATGGACGACTTTCTCATTTCATTGGGTAACATATTTATTTAATTAGAAATCTCCCGTGGGAGAATCAACGGAAGCCGGATCTCGTATTACTATAATTTGTAAACTGTTTGTGTCAGTGTGCTGTGATCGTCCAAGTCGATCAAACCGCTTACCCGGTAGCAGAGCGTGAACCCTGTCTTGTTGAGCATCCAGAAAGGGCAGTACAAGGACAACATCTGTGTGCCGTCCAAGTCAGCGCTGTGCAGCCCTAGCTCCAGGGTCATCACCGCCGGGCTGTCGTGCGACTCGAACGACCACACCGACAGCTCTTGGTCTTCGCTTGGCAAGTTGTGTGTGCACACCCAGCATTTGTCTAAGTAGTTCGGTATCTGAAAATCGATGCAGAAATTAAAAGTACATAAAAGCAGTTGAAGTCCTACTGTAATTCTTAAAAATGTATAGAATTAAAAACCTACAAAAGATAGATATGATCTTATACATCGCGCATTATTTTAGAGAAATTAAATGTATTTAATTGTTTCTGCGGATAATTGTGCCACAACTGTAGTTATTTTCTAATAAAGGGTTAAGAGGGAATCAGAGGTGTTTAAGACTTAACAATACTATTAAAGTTAATTTTGTTCAAAAACTATTTGATTTTTTTTAATTTTACTATGGTTAAATTCGTTTTAAAAACTATTTAAATAGTCTAGTGCAAACCTTAATGTTGTGTTTGATTCTTTAAAAAGAATTGTTCTGTAATGATAATTAGAAAAACGAAAATAATTCTGAAGTTTACAAACTGCAGTGTTATGAATGTAATAGCGTAAAAATTTGTCAAACCGATTGCAGTTTCGTGCAGCGTTATAAAAAAATATATATTGTTCACTTTCAAAAATAACAGAACTTATTTTGCAAAACACCTCCTAGAAACTATATTTTGATAACAAATCATCAATTTTATTTTAAAGATAAAAATTTAATATATTGACATCACTTGAAGCCATAAAATTTAATTACAGTTTTTTTTTTTTTATTCAGAAAACCAACAGCGTTACATTATTACAATAAATAATATTGGTACATTTCATATTTGTAAGGCTAATAACAGGTTCCCCTTAAATTATATAATACATCGGCTAGTGCAGGTTTTAAAGTTTCGAAATGTTTAATGGGAGTATGAAAAAATGAGCAAAACGAAACAAAGTACTTAAGGAAAAAGAAAATTATGTGTGATTGATACATTTTGTACAATATATTTTTTAATAAATGCTTAGTTGACTAGTATGTCAATATCTCCAAAGTAGGTGTTATATGTGCGCGCAATCCGCGTAAATACAGAATTGCTGGCGTAATTTGAGTGAGTTGGGATGTGCAACATTGGCGTATGACGGGTGCAACGTAATGGTAAATTAAATTCCACACTTTGTAATAATTCTGATGAATCAATATGACCATTTAAAATATCATAAAGAAAACTCATATTTAGTAGTTTACGTCTATCTTCGAGTGTGAGACGACCGCATGTTTTACAACTATGCTCGTATGATATTGTGGGTTTACGTAGACGAAAATTAAGATGGTTAACGAACTTTTATTGGATTCTTTCCAGGCGACTTTTATATATGATTTATTGAGGAGACCATATTGAAGAAGCATATTCCAAAATACTACGCCTGTAAGCAAAGTAGAAAGATTTTATGGCATTAACATCTTTGAAATCTTTGCATGTTCGTAGTATAAATCCTAAGTTTTTAAATGCTTTGGTGGTTACCATATTAGTATGTTCTGAGCATAAAAGTTTTTCGTCAAACAATACACCCAAATCTCTGACCACTGAAACTTTATTTATAGTTACCCCATTAAAGTTATATGTGTATTGAATAGGTTTCCTTTTACGCGTGTAACTTATACTTTGACTCTTTTTTATGTTGATATTTATTTTATTTCGGACATAATACTGATATAAGGAATCCAAATCTTTCTGTAGTGCATAGCAATCTTCTATACGTGAAAGTTTCAAAAAAAAAAATTATCATGTGCGTACAGTAAGTGTTTAGCAAACTCAAAACATTGGCCAATATCAAACAGATAAGCATTGTAAAAAAGGGGCACAAGATGTGATCTCTGGGGTACACCTGTTGGTATCGTTATTGTGCAGCACAGACATGTTTCGTTGTAAATATTGATGTAAATATAGATAGTAAGGCAGGATAGAATGTATATTTAGTTTAGTTCATAAGTTTTCTGTAATAAAGAATGTTCATTTTCGTCTTTTATTCGCCCTAAGACCTACATACAGCTTTGTTGTATAGAAATAATAAGGCTTTATGTAGCTATGATCGTTGCCTAATAGGCATATTAAGAATAAAGCGAGTTCCTCGCAGTCGACGACATTACGAGTCGACTCTTGCGAGATAGTATTTATATGCGGGAACTCGCAATTACGAAAATCCGAAAAGTGCAAAATTCTGTATGTAAACAAATGTTTTATGATTGTAAATAGTATGTATAATGTAAGTATAAGCCTTAGGCATATGTTTAGACACTTTTCGGTACCATAAAGATAATTTACAGGATAGTACGACCTGAAAAGGCGTACAACTCTGTAATTGTAAGAGTTTCCGAGGTCCTGTGAGAACGTATAATGTATAACACTCTTGTTTGTTATTGTATAAGTTTATTTATGTTAGATCCTTGTATGTAAATAAGAAATAACACATTGTAATTCGTTTTCGGTAGGTCTTAGGGCATTACGTACTTTGTTTTGTATATATTTGTAAAAAGGTAGTACCGTTGCACTCGCTAGAGGGCCACACTAGTTAATTAGAGGTAGGAAAAGCTACCTAAGGTAAAATTATTAAGATTAGATTGCAAAAAGTAGGATTTTAACAAATCCAGACATTGTGGCGCCACACCCGGCGCCGATTGTCTTTGTAGATTTCCGCCGACCGTCTGGCCGCGCACTATAAATATCGGAGAGCGCGGCCATACATTTAGTTCCGTTCCAGTTCCGTTCCAGTAAAGTTACAGTTTCGTTACGACTCAATAAGTTTCCCAGACAAGTTCCTGGGCTTTAGTATATATTCATAGGGTACCGGCTTTAGAGTAGGGCAGTATTAGGGCAAGTACTGGCTCTCCATAAAATAGGCCAAATATTTGCAACGGTGCTAGCTTTATTGCTATTTCGTTACAATAAAGCGCCTTTGCAAGGAAGTTGTGGTCTCAATTAATTTCCCGGTATCCGGCTTGCGGTCAAAGCACTACGGCTGGTGGGGCGTCGAAGAGAGAAGAACCAGAATTACAGTCCGCTGGCTCCCCCGGCTGTAGTGCACATTTTCTGGTCGCATTCGAGCCGGATCACTGAACCATGCCGATCGAAACAAGAAGTACGTCGAGTCGCCGAGAGGAAGAGGCCGCTAGTCACGAGGAGGAAACGAGCGGTACCACCACGTCCGCTACGGAGACTAGCGTTACAACAGAGAACACCGAGGCGACCGAGACCACAACGAGCACCGTTGCAAATAGTGAAAAGCCGGTACCATCCGCAGTCGAGTCGCCGCGTATAGTTTATCTACGCGCCAAGTTAGAAGAAGCGCGCTTACGAGCAGAAGAGGCGCGCTTACGGACGGAACTCGCGCGCGCTGTTTACGAAGAAGGGCAAGCAACTGCCATTACGAGGGTCGAAGATTGGATGGACTCCGCTCGGCCAACCCATACGGATCGCCAGCCGGCACCAGAGCCGCTGGCAATCACCAGTTCGGTGGCACTTATGCCACACCCAATACGAGAGGCGGCACCTAGGCCGCAATGCGAAGAGGCGGCGCACGCGCCGCACCAAGAAGATTCGGCGGGCCACGAGTCGCCCGCACCACGAGAGGTGGCCCAGGCGCCACAAGCTACGTCGCCCGCGCAGTCGGCGGGCATTTCAGCGCGCGCTGTACGTCCGGCGGAAGATGAAGTGTCCGTCGTAGAGAAGGCGAAGATTTCGACGCCTATTGAAAATACGGCACCAAAACAAGAGTCTGGTGCATTGATGGCCGCAGATATCACCGCGCTCGCATCCGCCCTGGCAGAAGCATCACGAGGGGCGCCGCGCTATAGTATGGAGTTACCAAGTTTCGATGGCGCTGGTGAAGAATGGTTGCAGTTTAAAGCGGCATATCGAGATACGGAGAAATATTTTAGCAAGACGGAAAATCGGGCAAGAATTCGAAGATGTTTACGTGGAAACGCCAAAGAAGCCGTCGCTTGCATGTTTTATGGGGAAACTGACCCAAGTGAGATCGTCGACCATTTGGAAATACAGTTTGGTCGGCCCGACGCACTAGTGAACGCAGAACTAGAAAAAATCAAGTCATTGCCGCGAGTGAAAGAAAGTGCGCGGGAAACGTGTGTGTTCGCCAGTAAAGTGAACAATATCGTCGCTACGATTCGAGCTCTCAACAGAGAGAGCTATCTACACGATACGGTGGCAGTGAATAGTTTATTAGCGAAGTTTAATTATACGTTGCAGCACAGTTGGTTCCAGTACGCAAGACGGGAAGATAGAAAACCCGATCTACAAATGATTAGTGAATTTTTAATGAAAGAAGCCGAGATGTGTGCTGCGTTGGTGCCACATGAACCTACGAAAGAAAATCAGCAAGTTTTTAAGAAAACACAGCGAACACACACACAGAAATATGAACCACAAGTGAAGAGAGACAAATGTGCGATATGTCAAGATGCACATACTAGCTCTATATGTGAACAGTTTACGAAAGCTAGTGTTGACGATAGGTGGGCTATGGCAAAACGTAATAATTTATGTTTCAGGTGTCTGCAAAAAAGAAAGCCAAAACACGAGTGTAAGTTTCGGCAGTGCGGCATCGACGGGTGCAAGAGCTCGCATCATCGGCGGCTACACAATAGCCGCAACAATTATACGAAGAAGACACCTGAAGATCAAGCAGAAGACAGCGACGCCGTGGTGACGTCAACGCAGTCAAGCGCGCCACGCGCCTACCTTAAAGTTGTACCGATTGTCCTGACAGGTTCCAGGGGCAGCGTGAACACATACGCACTATTGGATGAAGGTTCTACGGTCACGCTGATAGAAGAGAAGGTGGCTGCACGAATAGGAGCTCGCGGGCCGGTAGAGCCGTTCCGCATAGAAACAGTTGGCGGCACGCGACTCAACGCCGAGAGGTCGCGCCGCATCGCAGTCACCATCAAGGGCCTTCATCACCATCAGCGACATCGGATAATAGGAAGAACTATAGGTAACCTTAACCTATCGCCACAGTCTGTTAGTAGATCCATCGTCAACAACTGCAGACATCTAGAAGATATAGAAGAAGATGTCATCATGGAGCGCGCCGTGCCAACCGTGCTCATCGGCCAGGACAACTGGCACCTGATCGTGACGAGGGCTGTGAAGAGCGGAAGACGTGGACAACCAGTAGCATCGCTCACGCACCTTGGCTGGGTGCTACATGGTGTGGACTACCGCCACAAGCAGCGAGTCCACCTAGTGCAGAGAGCTGCCTATGCCGAACAGGATGAAGATATAGAAAAGGTAATAAGAAATTATTTCGATTTGGACAGTGTCGGCATCACTCCGCGCCAGCCCATCAACAAGAACGAGCAGCGAGCCCTGCAGATTTTAGAAAATACGTGTAAGCGCTTACCTGACGGGCGCTACGAGGCAGGTCTATTATGGAAAGAAGATAGCCGCGAGTTTCCTGATAACCGCGGCCTGGCTATCAAAAGATTGTATAATACAGAGAGACGTCTGGACAAGGACCCCGCGCTAAAGGAGGCATATGAAAAACAGGTACAACATTTATTAGATAGTGGTTACGCCGAACCTGCCAACGAGTCACCTAGCCAAGCCAGCTGGTACCTGCCTCACTTTGCAGTAGTGAATCCTGCAAAACCTAAGCCGCGTATAGTGTACGACGCAGCTGCGCGGGTCAATGGAGTAAGTCTCAACGACATGTTATTAGCTGGTCCAGACCTTCTGCAGAACCTACCCGGAGTGCTGATGAGATTTCGACAGCTGCCTATCGCCGTGACGGCAGACATAAAAGAGATGTTTCTGCAAATACGTATACGACAACAAGACCGGGACGCATTACGTTTCCTATGGCGAGGAAGCGATAGAAAAGATTCGCCACGTGAGTATAGGATGACCAGCGTCGTATTTGGAGCTGCGTCATCACCAAGCACCGCTATTTTCGTAAAAAATAAGAACGCACAAGAATACGCCAACCTCTATCCCGACGCCGCTACAGCCGTGGTAAGAAACCATTACATGGACGATTACCTGCAGAGCTTCGATAGTGAGGAAGATGCCATCAGAATAGCCTCGCAGGTTAGCCTCATTCATCAACAGGCGCATTTCCAGCTGCGCGGATGGAAAACGAACAACTCGGCCGTAGCTAAAACGCTACTAGTAGCGCCATCTCTGGGCGGCGATTGGGAACTAAGCACAGAAAGCGAGAAGGTTTTGGGATTAAAATGGAAACCTCACAACGATAAGCTAGGTTTCAATGTTAAAGCGGTGTACGATGAAGATAAAACACCTACGAAGAGACACGCGTTACGGGTAGCTATGTCTATTTTCGATCCTTTAGGTTTAATTACACCTGTAACTATTCACGCGAAACATCTACTTCAAGAAACGTGGCGAATCGGACTACCATGGGACGAGCCTTTACCTGCGGACTTAGAGAAGACATGGAGAAGCTGGCTTCAAGATGTGAGAAGAATGGAAAACCTGGAAATACCTCGCGCACATTCTAACCTGGCGCGAGCGCGAGATCGGCAGCTGCACATCTTTACGGATGCCAGTGAGTCTGCCTATGCAGCGGCGGTCTACTGGCGCATAGTCGACGAGGACGGCGAAGTTAGCGTCAGCCTAGCAGCAGCCAAAGGAAGAGTCAGCCCGCTCAAGTTTACCTCCATACCAAGGTTAGAAATTCAAGCAGCTCTACTAGGTGCCCGCCTAGCTCAGCACGTCATGGAGGAGTACGATTATCAGCCAAGCCGCAGGGTGTACTGGACAGACAGCCGCACAGTTCTATCGTGGCTACGCACAGGCTCGCGAGCATTCAAGCCGTTTGTTGCCCATCGAGTAGCTGAAATTGAAGATATTACGAAGGTCGCAGAGTGGCGATGGGTGCCGTCTCGCGACAATGTAGCTGATGATGCTACTCGCCATATCCCGGAAGAATTTGGAGACCGACATAGATGGTTCGTTGGTCCGGCCTTCCTTTACTTAGAAGAGGACAAATGGCCGCAAGATGTCGCTACCAGTAGCGAATTAACAGGCGAAGAAAAACCGTCGGCAGCTGTAAATAGTGTAAATATTGTAAATAACATTAGAAAAATTATATGTATTACAGAAGCACTACCGGAAATATCAAGATTTTCGTCGTGGCTTCGACTGGTGCGTGCAACAGCGCGCGTGCTGCAGTTCATCGAGCTCTGCAGACCAAATAAGCAACGTGTCGCCGGTGTGCGTAAGCGCACAGCTCCGAAAGCCTCCAATGATGAAAATTGGGGAAAAAAGTATACGAAAAGCCCGAGGAAAACAGAGAAAATTAAGAAGCCACGAAGCACGGAAGAAAAACGACATTACTTGCCGCTAGATGGCGCTGATATCATTAGCGCCGAGAAATTGTTAATAAAGTCATCACAACAAGAAAGCTTTGCTAGCGAAATAGAAGCTATTACGGGCGGGAGCGCGATAGCAAGAGACAGCCGGTTGAAGCAGTTATCATTGTTCATCGATCAAGAAGGCATTTTAAAAATAAAGTCACGAATAGCGGCGGCGGAAGATATTAGTGAAGATTTACGAGAACCGGCCGTGCTAGATGGCCGTCACCCATACACCCGCCTCTATATAGAACATGAACACCGGCGTCTTCACCATAGCGGGGTGGAAGCAACTACGAGTGAAATATTACAGAAATTTTGGGTTTTACGGCTTCGCCCCACCGTGCGCGGCATAGTAAAGAGCTGCGCGCTTTGCAGAAGAAGAAGCGCTATCCCGCCACAGCCGCCTACAGGCGACCTACCGAAGTCCCGGGTCGCGCACCATCAGCGAGCCTTCACCTACGTGGGCCTGGACTTTCTTGGGCCATACAGCGTGACCATCGGGCGGCGCCACGAGAAGAGATACGTGGCTCTTTTCACCTGCCTTACTTCAAGGGCGGTTCATCTGGAGATAGCCGCCAACCTGACTACGGACTCCGCAGTAATGGCGCTGCGGCGCATGATGTCGCGCCGCGGGTGCCCCACCGAGGTTTGGAGCGACAACGGCACCAACCTGCGCGGCGCTGATGCAGAACTGAGGCGCGCCGCACTAGACGCCACTAAGGAAGCAGCAGCCAACTACGCAATCAAATGGAAGTTCATCCCGCCGAGCGCGCCATTCATGGGAGGCGCATGGGAGCGCATGGTGCGCTCTGTCAAGGCTGCACTGTTCGCCGTGCTGCAACAGCGGCATCCACCAGAAGAGGTACTGCACACACTGCTGGTAGAGGTCGAACACACGATCAACAGCCGACCTCTCACACACGTGTCGGTTTCACCAGAAGACCCGGCACCACTGACGCCCAATCACTTCCTGCTGGGCGGACCATCACGCGTGCCTGTCCCGGGCGCGTTCTCCGAAGGCGATACCATCGGCCGCCGCCACTGGCGGCACTCACAACAGCTGGCCAACCACTTCTGGTCACGCTGGGTACGAGAAGCGCTTCCGCTACTCCAAAAGCGGCGGGAGCCTCACGGAAGAGGAGCAGAGCTGCGCGTCGGCGACATCGTGCTCATCGCTGACGGCGCGCTGCCAAGAAATACGTGGCCAACGGGGATCATCGAGGCAGTACACCCTGGAGCAGACGGCGTGGTACGAGTGGCTGACGTACGTACGGCTGCGGGAGTCATGCGAAGACCGGTCAAGAAGTTGGTCTGGCTGCACCATATTTAGTATAACACTGCGTGTTATAGGCGGGAGAATGTGCAGCACAGACATGTTTCGTTGTAAATATTGATGTAAATATAGATAGTAAGGCAGGATAGAATGTATATTTAGTTTAGTTCATAAGTTTTCTGTAATAAAGAATGTTCATTTTCGTCTTTTATTCGCCCTAAGACCTACATACAGCTTTGTTGTATAGAAATAATAAGGCTTTATGTAGCTATGATCGTTGCCTAATAGGCATATTAAGAATAAAGCGAGTTCCTCGCAGTCGACGACATTACGAGTCGACTCTTGCGAGATAGTATTTATATGCGGGAACTCGCAATTACGAAAATCCGAAAAGTGCAAAATTCTGTATGTAAACAAATGTTTTATGATTGTAAATAGTATGTATAATGTAAGTATAAGCCTTAGGCATATGTTTAGACACTTTTCGGTACCATAAAGATAATTTACAGGATAGTACGACCTGAAAAGGCGTACAACTCTGTAATTGTAAGAGTTTCCGAGGTCCTGTGAGAACGTATAATGTATAACACTCTTGTTTGTTATTGTATAAGTTTATTTATGTTAGATCCTTGTATGTAAATAAGAAATAACACATTGTAATTCGTTTTCGGTAGGTCTTAGGGCATTACGTACTTTGTTTTGTATATATTTGTAAAAAGGTAGTACCGTTGCACTCGCTAGAGGGCCACACTAGTTAATTAGAGGTAGGAAAAGCTACCTAAGGTAAAATTATTAAGATTAGATTGCAAAAAGTAGGATTTTAACAAATCCAGACATTGTGGCGCCACACCCGGCGCCGATTGTCTTTGTAGATTTCCGCCGACCGTCTGGCCGCGCACTATAAATATCGGAGAGCGCGGCCATACATTTAGTTCCGTTCCAGTTCCGTTCCAGTAAAGTTACAGTTTCGTTACGACTCAATAAGTTTCCCAGACAAGTTCCTGGGCTTTAGTATATATTCATAGGGTACCGGCTTTAGAGTAGGGCAGTATTAGGGCAAGTACTGGCTCTCCATAAAATAGGCCAAATATTTGCAACGGTGCTAGCTTTATTGCTATTTCGTTACAATAAAGCGCCTTTGCAAGGAAGTTGTGGTCTCAATTAATTTCCCGGTATCCGGCTTGCGGTCAAAGCACTACGGCTGGTGGGGCGTCGAAGAGAGAAGAACCAGAATTACAGTCCGCTGGCTCCCCCGGCTGTAGTGCACAGTTATAAAATTAGATCTATAACCTCCCACGACCACGGCCTGTGACCTTTTAGTCAAATATGATTACACCCACTTAAAAGGTCTCCCCTGATTGCTAGTTTAAAAAGCTTGTGTAACAGGATAACATGGTCAACACGGTCAAAAGCTTGTTCAAAATCGGTATAAATCACGTCAATTTGTCCCCCGTTATCCATGTTACTCAGAACGTGATTTGAAAACGATGCAAGGTTAGTAATAGTCGGCCGATTTTTCAGAAATCCATGATGAGTCAGAGGAATACCAGCGCGGATAACGGGATAAATATCCTTGAGAACAAGTTTTTCAAAAACTTTGGCTATGGTACTTAATATTGATATTCCTCTATAATTTTCAACATTGTCTCGAGAGCGTTTATTTTATTTATTGACACAATATGCGCTATTTTCCAATGACTTGGAAACAAAGTCTTGGCACAATTTTTCCAAAAGATTGGCGGAATCCCGGCACTGCATGCTCCTTTGGTAATATTTAAATTTTTTAGAGCTTTCTTCACGGCCGACACTGTAACACGTAAATTGCAGATTGTGTCGCTAGGACAGTGAAAAGACCCGGTTTCGTCAAATGAAATATTTTTAATATCGGTGGGGTTACTAAATACGCTTGAGAAATATTCGTTAAAACCTTCACATATTTGCTGACCATAAGTGAAATTCTTGTTTTTATAGGGAATCATATTGGGGTAATTAGATCTTCCCTTTAGTACTTTGATGTGAGACGAAAGAGCTTTGGGATCTTGTTTAAATGCACTATTGAATGAACAAACAACGCGACTTATTTGTTATTATCCTACCGCAGGCGAATGCAATTGATTAACTTGATTTTTCAAGCTTTGTTATGTACAGTACGATTAATACTCCTGAGTATCCTCAGCAAACTTCTCAGACCTTATCCTCCTTTGGTTGTGAAGTGAAATGTGGGTTGAGTATCTGTATTGTGTATTTTGTTCGTAATGCTGGTAAACGTGGTAACGAAGGAAAGACCTTATATTATTATTACATTGACTTTACGGAAATATTTGAATTGCTTTTCCTGTTTGAATTGTAAAATAATATTTATATTACATATTTATAAAACTGGTGCGGAACTAACTGTCTCGAGCCATTCCGAGATATCGCGTCGGTGAGAGGTGTGCATGTGTGCGTTGCTCGAATATGAGTTGTATATAGATAGAGTAGTGTTAGCGGCAGTATTGTGCGCGGGCGCAGGTGTGTCACCATGAGGACGACGGAGGCGCGGGCGGGCGCGAGGTGCGGCAGCGGCAGCAGCTCGCCGGGGCGCAGCGGGTGCGCGCGCTGCAGGCCCAGCTGCGACACCACCACGCCCACGGGCAGGCAGTTCTGCAGCTGCACCGCCGCGCGCAGCGTCACCGCGTAGCACGCCGACGCGAACGTGTGACGGTTCGACTGCTCGAAGAACACTTGCTCCATTGTGCCCACCGCCTATTTACAATAACATTATCGTTAACCAATTCATTTGAAATATTCATTCACTGATTTGATTTATTTATTTATACAACAAAATCGACAGCGCTTAACAAAATACATAGGTACAAAACATGTTATGGATTTGCATTATGTATATAAAATTTATACAAAAAACAAACAACGCAGTATTTGCAACATTATGGATGTTACAAGATAGGAGTGTTACAAGGTAATGTATTGTGTACCAATAGATTCTACCATACTATGATGTGTAAATATTAAATATTGTGGAAGCACCGCTGGTCCGTACCGCTGAAGGATCATAGAGATGGAACCAGCGGGCCAACTTCTTGTCAGGTGACGTCATAACTGTGGAAGTTGACGTCACCACATGGACAAGGAAGGGGAAAACGAAGATCTTCCCAGCCAGGCAAGGTGTACTTCCTGGGGACCGAAGTCCATTTGAGAAGCGTTGAAACTTGTATATAGTGTGTACAAGATAAATAATTGTGATATAGCAATTCAGGATTTTTAATTTTTAACTTCGTTTTTTCTATTTTTTATTATTATTTCTGGTAGCGTGTGCAAATTGCGTTTGTAGAGTACTCTCCCCCAAAACCAAAGGTCGATCTAGTTGAGCCAGTGAAGTGTATGTGCTTTGAGTGCTCGAGTCTGCGGTGAGTCGAGACGAGCCAAATATGCGCCGTCCGCACTGAATCGGGACGAGTGCGCTCCGCTGTGGTTCGCTATGAGTCAGAACGAGCGGGACTCCAGTGAACTTGGAAAGTTCGAAGTGGATTCAGGAAAGCGTAGATAAGGTGTAGCTTGTGGAGCTGGCTGGTGCTGTTTGAAGCGGAAGGGGGTATCAGGAGGTGCTGATGGTCAGAAGGTTGCAGCGTGCTGTTTTGTCGAGGGGTCACCACTGTGGCGCCAGTGGTGAAGATCACGTCGGGATGTTCATTGTGGCGCCGCTTGGCATTATATTAAAAATAAATGTAGGCTTTATAAAGATGCCAATACAAATGCGACTTCAACTTCCACCGCTCTCGCTACAATAGCCTGCATTCAACTTTGCAGACTCTGGCGTATTTACTGATGTCCACTTTAAAATTTTTGCTATATTTTAGGGACATTGAATCACTTTCAGTGCTAAACTAAAACATTTTAAATAGGATAGCATTTTAATCAATATTGTCCTATTTTCAATAATTCTTTAATTTATTTCAATATTTTCTCTTTTGGATCAGAACGAGTTTTTGTTACTCACAAAACAACAGTTCGATTTGGGATGTTTTTATTTAATTACAGTACTCATAATTTGGCTGTTATTCATACGAATTCATGTAGTACAGTAGCGGTACGAATAGGTTCGTCAGTTTTCAAATTGATTCATTTAACAAGCTGCGAGCACATATGATCTTTTGAAAATTTGTCACATAATAGACTGTTGCATAGAAAATTATGCTTAACTGTTCGATAACATGGTTCAGACTTGCTTGCATCAACACTATTCCTTATTTATCTTGTGTAAATGATTATAATCTAAAGAGATGTTAATGTTTTTTTTAATTAAAACTTTTTTATTGATATGACCTGCCATTAATATTTATGATAAAACTTTTGTCATGGTTAATGTCACCGTTGTTATTTCTAGATTTCTAGTGTTATTCAATATTTTATTGCAAAATATATTTGCAATAAATATAATATCCTTTATTTTCAAGTCATAATAATGCCGAGACCTTTAAGAATTGTAGAACGAGCAGCAATATTTGATGCAATAGTTATTATTATATAAACTTTATTTGATAGAAAACGTCACATTTATTTAATGTTAGTAGAACTTTTTTTTGTACTGGTATGTTGGCATGATTGATTCGTACACTAGTGCAAGCGAAACTAGACCTAAAGGTGACGAACCTATTTTTACCGTGACTATACATTATTTATGACTAGCTGCGCTCGCGACTTAGTCCGCGTGGAATAAGTTCTAAAATAAAAATAGTCTAATTTATTCCTTTGTAAATTAACTATCTACCAGTGAAAGTCCCGTCAAAATCGGTTGAGTCGTTCCAGAGATTAGCTGGAACAGTAAGGCGAAAAAAAATTGTGAAAAATGTTATTTTGGTATATGTGCCGTGTATACATACATACACAAACACACATACATACCGCCCCCTTGGTCGAGTGGTTAGCGACCCTGACTCGACGGGGCTGGGTTCGAACCCCGACGGGGACAAGCATTTGTGTGATGAGCATAAATGTTTGTATTTCCAGGTTTGGGTGTTTATTAAATATATTCCAATATTTATATATGTATTTCTATGTATTAGTATCATTGACTAACAGCCATAACACAAGCAAATAATTTGCTTACTTTGGGGTTAGATCAGTAAGTGTAATTTGTCTCGTGAATATTTATTATTATTATACATCCATCCATTCAAAGCCGTTATTTCAATATTACAAAAAGACACAATTTTATTTATTTGTATAGATATTAACTATTTTTTTAACAACGACGTATATGTATAAAACCAAAAAGTGGTATTTATTTCTAATTTTAAACTACCATTCAGCCCCATTCGTCCTTTATGTCATATTCGCATTACATTAGTAATCAAAAAGATAGCGTTAGTTTAAATATCCAACTTTCTTTTAGTCGCATTATTCTTGAACCGCTTCCCAGTTAACAACTAGCGATAGTGCGTTGAATACGGAAATGATGCAATTCGTGTCCGTGTCTGAAAGATTGTGTCCATAACTTAAAATCATACCGCGTTTTACCAAGGGGGCGGCCCTTGGTCGAGTGGTTAGCGACCCTGACTCGACGGGGCTGGGTTCGAACCCCGACGGGGACAAGCATTTGTGTGATGAGCATAAATGTTTGTATTTCCAGGTTTGGGTGTTTATTAAATATATTCCAATATTTATATATGTATTTCTATGTATTAGTATCATTGACTAACAGCCATAACACAAGCAAATAATTTGCTTACTTTGGGGTTAGATCAGTAAGTGTAATTTGTCTCGTGAATATTTATTATTATTATACATCCATCCATTCAAAGCCGTTATTTCAATATTACAAAAAGACACAATTTTATTTATTTGTATAGATATTAACTATTTTTTTAACAACGACGTATATGTATAAAACCAAAAAGTGGTATTTATTTCTAATTTTAAACTACCATTCAGCCCCATTCGTCCTTTATGTCATATTCGCATTACATTAGTAATCAAAAAGATAGCGTTAGTTTAAATATCCAACTTTCTTTTAGTCGCATTATTCTTGAACCGCTTCCCAGTTAACAACTAGCGATAGTGCGTTGAATACGGAAATGATGCAATTCGTGTCCGTGTCTGAAAGATTGTGTCCATAACTTAAAATCATACCGCGTTTTACCAAGTATTAGTACCTTCAAATAAAATTTCTCGCCACTGTTTTTGTCTTTCGAATCACATTGTAACAATTTTGTTATTCTAACTTCTTGCTGCAGTTCTCGCCACTTGAATGGAGATACAGATACTGTAAAGCCTAAAAACGAAAATATTTTATTAATATATTTTTATAACACGGGAAAAGTGTTCTCCCAGTGTTGGTCCGGGTTCTTTTTAGGTCAACCGCCGTTCTGCCACGCAGGTCATAAAAGGTGAACGATTGGCTATGCGAGTCACTACCATTGTGACTACTAGGTGGTAGAGTTATGCACTGTCTCGCCCGGGTTAGGTACCACCGCCTTACTCATTCCTGAGGCAATAGCGTCAGTACTAGTCACTGTCGAGTTCCGGTATGGAGGGTAAGGTGCCGGTAGACTGATGCATGTGGCATGGCCATCCCACCACCCAAATAACGTACAATTAACATATTTTTTTCTATCTAGATAGCCATCTGCTTGTTTGCTGTCTTTTATGATATAAAAGAAAAACATTGCTTTTTAGTTATAACGAGCAACACTCGTATGTGTATTATATATCACCGGAATAGTCCACCTGCCCTTCTGAAAAACAGACCTGGTGCCTGTCGTCAAGGAGTTCCTAAACGATTGCCCAAATCTGTCACTACCGTCGTATCAAGTATGGAGTAAGGTATTCTACAACAACACACCCTACATAAGCCACTGTCGAGTTCCGGTTCGGAGTTTAATGTAGCCGGTACAATTATGATGCATGTCGTATATGTTACATTAAACCTCTGCCAAACATATGGCAACGTAATGTTATATCTTTGTTGTTTAAAGGCGATGCGATAAGAGCAATGCGCTTGTTTGCTATAAGTCCAGTCAGAATAGAAATAAATTCAATCGACTTCTATTCAAGAACAACGCAAGCTTTTTTCTAGGTAGTATGGACCCACGAATATACCCTAAATTTGGCCTTAACTCACTTGGAAAATCACGTCCGGTTCCTTTGCGAGGTAGGCAGAGCAAACCGAACGTCTATAGACTTTCCGGTCCGGTTTGTCGATTGGCGATATGCGTGGTGATCCCCATCGCCGCATTTTACTTACCTGATAACGAAAATAGACTATTTCTAGCGATAACCGGGACCAACAGCTCTACGTTTCAATACACGGGAGTAACACACCACCCGCCAAACCCCGAGCTGATACTAAGATTTTAGATTTTCGAGAAAATCCTCGAAATTCTTCAAAAGTTTTGCTATTTTTTATAGTAGAGGGGGCAAACGAGCAAGGGATGCACCTGATGGTATCTGCAATACCCGAGGTCTTGCAGCTGCGTTGCCGGCCTTTTCGAAATAAGTAAGCCCTTTTGTTGAAGGTCTCCAAGTTGTATCCGTTTGGGAACGCCCCCGCTGGTAATTGATTCCACTAAAGTAGTGCGAGGCAGAAAGTGCCGAGAAAAACGCTTGTGGATTTCCAGACATCGAGGTAGTGAGGATGGTATTTTAATATCTGATATGATATCCAATGATAAACACTCCTCATGGTGATGAAAGATGTAGAACGAGCCTGCATCTCTAGGTAACGCTCGATCCAGAGATCGAAACCGGGCTTTCATTAACTGAGCCGGAAGGCTATTTCGCCGTTCGCCTTCTGGGAAAAATGGGAAATGCAAGTAAATTTTTTTGGAGGTCAGGAATTGTCGCTAAAATTTGCGACGAAGGTCGATAAACTTTACATGACTCTCTCGAAAGTAGCGTTACCCACATGCTAAACCAATTTAAAAATCAATCTATCGATTATGATTATGTTGAATTATTGATAAAACGGAAACCAAAATTCCTGTGTATAATTGCATTTTACTGGTAAACAAACAATCTCGCGTGATTTTTCAATAAAACTGATTTTGTAGAAGCATGTGGCGCACAACTTTTATACTAAGTAGATATTTTGTGAAAAAACCGGTTCCAAGAAAAACATATCCAAAGAACGGGTTTTTAAATCGTTTTTTTGGCTGACCAAAAGCTCCGTTTTTGTCGAGACAAATTGATGGCATATTCGTAAAAGTTCATACAACCTACAAACAAATTGACTATGCACTAGAATAGGTCTCATGCTCATTCGGAATGGACTATAATATCGTATGCTATAAAAATACATTTACATACCTTCAACCGAGAAGAATATTTCCGCCGTTGGGGTGTGCACTGCTTGCATGGGTAACCTCAGTATGCCTCCAGGTTTCACTTCTCCAAGTAAACGCACTTCGTTACCGCTCGCCGTCATATAATATACGGACACATTCACAGACAAAGTGTTGGTTACCTGAGAATTTTTGTAATATAATCATAACAAATAATATAAGTATATGATTTAACTCAACAAAACTACAAGGTTATAAGTGGGAACAAAATATTAAAAGACTTGATTTGAAGTTATGCTGTTAACAGCCTGCTATGCGAGCCACCTAAGAGTAGGATCGCACTTGTTGCCATTTTACATGACATATGTTAAATTAGTAATGTCAGCAAAAATATAATTTGTTCAAAAACATAATTCATTTATTATTTAATACTTTATTGTACAAATAAAGGTGAAATTACAATTTTATTTGTGAAAATACAAAAAAAAGGCGAGTTTACTTCTCTATATTTATTTTCTTATTAATTAATATCTATATTTATTTTCTTATTTGGAATAAATAGGAATCTGAATGAAATATACCAATTAGAACGCCAATTATTATTTCAATATATTTCTTTGTTAGTTTTTTGCACACTTAGGACACAACACTTGTTTGCAAAACAAGGTATAATAAGACATCGAAAGAGTTCTATGCTTAGTTTGCTTGCATAATACATAATAGTAGCTTTATGTTGCGATTTTACATCACTACAGTGTGAACTCTCCCGCCTATGTTGTGCAAATCATCTCAAATCAACAGGGCCTTAAAACATCAAAATTATCAAAAATTAGGTCAGTTAGTCAAGAATCTTTCTAGATAGTTATATTTAAGATTTTAGTCGTCTTACTTTTGACCGCCCCGATGGTCGAGTGGTTAGCGACCCTGACTACGCAATCGACGGGGCTCGGATTCGATCCCCAACGGGGACAAACATTTGTGTAATGAGCAAAAATGTCTATATATCCGGGTTTGGGTGTTTATTAAATATAACCTAGTATTTATATAATTTATATTTCTATGTCATTGTCCTGGCCCACCTGCACCCATAACACAAGCAAATAATTTGCTTAATTTGTGGTTAGATCAGTAAGTGTAATTTGTCCCGTGAATATTTATATATATATTAATATGAAATTTTAATCTGAGTTTAAATATGTACCTGAAGTACGCTCCTGAGATATATGTGCATCGCGGCGTCGTGCATGATGACGTCGGAGATAAGTCCGCGCGGCTCGTGCGCGGCGGCGTGCGGCACGAGCGCGCGCCCCGCCCCGGCCCCGCCCCCGCCCGTGCCGCGCCGCCCCAGCGCGAAGTACCGCTTGTCCGCGCGCTCCACTGGGATCTGGACCTCCTCCTCCATTTCCACTATCTGTTACCATATCACATGCATACTTGATACTTTGTTGCATTTTGATACTTTGGAGAAACTCTATACTATATACTACAGATATCAGTAAGGTATTTATGGCCCAAAAAAGTGTATGTGAGCTATATCTAATATAACCCCCACAACATCTTGTAAAAATTATTCCAAAAAATTTAATTTGTTGACATTGTCTAGTATGTATATTTTTGAGTCTGCTGTATTTGTAAGAAAACGCCCTGATCTCTTTCCTAGAATAGGAGACTCTGTTCAATTTAATATCAGGGATAAGGATAAAATAATAATTCCAAAGATGTCTAATGTAATGTTCGCAAAAAATTGTTATGCGATATGTATAAAAATCTGTAACAGAATACCGAAAGAAATAAGAGAACTAAGAAATAATAACTTAAAGAAAGAATTACACACATATCTAGACTTAGTAGAAAAAGCATATTATAAGGCTAACGATTTTTCAGTAAATTAATTGATGATATTAAATGTAAATCCTAAGCGTAATTATGTAAACATTATTTTTTATGTAGTAAATTAAAATAAAATAAGATATTTTTGCATGCCATCCAAAGTGGTGGAACACGAGATCTGTAATAATAATCATATAAGTACACCTGCCCTATAACCGTGTTCAAGGCAAATAAATTCATTCATTCAAAACCTATACAAGAGGTCCAAAGTCCAAACTCACATTACCACTTAAACGAAAAAACATACCTGTATTACAGACATTCATTCTCCTTTAAATTATGACTATGACCATGACACTATATCATAGTCTAGTGAAAACAAAAAGAGAATGTTATTTAAATTATTGTATACGCATAATTTTTTATATACTTAACATTTAGTTTACGTTATTATCATTGAATAAGTCACCGTAGTACTGGATTGTACTTGAATTAATTACAATTTCATAATCTGGTTCAGCATAGTACTAGATTGTTAGTGAATAAATTACAACGAAATGGCAACATTTATGCGAGCGTAAAAATTATGAAGTCGAAACAATTCAGTTTCAGTTACTTTCTTGTACCGTCTAATAATGTTTTCCCAACATACGTATCAATTAATTGGATAGTGTTTACGACATGCTGCATGCATTTATATAAAGAAATCTTGTTTACAAAATAACTATATAAATATATTGACATTGTGTTTGTAAAATATAATACACATAATTTCATACCGAAAGCTCTGACAGTTGAATGTGTTTTAAATAAAACTCTATATCTAAAAGTAATCAACTATATGTACGTATTTTGTATAAAGAAATAGAGCATTTTTTGTTATTATTTTACTCAATTGTTGTTTACTTATAAATGGTTGGTACCAAAGATTTAAAACGTTATAATATCGATATGTTTGCTGTTTCGTGATTGGTTAATTCGTAGTGAATTAACGTTATGGTATATGATATTATGACGTTGTCTTCTAGCGCTAGTTGGCGAACCAATCACAAAACAGCATGAAACGCACAAACATCGATATTATAACGTTTTAAATCCTTGTTTAGTACAACTTCACGTGTTTGGTGTTAAGAATTCCTGTACGACATATCTAATAATACATGTCTAATAATACAGTTTATCTAATAATGCAAAATACTGAAAGTCCTTAAACATAATATACTAACTGAAATAAAATTTATTTAGCTGTTACCTTAACATTCAATTTCAATGGTGGAGGCGGCTCATTTAGTTTCATCATATTCAGACCATGTCTCAATTGCAGAGGTACACATGCGCCAGGTTCAAGGACTACCTCTCTGTTCAAAAATAATGTTATTAGAAGCGTAATATCACAATAATAATAGACAATGCTAGCGTTGGAATAGTGTAGGGTTACTCTACACTATTTAATAATTTTGTAGCTAAAGTTACTTAAGATTACAAAGGATGAGTAGTAGGAATACAGCGTGTAGCTTCTAGTAACTAAGTGTACATCAGTCGAACCTAACGAAATAATTTTATTTAAAACTTAAAAATATTCATAGTATAGTTAGTTAGGATATACACGTATTAGCATAAAACTAATAAAACATTGCGCTAAAGAATTGACCTTACCTTATCCCCTGCTAGTCAACCAACGTTTTTGTCGAGATTTAATAAATGTAACAGTTATAAAACCTATCTAATGAAAAGCGTCTAAGCTTAACTCACATAAGTATCTCATCTCATTTATAATCTTATAGCCCAAAAGTACAGTGTCATCTTCATAAACCAGGCAGTTAACCACTAGCTTACTCATGCACGTTCCTATATTTGACAACCTTAATTTGCAGACACTTAACCAGATATTGGATAGACAAGTTAACAATTCCCAAAAATCAACAATTTTATTCAGAATAATTTGTCCATCCCGGAATTTGACTGTATCCACGCATCTATGCCGAAGCTAGTACTAGACAATTGAGGCAACGCCTTTCAACTATCTAATTCAAACCAAAACAAACGCAATTTAGTCAAGAGTTAAGGATAAAATGAGTCCAGGATGACATTTTGATTTTATTAATGAAGGCCTTTTTAGCTACACTGCTGGCGAACTAGAATTAAATTTATTAATTAACAACTTACAACTGATATATGGATGAACACTACTCACTTATATTCAGAAGATTTATATTCTTCAGTAAGGAATACGGTGAAGTCGTGGTTAGTTTCCAACATAAGTTTAGTTGTTAAGCCTGTGCAATTATGCAGTACGTATGGGGCTCCCATATACTTCTTAACCGAAGACTAAAACGAAGAATTATAAATTAATAGCATTGGAAAAATAAGATGAATCGGTCTAATCTCAAAGTCAAGATATAAGATCTCGACTACCCTCTGATCGATTTGGCTCATGTTCGAATTTTAAAAAAAAAAGTCTTATTAATATGCCCTCCAAATTTCACGAAATTCTGATTAATGATATTTAAATTATCGTTAAACAAACATTTATACAAAGTGCCATTAACACTGTCAATTTAATTTTATACACAGCTTTGTAATAATAAAATAATTGTTATTTTTTTTGTATATATTATAGGATAATAATCAAGCAGATGTCTCTATTGATGGAAAAAGAAACCATCGCCAAAGATATTAATAGTACATTGCTATCCATGTGGCGGGTTGGTAATGCTATATGCATAAGTTTACTGGCTACTTAGCCTTTAAATCGGAACGCGACAGTAAAAAGTACTAACACAACTGCGGCAGGAAAAGATAAGATGGTTTTACCAGACCCGGACGATCCGTTGAAAAACATTACTACCTAGAAGTCACGACGATAGTGACGGTAGTTTGGCTAATCGTTCGTCTTATAAGAACTGTCTGGCAGAATGACAGATCCTCTATTCTTCAAAGGAGCCCGGATCAACACGGTCAAAACGAGTTTTTTTTTTTACTTAAAAATATATATTATAATATCAAACAAACTATAATAATGCATTTTACATCATACAAAACTTGAAAAACCCCCTGCAATATTTTTTACTAACATTAAGTGCAGTATCGTCACTTTCTTGCCTTATCTTTTACGATACGACATTTTCGGTCGACATAGTACTCATTGATTCACTCGCGTAGTACTATATTATTACTAAAAGATTTACAACTAATTGTCAACTTTATTAAACAATATAAATCGTGTATAAAAATTATGAAATAAACAAGCTGTGTTTAAACTATTGCTTTTCTTAAGTTTTTTGTGCCCGTTCCAAAAAATTATTTTATTATTAAGTACCTCTTCCGGCACTCGGTATCCAGTAGAACTGGAGGGTTTTGCGCGTTCGTTCAAAAAGTCAAACGCAAAAATATTTCAGTACACACTAAAACATATACATTAATACGCAAAAACTTACATCATCAATTTTGGTCTTGTTCGCAATAGTACTGTCCGTATCTGCTACAGCAGCCGCAAATGAATTTGATAGCTGAGTAAGCACCTATAACAATCAAAAGTCAATCATAAACTAATCAATTCAATCTGTAATCTTGATTAATTCGATTATAGAGTGCAACCAGAAGCACAATCTCATTGTGAAATAAGTGTATCTTTAACAGCCGTAAAAAATATGGCGTTGCTGTTCCGAAGAGCTTTTTTTTTCAAAGAAAGCGTCAAAAATAGTTGAAGTTGAATTTGAAACAGCAAATCAGCAAACTTCAACTACTTTAATACAGCTTACTCCACTTCATATCCTCCACTACACGAGCCATATTCTGACTTCCGTATTTACCGCCCGGCCACAGCTCGCGCAGCGCGACCGGCGACGCGAATTGCGGCGCGACGAGCGAAAACAAATGTAGGAAACTGTATGAAGTATGCCACAGCTACCGGCGACGCGAATTGCGGAAAAACGCGTAACAGTGACGCGCGGTGTGATGAGCGAGTAAAACAAAAGAATACTTTTGTTTTATTCACTAGTATGCCAGGGTTGGAATCAGAATAACACAAAAATATTACCAATGGAAATTATATAGATATAGTATCTATATAATTTCCATGAATATTTTTGTATTGTATTAAAATTTTTACTACTATTTTTAGCCTAAAAACGAGTGTTGTTATAAGTTTCAGAGGTGTGTCTGTGTATCTGTCTGTGCATCGTAGCGCCCTGGCGGATAGTCCGATTTAGTTGCGATTTTTTTTTACTTGAAAGCCCTATTTTGCGAGATGGTTCTTAGCTATGATTCAAAAAAATCTGTGCAGCCGTTGAAAGCTCACCAGCTGTTTTTAACTTGATGAAAGGAATTTAGCAACTTGTAAAAGCTTTATCGATGCTAAATTTTGTATTTTATTACTTCAATTAATTGCAATGACATGGTGACCTAGACCTGATGCGACAATATCTTCATTCGAAAATACCAGCTTTTATTTAACTAGCAATATTTGTATGTAAATAAAAGATTTTCTAAATATTGCAAACCATATTTATCGACTTCCTGATATTTATTTGTACTGAAACTTGGCAAACTTTTGTAAGTTAAATGACAATGCAATATACTGGTACTGTCAAGCTAATATCATGATGTAGCCTGGATATAGGGAATAGAACTCTCAGATGTAGAGTTTTGACGAGGTAATCAAATTTTGGGTCATTGGTTTTGTTGCTATAAGTACTAAGTTTAATTAGTACTCATAACGACGAGAAATGGATCATGGAGCCACTAGTGCCATTGTAACTCACAGACCGAAAGTGTTAAGATAGTAGAGTTTGAAGTCGTTCGTTTCGTTGCAATAAGATATTTTTCATTATTACAAGACTCTGAATATGGAGTCGAAAAAAGTAATATCGAAACTTCTCGCATCCAGATGCAAAATGCTTAGATAATAAACTTCTAAACTCAACAAGGTAAGTTTATTGAGTTAGCGCTTAATTGTCTTGTACTGACAAACATTTTGTTGCTGGATGATTTCTAGGATCTGATGCTCATCATTACTTAGGATTTAACGATCGAACTCGAAGGTGGCCATGGTAAGTTATAAACTAAACAAGAAAAACCTATTTAGATTGAACTCAGTTGTTCTGTTTTGACAAATACCCTGGTGCTAAATGATTTACAGGGTCTTATGATGAAGCAGGAAGGAGGTTATCGAAACTTTTAATTCAAATTGAGCAACACCATCCATTTTGGACTCATTTGATTTTTTATTTTAAGGAATGTGAAATAGAATAGCTTCCAGTATCTGATGATAGAGCGGAAGGAAGTCCATGTGATTTTCTAAGCTTGACCAGTTAAATCCAATGAGTGTAGGCTACTTTGATTTGTTTTGGCAAACACTTAGATGCTGGATGTTTAAAATATAACGATAGAACTGGAAAGTGAACACTCGAAATGGGGCTGATATAGCCTTTATAGCTAGAAGATTCACATGGTTTGATAGAGTTACATGGCGGAGTGGAGGCCTCGGGAGCTTTGCAATAAAACAGCTCAAGCTCATTGAGTAAGGAACCATAGGTTAAGGTTGCCTTTAAATTTATGCTGCAGGATCCCCTTTCGAAAATCATCAGGTCCTTTTACGTTTTGCACTTAAAATTATGGAACTGAAGTAAAATGGTGGGCTGACGATAAAAAAGTATCGGTTTGAGATGACTTATTGATTATATAAATAATTGGTTATTGACACATTATTTTAATACTTAAAATTATATTAAACTTAATTTAGTTTATACACCGAAACTTAAACTCAATCTAAAAACTTCACAGCATTTTCTCAATTCAATGTCAAAAATTTGTTCCTATACATTCATCTCACTCATATTAATACAAAAATACATTCTTTCTACAGCCCACTAACTCAAAAACGATCATAGTTACTAAAAATTGCACGGAAAATGTCTACGTTGTCATATATTAAAAAAATGGATGCGTGTACTTATGTACGCGCGTGAAAAGTTATACTTATTTAATAATATAAAAAATAGTGGCCGCGTTTCCGATCCGGTAGTAGTTTTAAAAAAATATGTTGACGTGTCAAAATAACTAGTAAAAAGTTTTATTGAACAAAGTACTTCTGATTTCTGATAGATTTTAATTGCATGCAAATACTTAATAACATTAAAATAATAAAAGGACTGGAAAGGGATAGTCAAGGATTTCGGGACTTAACACTTACTCAATCAAGACTTCAACCTGTAACTTTTGCGTTACGGTGATGCGCGTGCATCTTAAAATTCACTCGCTGCCTAAAGAAATATTACGTGCCTAAAGAAATTAAACTTCAAAAATCTCGAATGGAGGGATCAATGAAAAGGTAATATATGTAAGTATCAACAATAATGGTATTTTTGCGTACAATCCTAACGTTACGATAATATATATTACGCATCAAAAGAATATAGTAAAAATAGTATTACAAAATCCGACCCTGGTACTAGCTAGTATAGGTGTGACAGCTCAGAGCGGCTCGCCGCCGCGGTCGCAACAAGTCTCACTGTGGCATAACCAGATGGTCGCGCGACTCACCGTGCCGCATTTCGCGTCGCAGGTCGCGCCGCGGGTAGCTGTGGCCGGGCCGTTAACGCTATTTCGTGGACATCTTTACATGTTAAATGTGCTCTTTTTCTCTACGCTCCAAAAAATCTATTTACAGCTACAGAATCTATGAATAAAAATTATCTGTTGGGAATGTGTTGACCCGGATCGTTCAGGGTTTCATATAAATATGTTTATGTCTTGCTGTGTAATATCATTAATTGGTGTTGTCGTGTGTAGTGTAGATTTGATATTATCATGTGTTAAATATAAATTTACAATTGACTAGGTGAGGTTATTTAGAGTTTACGAGTAGAGTAACATGTCATCAATATAATCGTTTATACAAACTTTCATCCCTTATTTCAGACCGTAAGGTAGGGTTAGGATTTTGAAAAAAAAAAGGTAGACTATGTTTGACTCCGAGTCTTCAACAACCTCCTTACCAAAATTCATTCAGCAGTTTAGCAACGAAAACATAACAGACAAACGGACAGACTTTCGCATTTATAATATTATTTGTATGAATGTGTAACCAATTAATATCATGAATGGGAACATTTGTATACCATACACTCATGTTTGTTTAACCTTTACTCCTCGAGGCCCGGACTCTTACATCTTGGTGTTGGTCACTCGCATATTTTGGTGTTTAAAAGTCGTGAAGTGTTCTAACACTTGTGTAACAGAATACTAGAGACTAATAGAACTCAATGTTACGTACAATGGTTCGGGTCAGTTTGTTCCGCACCAGTCCGAGATATCTCGTCCGTAAGAGGTGTCTATGTGTGCTATGCTCGAATATTACTTGTATGTACATTGATTTGCGTTAGTCTCTAGTATTCTGTGCTTGTGTGGTGGGTGTGTGTTACCCGTGGTTTTTGTGCGTTGGTACGTGTGTATGTGTTTTGTAGCATGTATGTCCGTTTACTCACGTCAATGCCGCTGGCTGTGACGGTGAGCTCCAGCGGCTCACTGCAGGACACGGTGATGGTGGTGTCAGGGTGACGCGTGGCAACATTTTGTAAGTTGACAGCTTCGTCTGACGTGTCGATTGTAGTCGGAATGTCCGATTTGGAATGCATTACCACCTGTAATATATCGCCAAAATATAGACATTTGCAACACTACATAGTATAAAACAAAGTCGCTTTACGCTGTCTGTCCTTATGTATGCTTAGATCTTTAAAACTACGCAACGGATTTTGATGACATTTTTTTTCACTAAGTGATTCATGAGGAAGGTTTATATGTATAATAACATCCATTATGTAGTAGAGAAATACTGTTATAAATATATTTAGCAAAACAACGTTTGTCGGGTCAGCTAGTTAAATAATAAAATAATAACAAATGTTTATTTCAGAAACTTACATAATTAGAGTAAAACCTATAATTACAATGTTTTCTTAGATATTTATGACATGTGTGCCTGAACTAAGAAATCCTTTGTTTCAGACTAAAACAGCAAGTATGCTCGCTTAATTAATCATATTTTATAATTTATATTAAAGCTAAACATATAACTTATCATACAAAAGTATAGAAGATGAAGTCTACTTAAAACTTAATTAAGAAATTCCCTTTCTCTTCGTATGACATACTTTGTAGATAACTGGAGATTTTTTTACATTTATGGTAAGTTAACTGATAAATACTGTTACGTACTTCGGATTTGTAAGTGTAAGAAAACACCACTTATATTAAATCCGTGTATTTAGTATACAAATACACAAGTCAACACAATGTACTAAAATACACTTTACACACTAGTCACTCACTGTACTATCACTGACTACACAATAAAACACTTCTCGCTTCGCACGGGTCACTTCAAGTATCTCTCTCGATCGCTTTATAAGAACTGCCCTGTTTTTGTCAACACATCTCTATTTATACCCAGGGTAAAGTTCTACCTGGATCCAGAAAAATCTAAATATATCGGGAAACGATGAATCACTTCTTATTGTAATCAAGTTATGAGTCATAAATCCTAGTACACGCTACTTTCAACCTTATGCCATATACCACAGTCCATTATGGCATAGCTTAGGTCAACTATTTGTTTGTCAATAGGAATAGCTATCTCTTTCTTTTATTTCTAGATCTCTCCAGCGTTTCAATTCTACACGTTTCTAGATTATTCGTAACACTACCCCTGTCTTAGTTATGTTCGTCCCGAACATCATTACTTCCATTATAGACGGCTAATCGATCAATATGAACGTCATTGATCCCATGTGATTACTTTGTATGGCCCATCCCAACGTCGCTGTAACTTAGGTGGTTTTCCTTTTCGTCGAACCGGATTATGTAACCAAACAAGAGATCCTTCCTGAAAACCACGATGATTGGCGTTTCGGTCGTATCTGGTCTTCATCCGCTGACTTGATTTCAATGCGTTTTCACTTATTAACGAGTGTATATCGCGTAACCTCTCACGAATGTCTTCAACATATTCCGGTATACTTAATTGGGTCTCTGCATTCGGTGGCGGGCCTCCAGTCATTAAGTCTGCTGGTATACGTAACTGTCTGCCGAAGTTGGCAAAGGCTGGCGTCACTTTTATGCTTTCGTGTTCCGCTGTTCGGTAAGCCAGTAAGAACAGAAGTATGTATTTATCCCAGTCCTTTTGGTGATCTTTTACCAGCTTAGCTAAGTGTCGTTCCAAAGTTTGGTTAAACCATTCAACCATTCCATCAGATTGGGGGTGATAAGGTGTAGTTCTTGTTTTGTGCACTCCTAATTTACACATTTCCTGGAGTACATTAGATTCAAAGTTTCTGCCTTGGTCTGAATGAGTCTACAGCGGAACGCCAAATCTGCATATAACCTCATTCACTAACTTCTCAGCAACCGTCGTGGCTTCCTGATTAGGAATTGCGAACGCCTCCGGCCATTTCGTGAAGTAATCCATCTGCTTGCCTACACAAGCTTTTATTATAAGTATAAGATACATTGATCGACCTTTTTTGACATTTCATGTACCCTAATCACTTTCTAAATGCTTTAAAACAAAAATTAGAAATATATAAACAACGGATGACGCACAATTCAACGACTGAACTGTCCATCGTGTACAAAATGTAAACTGTTTCTGACAATCGCCTCTGTGGTCTAGCGGTCCGGTATCGGAATTGACTACATGATGTCCCGGGTTCGATTCCTGGGTCAGGCAAATCAAAAATGTGTCTTTTTAGTTTTCTGATAAAAGCAAAATTACCCGAGATTGAAAAGTGCCCGGTTGGCGATAGGCTTGCCACCTATCACATTGTGAGATCAAGTATCTTCGGCTAATCGTGGGTGCACTTGTTGTACCTCTGTCTACCCTTTCGAGGATACATTTTCTTCTTCTTTGTTTCTGACAAATGCTCTGTGTGCAGATAACAGGCGCGTTTGATGCCGATCGGCTCCATAAACAGTATCGACGAAAAACATACGAAAAGTCGACCAATGGGTCTTGACCCTAACTATTCACTAAATACTCAAGAGGTACTAAAAACAACGCCATGCTATATGCATACTACTCGTATGCTGTTTATATTGAGATAAATAATCGTAAAATAGGAGTCACTCGTTATGATCGTTGAATTTGTGCTTTAGAAGCTTTGTATTTACGTAGAAATACATGTCTACTAACCTCCATCTTAAGTTCCCACGGTTCATGTTTGTATTGCGAATCTTTAAGCACTTCAACCGGTTCTACCAGCGGTTCCCACATGGCACGTCCGATATTATAATATGACACTTGCATGGCCCATGTAGATTCCATGTAAAACTAAAAAGAAGAAAATATAAATTTTCTACTTACATATACTTATTAAGCCTACTCTATCATTGTTAAAGTTTTTGACTGTCTTCCAGAAAAGAGCGGGTGTAGGTAGACATCTATTATTTTATTACTACAGATTGCTTTTTACTTTTAGCTTTGTGTGCGTTTGTGTGTATTAACCGACTCATTGCGGCGCATATTTTCCAAAACTTTAAACGTTTATCCACTATGTATAAAAAGATTTATTGTTTTATGTGTATAGACTTGATCCATTCAATTGAAACCAAACCACGGGCGTAAAGAAAAGATTACGTTGTTTTGGGTGGGTTTACTGTTTTCCTGAAAATTGAGGGTTAGTAACTTTTTGTTCAGATGTTGCAAACCTTTTGTTAAATACGCGTTAGAAAAATGAGTGCATTAAATAGATGTGGGTTTTATGGTTGTGATGTCCACTCGATACGTAGCGTTTTGTGGTAACGTTATTGCGGTTGGAATAGGTAAGACGGTGGTACTCGTACCCACCGATCAAGCGAGTCGCCGCAGGGCTCTACCGCCGTTAAGGTCACGATGTGATCTAATTCAAGTTTTAATTAGAATTTAGGATGTTTATTACCTACAAAACAAATAATTTGAGTTAATGTCAATCACATTGTGGGACTAAGCGTCTTCGGCTAATCGTGGGTACACTTGGTTGTACCTCCGCTTACCTTTTTACGGATACGGGCGTCTACTTACATCAATAAATTAACGATTAGTTTGTGTTTTATTTTATATTTTTGTTTCGTTTATTATTATTAATGCAGCTTAAAAAAGGTTGACAATCCCTAATTTTTTCCATTTCACAGAATATTTAGAAACGAAGCCTACAAGTTTGATTCACGTGGAATTGTTCAGGGTAAAACCTTTTAAAATGCAATTTGAGGGAGATATAATTGATTTAAAAATGATACGGCTCCCGTGTCATACGACATACGTAAAAAACAATCATGACACGGCTGCCGTGTCATCCGCAACGAATCGGTTAGTGAAATTTTGTAAATTGAAAAATGCCAAAAGTTTTTAATGAATATGACATTTAATATTTTATAATAGATAGTCAATCAGGTTAATTTTATTGCGATTTAAAAAACATTTTCATAGGATACTTTCAACCGCGTTATGATCTTATTGTTAGTTTATTTGGCTTAGATCATGAAGTCCAGGTACAAACCCCGGGTCGAGATCAAAACAATGAAGACTTTTTCAAAATACAAATAATCTCAAACATGACTCAACAGAGAAGAATAGATCAACTGCCGTTCTGCCAGTCAGGTCGTAAAGACGACCGATTGGCTATACGTGTCACTGCCATCGTGACTAGAAGGTAGAGTTTCGCAATGACTCGCCCGGGTATATGGTACGCCATTGCCATCCCGCCACACGGATAGCAACGCACCATTAACATCTTTGGTGTTTATAAGTGATGGTTTCTCTTTTTGTCGCTCGTTTGTTGCTTGTTTGTTATCTAACCTTTAAAAAAACTAACAACTTAAGGTACGGTAGTGGTGTGTAAGCATACTCTTAAACTTCGAATGAGCACACAAAGCTCCCGATCCCGGCAATCATAAATAAAAAGGTGAAAATAGTTACAAGTCCAGACCACTTACGTTAGAACTCCAATCCTTAACTTGCCCTTTAAGTGACGCCTGCATTACTAGAACAGGTATAGTCTCATTTCCTATATCCATTTCTAGCGCAACTACGATAGATGGGCTGGACAAAAGACAGATCTCTCCACAAGGAGGTACCACCTCTTCTGTTTCATCCAAAGTTATCGCTTCCGTTGCTTCCTCTAAAAACATTGAAATTATATTTCCGTGTAAAAACTTAAGAACCGGTCACAAATCAGGCATTATCCGCATCATCAATTTTACATATTTTATCAAATGGGTCATTGTCAAATTTTGTGCAGGTAAATTTGTCCCACTTATATTATCTTAGATAATGAAAAATAGGAACAACAATATCTTTCAATCAATATTTGTTAGAATATTGTGCAAAAATACGACCACGGATAGTTTTTCAACAATGTTCATCATTTTGAAAAAAAAGTAAAAGTATCACTTTTAGTAACAGATTTGATTTATTTCATATATAATAATAAAATGTAATTATTTGTTCTCAAAATATACATACTAAAATTGACGTTCATTGCTTTTTATTTAGGACTAGCTGTTGCCCGCGACTTCGTTCGCACGGACTTCGTTAACTCCGCACAGCTCCTCCCACGTAGGTGATAGCGTGATAATATTATGTAGCCTATATGTTGACCCGACCTGTTAGTAATATACATGCAAAATTTGAAGTAAATCCATGCAGTACTTTTTGAGTTTACCCTGGACATACATTGACTTTCCTACGATTTTATTATATGTATAGATGTATGTATTTTACAAGAAAAACACCTCTATTACCCCATTTACCAGCTCGAAATTTGACAATGCCCCAAATACAAAAATGATTTAAAAAAAACACTAAAATTTTTATGCTTTAAAGTGTTTTTCGTTTCACAAACAATATTTCCAAAATACACGAGAAATAAATATTTGGTCATATAATGATTTTTACTATCTACTTATTACGTTGAAAATAACATCAGCTTGTTGGCTATCTCATAATGCAAAGAAACTCTGATCGAAATGTATATTGTATGTGATGAGTATGTACATATATGGTTCTGAAACATAATATTTGTAGCACAGATTAAATCTGAAAGTATGACTGACTCTCGAAGATGACCATTTTAATGAAATATACTAGGCAGAAAGTTGATCTTGTTAGGTCTCAAACCTGGAGAAATCGGATTGTAAGTATTTTCAGGCAAAAAGATGATGCCGTGAATCCGTAATTTTACAGCCACTGACGCTATCTGAATAGTCTAATGGTTAAAGTACTGAACAACTAAGTCGAAGGCTGCGAGATCGAACCCCAGCTATGGACAGGTTTATTTGTTTTGTTTTATCAACTTTTGTTTTTTCTAGTTATTATTTCCTTTAAAAATTTAACGACACGATAGGAATTAAACCTGCGACATTGACTCTAGCCTGAGCTATTATCGATTAGTTCAACGCAGCAAAGTTTTTGTTTGTTAAGTTTTTAAAGTTTTGTCAAACATGGGATAAGTAGTAAAACAAATATATAGATATTATTTCCATTTTTTATAATGTAAAGGAATTCATTTTTCTGGTGATAATAAACTGTTACCTCAAAAGTTTCTGAAATAGCGCTATCATTTCCATATTTAGACAGTATATATTTTCCGTAAAATCTTTTTTTTTTTAAATTCATACACTCGGTTTTCAAAATACTATATAATTTTCATATAGAGATGTAATTCATCAAACTATAAACGCAAAAATCGATACCATCCTTTTTTGTATATTTGCAAAAATATAAGTAGAATAGCTCAAAAGATGATAATAATTAATGATGACCAGTTACCCGTTTTCAAAAACCAATAAGAATTGGCTTTGAATGGTTTGATGTCCCAAAGTTTTTCATAAAATATTGGTTTATTATCATTCTCCGTTTCATCTTCTTCCCGACTCGTCATCGTTGCTAGCACTCGGTTTAATAGAGCAATGGTAGCTGAAACATAATAGAAATAAATAACTAAAATGTCATGAAATTCATAATTAATAATAGTTTAGATGAACAGCTATAGATTTAAGCTAATGCTTCTATAATTTGATATCACTGAACACGAAAACTATTTTTATATACCCAATAACTACAGCGTGCAGCGTGCAGTAATTATTTTCAGTCTTTACCATTTTTAACACAGTGCCTTAAGAGCACTGTGTCAGTCTTTACCATTTTTAACACAGTGCCTAAGAGCACTGTGTTAAAAATGGTAAAGACTGAAAATAATTACTGCACACTGCACGCTGTAGTTATTGCGTATATAAAAATAGTTTTCGTGTTCAATGATATCAAATTATAGAAGCATTAGCGTTATTGGGTATATAAAAATAGTTTTCGTATTCAATGATATCAAATTATAGAAGCATTAGCGTTATTGGGTATATAAAAATAGTTTTCGTATTCAATGATATCAAATTATAGAAGCATTAGCGTTATTGGGTATATAAAAATAGTTTTCGTGTTCAATGATATCAAATTATAGAAGCATTAGCGTTATTGGGTATATAAAAATAGTTTTCGTGTTCAATGATATCAAATTATAGAAGCATTAGCGTTATTGGGTATATAAAAATAGTTTTCGTGTTCAATGATATCAAATTATTTAATCTTTTCTGAACGAAACATCGTACAAAATAACATCCAGTTGGCACTCTTTTTTCAAGTATGCTCTTGGGGATAAATAAAAGAAATTAGTCCGCCATTTTAATCCGTGCGGTGTGCTATGTGATGACTGCAGTTTATGATAAAGGTTAATTTAAAAGTATTTTAGCGCATTAATTAACAAGTAAACTTTAGTCATAATCAAGATTAGTTAAATATTTAACAGTTTAGATAATATTTTGTCAAAAAGCACTTTGGATAAGATTTTTAAAGTTGATATCTATGATCTCAAAAAAATCATACGATGAGAATATGAAATGTCCTATAAAGCATTTTAAAAAAAATAACGTAGCTGAAAAATTTTAAAATATATATATTTAAAAATTACTTAAAAACTACGTATTAATTATGAAAAAAAAAATTAATATTTATGTAAATAATTATTTTTGTATATGTTGTTTATTTTTTCTGTATGTATATGTTTATCAGTTATATAAAAAGAATCAAAGAATGAAATCATATAAAAGGTCATCGATTTACTTTTTGAATTATAAATCCTCGACTAACAAGTAGTCATATTTTTTCAAAGTATCATGTTACACCTCGATTATTTTGTAGTTTAACCATTTAAGTTAAACAATTCTCACACCAGTGTATTGCAGTACTCAAGACCTCTTCAAAAATATACGTTTTACAGTATCGGATTCAATCCGAACAACTCATAAATCACTTTTAAAGATCGTGGTCCCCCGGAACGAAAAATGTACTGTGTCCGTGCTTAAAGAAAAAACAAAATGTTCGGCTATACGAGCGGTTAAGTTTTCAAATATAAATTGGAATATTGCAGTTCAAACAGACAGCGTAAAAGTCGCGTTGCTTAAAAAGTCGTTAAGTCCTGAGAACAGCTTACGTCTCTATTAATTATCAAAAACGTCATTTCCGGTTACGGGATTACTATTTCTAGTCATACAAAAATACTGTTGAAAAAACAGTTGGAAAACTATTCTAGATTAATAGATTCGTTTCGAATTAAAATGTTACAAGTTTTACATAAAGATTAAATAAAAATAAGACGTATCTTGAGGTATTTGAATAATCGTTAATTATGATACAGTTGACTTATTAGCTTTTTCCACTTGGTGATTGGCAACCAATCAGTTCAAAAGTTTATGTGCGAGTGCAAATATTTATTGATCTAGCTGAATGCATTGGCCATAGTGGGTTTCTATATAATTTGACAAATTGCAATTTCCTCTCCATAATACAGGCTGCCCTAGATGCCCAGCTCTATATAAAGGGCTTGCAATTGATGGAGAGCCTCAACAGTATGCGAGGTCCCTCCTCCCACAATAATTTGCCCCTACTCCTGGAGGCAGTTATGTGAGTTGGTCCAGTAGTGTAGATGTGCGCTGGCGTGTGGGCTGGCGTCGGTACCGGGCGTGACGTTGAGGCGCAGGTCGGAGACGGCGACTTCGAGGTGCATGCCGGCGTGCGCGGGCTGCGCCAGCGCCAGCGAGAGCGTGGCGGGCGCCAGCAGCGAGCGCGGCGCGGCGCGCGTGCGCACGCGCACCTGCAGCCCCGACACGCCGCCCTCCGCCACCGTGCGCTCCGCCGTCTGCCGCACCTTCAGCCGCGCCTCCATCTGCGCACACTCGCACGCTCACACCATTCCCCACAGATAACTAACTTTTTCACACCATATCGATCATCTCACTGACAAGGCCTACAAAAATCTAGGATTTGTTATGCGTATTACAAAACCCTTTATTGACATTGACCGTATTAAAGTCCTATACTTCGCGTACGTCCGTAGCATACTCGAATATTGCAGCACGATTTGGATTCCCTGCTACGTAACATATGAACTTTCATCAGAACGTACACAAACTTAAATACGTTAACCGTAAATGTGGATCACATCCTAACAGCTCGCAGATATGTACCTCATTGCGGGACAGGAGAATTGTACATGATATGAATTTCCTGTATGATATATGTACTGGGTATAATATTGATCGTCCTCGCCTAACACAGTCTGCCTTAAATTTAAATGTCCCAGAAAAACGTACCAGACATACAACTTTGTTTCACATCCCAGTTGTCAAAACAAACTACAAAACTAATTCCATTGCGCTTCGTCTTCCTACAACTTTTAACAAATTATTTTCAGACATTGATATTATTATTAATTGCTCCAAAAATGTTTTTCGTAGTCAAATATATAATTATCTAGCGCGTACTAAATAACTTTATTATTTCATTTTATCTTTTTTAATTTAATTTAACGTTAATTCAATTATTATTATTATTCTTTACCATTTTTTATTAATTTTTTCAACAAAAATATGTATATTTTTTGTCATGAATGCTTATGGATAACCGATTGTTTTCATTATATTCAATATTTTAATTTTTCTATAAATGTACCTAGCTAGAATTTTAACGTTCATAGTTTCCTAAACGCAAAGACAGTAACATACAAATTATGTACTCAACGCACGTTTCAATTCGCAATCGAAGCATCTTCAAGTAAGAGCACTTCAATCTATGAAGGATGAAGCAATAATTTCACAGAGTGAAGTGCTATTCGACTCTCCTGAAGATGATTCGTTTGTGGAATGAAAATTGCGTTGAGTACATAATTTGTGTTACTGCTTTTGCTACTAACATGGAAAAAGTATGGTGGAAACGAGTGCACCATAGTGACGGTGTGATCTCTAATTTTCAAGCCTTAGATAAGTTTGCCCCATTCCTTACACTCTCGTTTTAGTTGCATCACAGCAATTCCATAAAAATTTTCTCGGCAATGTTTCTCGGCAATTTTGCAAATTAAATACCACAATTTCTTATTTAAATTATGGATTTCCGCAAAGTAACGCCTGGATCTATTAAATAACCTTGATGTCAGAAAATCACTAAATCATATTTCAAATAAGAATATAATACAGCTTAAAAAGGACTTACGTTTAATACTAAAGCATCGCAGTCCTTTTGTTCCAAAGATTCCACCAGAATAATATCTGGTTGCTCGATTTTGATATTGACGGTCATCATAGCCAATTTTTCTGACTGTTCAACCAATGCTGGCGCAGATGGTACAGAAATCTTCTTTTTCTATAAAACAAAATAAAGGAATGACAACAAACCCTTTTAGTCTTGAACTTAGTAAATGTATCTCATTATCCATGCAGAAGCATGTATTACACCCGCCAATATTACACATTTATATATTATTTTAAGTAAAAGCAATGGGATTTCTTGTGTAAAAAACAACTATCAGTACTATTAAGTAAACCATAGATTTTGATGGTAGTTTGCGTGACAAACATTTAGTAGACATTACCAAGCGATAAAATGACATCAACTAGGACCAGATATTGCAAAGCTCCAGTCACAATGCCTGCTTTCCTGCCAGGTAGCCAGGTGAGCAAATGAACTAGCAAGAAAACAGACAGACAGTACTCCTTACATAGGATTCGGACTAAATCGTAATTATACATATCCTTATTATGCTGAGAAGTATACTTCTAAAATCTTGTGGTCATATATCCCTGAATCTTATAGTCGATGAAGATTGTCCACTACTCTCCGTTACAGCTTACAAGGAAAAATATTATAACCAAGATCCGTTTGTAAGTATTCGAGCGTTGTCATAAAAGTGCGATATTTTGAATTTGTGATATTGTAAATGATATGTTATGAAGATTTCATCCGCGACAATGGCTGTAAAATGGAAAGCCTTACATCCTGCACATTCATGACTTTATGCAGACTCGTGTTTTCAGGATCCACCCTTGTATAGTACGCGATCAACTTGATCCTAGTAGGGTAATTTGTTCCATGAACATTCGTGGTGTATTTTTGTTTATTCTTTTTTTTCTAAATATTCGAACTAAAAGAGAATGTCATTTTATTCGGCGCTAAACTGCCCATGTTATCTTAACAAAATGCAACATAAAACACCCCGCTAGACAACGTCTAGCGCGAAGCAATGTGATAACAGCGTAACGTCGATTTTAAAACAATTATTTAATGTATATATGTGAGTCATTCCATCTAAAATCGTCTTTTTAAACAGCAAAAATCTGGACGGTTTTATAAATGGATTAAAATTACTTACCATCAGAAACAATTATAAATATGAAACATTTTTCTAGTTTCAATAAAGTTATGGATATTTGGGGTGTAAAAGTAAGTGGTAAGTAATTTTAATCCATTTGTAAAAACGTTTCCCGGCGTCGGGAAGTGACGACCACATCGCCCGCCGGAGGGATAATATTCTTTTTTGAAATTATTCCACCGGTGCAGTCAGTCAAAAAAAGTGGTAGTGCCATGCTTAGCTGAATGGGTCGGCACGACCGGGGCGATACCACTACCTCACTTAAAACCAACGTAAAGTAACAGCTTTGCTGTTGCGTTTCGTTTGGTCTGTGAGGTTCCCGGAGGCCCTTTCCCCCCTCCCCCTAACACTATGGAAGCGCAATTTAAAGGTAGTAGTTTACCCCAGGGGGGTACCACTAGCGTAAGCGGTGGAGAATCCCCCTCTAGACATCCATGTTCAGGGGTTTGTAATCAGCCTAATCATGGATGCCCAGGCTGCCCTGCGTACTCTGGGGGGGCACAATTGCGCTCTCAAACTTCGCTGCTCGGGGCAAATCGAACAGAAATCGAAAGGCACCCCCTACCACACTCAACGTGGACTATACTAATATTAGGGTCTTCACTCAAAACCTAAATGCCGTCCACTACCACCTTGAGACGGCTAAGCCGGCTCTGTTCTTTTTAACTGAGACGCAGATATCTTCTCCGGCTGATACCTCATATCTCTCCTACCCGGGGTACAAATTCGAGCATTCATTTGTACCCCGGGCGGGAGTTTGTGCTTATGTCAGAGAGGATATCTGCTCTCGACGTCTCAGCAGCCTTGAAGGCTATAGGGACCTATCCATCCTCTGGCTGCGTGTAGACTGCGACGACCATCCCCGCATCTATGCGTGCCTCTACAGGTCCCATAGCGGAAATGCTGAAGTCGACAGGCTCGTTGAGCACCTTCAAACGGCTGAAGATTCCGTGTTGCAACAGACCCCCTCCGCTGAGATCGTGATTTTAGGCGATTTTAATGCCCACCACGCCGAATGGCTGTGTTCACGCACTACCGATCATGCGGGGAGGTCTGTTCACGATTTTGCCTTGGCATATGGTCTAACACAATTGGTAACCACGCCTACGCGAGTTCCTGATGTGGACGATCATACGCCTCCACTGCTGGACCTTCTGATGACCTCTCATCCGGACAATTATCAGGTATCTGTGGACGTCCCTCTTGGTACGTCAGACCACTGCCTGATCCGGAGTAAAGTGCCGGTTACGCGCCTATCACGGCCTCCTTTTGCAGGCTGTCGTCGCGTTTGGCACTATAGGTCACCAGATTGGGACGGGATGCGGTCTTTTTTTGCGTCCTACCCATGGGGGCGGTTGTGCTTCTGGCTGGATGATCCGAGTGTCATCGCTGACTCTATCGCTGATGTGGTGCTGCAGGGCATGGAACTTTTCATTCCATTTTCTGCGGTACCAGTTGGTGGTAAGTCTCAGCCTTGGTTTGGTCACTCCTGCAAAACGGCTTCACGCCGAAAGCAGGAATGCTACCGGGCTTGGGCTGCAGCGTCGACATCTCGTGATGAAAAAACCAGCGCATTACGTAAGGAGTACAATTCCGCTTCGAGGTTCTTCAAAAGAGCTATTGCCAAGGCAAAATCTGAACACATTGGCAGAATTGGCGAGAAATTAGTTCGCCTTCCTTCGGGAACTCGTGCGTTCTGGTCTCTCGCCAAGGCTGTCTTGAGGAATTTCTCACAGCCCTCTCTTCCACCCTTACACGGAGATGATGACTCTCTGGCCCATACCGCAAGGGAGAAGGCCGATCTTTTGGGCTCGTTCTTTGCGGCCAACTCGACTCTGAACGACCAAGGAAATGCACCGCCTACCATCCCGCAGTGCTATAGTTCTATGACGGAATTAAAATTCTTGCAGTCTTCCGTACGTAAAGCACTTTTTTCCTTGGACGTCCATAAGTCGAGTGGACCGGATGGCATCCCTCCGATTGTACTTAAATCATGTGCTCCAGAGCTGGCGCCAGTACTAACACGCCTATTCCGGCTCTCCTACTCACTCGGCGTAGTACCGATTTCATGGAAGACAGCTTTAGTGCATCCCATCCCTAAAAAAGGAGATCGCTATAATCCGTCTAACTATCGGCCGATAGCCATAACCTACTTGTTCTCCAAAATTATGGAGACAATCATCAACTCGCAGCTCCTCAAGTATTTAGAAGAGCACCAGCTGATTAGCGACCGCCAGTACGGTTTCCGTCGCGGCCGCTCAGCTGGTGATCTTCTTGTATACTTAACACATCGATGGGAGGAAGCAGTTGAGTCCAAGGGGGAGGCATTGGCAGTTAGTTTAGACATAGCGAAGGCCTTTGATAGGGTATGGCACAAAGCGCTTCTGGCGACGCTGCCTTCCTATGGGCTTCCCGAGAAATTATGCAAGTGGATCACCAGTTTTTTGGCTGATCGGAGCATCAAGGTCGTAGTTGACGGTGCGTGCTCTGACCTTAAATCTATCAATTCTGGTGTTCCACAAGGCTGCGTGCTATCACCGACACTGTTCCTTCTGCATATCAATGACATGATGCGAATTCGCAACATACATTGCTATGCAGATGACAGTACTGGTGATGCTACATACTCCGGCCGAAACGGTGTTTCTCGGGAACACGTCGAAGAGAGCCGAAACAAGCTTGTGTCCGAAGTTGAGAATCGACTAACTGATGTCTCGGAATGGGGTCGTCAAAACCTGGTCACTTTTAACCCCAAGAAGACACAGCTTTGCGTGTTTTCCGCTAAAAAAAAGACACCCTTTGTCGTGTCACCTCGATTTGGGGATACTCTCCTGACAGCCTCAGCTAGTATCGGGATTCTGGGAGTCAACATATCGAATTACGTTCAGTTTCGCGGTCATTTGGAAGGTAAGGCTAAACTAGCCTCCAAAAAGCTCAGTGTGCTCAGCAGAGCAAGACGGTACTTCTTGCCGGTCCATCGTCTTCAACTTTATAAGGCTCAAATTCGGCCCCACATGGAGTACTGTTCTCATCTCTGGGCCGGAGCTCCTCAGTACCAGCTCCTTCCTCTTGATCGCATTCAGCGTAGAGCGGTTCGAATCGTTGACGACCTGGCTATTTCCAAACGGCTCGACTCTTTGGCATTGCGCAGAGATGTTGGTTCACTCTGTGTCTTCTATCGTATCTTTCATGGGGAGTGTTCCGACGAGTTATTTGGATTAATTCCTGCCGCCGAATTCCATTATCGGACATCGCGTCAAAATTTGAAATTCCATCTTCACCATCTCGATGTCTGGAAATCCACAACTTTGTTGTGGAACCAATTACCGGCAGGGGTGTTTCCAAACGGATACGACTTGGGGGCCTTCAAGAAAAGAGCTTACTCATTCTTAAAAGGCCGGCAACGCAACTGCAAGACCTCTGGTATTGTAGATGTCCATGGGCGGCGGTGATCGCTTACCATCAGGTGCACCTCCTGCTCGTTTGCCCTCTCTTCTATAAAATAAAAAAAAAAGTCCAGATTATTGCTGTAAAAAACCGGCTCGCGCATACACTAAAAATGAAAATAACAAAACAAGTGATGTAGTCGTTTAAAGTTGAAGGTAAGAACAATAGATTCTGTGAGTATCAGATTTTTATCCGCAGTCAACAAGATCGTTTCATAACCTGAAAATTGGATTTTTTTTTAATTTCAAAACTTCGAGCAAAGTTTTTAATTCTCAACAGTTAAGACGCTAGAGTTGATGAAATTCACGAAAAATGACTAAAAAGCACTCATTTTCAGCACGCTGCTTATATTCAAAGGACTCGACCAAGCCAATTATCTTCATTTACCCTTAAACTACTATCTTTCCCACTGTGAATTCCATCTTGATCATGCAGATAGCTTCAAACAGAAAAATTTCACAGTAAAAGTTGATAAGGCTTAAAAATATCAATTTTTAAAAGTCTTTATTTAAATAGGCGAAAACAAGCGCTTGTAAAAATCAAATTCGTGTAAATTTTGTTCTTTGGGACCCTAGCGAAGAGTTTCTCAAAGTTACACCAAAATCTAAAATGAGACGGCAACAATTTTTTTTAGACAATTTCATATGGAATGACTAAAAATTATGGATAAAAATCACTTACACTAGCATTTTCAGTTTTATCTAACACAGTCTTCACGGGTTTAATATCTTCTGTCTGTGAATCATCCTTCAAACCCGTGGTTACAAATTCGGCGATTTTATTGAGGAAATCCATAGCAAGGATCAAATTAAAACTAAATATTCTCATGTCAACTGCAACACAATATAAGATAATGTTATTGGGATGCAATACTACAATTAAAACGAAATTTTATAAAGGTCTGAATATTTATTGCTTAATTATATTGACAAGATATACTTTTTTATTTATATATCATAGAATAGCAGCGAGCAGACAGCTCTCCGGATGAAAAGAGAATAACCATCACATATAAATAACCGCTAAAAGGGCCGCGTTCCCGATCCAGTAGTAGTTTCAAAAAAATGTTGACGCGTCAAAATAACTTTTTAATAATAAAGTTTTATTGAATAACATTCTGATTTCTAACAAAGATATTAATGGTGCGTAGCCATCAGAGTGGCGGCTATATAATGCCACATGAATAAGTTTACTTTTAATACCGAAACATGATAGTGACGACACCCGCCTGTGACGATGCAAAGCCTAATGCCTAGCCGACAGTACCCAGATACAGTTTTGTGCATTTTGGATGTCCATAAAGTAACGCTTGAATCTATAAAATATCGCTTAAAAGTTACGCTTTGTCATGTTACCTCATTCTTAAAATACTTCTCCGTTAGCTGACCTGAGCCAGTATTAGAATTTTATTCGACATGTCAAACAACGTTCAGTTCCATGCTAACTTGGAAAGAAAGGCTATACTAACTTCCGAGAAACTTGGTGTGCAGAGCAGAGTGAAAGAGTGATTCTGGCCTATTGGCCTATTACCTGCAGTTTTATTATAGCACACTATTTGGAATTGGGCAGAGATACGTTCTCTCTGCCTCTCCTATCTCATCTACCATGGAGTACTACGAGGAATTGTTCATATTAATTACGGAATTCTTTCTTGTCTCGTGGTTTAGAGGCCCTAGCCTATTCGGCTTAGACTATGTGGTCCTGCTTTCCACGTTCTGGTCGATCAAAAAAGGTTTATTACGGTTTTATCAAGGTAGCAGCTCGAAATCTGGTTGTGGCGTGTTACCACCCTATATTTCAGATGTTCATCTAAGGCTATCGGCCCCGGTTATCATCGCTAGAAATAAGCTATAATATTTATAGGATCTGTAAAGTACGGCGTTGGGGATCACCACTTATCTTGCCAACCGAAGAACCGATGAATCGTGGTGGCAATGGGTTTCTCTTTCTATCAGAAGTTTCTTTTTTCTACTTGCTAGCTATCTTGAAATATTAATAAAAATAAAATATATAAATGAAACTTTCCGCAATCGCTTAACCTTAAAGAAGCTCTAAGTAGCCTGAAATAATATGGGGAAATTGTAAGTAAACTTACTAAATGTGTCATTATTCTTCATAGTGTATGTGATGTCTATCATGCTGCGTATTTTGTCGTTTGAATCCATTATAGATTGTTGTCCTTGATCCACTGACACGTCCCGAATTTCACGTCGTCTCTCTAAGTACCTGAATAATAAATAATATTTATTTTCTCAAACATGAGCGGAATTACCTAGTGTCATTACGTTTGAATAAAGAGCTCGCGATATATAATATTTACGTACAGAGGCACTGTACAGAAAAACGAGTTGAGTATTCTGACGCGTTTTTTTTAAATTTGTAACAAGAAACGCGCCGGCAATGTTGTATGAAAAGGCGTATTGGGTTGTAATTTGAATTAAGAACTATTTTATCTTCGCACAAGCTGCGTTTACGTGGCCTTATATTATATATATATATATATATATATATATATATATATATATATATATATATATATATATATATATATATATATATATATATATATATATATATATATATATATATATATATATATATATATATATATATATATATATATTGCATTTTTTAGGAAGACTACTATATCGACGGGTCCTACGTATACTAGTGCAAGTGCAATGACACAAGAGTGGATTAAACGTTTTATAACTTGTAATTTTGACATAAATCAATACAAGTGTTTAAAAATTTGTACTCTAGTACAAATTTTCAAATACTTTACTACATTAGGACAAATATACGTTGTTTTGCGGGTTGCACCAATATACGTAGGACCCGTCGATATATGCATCGGCGGAAATAGCAATTGCCTGTCTCGTATCATTGAAGCCCTCGTCTGCGGCTCGGTCTTCAAACTCATACTCGTCCTGCAATTGCCTATTTCTCCGTCTTTGCAATAATGTACTATTATTATTGCCGAAACTTTCCATTCATATTCAAAAAAAATTACTTTAAATATTATAGATTAAAAACATTTGTAGTCTCCTTTCCATGACATATTTTAGAGCAAATTATTTCCAAATTCGTTATACAGATAGAATCCAAAACAATAGATTTTATTTATTTGTCGCTAGCTTATACTATCTTAGCTGTAAGAACCCATGTCTCTTAACGCAAATCTGGATAAAAATAAGTAAAGATAACGTTTTCTTTACTCTAACAAGAGGTAGTAGGTAAAACTATTGCGAGAATATTATACTTTGTAAAATATTGCATGAGTCCTATGACAGATGTCAGTTAAATGAACGCAGTAATTTTGTACAAGCGTCACGTTCACAATATTTTTATGCAACATTAAAAAACATCCCTTTGCCACGTGTCACATTTATTACAATTGAAGTAAACTTCATATACATTCAATAAGTGAAAACTACCTCCTTAAATAGATCTTCTAACTTATTAAATTAAAAGTAACAATTATTATTAAAATGTAATGCGTACGCACATAGAAGGTCACACTGAAAGAGAAATTAGCTAGAGATGGGACTATCGATAAACGTAAAAACTTGTAGTTTTTTTGTTACCTATTGTATTATTTGACTAATTAATTTTAAAAGTTACTTTTGACTTAATAATATTCGTTGATATGGTGGCAATACTGACCCCCGTTATTAAATACTTCTAATACTAAACCCCCGTCACTTAGCATTAAATAATTTAATTCCAAAGTCGAAGTTACATTTATTCCAGTAGTAACGTTGTAGCCTCCATTTTGTTTAGCGTAATGTGACGCGCGCGTTACTTAAGTCTCAGTGCGAGTGCATAAGACTTGTTGTCACCTCGTCTTTGCTAGTTTGTTTTGTGTTTTTAACCAACCAGTAATTTGTTTTGTTGTTATCTTTGTCGTTTGTTACTAGGTCCTTAAGTTTTTGTTATAGTTTTGTTTTGCCTGTTGACTTTGTGTGGCATAATGCCGAAAAGGACACATAAAACTCTTCTTAACAGTGCTAATCGCGAATTAGTGATTAATTTGCGAGAGTACTTTGAACGACAATTACAAAATGGCGGACCGCTCCTGCCTAACGTTCGTGATCGCGTAGCAAACGCTCTCCGGATTGCTAAATTGACAGTAACTCGAATCACGAAAGAAAAAATTTCCGAATCTTCAATGGAAGAAAATAAATTAATGACGCCTAATAAAAAGAGGAGAAAAAGCATCCGGTTACGAAACCCGACTCTTTAAATGTCGATGCTATAAGAAACCACATGTGAATATTACGCGCGTAATGAGTTACCGACATTGGGAAAATTGTCTCTAAGCTGAACTTTTCCAAGGTAGCTTGCCCTCTTTATCAAAATTATTAAGAGACGAAATGTGCTTTCGATACCAAAAGGCAGATAAAAGTATTAATGGAACGGACGAATATTGTTCTCATGCGGTGTGATTTTCTTCGAAAGGCAAAACAAATAGAAGACTGGGATAAAATTTAGATGAAACATGGCTAAACACCAATCATACTGTTTCTAAAACATGGAATGATGGTACTGGAAAATCCACATTAAGGGTTCGTTAAGGAAAGGGGCAACGACTAATTATCTGTCATGCTGGGACAGCCAAAGGATTACTTTCCAACTATTTATTGGCAACAGTGAAAACCATTGAGTATCATGAAGAAATGAACTACAACAAATTTAAAGATTGGTTGTTTTAAGTTCCAGAAAGCGTTAGGCAGTACGGATCGGTAAGGAAATCCATCGGCAGCAGGTAGCATCAGTGCGGAGACAGTCGGTGGTGCGGTACCTGGTGATCTTGTCCCCGCGCGCGGGCCTGGTGTCGTCCAGCGTGCAGTCCACGAGCAGCAGCGACGTGTGCATGGAGCCGTCCGAGTGCATGCGCCCCTTCAGCGACAGCAGCGCCAGGCAGAACCGCGCCAGCTCCACGTCGCGGGACTCCGCCCCCTCCACACCACTCTGAATCTGTAGGTTTTTTATATCATAACATAGCAAACAAGCAGATGGCTCTCCTGATGGAAAGAGTCAACATTCGCCTATAGACACCAAAGATGTTAATGGTGCGTTGCTATCTTGTGGCGAGGTCTAATGCCACATGCATAAGTTTGCCGGCTACCTTACCCTCCAAACCGGAACACGACAGTGACAAGCACTGACGCTATTGTGGCAGGGATAGGTAAGGCGGTGGTACCAGACCCGGGCAAAATAATGCAGAACTCTACCACCTAGTAGCGACGACGGTAGTGACTCGTATAGCCAATCGGTCGCCTTTTACAACCTGCCTGGCATAACGGCAGCTAGCCTATTCTTCAAAGGAGCCCAGGACCAACTCGAGAAAAAATAAAAAAAATAGTGTTGGTCCTGGTAGAACTTATTCGCCTTTTACGACATGCCTAGCGGAAAGACAGTTGGCCTATTCTTCAAAGAAGCTCGAGACCAACACGAGGAAAAAGTAATGAATAACAAAAAAAAGTGTTAGTGCTGGCAAAAAACTTATTTTCTCGATGACAGACTGACGCCCATGTAATTTTGTGTTGTTTACGTTAAAAATAATACTGTACTTCATGGACGGGTAGTGATGTGCTACACATAATGATTAGTATAGGAGCTATATTGATAAACGTAGCACAATAACAGACCCTTTTTTTACAAAATGTACGAAACTAAACTACTGCTGGATACTTTTGTACAAATTTATGAACTATTATATATATATATATATATATATATATATATATATATATATATATATATATATATATATATATATATATATTATATGTCATTACAAGATGTTACACGTATAAATTCTTCTTTAAAATTCTACTTCTTTAAATTTTTCGGAACTGTTGTAAAGTAAGTAGGTATAGGTAGGTACTCGACAATGAAACGAAACAATTATAACGACAGGTAATCTTTATTTGTTTATTTTAATCAAAATCGTCACTGTCACTCGATGAGCTCTCCCCGACATTTATTATAAGTTCCTGTTCTTGTATATTATCGAATGCCACATGAATTTCCCAATCCGACGCTATAATGTTTTGAGTTCTTTTCACAACTTTTTCCCGGTTTTCGGTAGTTACTCCCGCACAAGCATTTTTTAATAAATTTAATATCTTGTTTGCCGTAAAAGGGGGATGGGTATTGTTTCGTCAATGCTTGTCACTGTCGTGTTCCGGTTTGGAAGGTAAGGTAGCCGGTAAACTTGTGCACGTGGCATTAGATCTCGCCACAAGATAGCAACGCACCATTAACATCATTGGTGTTTATAGACGATGACAATGGTTGACTCTTTCCATCAAGAGACCTATCTGCTTGTTTGCTATCTTGTGATATAAAAAAAAACAACACTAGTAGTAGTAGCCGTTAAATTCCAAACGTACCTATGTAGATTTGAACAATTTAACAGCAAATTTGATAACTATTAAGTTATATGAATAAACTTGTTATTCAAGCTGTAAAATAAGCAACATTATTTACATTCATAATATCTATGGGCGACGATCTCTGTACCGGCCGGCTGATACCAAACTTTATCGGCGCGTTTGTTATTTATTAAGCATTGAATTTTCTAGTTATTTTCCTTTCTCGTAGTGGCTATCTGATCCTATTAATAGATCTTAGGTATGTACTTGTATTAGTGCAGACACAAAAGTTTCTAGGAATATATTCCAGGGCAATTAACTTGATCGATGAGTTTCTCGATTTTGAAAGATGGATGGTTTCATGATCTGGACTGGTAATGTCCGGTTTGTTAACAAGCTTCCCAACTCTACCAACACACAAATTGGATATCTTATACACTTTTATAAAAGATACTGAAACCTTTAAAAAAATACACTAAAAATACAACGCCTTCAATGAATGTATCACAGGACTTACATTCATAATGTATTGAAAATCTAAAAAACAAAAATACTTACTGTAATGGTGTTCATTAAGTCAATAACAAAGCTGTCCATTGTAAAAGAGAACTTTATTGCAGTCCTTGGTTTCTTATCGTCGGTCGGAGTAACTAATGCAATGGTCGACTTTAATTCCACCTTACTGGTTTGAGTTTTCATAGCAGGCCTAGATGAAGATGCTTTTGGAGCCGATGGCTGAGGTTTGATATCCTCCACTTTTGATTGACCTTCTTGCAAGTTTTGATTTAAAATTTTCATTATACTTTTGTAATCACTGTGACTAACTGTAATCTGAAAATTGAAACACACTTCTTATTATGTAATTTTTATAAATTTAAAAATGTAAACATTTTGATTGAATAAACACGTGGGATTTTGTAAATTATAAGAAAAACAAGACAAGTTTCTTCCGCCGGATCTTCTCAGTGTGAGGCGGCGCACCGATCCGATAGTAATTCTAAACAAATCGAATCATCAAGAATAAATACATGGAAATAATATTTCATGAATTGGTTAATAAAGTGTGTCTAATATTTAAATATCAATAAAAATAATTTGATAAAATTTCGATTTATCATAAATAATGTAAATATATAGTAATGTATAATTAAATAATGCATATAAAAACTCTTAAGAGGCTAGTCCCCGACCGTGGGAATTTAAAATTGAACACACACATCCATATATTTCACTAATCATATACGTCGACTATACGTCACACTATGGCCCACACTAGGCCTAAAAATTGTGTAATCGTTGCGTGTTTTCTTCTGCGACATACGTAATGACACTTACAAAAACCGCAATGTTTCTATTTTTCATTGATTTGGCAAAAGTCAAGGTGGAGCCATAGTGAACGCGTTCTACGTGTAGTAATACATTATGTTATTCACAACTGATTGATAATGTATAATTTTGATTAAACTGCTATTAAGTACTAATACTTAATTACTTAAATATTTAATACTTCAGAATATAATACAGAGCCATGGTACGTAAATTAAATGTATATTAAAATCGACCAAACGTATTAATTTTTTTTAATGCATCACAAAATTAATCAAATCGGAACCGATCTCCTCAAGAGACCATAGTAATTTACGTATGTACATATATTCAATAACATAAAAGTACACAGTCTTACAACATGACTTATTTGTGGTTAAATTTAAGTTTTTGTTTAATGTGAGTGAAGCCATTGGTGACCGCTCTGTTATTCAAATAGTTAACAACCCTGACTACGCAATCATTGGGGCTCGGGTTTGATCACCCACAGGGTCAGGCATTCATATATTGAGCATAGGGTTTGTATTTCTGGGTTTGGGTGTTTAATAAACATATTTGAGTGTTTTTACGTGTATTTCTATGTATTCATATCATTGAGTAAACACATAATTAGCAAATAAATTGCTTACTTTTGGGTTAAGTCAATTTGTGTAATTTATATACATAATTTTTGCTAACGGAAAAGGTCGATTTTAAGGTTTTGGGTGAAGTTTACGATTTTTTTTCTACAAAACTAAGAATTATTTTGAAAATATCTCTCGGTGAAACTGTTAACAGTTTCATTAAGATTACCACCGAATTTTTCTAGATAGCAATTCTATTTATTCATTAAGGAATTTTGAAAACCGCAACACTCGTTTTATCAGTTTTTAGGGAATGGGGCCTTAACATAGAATATATGGTGATATTTAAATTTGTAAATATTTTCACACCATATAATAGTAGAATATGCTGGTATATTTGATTAATTTTAATAACTTGTAACACCCATATTCTTGCAAATAAATATTTCCAATTTCATTTTTTCATTTTCATTTCATTTTCATTTCGCCCAATTCACGTAATTTAGTTGATACGCTTAGGGCTCTCACACACATAAATACGATAGAACACCGAGACGTGCTTCGACGCGGTATAACATGTAAGAAAATGTGTAAGAGTCTTAAAAGTTTCGACTAGATTGCCGTTTATTTACGCGAATTAGGCCCCAGTACTTCTTTATTATTTACTAGCTTTCTCCAAACGCTTCGTAAAATATGAATATATATATCAAAGTAGATACCCCACTATCTTGCTTTTTGCAGTGTATAATAATGACTACATTGTTTATAGACACACATAACAAAGTGCAAGGGTCACCAAATGACACCGCGGTGCAGATCCGGACACAAGAAACGTGTAAATAGAAAACAATATTTTTCTTATAACACTGCTTATTCTGATACAAAAGACGGCCTACGGGGGGTAATTTTAATGCTCTTCTAGAATATCCAAACGAAAAATTAGGTTTATAAATTTATTTTGTTACTGATATACTAAAGAAATAAGCGATCTATTACATTTCATCGGTGATGAAGTCATGTCTATTATAAAAATTCATCAATTACTTTTATTGATTTCTTACAGTAAACTCGTATTATACGTAAGAAAATATATATATACATATCTATTTATGTATATTTATATGTATGAAAGTCAAATCTTGCAAACAATTTGTCGTGCAACGAATTTTTCATTATATATTTTTTCTTTATGTAATACTACTAGTTACAGCTTGCAGCCAGCTGCATTATAAATTTTTTTGGTTATCCCGCGAAAACTCATTTTTCCGGGATAAAGAGTAGTTATTCCAGGTCTTCGTCTATATGTGTGCCAAATTTCAGAAAATTCGTCAGTAGATTTGATTGAATAACAGACATCCATCAATCCAACCATACATCCAAACATTCAAACTGTCACATTTATAATATTAATTTTTAATGAATCCCAGGGAACAACTCATTTTTCTGAGATGAAAAGAAGCTTATCAGTTCACGTATGTGCCAAATTTCATCGAAATCCGTTCAGTAGTTTTGGCGTGATTGAGCAACAAACATCCATCTATCCAAACATTCAAACTTTCACATTTATAATATTAATATAGAGTAGATGTACGTGCAGTCCGCTGCATTATAAAAGTTTTTAATTAATCCCACGGGAACAACTCATTTTTCTGGGATAAAAGAAGCTTATCTGTTAATCCAGGTCATCATCTACCTGTGTGCCAAATTTCATCGAAATCCGTTAGTAGTTTTGGCGTGATTGAGCAACAAACCATCCATCCATCCACACTAATATTATAAATGCCAGTCTCTCTAATCTGTTACTCGTTCACCGCTAAACCGATTTTGATGAAACTTGACATGGAGAGATGAAACTTGATATCTGAAGATCCGGGGTCATGCGTAGGCTAATTATTTAAAAAATCAATACAAACCCACCAAACTTTATAGACAACATGATAACCTACTTGGGGGGGGGGAAGCTGCGCGTGTTAAAATTTTCACTGAATGACACGATAAAAATATATTGAAGTACTTAGGTGTAATCATAAGTTTTGTCAAAATTGTTACAGTAGTTTTTGGATAGTTCTTGAATAAACAGAAACACATTTTTACAATAAATTGATTCATACATTTTTACAGAGCTTGCTCGCTTCTAGACCGTAAGAGTATTTTTAGGTTTAAAACGGACCCTGTCAAAGTAATTGGTAGTGAAATATACCACCAATTTTTAAATGAGACGAGCAGAAATACAATTGTGAAAACTAAACGCAACTTGAATAAATTAGTCAATATGCAATATTTTGTACAATTTCGTTACAGGCTGGTCGGGTCGAGAAAACACACTAGTTTTTAAATAATACATACATACTAGAATACATACTTATGATCTAGCGTTTTCCTATAGAAGAAATGGATTAGAGCAATTGGCAAGTCTCAAATATTGGCGTCCAGATCGTACGATACATTCCTATGTGGATGTGGTGCTATCCACTTTCCCACGCAAGGTACTCAACAATACCTTATTCCATGTATGTCTCGCAACACATGTGCGTTTTTACTTACGAAACAAACCATATTTTTCGAAACCATTAAATATAACAGACGGTAAAATTCCAAGATTAAATGAAATGTATTAAAAAGTCAATAACTTACAGCAATGGTTTTCATTCTTCCCGAAATATCTAAATCTGGCAAACTTTCGTACCAAGAAGACAGGCTTCGTTTGACAAAAAGCTTAAAGCTCGTTGGTCGTAGCAGTTGACGCTCTTGTACAATTCCTTGGTGATCATCTTCATTAAGGACGACGCACGATACTTTCATTTCCTCTAATTCAAGTGTCAGTTCATCTACTGTGACTCTGTTGCTGACATCCTAATAGGTTAAAAATTTTATAATTTATTTCCTTAGATATTACGTCCACATCATTGTTAAACATACAAAGAACATAAGAACTAACGTTAGTTAAACACACGTTAAAAATGTATGTGTTTATTTTATTTACATACCAGGTCTTGAGCCTATGTAACAAATACCAGTGTGTGATTACAGGGCATTAGATTTTGTCAGTAATTTGCAAAAGGAAGGATACCGTTCGTACTGCCTCGGAGTTTCGATCGTACTGGTTTAGGTGTAGTAATTTTCGCATAATTTTGTTGTAAATTACTGCAAATCTATCTACTCTTACCTTAAAAAACATCCCAGACTCACTACATAAGCGTGGCAGACCCATCAGCATTCTTAACTTGCTGTTATATTTAACCAAATAAGCTGATATATCAACAATGTACCAGTACTTATAATGTTTAAAATAATGTTGGAAATTATAATTACTATATTTATTATTTGAAAATAAACAAAGGATGAAACAAGAAATATTTAATCAAATGGTCCTGTATGACATCTCACTGTCTGATTTAACGCACAGGCATACCATTTATCCGCAAGTAAAAAAAATAAAGGCACGTCGTACTGGTTAAAGTATTTGAAGGATGGTGGTAACAAAGAAGGGGTTACTACTGCAAAAATGCTACTATTAATACATTTATGTTTTATCCGCCGGTAAATAATTCTAATTATTTTTTTAAAAGAAATGATTGATTATAATGACCTCAACTAATGCGACAAAAATTAGTTTAAGTTTTAGATAAAAATATAAATAACATTCGTATTCCCTATTTTAAAATTGTCTATTCCTGTTTTACACGATGCATATTTATTTCACGAATATCGTATTTATTTTGTTTGAAACATACTTACAGTGACAGGTAAATCGACGAATTTGTTGTTAAGTGTCATATGACCCAAGTCCACAAGTACTGCGTTTATGCTTTGTGAGTTCTCGGGCACAATAATAATAGGTGCAGCAAGACGCACACGCAACAATAATTTCGTAGAATTCTGGTAAGCGTTTTGGACATTAGCGCGGGCCGCATCCGCCGCCTGAGAGGATGCGTCGATAATTGCTTGTTGGGCTGTTTGGAAATTATTAAGGAACTCCTGAAATATTTAAACATATTACAATATTTTCGTAATTTTTCAAGCGTTCGGAGTCTCGTGGGGATTTTTGTTAAAAACCGTGTCTTAAATGAGTAGATAAAACTGTTGGTCCAGTTATTGCAAGAAACAAGTGACATTCATTGCAGGTCGATAAAATGAGACAGATGATGAGAGGTGTATCCAAAGGAAGGAGCTGAACCCTCCTCTTTTTTGCGATTCAAAAGTAAAAATAAAACATTCTCATGTTAATGTAAGAACTTTATAATAATTTGTGCAAATATTGCACAAATTATTAATAATTTTGGTCCGGGCTTCTTTGAAGAATAGACCATCTGCCGTTCTATCAAGCAGTCCGTAAGTGGCGACTGATTGGCTATGAGAGTCACTACCATTGTGGATACTAGGTAGATGGTAAGATAACAGGTAAACTTATGCATGTGACACTAAGACACCGCCACATAGATAGAAACCCAACATTAACATCTTTGGTGTCTATACGCGATGTTTGTCTCTTCTCATCAGGATGGTCATACGCTTGTTTGCTATCTTATGATATAAAAAAAGTGTTACGTCACGAAAACGTCAACGCAACTGCAAGTCTTCTGATAGTGAATTGTCAATGGACGGTGGTGACCACCTGTTACCATTATTTACCAATTTTGTTTTTTTTTTCTAATTATTGTGCTAGAGAAATTGTCTCTCAAACCGATAGTCATTTAAATTAAAAAACAATGTAAGACTTACCAACATGGACGTGACAAACCAATTAAGGAATATAATTCGTAGACAGTTTATCTGGGCGTCTATAGACATGTTGATATCCCCCGCGCTCGGATACTGCTCGACATTGTACACCACGATCTGAACATTTATTACGTCACCGCCAATCACTTTCAATATCTGAAATAATATCCCATATTAAAAGTGAATTCGTGTTATATTTTTCATACCGGTGTCTTACTTTGTCTTGTAAGACACGAATGCCAGTGTGTACATTATTGGATTCTAGCAAAGCTGACGTGAATCCCTCGAGTTATTCATACCTTCCGTTGCACTCCTAGCAGAGTCATATGGTGTAAAACAGATTGAATGTGTAATGGAGCTTTTTTCGCTTTACTGAAACTTCGCATAATTGTGTAGATGTATCTAAAGTTATAGTCGGTGACGATTATACTAGATTAAAAATGTCGTCACACATAATGAAGAACCAGAAGATAGCAAGATAAATTTAAATTTTTCACCATCATGAGTCCAGGCATACGTACACCAAGGAAAGCCTACATGCCTGCTAGTCTAGAGTAACTTAAAATACAATAAAGGTTAAGTGTAAGTGTCATCCTGACCATATATCAAGCTAAATGCCTGATATTACAAACAAAATGTGACAGAAATGTAAGGTGATGTGTTTCGGTTTAGAGGGTATAGTGACCGGTAAACTAATGCATGCGGCATATTACAATTTCGTCACCTAGGTAGCATCACTTCTTTGGTATCTATAGATAACGGCTATCGTTTTCTACCAGTCTCCTACATCATCTGCTCATTTGCTATGCTTGAGTTTATAAAAACTCTGGTATGGCACATATCTTTGGTTGGTAGAAAATATTTTCCATCTTCAGATGAGATGCTTGAAAAAATTATACTAACATTTAAATGACAAATCGTCAATTAAAAATAATCAAGATTTAAGATGGCGACCTTAAAAGTGGATAGTGAAATAAGAGCACAAATACATGTGTCTTTTTTCGTACAATCACAGCCAATATACGGACGTGTTACGTCACGAAAACGTCTTATGAGTAGGATGCGACTTGCAATATTTTAAGCGTTATAACTTTGAATTTATAGTTAAATTTTCTAAGGGTATAACAAATTTTACGAACTATTGTCGGTAAATTGGAGCAATAGCAACTAAATCATATCGTACAGAAATAAGGTTGATTATTATTTAGATAGTTTAATAGCGGTGCGATATTTTTTGTGCTTTTTTATGTATCATTCTCAAGTCATTTTCTTGCGCTGAGATTGTTGGCATAGTTGAATCTTGTTATTTTTGATTGAAGTATCAAACTCGTCCGAGTTATACGCAAAATGCTTGTTTCCATTAAGAATCGGATATATTGTAGTTTTAATGATGATAATTTCGGCAAAATAAATGTTAATATACAATTAATACAAATGTGCATTTGCTGTTACGTGACGTAACAGCAAATGCAAATTTGTAAGTGTTAATAATTACGTCACACCATGGTAAAACGTCAGATTGTTTTTGAAATTTTCATGAAGTAATGTCATTCAAGACTCTATGACAGTCCAGAGCATTTTCGCGGTAAATTTAATTTAAATTTTAAAACGTAAAATTTTATTTTTTGCTTAATATATCTAATAAGGTAAAGTATTAAACAGTTTTTCAAAAGTCTACAAGGCTATTAAATGACATAATGTGTAGTAGCAGTGCGAGCGGGTACCTCTTTATGCACGGTGGCGGGGTTGAGGTCCCGCACGGTGATGGAGGCGACGGCGCAGTCGAGCTGCGTGTACGACGGCTTCAGCACCAGCCCCGCCGCCGCGCCGCGCAGCCGCACCAGCGACAGCGCGCGCGCCTCACTCGCGAACTCGATCTCTATTGCTCCGATCTTAACGTTCACTTTCAGTTGAATGCTCTCCACTTGCTTACGCCGACTGGACCTCGTAGTGCTCACTTCTAATCCATATCAAATATTACATTAATTAATTATTATTCTATACACAAAAGTCGCTATTCTACGATGTTGAAGTGCATTAGCAAAGTAAGGGATACCCACGGACTACATGAATCTATATATTAATATGTGAAGTAAAAACTTGGACCCCTTTTTAAGACAATTGCGTGAACGGTGAAGTATGAAACGTGGCGCAGTTTAAATTTATATTGCGGAGGAATGTAGAAAGATCATATTTTTAAATAAAAGGCTTTCGAAGTACATTAAAATAATAAAAATATACATTACCCACACTACATTCATGTGACATACATGATATTCTACACACGTGTCTAAGTATTCTTTACTGCTAAAATCAGTTGTCAAACTTAAAAAAAAAATTATTGTTTAGTCTATGGACGAATTTCGGCCACAGGCAATCGCTAATACCAATAAATAAATAAATATTCACGGGACAAATTACACTTACTGATTTAACCCCAAATTAAGCAAATTATTTGCTTGTGTTATAGGCGTTAGTCAATGATACTAATACATAGAAATATACATAGAAATAAATATGCAGTGTGTAAAGAAAACCCTGTCGGATAATTAAATATGTTATTTGGTACCGTAATTCGGTTATATAATATTATGTGTAATTATTTTATGGATATTAATTAGTTTTCCAAATTAAAAAAAGTAATCTTAAATGGTTTTTCATACATCAAGTATGACAACATCTACAAATAAGTAGAGTCTATTATCAAAATATGCCGCGCAAGTCGGATGCTACCGAAACACGTGGCGCGTGTGCGGCGCATTTAAAGTTCCTTTATAAAAAGCCGCAAATCGAAGCCAGTGTTTGTGCGAAAGCCGCCAAAGCGAAACAATGAAATAAACAGCAACATTTTTAAAATATTTGCTTAGCTCTAGGGAGATATATATAAAAACACGAATATTAAAAAAATATATCTTTTATATTTTCAGAAATAGTAATTTTAATATTTTTTTCAGTAATGCCTTTAAGCAACCTATATGCCTCTTTCGAATCGGACAGGGTTTTCTTTACACACTATAAATACTAGAATATATTTAATAAACATCCAAACCCGGAAATACAAACATTTATAATCATCACATAAATGCTTGTTCCCGTCGGGGATCGAACCCCGAGCGTCAATTGCGTAGTCAGGGTAGCTAACCACTAATATATAATAGGGTAATTTTTTCATCGGTTAGTAACACTGTATTTGTGCGTGTAATTGCAAGCTACACTGACAAACTAAGCAATCGTCTTGAAAGGCGTATCCATTTAATCCGTGGGGACACCCTTAGTTTCAGAATGCGAACAAAAATCTTACAAAAGGTAATATTAGATCCACCCCTAAAAAACTGTTTAATGCTTAAAGAATCTTAAAATTAAATCAATTGAGACAAAAACGTGTCTGCATAGATTAATAACTCAAAAATAAAGGCCGCTTAAGAAATTGTCGATATTTTAAATTATTTATAATAGAAACTTTTATTACCTTTAGTTTTAGTAAGAGTTAATTCCTCCTCTTCAGCTATAGTTTCCAATGGTCCAGCAGTAGCATATCTATCAACACTACTCTGTATAGCTTGTAAACGAGTCTGAAACACATTTAACATGGTAATAAAAAAGGCAATCAAGAATATGGTTTCCTGAGAACTAGTTTGTTAACACACACACACTTTAAAAAAAAACGATCAAATGCGAGCTGGACTCGCATACCGAGCGAGGGTTAGGTACATATAAAATTCTATTTTTTGTGATGTTACTAAAAATGTATGGTTTTCGGATTTTTTTCCTTTTACATATGCTGTAAGACATTGTTTCTTGCCAAATTTCATAATTCTAGGTCTACGAGACATATCCTATAAATTTTGATTCCCTTTTGAAGTTCCAAAAAATCTCAAAATATCCTACATAAATGATCGTATCCTTTGATCGCGTTGATTTAAAAGTTTGATTTTTTCACAGCTGACAGAAGCCGTAAACCCGAGTATTTGATATAAATTTCAACTTGATACTTTTACGCCTTTCTGAGAAAAAGGGTCAGACGGACAGATGGTGATGGTTCGCCGTGTTGGTCCCGGCCTCCTTTGAAGAATAGGCCAACTGCCGTTCTGCCAGGCAGGTCGTAAAAGGCGACCGATTGGCTATCGAGTCACTACCATCGTGGCTACTAGGTGGTAGAGTTCTGCATTGTCTCGCCCGGGTCTGGTACCACCGCCTTACCTATTCCTGCCGCAATAGCGTCAGTGCTTGTCGCTGTCGTGTTCCGGTTTGGAGGGTAAGGTAGCCGGTAAACTTATGCATGTGGCATTAGACCTCGCCACAAGATAGCAACGCACCATTAACATCTTTGGTGTCTTTAGGCGATGGTTGACTCTTTCCATCAGGAGACCCATCTGCTTGTTTGCTATCTTATGACATAAAAAAAAAACGATGGACAGTGAAGTGATCCAATAAGGGTCCTACTTGTACTTTTCAGGTACGTAACCCTAAAACTTACAAAATTAGATCGCCTCACAACGGTTTTAAATTGTGCTAGTAAATCATTGAGATGACAGAAATTAAAATCGCTGAAAGACATTTATCGGCGAACATAAACGAAACAATAGTTGTTTGGAATTTAGTTTTCTATATATTTATTACGGTTTCCACAAAATATGTAACTCAAATGGGACAATGTATATGCCTTTATAATAAACTACCCATAGCTATTAGACATTTACCAGCAAGCAAAGTTCAATCTGGGTATCTTCAAGAGAAGAGTGAACAGGTACCTTCTAGAGAAGCGCGTTCCATCTTAGGCCGCATCTTAGCTTACCATCAGGCGAGATCCTAGTCAAGCACTTCCCTATCGATAATAGAAAAAAAGACTTAATAAAACAAAATTATATGAAAAATGTTAATACATTATTACAGTCAATTTATAAGATATGAAAACCTAGGGTGAAATACTCCTCATACTTATTTTTATATTTGTTTTTAATACTTAATTTGTATGAAAAAACCGGCCAAGTACGAGTCGGACCCGCGCACGAAGTGTTCTGTACTATCTATCTATAAAAAACGGCAAAACATCACGTTTGTTGTATAGGAGCACCCTTTTATATTTATTTTATTTTAATTATTTTTAAAGTGAATATATAACTAAATATTCTGTGAATAGTTCAAGTGCCTACCTAGTTGTCGTTATTAAGTCGGACAGACGGACGGGCGGACAGCGGGGTCTTAGTAATAGGGTCCCGTTTTATACTCTGGGTACGGAACCTTAAAAAAGCCGCTTAAATTTAAAAATGTACAATGTAATATGTTTCAAATTTGTTCGACAAACTTAAGATTCCTACATAGTTAAACAAATTCAATTTAAAATATTATGTCCATAATTTTTCTCTTCTCCCATAACTCTTAACTAAAAAATCTGTATAAGTGTATCAGTGCGAGCAGCGACGAAAGATCAGCAACTATTAATATAATTTTTCTAATAATATTATTTTAATGATCTTAGGATTCCAAATAAATAGGTTTATACGTATGTACACACATATACATAGACAAATATCCTTAAGTTAGTTTTAATTATTGAACTTACCTGATAGTTATTGACAATAACTAATATTTCTTGCAGACCCTGCAAGTGTAGTAAAACCTTAAGAGTAGTAAAATCTAGTTCAATCAATTGCTCAACAGATCCATAGACACTTCTGAATTCTGGACACTTTTTGTCTACCTATAAAACAGATTAAGTTTTATTGAATACTAGATTGCTTGTAAGGTTGATAATTCAATAATAAGAATAATTCGCAGGCGGAGTGCAGCAGATTGCAAATTAATAATGTCATTGATTTAACAAGTAGAACTTAACATTTTCGGGATAAAAACAGTACACTTCTCAGTGGTAATCAACATTTGGCTTGACTAAACGCCTGCGAATAAACATCATAATAAACTGAATAACAGAACTGACGGTCTATAGCATATAAAACTTAAAAAATCAAATGTTTTTCCCAAATCAAATGTCCGTATATTACGTAGTCATTATTTTCAAAAAAATATTTTTGATTTTGCTTTGTCTACACTAAAAAGGACAAGGAACAAGGACAGTAATTCATTAACACGTTTTGAACTTGTCCAAGAAAGAAAACTGGATAATGTCATACATCATACACATGAAAGTACCAAGAACAATTTATTAACATATTTGAGCCTTTTATTGTACAGGAACCGGAAAACTTGAAAGTGAAACGTATCTGTAAGTAACAACCACGGATTAGATGGATACGCCTTTCAAGGCAATTTCTTAGTTTGTCAGCAAAACTTACGTTCACATACAGAAATACAGAGTTATACTACTTACGATAGAATAAAATCACTTCTAGGTAATTTTTAAACCCTGACTTCTCATTCAGTACTTTAAAATAGTACGCCATGATTTATTTCTATTTTTTCACAATACATATATCAGAATTACACTTTTGACAGTGAGAGGAGCTTTGCTCATATGCGAGGTGACACGTTTACTTACCAATGCCGTGTCTATTAGTATTCATGTAAACTGTGGTAACAACCTTTATCCCCATTTAGACTTTTTATTGAAACTTAAAAATTCGTTTTAAAATTTATACCCCAAATTTCAAAATTACAACATTTGCAACTGAAATACCAAAGATGAATTTGATATGTATGTGTATTATCTTGATCGAATTCTAATTCAATCAAAATTTAAAAACCAAATTCTACTTGAATTTTGGTTTTAAATCGAGCATAGCAGGTTAACTAAATCAATTGACTTATTCTTATATATTTTCGTAATATTGAGTAAGTGAGTAATTTTCGTAATTTTGATGGCGGGAACTGTTTCTCGTGATCATCATCAGTAATCTTCTATATTCCTACTACTTCTATATTCAATCTTGCATCTAACTAAAATTCGTTGTTTGTAAAGTCGGTTTACGTACGATCATTTTTACGTGATAATAACGTAAAAAAGTGCCTATCGTTTGTTCCACACTCTCACTTGCACGTTCGGCTCAGGCGTTACACGGTATCACGTCAAAAATGTTACGGCGTTAGCTATTACATCGTTTGATACTTTAATTATAAAAAATCTTATACTTACATTTGTATAAGTAACTGTGAATAAGTACTGACTGAGAGTTTCAGTTCCGTCCGTGGGTAGTTCTACGTCTGGTGTTTCAATCATATTGATGATGTTGTGTCCGGTTCTGTGATGGTGCATACTAACAGCACCCAGCCGCACAGTGGTTTCTAGCGTGAACGTCTTTTGCGTGGCGGTCAATTCCAATAGCTTTAGCGAAAACACAAGAAATTTATCGTAATCCTCAGCCAAGTCCACTTTTTTACGGTTAACGCTTAAGACGAATTCTGAAAAAAAAAAAACTTTTAACAATACTTCATAATTAATTTAAAATATATACATCTACAATATTTCTTAGACATTATATACTATAATATGAATATTTATTAGTGACGTCTGACAGAATATCATCATACTACATAGCGATATACGCCAAGGGCCCATTTGAAGAAAAGAACAAGTGTCTTACAGCAACAGCATCTCGTAAAGGCGAGAGGCTGAAAGTATCACCACCACAGTAACTATTGTCTAGCCCGGATTCGGTAGCACCACCTAACATTCCTGCCGCAATAGCGTCTGTGACTGTCACTTTTGTAATCTGATTTAGAAGGTATATTTTTACATCAGGAGAAACGCCTACTTTTTTGCTATCGTTTGATATAAATGAAACAAACTACGTGAAAAATATGCTTGTAATGAAATATTTTAAAGGTCCCTCTCACTATGTGTATCAGAATGTCAGTGAGGGGTTTTTCTAAACGCATATAACTACGGGACCTTCAAGGAAATAGCTGACTTATTCTTACAAAATAGGTACTACAAGACTACCATGATACATCTACCTGGCCAGGGGGCAGCGAATATCATTTTTTATATAGAAGAGAGGGCAAAGGGACAGGAGCCTCACTTGATGGTAAGTGATCACCGCCGCCCATGGACAAGTACACTATCAGAAGACTTGCCATTGCGTTGTCAGTCATTTAAGGAAGAGTAAGCTCTTTTCTTGAAGGTCCCTAAGCCGTATCCCTTCGGAAAAACCACAGTCGGTAACTGGTTCCACAGAGGGGTACTATCAAATAAGCTGTTTGCTCGTCCGTAATAACTATCACTTATTCATAGCTATATCAACCGCTTAAAGTAACGCGTTTCATAACAAGGATACATTTTTAATTTAATGATAATAATTTACTTTAAATACAAGGACACACTTTAAAGATAATTTGTAACGCAACTTATTTAGGTTGTATTATACATACGCATATTCAGCATGGGCTGATAAATTTGCAAGTGGCGAGATCCGGCGTAAATTACTTCAAACATTTGGCTTTAATATTTCTGTGTACAGCATATCGCACTGTAAGCTCTGAAGTTTTACCCGTTTTATCAGGTATCTTTCCATTAGATTTAGAAATTCAGCGTCGGGCTTTAATGCACTATAATTCTAGGAAATTTACTTGCCCAGAATTTATCAATCCACAAACTCAAACAAAAATGCGTCGCCTTTTTAATCCCGTGATAGATACTAATGAATGAATAAATGAATGACAGTTGCGTTGGTGCTGCTCAACCAAAGGACGGCATTTATATAACTTTTTCCCCTGCGTCTGGGAACGATTAAGTAAAACGTGGATAGAAATAGATCATTGTGTTGCACAGTTCCTTAATAGTCATGGTAACTTTAAAGCCAAATTATTTTCGTTCAAATTAGTTCCTTCTCCTTTTTACGAATGCTCCACCATAAACTATAAATATGAAGAAACTGCACATCATATTCTTTGGGAGTGTAATCTCTGGTAAAACGAACGTAGCCAAATGCTTGATAGTATACGATGTATATCCGGAGTAATCTATCGGAATAGTAGCACCTTGTAAAAAAAACAAGGATTCAAACATAATTATAAAATTGATCTAAACATAGCTTTTCATTATTATGCAAAACAACTGTGTAACATTCTCTCTAAAGTTAATTGTCAACTTTCACAATACCATTAATTAGACTGAAGTTGCGGTGGAATGCGATTCTATACAGAAATCTTATTCAATTGTCCATTTAATCCCAATAAAACGTATTTTTCTCGTAATTTTTTTTACCTATAAAAGCAGTAAATAATAATTGTCGTATTAATTATTGCTTAAAATTTATCGTATTTTGACACGGGACAATACATTCTAAGTCCCTAAACCTTGAGCAATAAGATAAAATAAATTAAGACTTGGAATATTTCAAGTGTATACGTATTGTTGCTGAAGCGGTAAGAGCTGAAACTTCCAACTTCGCTGAAGATAATATTCAAACTGGCTGCACAATAATAAACTGATAAAAGTCGGTCTTTAATAATAAATGCAAGGGCTACAAAACGACTGTTTAACATAAAAGGGTCATAAGTATTCTGAGTCAAATAAACACTATCATACATTGCTTTTAAACCACCGCATTATCGTTCAATTAATAGTGTTATTCCTGATAAAAATCAAAATAATCACAATTATTTTGAACATTCTAATTAACATTAAATTACCTTTCATAATGAAGAAGGTTTCGACTTCAGTTAGTTGTACCGTATGTTCAGAATCTTTCCTTTGTTTCGAACGTGCTGTATCACGTTTTTGTTTTTCAACAGGATCCAAATACTTTAATAAGGACAAGCTGGATCCTTTCGAGTCACTTGCCTAAAATTATTGCAAAATTAATATCATGTGACAAATACTAAAAGTACTAAGTATACAACAATTTTATTAATTATAAATAACTCTACACCGATAGTAAGTACGTGACATGAAAAAGTTTCCATTATTTTTAACTTACTTTCTATATTCTAAATATACAATTCAAACAAATATAGTTAAATAATTTAAAAAATTCACACACAATAAATAATTAGGATTATGTACAATCCTGTATAATTTATCTGTATAATATGTAATATTTTATTTTACTACAGAATGTATATTTTTTTTATTTTGCAACTCAAAGATTTAGTTGCTTGATCTTAGAGCTGGAACTGAAATTAATTTGTACAAAATTAAAAAATCTGTTCAAAACCTTTACAGGCACTTTCGACGAGTCTACATTTTAAAAACTACTACCGGATCGGAACACACTGCGAAGAATTTCGAGTCGAGTGGTACAATATACTGCCTACTCTATTGTACCACTCGAATCAAACAGTCTAAAAAAAATTTCTTTAAAATAACAATTAAATAATCAAATTTTTGTTCCAGTTATTGTTTGTCTTAAACAATACAGAGTTTAGATGTTTCAAACGATATTTGATAATATTACAGATTTAGGTACTAAGTTTACATAAAGCTATATTATATAAATATTTACACTCTAGATTTTCTACTATCTAAAATTTCTAATTTAATAGTGACATATCTAAATTCTAAGTGACGTTATGTACATCTGAGTTACATGAATTACACGGCGACATCAATTACCACAGTGTCTCCTTCCTGTCCTATATTGACTTTTGAAGCTGGAATAGCTATACCAGTCATTGTGTACGCAACCGTGTAGGCTAGTATCTTTAAATAACACAAAAAGATAAACAAAAATATAAGCCTAAATACTAATTCATCTATCCTAATTTTATATATATTTAAATAAATATATAATACACCTATCATAATTATACAAGGCTTCAACAAATAATTTAAGTACAGTAAAACTGAAACAACCGACTTCCACTCCTGTATCTCGTGAACCCTGAATCGGATCTTTACCAACCACCAAACTATATCAAACCACACGGGTAGTATTATACCCTTCCAAAACAAGTAATTCCAAAGTTAATAACCGAGTGCTGAGGTAACAAACATAAAAAACATACAAACGATTTGAGAACTTATTCCTATTTACCCGACTGCACAACGCTAAGAAGAGTATTGTGTTCATCATTCAGTGTATGTATGTTTGTTCTTATGTGGCGTTTTGAGACCATACGCGTATTAAGCTAATTTTGATAACTGTTACCTCAATCGATTCACCTTAACCTTGCGAGTTTCACTGGAGATAAGATAGTAATCAAAATTTACCACAACAACAACCAGACGACATATTGTCAAAATTTACAAAATAAAACATCGACGAATTATATCAAGGGAGTATCGTTGAATATTTGCAGTGATGGGCCCAAATAAGCAGATGAGTGAGGGCAGAAGACTTTGATGTCTACTTTACAATTTTTAGTTGTTAGTATATTATTACTAATGCTTAAGTGGTTATTCGCTAGTTAATATTTTCATTTTATTTGGCTTTCTTCACTAATTAATATTTTCATAGATAAAGGTTAAGCATAAGATATAGCTTTAAGCCCTAGTAGGTCTGTAGAGGGACTACTAATAATCATTAGCTTAGACCACCACAATCCACATGTTGTTTTATTGTCTTAATAATATTAACTATCTTAATAAAATGGCAAGATTGCGAAAAGTGCGGTCTTATAATTCTCATAACGAAGTCAACGCTAAGTAAAAAGTGTAAAATTAAAAATTAAGAAAAAGCCCAAATGGGTACAAACCAATCACAAAAACATAAACTTGGTTCTTTCTTTATAGTTTAATACGTTAATAACGTTTAATACGTTTAATAAAAACTAAAAAGAAAAAAAGTTCGATAGTAGAGTTCTGTCGAGTAATACTGAATATACTCGTACATATATAATCATGAAATTAAATTCAGGACAGAACGACTCACAGTCGCCCCCTTGTCTGTCAAAATCTACTTAATGGATATGGGTACTATCCCATAAATTGTTTCTTATTTTGGTCAATGTAATTAAATGAGCTGTCCAATTTTTATTTGTATATATAAGGTTATCATTAGAAAGAAAGAAAGAAATTATTTATTTGCCAGAATATGGGAGTTACAAGTTATTAAAATTTGATTAATTTACCAACATATAATTATTTATTTGCCAGAATATGGGAGCTACAAGTTATTAAAATTTGATTAATTTACCAACATATTCTACCATGATATGGTATGCAAATATTTTAAAATTATAATTATTTATCATTAAATTAAAAATGTTGTGAGTCGAATTTTTACAATTACTACCGGATCGGAACGCGGCCACACACTGAGAAGATCCGGCGGAAGAAACTCAGCGGGCTTGTTTTTTTTTTTAAATTATAGTTACATGATACAGTTACAAGCATTATTTCACTCACAGCTTATTTCTATAAATTACAAAATTCATTTTTTGTTTAATTATTTTATTAATATTGACATTTAAAGTTTAAAGACAGAAGAAAGATAATAGATAATTTGTAACAATTTAGTTAAGTTGTACAATTTAATGTATATTTATCAACAGGTTCTACCTTATAAACTACATTTTTTAATATACAATTTTATAAATCAACATACTTGTAATTTAAAAAGAGTAATTTCTAATTCATGTTAGTTTAAATTTATTAATTACAACGTTTTTTTTTATAATTATACAATAAAAGATTTATTATTAGATTAATATTTAATTTTATCAGCAAGAAATTATAATAAGATTTGTCTAGTAGTAAATCAAATAGTTGTTTGCGGAATTTATTAAGAGAGTTTAGGCTTCCGAGACTCACCTTCAGCTGTGTTGATTGTTCAGATTGTGGTAGAGGCATGCTCACTAATATCTCACACAGGGTCAGTAACCTGAAAAAACCCAAGATGTAGTACAAAAAAAAAAAACGTTTAATCAGTGTTCTTCTTTGACGGAAATGGCTGAAAGCAACCCAACTAAAACCACTGAATGGGCAGTTGAAGCTGAAAATTGTATGGTACATCAGAACCCATCGTGCACGATTTCAAATCGCAACCGGGCGGTTTTTATTATTTGTACTACCTTTTAAAAATTGACATATATATTACTAGCTGATCCGCGGAACTTCGTCTGCGTAACATAAGAGAGAGTGGGTCATAAGGACCTATAATACCATTCTAGAGGAACTGTAACTTATTTTAATTAATCCACAAACCACTTGAAAACTATTGAAACAAACAATCATACCTACAGTGCTAAGTAAAACTAGAGAGTACCTATGTCTGCTATATTTGTGGGTTCATTCATTTGAACTTTATGTTTTTTTTTAATATCTACGGTAAGAGTATAACAAAGCCCAATATAATCAACCCACTATGATTGAATCTATAGTAAAAAATGGCACGGTAACGTGAGTAATAAAGGAACGTTGGGTAACACTACTGGGGTGTCAATCGATGTATAGTTTACGCTATCTCTTGAAAGTTTACTCAGTATTCTGTCATTAATTTCGTCAACACTACTAATTCTAGCCGCCAATATTGCCCTTTGACACATCCACTGGTAGTCTTTGTTTCCTACTTCGACTATATGCGGCATGCTATCTCGCAAAGCAGGCTACCGCCTGACCCCGCTACTTTCTCTCCACGTACGCAAGCCTCGCGCGGTGCTTGATAATATTATATTTCAAAACTGTGATATCTCCTAAGTTGTTGGTATAAATCAAATGAAGCAAAGGGTGTTTTCATTCAAAACTAAATGCAAATGTAGAAGAATCTATACCCTTGGGCACTGGGGAAGACCAAGACTGACATACTACGATCATCTCTCAAGGAAATGAATTAGGACCACTTTATTTCTAGCATGTATGACTATTATAATAACTGTAAACTGTAACTGTAAAAAATAAAAGTGATGATCCATTTGATACTTTCACGATTCAGTAATTGATAGAATCGATGAAATCGCAAGTTACAGTGAAATCAATTAAAAACATCATACAGTTATAAAATACGCAAAATAGCCACGATGATTAAAATATATGAAAATGTAAATATATAAATACTAGTAAATCTTATTATAATCTGATGTAATAATCCCAGGCAAAAGATAAAGTGTATCCACCACAAAATCATCGCTAGTATTTATGTTACTTTTACCTAAAATAGTGTGTGAAACTTCAAATGTTTTACTATAGGTATACAAAGCAATTAATATCACAAGATCTCCATAATCCTAAACAAAACTGGCACTACACATATCCTTGTAACATAATCGCTAAAAGTAGTACGAGTTAACAATGACTACCTTTTTCTGGTGCAAATGAATACTTACAAAGCTACTACTTAATTACTACTACTACCACTAATATGCATATCAATACTAGCTGTTGCCCGCGTCTTCGTTCGCGCGAACTTCGTTTACTCCGCACAGCTCCTCCCCCGTAAGTGATAGCGTGATAATATGTAGCCTATATGTTGACCCGACCTGCTAGTAATATTTATGCAAAATTTGAAGTAAACCCATGCAGTACTTTTTGAGTTTACCCCGGACATACATTGACTTTCCTACGATTTTATTATATGTAATAATATATAGATTTAAACATAGGTAGGCACTCACCGATCCTCTGATACACTGACAGCAATTTTCTCTAATTCACCTCTTACTTTTATTTTTGGTAACCGAGGATCATCAATTATTAAACACTTATGAACCTCAATAACTAAATTTGTTGGCTGTAGTAAATGCATAGGTGAGGCAGAATTAGACCCAATAGCTGCTGCCCAATCTTCGTTAGGAGATGCAATTACAATCTGTATAAAAATATAAATATTATAACATGTTTTAACTTCATTTACTTTTAAATTATTAAATATACTCAGGATGTCAATTATAATTATAGGTTAATTAATTTATTATCAGTATCAAAACGTAATATTTATTTATAATTAAAAATATACATTGTAATACATTATATAAAATTTTGCTAAACTGTGTTACAGTTTGTTGGCGAAATATAGTTTATTTATTTCTAATTTATAGTAACTACATTATGTGATATCGACATAATAATGATAATCAGCTTTAATTACTTTCGATAGATGTTTCGCACTAATTAATTTCTTGTCCAAAAATCCAAGAATAAAAAATGTGTGTTTTTAAATACACTTATTTCAAACTTTAAATTTCAATCACATAATACTTAAAAGTCATTGAAATGTTAAACAATTGTGTGTGTTGATGATCTGCTATGTGGAAATAGTCAAAATATTTAAAATAACAAAGGGCATAACAATTATTATTTAATTACAACCTCGTAATAATTCTTTCTCTCTGTATGTTTATGTTAAATCCCTTACGGCGAGTCGGACTCGCGCTCGAAGGGTTCCGTACCATCATAGCAAAAAAATACGAAAAAACACGTTTCTTGCATAACCCTTAATATTTCCATTTTTTTATTTTTAGTATTTGTTGTTATAGCGGCAACGGAAATACATAATTTGTGAAAATTTCAGCTTTCTAGCTAACACGGTTTAAGAGATACAGCCTGGTGACAGACAGACAGACGGCGGAAGCTTAGTAATAGGGTCTCGTTTTACCTTTAAGGTACGGAACCCTAAAAACGTGACAAATTTAACGAGGCAAATTAAAAATAACCTGCCACATTTCCTCTACATTATTGTCTGTTTTCAGATACACACACCCGTTACTACTTGGCAATAATGTGCATTAGTAAGACAATTGACACTAACTTCGGTCGACTAATTTATTGTTCCTTCTGATGTTCCTTCTATTAAATATTGTAGCTTTCACTCCTGTTCCAGTGAGCGGTAGTGTGTGTTTTATCGATTAAGGCGTTACTTTACGGAAATCTGTGATTCAAAGGTAAATTAAGTGAACTGTTATTTTCCGCGAAAGGAGAAACGAACAGTACTTTCGTACTCGCATCAAGTGAAGTAGTGTTTGTTTTTCCTGAAAATGCTTCAGTTGCAAAGCGAAATGTGCGTATATTGTGTGTTTTTGTGTTTGTTGCTGACTATGGGCGAGTATGGTGGATAATTATGCCGCTGAGGTCTTCATTGTTTTCTGGAGCTCGGTGTTTTCTTTATTTATAAAACTGCCTTTTTTCCTTTTAGTGGCATTGTGGAGGTCATACAAAATATTTCGCAGTAAATAGCAAATTGAATTAATTTCACCATTGAGTATGTAATGTGTAGGGTTTTTCTCCGTGTTGACCGTAGCTCCTTTGAAGAATAGACCGCCTGCCATTCTGCCAGGCAGTCCTTAAGAGGCTAACTATTGGTTATGGGAGCCACAATGTTCTGCATCTTCTCATCGTCCTCATCTTCTGAGTTTTGCATGGTCTCGTCCTTGTCTAGTACGACTAATTTACCAATTCCTGCTCGTCATTCGTACTCCGGTTTGGAGGTTAGGGTAGCCGCTAAACTTATACATTAAACCCCACTACAATGATAGCAATGCACATTTAACATATAGGTGGTAGAGGTTCACATTGTCTTGCCCAGGTCTGGTACCACTGCCCTGCACTGCCTTGGAATAAGTCACGGTCACTGCACGGAATAGCGTCAGTGCTTGTCACTGTCGTGTTCCGGTTTGGAGGGTAAGGTAGCAAGCAAACTTATGCATGTTGCATTAGACCTCGTCACAAGGTAGTATCGCACCATTTATATCTTTGGTGTCTGTAGACGATGGTTGACTCTTTCCATCAGGAGACTCATTTGCTTGTTTGCTATTTTATGACATAAAAAAAATGTGAAAACAGGACAGGCCAAATCTGAAACTTTCCGCTAAATTAAGGTATTATTAGCTCAAAATATTAAAATTATAAGCATAGATTATTTCAGTTCAATTAGCTATTTTGTGAAATGGCAGTATATTGATTTTTGAAAAGCTGTATATTTTGGAAACGCTGATTGAATTTGATCTTTCGAATGATGTTGAACTCAATTTGCGACACCTAAAATATTGCTTCATCTAAATAATCGACAGGTTGAAAAAATTTGAAGCAATGTCAAAAACATTTTTTTCAAAAATTTTCGTCATTGATAAATCCCAAACAAATTGGCCGACTTTGATCCAATTAACGATATTTGACGCAGTTTTTAAAGGAGAAAAACTGATAAGATTTTTAAGTCAATAATAATATTATCCTGAAAGTTATTTCAAAAATATTAAGTAAATTTGCTAAAAACAACGTAATTTTAATATTTGAAAAGCTGTAACTTTTGATAATTAGATTCGATTTCAGTTTTAGAAACTACATTATAGTTTTTTAGTACAAAATATTTCGTCAACGTTTTCTCCCAAACGAATAAATCGATTTTGATGCAATTTATGCATAAGACGTAGATTTTTGAGGAATATAGCTGATTAGTTTTTGTACTCAATCGATACATTAATCTGGAAGTTATATTAAAAAAATACTGTTTAGCCAATTTTATTTTTAAATTTTTTTCAAAATTTCTCAAAATCTCCTAAGCCGATTTAGTTCAAATTTGCAGGAAGTCTAAGTTGAGCGGAATCCAATCGAATATCATTAACTGCGTTTCGATCGGTCCAGCCGTTCAAAAGTTATGAGATGTTTACATAAACACACACACACACACACACACACACACACACATACATACATACATACTGACGCCATCGCGTAACTAGTCGAAAAATATTCCTAGGACCCTCAAAACGTGGAGACCTGGTGAAAAATCGATATTCGAAAATCGGGGCAAAGTTAGTGATTCCCTTATCAACGTATGTAGCGGGAAGTTAAAAATCTTCGGTATCTATAGGTGATGTCTCTTTCCATCAGAAGAGCCATCTGTTTGTATGCTATGTTGTGATACAAAAGTGTGTACCTGCATCTCGGTGAGCGTGAGCGTGACTCTGTCGTAGCTGCTGCGCGCGAGCTCTTGCAGGATGTCGTCGGCGTCGCGGCCCTCGCGGTGCAGCTGGCGCACGTCGGGCAGCGCGGCGCGCGGCGCGGCGCGCACGCTCACCGCGCCCAGCTGCACCACCGCGCACGCCTCCGCCCTGCACACACACCAGATATTATAACATCCGCGGGGGATATTGCACTTCTACTAATTATATAAACATTGCCGGGAACGGTGTCCGCTTAAGTAAGGTAGATCTTGAGAATAATATTTCTAGATCGTAAAAAAACTAATTCAAGATAATATTTTTTCAGTTTTCTAATAAAAACAACGTTGCCCAATATTGGATAACTGTTTGATTGGCGACAGGCTTGCCACATATTACATTGTGGGACTAAGTATATTGACTAATCGTAGGTGCACTGTTTTTTTTTTATATCATAAGATAGCAAACAAGCAGATAGGTATCCTAATAGAAAAAGTCAACCATAGCCTATAGACACCAAAGGTGTTAATGGTGCGTTGCTATCTTGTGGCGAGGTCTAATGCCACATGCATAAGTTTACCGGCTACCTTACCCTCCAAACCGGAACACGACAGCGACAAGCACTGACGCTTTTGCGGCAAGAATAAGCAAGGCGGTGGTACCAGACCCGGGCGAGAAAATGCAGAACTCTACCACCTCGCAGCCACGATGGTAGTGACTCGCATAGCCAATGATTGTACCTCTACCTACTACTTCGGAGATACGGGAGAGAAGATACTTTTTTTAATAATTCAGACAGATTTTTTTCGATTTCATAACTTTTACTCCCGCTTTACATTCTGTCTACCAAACGTTGTCAAGTAGAATTATTTATATATTAATAATTAAGATTATCAACGGCAACGTAGATGATAAGAAACATAGTTCTTAAAAAAATATGCCAATGGGCGCTTCTTAATTGGCCGACCCGGCACCGGTCCCAGCCCGACACCGACAGTACTTGACGCGACGACCCGACACGGCACCGGCAGCTACATTCTTCATTACACCGACACCGACACGCTCCGACCCACACGATTTTTAAATATAATTCCAGATATGAACAAGAGCGATGCGCGATGCCAGTGTAAAATAATAGATTGTATTTTTGTTGTATCTACTATATTAAAAACGTAAAAAAAGACGTGTTTTGAGACCATTTTAGGTGCATCCAATCCAATATTTAAAAACTATAATTCATGAACGGGAGGGATAAGTTTTGCAATTAATATTTCCGAATGACTACATTATAATAAAAAAATAATTATTCCTCTGCGTGCACTAAGTAATGAAAATTGCGCGGGCCGATTGAGTGATGATTACGCCACTAGCGTGCCTACACGGAAGCGTGCGTGTGTACCTACACAACACATGCATAAAGATGCCGGCCCGAGATCAGCGGGAGGCTTGCTGCCATCGAGCATGTAACATAATAGAGTAGCAATATGAGCCATCTACTTCCGAAACTGATCAGTGTTTTGGCACTGATAAATAGCAATTCACGCTCGCATTAAAACAGTACCGCACCAACCAATGACTTTTGTGTACGTCCTCGATACTCTGGAAAATATTCAAAGTTTGGTATATTATACCGCATAATGCAATAATATCCGCATATTCACTATCCCAACTTTCCCCTAATCCCACTCCAACTCCCCTTCACCCCCCGCCCCGTCGCCGCCACCGAGTGAAAACAACAAACACCCCAAAGTAAACAAATTAATATTATTATTATTATTAGTACTAGTATGATCCAGGGGGTGTATTACAAAACAACAATATCGTACTGTGTGTGTGTGTATGTGTGTATATGTGAGTGTGTGTGTGTGTGTGTGTATGTGTGTATATGTGAGTATGTGAGTGTGTGTGTGTGTGTGTGTGTGTGTGTGTGTGTGTGTGTGTGTGTGTGTGTGTGTGTGTGCGTGCCTCGCTCGGGAACGAACACGAAAAAATACAGTCACTCAACCAACGCAGCGAACTATCCGTGCTCGGGAATCGAACCCACCAACCAACGAGAACTAATCTTATCTAACAGTGCCTCGCTCGGAAACGAAATAAAACACCCGCCAACCACTGAACTAACGCGAACTTATCTAACCGTGACCTTCAACGCTGCTGCTCCACTGCCATTCTTATCAACCGCAAAACCGGATGCCCGTGGGAAAAACACCAAAACCAACATAACCTAAATGTATTGAGATCAGGGGTATCACTTTAAAATGGTCTAGTGAGTTAGAACACCCATAAATATACTACTGATATGGTATGATAATAAACATATATCCGATATATGTTACGTTTTTATATATCGAACCCATGCCTTCAATTTCATAGAATTATGCGTCCACTGGTGGCGGTGCCGGCGTCGGGCCGATGCCGGTGTCGTGTCGGGCCAGCTAATCAAGAAGTGCTCGATAGGTGTTTATTTTGTATGATATAGTCGCACTCTGCAACCCGCCACATTATAAAAGTTTTTGGTTCATCCGATTATCCATCCTTCCAAATTTAAACCAACAAAGCACACTCGGGAACTCTTGTCAATCTAATCCTGCACGTGCGTGCATGTGAACTAGCACGCGCGTGCGTGCATCGGAGTGCGTCCGTGGGCACGTGTAAGTGGGCGCGCGTGCGTGTGTTCGTGCGCGTGCATGTGTGCGCGGATGCGCGTGTACGCGCGCGTGCGTACGTTCGTGCGAGTGCATGTGTACGCGGGTGCGCGTGTACGCACGTGTGCGTACGTTCGTGCGCGTTCATGTGTGCGCGGGTGTGCGAGTACGTGCGCGCTAATTGATGCGTTGGTGCATGGTTGCGCGCGCGTACATGCATGTTATTAAATAATTTCTCAGAAAAACAAACATTTTAAAATATTTTAAAACCAAACATTATAAACCATATTTTGTTAAGAGAATATGGGCATAACATTACATTTTATTTATCTAATACTAAATTTTGGACTACTTACCCTCTGTATATTCCAGTTTGCGGTATTATAATATATGAGGCAGCAAAATCAATATCTAAATCGATAAATGTATGTTGATGAACTGCATATTGCATACCAAGAGCAGACTTTTCTTTTAAGTCTGACAGTTTATTCTCTGCCACTGCTTGTAAACTGAAAACATATGAAAATTATCAAACGAGTTACTAATTTTTAACTTCCTGCTTTAATTAAACTTTCCTGACTGTTTTTGTGATGTATGTATGTATGTATTTGCATATGTACGTGTGTGTGTGTGTGTGTAAAGATGTTGCAAATTTTGAACGGCTTGACTTCTTGAAACGCAGTTGACGGCATTCGGTTCAACCAAATTCGTACAACCAAACATACACTACCTAAAAATTTTAACCGTTTCGGTCCATTACACAGTACATTTAGAAAAGTTTTAAAATCTCAAAAAAACGCCTTATTCTTTTTTAAATGTCTTCCAGACCAATATACAAATTGATCCCAAAATCTTATCAACACTTTTCCTTGAAAAACTAGTTGGTCAAAATCGGTTGATTCGTTCAGGAGTTATCTTTAACTAATACCTTAAAAAAGTGTTTCTTCGAGATATATTTTATATATAAACCAATCGATTTTGTACCCAAAACATTTTCATTTTTTTACATTTTCATTTCAACAGGTCATAAAACTGCGTAGAATGCCGTTTGAAAGACCGGTTCACAGATTTTTCCATTTATAATTATCACCAAATATGTAAGGCAATCTTAATCAGTCAATAGGATTAACGTTAAGTAGCTAAACTTAAACTAACCGCCATATTCTCACCTATTTCCTTATTGTTTTAAAAACATTAGGGAAATATAAATACATGTGTGACATTTGTTATAATCTAGACCATGTGAGTTAATATGGAATTTAAGTAATCATATGCATGTGATAAAAAAATCATTAAGACCTTGCATATGCATTAAACAAGAAAGTTAAGAATCTAAGGTTGAATATTGGGAAATATTTTTGATAAAAAATTATATGATGAGATTTTAAATTTTTTATATTTTACTAGGTACCTGTGTATTTTCTTGATTTTTGACTAATGCACCTACATACATACTTTATACAAACTACTAAATATAACCATTGGCTAATAAACTCTATTATTAATTAGAATTAAATAGAAGGGAATTTAGATGTAATTCTTACGTTGTTAATGCGGTAGATTCCTGAGGGGGTTTGAACACATTAACAATTTCAATTACTGTTTGCGCATCGTAAACGATTTGAAGCGGACGAGCGTTCAACTTTACACGCTGATCACAGGAACCATCTAAAATAATAATCAATTTTAATTATAACAAAATGTTGACTTATCAAAAGTGCCTGTAAAAGTTAATTTAAATAAAAAAGATTTTGGTTTTAACTTAAATTATGTCATGTCTGGAAATAATTTTAAAAATAAAGTTCAATTGTAACTTTTCTTGAATAATGTCAGTTTTCTTACACTTGTAATACTAATGTACTAGTATTCTTTTAAAAGGGATAAAAATACACTGGTGATAAAAAGAGTTTGTACAGGTAACAGAATGAATGGAGTATTGAGGAAATTATTTCAAAGCACAATTAAAAATAACGGTGCCAGTCTTACTCTCATATGTTCAATGTACATTATATCAATGCTACTGTATGAAAATGGAAGTTGGGTTTGTCAGAAAGGCATTAGAATCCATGTGGTCGAGATGAGATCACGACGTAAAATATATTATATAACACTGGCGATGTTACACGCTGAACCGGAACGTAACTGTGATAAAAATTTGCATAAGTTATTGTGCTTAGGATAATATTCTAGCCACAATAACTTATGCTAGTGCTTACATAACTTATATATACTGTAAAGCAGTGTGATACCCAAGTCTTACAGTAGACGAATAACTTTGTCTTCCCAGTTTTAGAAATTAGTGCTTTGCTCGCCATTTTAGACTGACTGATAAGCGGTCTGACGGCCTATTCTCTAGAAGGGGACTTTACTCACAGAGACAAGAAATAAGTCGTTTATTAGGACTTATAAGTGTATCTCGCGGTAAGCATATACTTATGAAGTATTAGCACCAAATGTATCAACTTACCCAATGGATTGGTCTCAAACATAACATTCAAGAGATTAACACCACTCGTGACTTCTTTCGACGTTACTAGTTGCGGCGAATAATCGCCTTGCTGTACACCGGTGACAGTAAATTCACGCATATGGACATCCACTCTGAAAAAATATTATTATTACATCGAAAACCCATCCGCAAGTCAATAAGCTGATACTTACACGTCTTGCACTGAAAGCATTTCCGTAGAACTACATTGAAATGCTTTCAGTGCTGTTTTGCAAGATGCACACTTTCAGGGAATATATTCAACTTTGCTTCTTTTAGATAAACAATTATAGTGGGAGCTGCATATTTATAAGTTTTCAAAGTAGACTTAACTCAGCAGTATATGGTAATGAAAAATGAGACTGCGAGAATTGTGTATTTATCCACCACCATGTTTGTGTATCTGAAAGTCAGGTGTATTTATGCAAAAAGATTTGCTTATTCAAGAAAAACCCTGACATATATTCACTAAACTCCCTTATGGGACGATGAAGACTTTTACAATAAATTTCTCGAAGATATAAGATTATTACCAATATACAAATTTTAAAAAACGTAAAAATGCTATATGTCATTTTAAGACTGTCAAAATCTTGTTAAGAAAAGGCAAGCGTGATGAGTCTTTTCCACCAGGTCTTTACAATGTGTGGCTACGTTTCCAACCCAGTATTAGCTATTAAACTGTTAGCCCATCAGACAGAAAAATTTTAAAAATTAAAAAATAATCTTAATTAATTTTTTGACGAGACGATTTGACAAAAAGTGTTTCAAACATTTTTTCACATTCTTTTTAGAATAACAAAGTTTCATTAAACACCCCTCGTCTAATTAAATCCTTAATTGGTATATGTTAAATCCATATCTTATATCGATTGTACAGTCCCCTCAAGTAGGTAAAATGAACGCCTACAGTTAGGTACATGCACTTGATCAGGAGCGGACAATTTTTTTGCTTTTGCGAGTTTACTGTTCAATGATATTTTTTAATTCTATAGAATACCAAACAAACAGATGGAAAGAGAAACCATCATCTATTTACACCAAAGATGATAGTAGTACACTGCTATACATGTGACAGGATAACAATGCCACATCCATAAATCTACCAGCTACCTTACCCTCTAAACCAGAACAAGACAATGACAAACATTGATGTTGTTGCGGCAGGAATAGGTAAGGCGGTGTAAACATAACTTGTCCAAGTAATTGTCCTCGATCGAATATGTGCCCGATTTGTCGATACCTTAACGTATACTAATTGTGGATCAATTATTGTTGCGTATATTGAATAATGACCGCTTCTTCGGTCGAGTGGTTAGCGAGCCTAATCACGAATCGTTGAGGCTCTTATTTGATTCCCCACAGGAACAAACACCCTCCACACTCCCCACAGGGCTAGTCAACAATACTAATTTTTGACTAGCACCCATAACACAAGCAAATAATTTGGTTACTTTATGGTTAGATATAATTTGCTTACTTTGTGGTTAGATCAATTTGTATAATTGGATGCTAATGTTCTAAAATTCAGTAATCCATTTTATTTGTTTTGAGATATGATCATTATAAGAGCAAAAAAGATAGGAAAAGGGCTGCGTAAATAAATTTGAAAAAAAATTACACAATAATTTATGGGTTAGGCTTTAGTAAATTTATTTACATAGCTCTTTTTTTTAAATATTTTTTTACTCTTATAATGACCATATCTCATAACAAAGAAAATGGATTTAGTGACTTTTAGAACTAAGGCATTCATTTTGTCCTCCGATATTATTATTATCTATATACATATGTGAGTGGTTACGCAAAAAGGGACCTGAAGGGATTGGAAACGGTTTTTTTTTTTTTGATAAATTCTGATTCTATGGTCCTTCATCTTTGTTTTGTTCTAATCAAAATAATTTTAGGTGCCGTAGTTTTTTTTTAATGATTTTTTATGTAAGCCGAGGCAGTTTTGAAAATATTACACCTTATACACAGCGCACACTAGTTTCTTTTTCTAGCGCGCACATAAAGACAAGTAAAAGACGAATAAATAAGTCACCAATAATACAGCTATCGCAAACACGTGCTATTTCTCACTGACGAAGTCGCTCACTAACGACACTAACATAAAACACCCCGCGCCTCTCTCATTTCGACTCAACATTTTAAACGTGATTTACTCGAAATCAATTATTTTCCCTTGAGGCCCCTTTTTGCGTAACCACTCACATATATAAAAAACAATGCCACTTTTCGTTGTAATTTTATAACTCAAGAACGGGCTCACCTATCCAAACCAAATGCTTAGGATTTGTTCGGACTATTTAGTAGATGGTTTATGTGAAGTTTGCACAAAATCGGTAGAGCGGTTCTTCATTTATCACATTTTTAATATTTCACTTTATACGTAGCGAAGCACATACCAGGCCGCTAGTCTTATATATAAAATTCTCGTGTCACAATGTTCGTTCCCGTACTCCTTCGAAACGGCTTGACCGATTTTGATGAAATTTCGTATGCATATTCAGTAGGTCTGAGAATCGGCCAACATATATTTTTCAGACAATTTTTTTATTCTTATTTTTTTATGATTCAGCATTGAAAAATACATAAAACTCTAAATTTTTACTCTTCTATCATCAACCCTTATTTTTTAATTAAATAATTTATATGTCAAAACAATGTTTGCCGGGTCAGCTAATTAAGATTATAAATGCGAAAATGTTGCTCGACCAATTTTGATGAAATTTGTCATGTAGATAGTTGAAGATCCGTGGTGAAATATATGCTAATTTTTTCAAAAATTATCTCTTAATGGACTGAAGTAGGGAATGAAACATTGTATTAAAAACTATATTGACGACAGATTAATTTACTTGCAAGCGAAGCTGCGCGAGACAGCTAGTGATAAATGTTTAATAATAATAAAGTTTTAACATAGTTAATTTAGTTAATAACTGACCTCAATGCGTTGGCACTTGGTCTCTGTGTCATATCCACTTCGACATTTTCGATGCACGCCTTTAGCACTTCAGCTGTGTCATTAACAGCCACCTGTAATTTGTCGAGACGGAAGTGACTTTCCACCGCCACGTACTCGGCGGGCAAGTGCAGCGGTGCCGAGTTTTCTTGGTAGTCGATAGCACGGAACAATTTTTCTTTTTCTTCAGGCGTCATTGCTTTTTCAAATTGCTTCACTGTAACAAAATTATATAAAAGTAACAACCACATGTATCTGTAAGAATGAAATACCATCATGCCGGTTCCCTTCTAGGGAAAGTAGAGTAAAGTAACATCTGGATATTTACTCCATTTTTCAAGTAAAGCTCTATATTTAAAAATATTAGCTTACTAAAAATAATGCTACAAGTTTATTTATAATATTTAAATATTAGTCAAATGCTAGTACTTTTTTCGTATGATATTCGAACACAAAGTATATGAGAATGTTTACAAGACACAATGTGTTGAGGATTTTTACACAGCTCCCCAAAAACCCGGTTCTACACAGGTTCGCCGTGTTGGTCCCGGCCTCCATTGTAGAATAGGCCAACTGCCGTTCTGCCAGGCAGGTCGTAAAAGGCGACCGATTGGCTATCGAGTCACTACCGTCGTGGCTACTAGGTGGTAGAGTTCTGCATTGTCTCGCCCGGGTCTGGTACCACCGCCTTACCTATTCCTGCCGCAATAGCGTCAGTGTTTGTCGCTGTCGTGTTCCGGTTTGGAGGGTAAGGTAGCCGGTAAACTTATGCATGTGGCATTAGACCTCGCCACAAGATAGCAACGCACCATTAACATCTTTGGTGTCTATAGGCGATGGTCGACTCTTTCCATCAGGAGACCCATCTGCTTGTTTGCTATCTTATGATATAAAAAAAAAAAAAACAAGTTATTGGGGAGTTGTGTCAAAATCTTCAACACATTGTGTCTTGTAAGAAATACTAATTAGTACTAGTAGTACTAGTAGTACTAGTAGTAAACCGTGTTTTATTTGACCCTGCAAAAACGGTAGAGTTGCTTCGAAAATTCAAAAATGCTTCGTGGCAAACTTATCGCATGCGGAGATAGACACCTCACAATATGTTTTTTTAGATAAAAACAAATCTATTTTATTTCATCAGCCTTAACTTATATTAAGCACGAATGAAAATAGTTTTTAACCAATACCATAAAATAGTTTCTATGTTTTAAACTATAAAAATACAACAAAGGTAGTATCCAAACATTAAGTTAGGTAAATAAAATATTATAGTCGTCGTAATTTAGTAAAATGTTATCTAAGTGAAACTTTTTTGGAATTGATCTTATTTGAAACTCGATGAAACGCTAAAACGTCAGTAAAAAGAACCAAACACATGCGTCTATAGGATTCAACCTGCGAGAAAATGAGGTAAAATACATTACACAATGTCTCATATTACTCGATTAACCCACTCCACCCACTCTTACCTGATAAGTAATGTACGTACGTGTTCTTATTTGCGCCCGTTTAATATTGCCAAGTTGAACCAAGAGTGACCTGTGCTTTGACGCTAACATTAAGCTGCAAATCCCGGTTATCGATATAACTAGACAGATTTTTCTGGAAATTACTTAAAAATGTGTTATTATTACTCACTTATAGCAACACCCTCGGATATATCCTCGTCCTTTGATGTGCCTCCATACCACCAACCACTAAGCCAACCACGCGATTTTTTCGCTTCTTCCTCTAACTTGCCCAATCTCTCCACCTAAACAAGCAAAACACTATATTTTATTACCAATCTTTTAATATATATAATATTTAATTTCCTAAAAAAGCAATTCATTAATAGTATTTTTACAATTGTAGTTCAACCTGACCAAGGTTTCAAATGTGTTGACGGGCTGAAACAATGGATCGCGTCGCCACCGGCGGCGATGATGATATTGTGTGGAGATATTAGACATATGAGCCTATCAGGATCGGATAAGGAATAAGTTTTAAATGATGATAGAGATATGGCACGGTGAGAAAACGAGCAAAGTATAATCATGTTTTGTTGTAGAAATCTACGACGTGCTTATTTACAATGCATAAAAAGCTGAGTTTTGTTTTACGCTGTAAAACGGAACACTGTTCGACTCATGCCGCTTATCCTGCTCCGGCATATCTTTGTATCTTCTTTACGAGTCCTATTAATAACAGCAAGTGGATAAAACGTAAAGTGCTGTCCCATAATTCAAGACCTGTAGCAATTTTTATCGACTATCAACGCCATTGTATCAAAACTTTTTTTTTTGTTTTTTTTATATCATTTGCGCCACATATCGTGCTACGTGGATTTGAATCCACTGATTTAAAATGCAAACGGTGCCATTCCACTAGATTACAGTGCTACTGGTTTTATATTTTGATAAGCCTGGCTAACGGATCGTCCTGTTTCCTATATTTTTTCCACGATTCTTCAGACACGACAATTTTACTTGTCCAACAACCACGAGTAAAACCATCGTTCTTTATAACCACGGTATAGACGGTACGTCGATCAGGGCCTTTAAAGACAAAGTGACATTGTTACGCATGTCGAACTCCTGTCATGTGTATTATGTATTAGTTTTAGGGTACAGTTAACAAATAACAAAACTCACCTCAAACTCAATTCGTTGTCTGATAACAACCAAGTTTAACAGGTCCAAGTCCTTCTCAGCCTTTTCAAGCACAGCTTTACATTCATTGTTTACTTTGCCTTTGTTGCTCAGCTTAGCCTGATAAGCTGATGCGTAGTCTCTGCATAATTGTCTGTGGGCTAGCATGTGAGTCCAATCCCAATTGCGCTGTTTGCGACGGACTTCGTCTTCTAATATGCATTTGTAAGCGAACTGCCACCATTCTTTATAATGCCCTCTGTATGATTTCAAGTCTGGACGGTATTTTCTAGAAAGTAATATTTTATTGTGATAAGAAAGTTTAATTTAGAACATATGAGAGAAACTATGCTAAGTAGAAGTCGCGTTCCATTTTGTTACACTCGCTGCAGCGCTGAAATGATAATCCGTCCAACCAAAGTCAAAATTAAGCAACGCTGCAACGTAAAATCGACGTAACGTCGTAACAAAGTAAATCGCAGATAGTATAATATGTATATTCGCGACCAAAATGTAACGCAAAATTATGCATCACATCACATCCCTAGGAAATCGATAACAATGTCCCTTCAACAAATGTATCTCCGTGTCTAGTTATAGTTATGTACGTTTTTTCATCAGTATAATTTCATACACATATAACATAATCTATTATGTTATTTGAATTCATAAATATATAATAGGGATTGAATTGAGATATGCGATGCAAGGTGATAATACGATGTGGTATTTTGAGCCTGAAACTCAAAAAACTTTAACTTCATTAAAATTTTGCATACCTATTTTACTCTACCAAAAGTTAGAAAATAAATACATACCTGTAAGGTGCACCTTTGCTCATTCTATCCATAGAATCCGCTAGCAACATCATGTCTTGATACTGGGCTTTGGTTAAGCTCACAGAAAGTTGTTCCATATGCAGGTTGAGTATAACCTTGGGCATGCTAAATTTGGGTGTATCTCCCTCTGGTTTAGGGTTTAATTTTAACTTTGCAGTAGCATTTATTGGCCCCAAAACTAGAAACATACATGAAAGATACTATTAAGGATACCACAAACTGTTGAAATAAATATCATCGTGCTAATTTTTTTTTGCAAAGTAGGCAGAATCTACCAAACTTCCTTCTCAGCTGGGGAAATGAGTGCTTATCCCCATTACACAATTAATAAACTGTAAGATTATCGCTTCGTATTTAAATCTAAGCGAGACAAATGCTTTAGGAGTTTTTCCGAGGGATGGTAGTGTTAACTCACCACCGTCAAAATCTTCACTGTCACTAAAAAATTCTAAATTTTAATGAAAATTTTTGAAAACTAATCGGTATAATATTATGTAAAACACATTATTTTCTACTTATGATTTGTATAGACTTGGATACCAAAAGGAAGTAATTATGAAAGAGATGACTATCCTGATAGAAATAACCATTGCCTACAGACACCAATGATTGTTACTTGCTATCTTAGCCTCCAAACTAAAAAACGATAATGACAAGCACTGTCGCTACAGCAGCAGCAAAAGGTAAGGTAGACGTACAAAGCCTGGGCAAGATGTTGTGAATCTCTATCTTAATAGTTGATAGTAGTGACAAGACAACAAATCGGTTAACTGATTTGTTGCGGCGCATATTTTCCATAAATTTTAGTAGTGGCGGCGTACAAATATTTCGTAACATGGCTGTCGTGTTAAACGCCATATAAAAGATGACACGGTTACCATGTCACCCGCCATTATAAAAAGGTTTTACCCTGAACTGTCGTTAGAACATTTTAAAATGAAATTTTTGGAGATATAATCGATTTAAAAATGACACGACTCCCGTGTCATACGCTATACGTTAAAAACAATCATGACACGTCTGCCGTGCATCCGCAATGAACCGGTTTAGGCAAGCGCTCGCCATTTATGAAATAGGCATTTCGGAAGTGCAGATGGTCTTTTAAAAGAAGCTGGAACGAATACGGCGTAAACTACACTAGTCTAATTACGGATCTGAGCCGCTGCATTACTTGACTCAAAGCAACAAATTAATATCAGATCGTACTTTATACTAATGAATAATTAAATTATTACCATATTTATAAGACGCTGGTTGAGAAGATTTTGTTGCAATCTCTCTTTCTAATTTTGTCTTTATTTCTTGGGCACTACATTTGCTATATAATTCAGTCGTTGGGTTCCAATAAATGGCCAAACCTTCTAAGTCTAAAATCTGATAATGAAATAAAAATATACAGGTTTAAAACTTCAAATATTAACAATAAAATAAAATTAATTCGTCTAATGAAACTACTATAATGGATACAACACTTTTTTTTCAATGAAAGAATATTATTGTAATGATGCGTGACATAAGTTGTTTATTATCGCCCCGCGTGAAGTTAGTACTGCGATGGTGCAAAGCGTCGCGGTAATAGACAACTTCAGCCAGGTGTATCGTATATTATGTTATAATTCGTTTATCATACTCACTTTAGCAAAGCTTTTTTGTGTAAAATAAAAACTCTTTAGGTCATAGAAAAGTGTGGCTGAAGTGCGTGTTTACGTCATGCAGTACATTAAAAAAAAATTACACCACTGATGTCATAAATAACCTGGTACAATGTTTGTCTGTCATATTTGTTTACAGTTTTAGCAGATTTATTCAAAAAGTAATGTTACAAAACATTTGTATTTTTTTGTATGTTTTGTATGTTTGAACAAATAATGTAATGACTGGCTGGGCTGGATTAAAAAGATCTTTTACCATTAAATTCGATTTTTCAGAAGTGACATAGACTACTTTTTTACCCGATTCAACAAAAGGAAGTAATTATTTTGAGTCACGCCAATGAAGTCGCGAATAATAGCCAGTAAGTAGCTAAGTATTTATATTTGTGTTTTAGCACTCACACCGTGCTAGGAAAAACTTGAAAAACTTTAAAAACAACAAATAAAAAAATCGACACGTAGGGTTTAAACTTATGACTTTCCCTTTTTTCTTTTAGTTTTTAAAGTTTTTCAAGTTTTCCTTAGCACTGGGTAAGTCCCAAAACACACATATAATTAGAAACACGAAAGTACTGGTCAAAATTATAAATGTGAATTTCATTTGTAAAGATGAACTCATTTAACTAGTTATACGTATGAATATCTAACGATCAGTACAATCGACGGAAATGACCACATAGCAAATAGGAATTTCGCCACTTTGAACCAGTCGACACTAGCTCAGTTGGTAGAGCGTCCCGGCTTGAGTGAACGTCGTTGTTTTTAACGTTGTTTTTAAAGTTTTTCAAGCTAGTAAGTAGCCAATAAAATTAATAGTACTACTTACTTTAAATATCTTCGTAACTGCTTCTTGTATTACTGTCTGTTTCCAATTTTCATCAGTTGTATGTACAGAGAGATTATGAAGGGTTATACCGAAGGAGAAAGGTGCTTTTGGGTTAGTTATGCTATCTTCATACCTTACGTGAATTTCTGTTATCTTTAGCTGTACATTTTTTATAATTTGTGTGACCAATTTTTCCACAAAAGTTTCATCAAGTTTGTTTTGATCTGTAAATAAAAATTAATAAATTAATCCATACTAATGTTATAAATGAGAATGTAACTCTGTCCGTCTGTTTGTTTGTCTCTTCTTCACACCTAACCCTCTGAACCGATTTGATTGAAATTTGGTACAAAGATAGTTTGAGACCCGGGAGAGGACATAGGTTAGTTTTTATCCCTGAAATCCCACGGGAACCGGAACTATGCGGGTAAAACCCCGGAACTTTCTATCTTCAAAACCACGGTAATAAGAAGTAACTTAAGCTACTTTATTTTGGAACTTTTCCGCGGGTACAGCTAGTTATATATAAGGCTGGGCATATTATTTTTTTTAAAGCAACGGGAGTAGACAGGTAGGACGCTCGCGTGATAATGTGTGATCATCGCAGCCCATGACCAGCTGCAAAACTCTTGTAGGTGCTTTGAGAAATTAGCAAGCTCTTTAATTTAGGCCCCAAGTGTTATCGATTTGGAAACACGTGCAGTGGAAATTGGTTCCACAGAGTAGTTGTGTGAGGCAAAACATGGCTTGATAATCGCTCTGTAGGGTACTTTCAGACATCATTATGAAGGTGGAATTTTATGTTTTGGAGTGATGGCCTACGCCGGAATTATGCGGATGGAATTAAGCGGAATAACTTTTTGGAACGCTCCTCATGATAAATTCGATATAAAATACATTGAGAATCCGCATCTCTTTGCAATGCCAAAGAATAAAACCAATCGAATTGGTATTCTAGAACAGCCCCTGTCCAAAGATGAAAATTCCCTACAAAAAACCTAATTAGCTAATAATAGAGTGTCAAATGGTCAGTTGCGATGAAGTATTGTTTCGCCCTATTTGGATCACAAGCTTTTTAAACGGCAGCTTAGCTTTAACGTCTAAATGACCACGAAATTTAACGTTTGAATGAAAAAAACAAGCAGAAACAACAAAGGGTAATTTTTAGCGATAAACACACAAACTTAACATCTTGAATTCCGATTACATTCCGAGACTTTAATCAAAAGATCCTCGACTTCACACTCTAATGCTTCCGCCCGTCTATGAATAAGATGGGCTAAAGGGTCGCTATTCAGACAATTACGACGGAGAACAAAATGGTGGTCACTGAACAACAGGTGATATAAGTAACAATGAGCTGGCAGTTCACAACGGATTCCATTATCTAGGAGAACAAGAAGATAATAGCTATGGGCCAGTAGTCAGATAGATCATAAAGATCATCTTTTTGTGGTATTGCATGTCCTAAGGCTGTCTTCCAAGATTTCAGGATGATGCTTAATTTTTAAGAGAACCGAAAAAATTGTGTTACCATCTATGCTAACTTTGGAGCACAATCTGTGCTCACTCGTCTTATGTATATACAAATATTGCGGAGGTTTCCGAATAAGACCCTCAAGAAACTTTTCCTCCAGCACTAAACTAACACCTTTTGAAATAGTTGGAGGTATATTTTCTTGTCATCCTAAATTGAGTTACTCACAAGGGCCCAAAGAATGTCCTCTTTATCTGCAATGTTAGGCTAGAAAGTCATTACTACTGTGCAGGGATGGAAGAAAAGGGAGACAGAAATCCCCTAAGAAAAGAATGACCAGAGCACCTGGTCCCGAAGAAAGGTAAACTAATTTCTAGCCAATTTTCAAACATAACTGCACTCATGGCTAGGATGAAAATAAAGACCGCACCTCATCCCAATCTGCTGACGTAATGCACACATAGTGGCAGCCTGCAAAAAGATGCCGTACATTTAGTGCTTAGAACAAACTTTTTTTTGATTAATAAGAAGCTGAACTTTTATGAACACTTTCGTTTTGACGAGACAGCCATCTCTTCTTTCTTCGAAAAATTTCGCATTGGGTAACTAATAAAGTTATGGGTCTTTGAAAATGTTGATTCGGTGAAGGAAATATTAATAACAATAATTATTTTTCAACTTTAATCTCTTGATTATATTATGAAAAACACGATGAAACTTTTGTCCTACACATTCAATGGTTTTTATGACAAGTTCTTCACTCTAAAGTTTCGGAATTATGAGATTTTTAAATTGATATTAATCAATTTAAAAAACAACCTAATTACCTCACAACAGCTTGTTAATTATTGTTGTAATTCAAGAGTAACATTGTCTTACACGTAAAGAGGAAACTTTTCTTAATCTGACACTCTATACTTTTCTTTTTTATCTATCTTTATTAGTTACCCGATTCGAGATTTTTACCGAAGATAGAAAAGACGGTTTTCTCGTTAAAACGAAACTGTTCACAAAAATTCTGCTTGTTATTAATCAATAAAATGTTTGTTTATGGGACCACAGTCTATACAAACCTAACAGCGGTTCAAAGCCAAGCAGGTACACAGCGAAGACTTGGTAGTCCGAATGTAAGGTAAGCAGAATATTCAACAGCGAAGGTACACAACAATCAGGCAAGTTTATATAAGTTGACTTACTGTTGTTATGATTTCTTACGTTAATAAGTATACCGAACCGAGTAAACCGAACATCTAAAGACTTTTCGGTTCACCACGATTAACCGGTTTGTCGGTTGGCGAGATGAGCGGCGATCACCGTCGCCACATTTCAGCGAACTGATAATAATTATCGATTATTTCTAGCGATACCGGGACCGACGGGTTTACGTACTCATCGTCATCGTCGTACGTGATAAGAAACCACCTGCCAGACTCTTGCTACCTCGAAAAACCTCAATAACACTTTTGCCCGACTCAGGGGTCTAATCTGGGACTTCATGATCTGAGCCGCATAGACTAACCCCTGGACCACGAGGCAGTCAATAAAATAAATAAGTATATTATCACATCACATCCATATTTGTGAAGAGGTCAGAAGAGATGCAAATTGTGCACCTACAATTAGATAACAAATCCAGTGATGTAAAAGGTGACTAAACTATCATTAAATCTGAAATAAATCAAATCTCGAGCAAGTAAAATTGGGAGTCGACCCTGTTCATTCATCTATACAGAAGCCCCTAGAACTAGACTATTGAAGCAGCGTTTTATTATGTCATTGAATCTTTAACCTTTTTGTGCCTCTTGTTTTTTTGCCTCTTCAACTCTAGCAAGTTCAGCTTGTTTAGCGGCGAGTTGGTATTTCTCTTCTTTTTCCGGATCATATTTGACTTCAGCAGTTGGATTGACAATCAAAAATAGTCTATCTATAGTGGCTTCGACAGATGCACCATAGAGATTTTTCCATGGTATTTTAAGTACCAGCTTTCCTGTAAAAAGAACAACGTCATTTAAGGGTCAGGTCTTAAGTAAAAATATCATCACGCCTGGTTCCCGTGTAGAGTGAGCAAACCGACGTCTATGTAATTTCTTGTTCACCGCGATTTACCGGTTTTTTTGGTTGGCGTGATAAGTGGCCGCGTTTACCGATATGTTAACGATTATCGACTATTTCTAGCTATAACCGGGACCGACAGCTTAACGAGCTCATCCGAAGTACGGGAGTGGTAATACACCACTCCGCCAGACTTCGAGCTGCTACTGAGATTTAAGATTATCGAGAAAAACCTCAAAAAAAGCTCGACTTTTGCCCGACCCAAAAGTCGAACCTGATGATCTGAGGCAAATGGGCTACCCCTAGAGTATGAAGCATGAAGCAGTCGAAAAGTACAAAAGTATGTTGTGGATAATTGGAAATATTTGTTATTGGCGATATTTTACTATTAGTGATTGTAATAATTGCTAGCAGTAAGTTTCTGCTGGGAATTCACACAGATATTTCAAAAAATATCATCAATAAGGGATCACTTTCCAAGACAGTTGATAGCAAATTTATTTCTTGGAAAGTGATCCCTACTTAATATTATAAAATGCGAATGTAAGTTTGTTTATAACGCTATCACGCGAAAACTATTTAACCGATCATCATGAAACTTTTATACATATTATTGGAGGCATTAGAAGTAACATAGGAGTTTTTATTAAAAAAGATACTTATTTAATTGCTTAAATACGAGTAAATACACAATAATTATGTTTATAGTACTCATAAAATACTTATGGAAACACCTTTAATTGCATTTAATCCTTGTAGCACTTGTAAATTTCTACAAGGATTAAATGCTTGATATGCTATTTAAAAAACCGGTGAAGTGCGAAGCGGATACATGCATGAAGAGTTCCAAAAAACGGCAAAAAATCAAGTTTGTTGCATGGGAGCCCCCTTAAATATTAATTTTATTCTGTTTTTAGTATTTACTGTTATAGCAGCATCAAAAATAGATAGTCTGTGAAAATTTCTACTGTCTAGCTATCACTGTCATGAGATGCAGCCTGGTAATAGACAAACGGAGAGGTGGACAGACAGTCGAGTCTCAGTAATAGGATTCCATTTGTACATTTTGGGTACGGAACCCTAAAAACAAACCACCTCGTGTACTTTTAATCAAATGACAAAGTTAACACATAATTATGCAAAATGAAATAATAATGTTTACAAATAGAGAAAAAACATATTAATTTATTTGCACAGAAATGGTACAAAGTCATAACTTAATGCTATTCTATTTCCCTTAATGCATTTTTCACACTTTACCTTGCGTGATGTTGAGAGATGTGTGTTTAATAAATATTATAAAATATTACTGCAAAAATTATAAATTATATTTAATAGTAACATTGTATCAATAAAATGTTCATAATAAAAGTTTATTTTAAATAACCTGTAACAGCTTCAAATACTATTTTTCCATTTAAAAATTAGTATTAAATATTAAAGATTAGCTGATAAGCTATTTTATATAAAGCATGGAGGCCAAAAAATGTTAATAGCTTATAATTTATATCCAACATATTTATGTTTTTTCTTAGCTAAGAATAACAATACAAATAAAAGTTTTTATAGGACAGAAATTCAATATAGCCAATGATAATATCAAAACTAGTAATTTGCACTTAGTAGCAATTTTTTAGTGATTTCCTGTAAATAAGAACATCTATCAATCTTACATAAAAATTATCCATTTATTGTCTTCAATCTTAAAAATCTCTGTGTGAATATGGGCCCCCTTTAAAGAATAGACAATCTGTCAGGCAATTTGTAAGAAGAGCACGATTAGCTATGACAGTCACTACCATCATCACTACTAGGTGATAGGTGAAGTTAAAATTTATCTTTACGTGATTGACACATATTAAAGTATCACACATAAAACCATACTAGGATCGCCCACTGAAAGATATAAATAAATATAAATATTTATTGGACAAATTACACTTACTGATCTAACTCCAAAGTAATCAAATTATTTGCTTGTGTTTTGGGTGTTAGCCAACAATACTAATACATAGAATTACATATATAAATACTGGAATATATTTAATAAACACCCAAACCTGAAATAAAAACATTTATGCTCATCACACAAATGCTTGCCCCTGTTGGGAATGAAACCCGAGCCCCATCGATATGTAGTCAGGGTCGCTAACCACTCGACCAAGCAACGGGGTGGACAAAATATTCGACCATCAACCAAAATATTTGAGTGAAAAGAGGGGATAGTCGGAAGACAAAGTTAAATCTAAAAACTAATGATGCCAATCAAAGTAGCACCCCCAATTACCCTAAGAATTAAGAGCTTTTAGGAAAAAAAGATAATCATTAAAAAAGCGTTTCGTTTTTTCACAAACTTCCTTTAACAATTAATTCCAGAAAGGAGTAGAGCGTGGCAATAGTGCCTGGAAAATCGGTTAGTTGTGGATTTCAAGACATCTAGATAATGAGAGTGAAACTTTGGCATTTGGCACAACGTCTGACGATAAAATTAATCTGAACAGTCCATCAGAACACTCTACATAATAGATACTAAAGACAATGCAGAGCAAAACTATTTCCCTGTATAATGCCAAAAAACTGATTAGAAATAGCCTGGTTGTCAACGATTCCAGTCGCTCTATATTGAATATATTTAGAGGAAGCTGATACTGAGGCCATTGCTCAGAGATGAGTGCTAATTCTTGTGAGACTCATAAGGTTAAAAAAACAAGTTTTCGCCGTGTTGGTCCCGACCTCCTTTGTAGAATAGGCCAACTGCCGTTCTGCCAGGCAGGTCGTAAAAGGCGACCGATTGGCTATCGAGTCACTACCATCGTGGCTACTAGGTGGTAGAGTTCTGCATTGTCTCGCCCGGGTGTGGTACCACCGCCTTACCTATTCCTGCCGCAATAGCGTCAGTACTTGTTGCTGTCGTGTTCCGGTTTGGAGGGTAAGGTAGCCGGTAAACTTATGCATGTGGCATTATACCTCGCCACAAGATAGCAACGCACCATTAACATCTTTGGTGTCTATAGGCGATGGTTGACTCTTTCCATCAGGAGACCCATCTGCTTGTTTGCTATCTTATGACATAAAAAAAAAAAAAAAGGGATGTATTTAAAAAATAGTGATCTTGTAAAAACATCCTCACTGAATATTTGTTGAGATTAGAGAGAAAAGAAAAAGAAGAGGAAAGCACAGGACATACTGCTTATTAATATAAAGATACAAAAACCTAAAAATTATAATTTAAACACAGCAAAAATATACCCAACTTCCCTTTTCCTTTATATCTGGAATCCTGCATCAAATCTTTACTAAATTAAAATGGGACTATCTAGAAATTATAATCTTTACAACAAAGAGAATTTTCTAATTAAGCTCTTCGAGTAATTGGTGAACATACATAAAAAAGATTCCAAGGAATTGAGAATCTCCTCTTTTTTGGTAAGTCGGTTGAAGTTAACAACATTGATGGCCGATTTCCGAAACTCAGATTAATTTTAACAAGCAATTAATCTGTGTTCAACATAGTTTTTAGAAGCAAATGATTGTTTTGTACAATGACAGATTAAATGCTTGTTGAAATTTATTTGCATTTTGAAAACTGACCATAAATGAGATAGATACACATTCTATTAATCATGCCTACTTAGTCATAAAAATAGTGATCTTGTAAAAACACACTCAATGAATATAAGTTGAGACTAGAGAGATAAAAACCATATTATAAATATTGGTTGAGAGGTAAACTAAAGATTACAATGTTTTATAATCACATACTAAATTTAACATAATGACCTTCAGGATTGAATGTGAGAATCATAAACAATAGCACATAATATAGATTTGAGGGCATGATGTCACTGCAATGTAATTCTGTAATGAATTAGGCTTGCACTCTAATTGGCATAACCTTGACTCTTGACATACATACAGCATTAAAATTTTGGTTTGATATTACTGTAAGGAAAACGCAAATGAAATATTACAGTACATTATATTAACACATTGTTGCTTTCCAAATATTAATCTATTTATGAAACACGTTCTTAAAAGAAAAGTTAATAAATTTGCAAAGGGGACAAGTGTTTTGAAAAATAAATAATAATTTTGACTATTTTTTAAAACATAGATTTTTGAATGGTATTAAAAAGGGAGACAAAGGATTATCAAAAAATATTGATGACATTAAAATAGATAAAATCCTTATATTCAAAACTTCTCAATTTTTAGTTACTTGGTAGTTTGGTAGTAAACACATAGAGAATAATCTCCCTCAGATAAGTAAACGGTAGATAAATATTTTGCACTGTTAGTCTTGGCAGACTTAGACACAAACAATAAATTATTACAAAAATAATATTATAATATGATTTACTAAAAACTAATAAAGCTGTTTAACTATAAGAAAACTACATTTGACACCAATTTTGTTCTATGATGTTGCAACTTCAACGGCGTAAAAAAAAATGAAAAGAGATGAAAAAAGAAGAATGGATCCCTTTTTTCCTTTATATGGATTCTAATGCTTAAACTTCAATATTTTTGGACCATTCTGTAAGGATTTCAATGAAAAAATGGTATGTAAAAAGAATCTCCATATAGTGACTTGCATATACACCATTAGATAATGAACTCTTGAGGATTAATGGAAAATAATATTTTAAAGCCTAGGAAAAGAGTTCCCCCTTATGTTTTCAGGATCAGATTTAAAAAATGAGCTCAAGTTTGAGGTGCAGGATTAGAGATAAAATAAATTCATATTTATGGCAAATTTTAATGAGAAATTTAATTGTGACCTTGGTTTTGACCTCCACCTCATCTTCAATGAAGCTATACTTCTTTTTATTGAAAATTTAATGTTATGTAATAAACAAGCCATATTTTGAGTCAGTCTCATTTTGGTAAAGATTTACATTGACTTTAAAAATAAAATTTTTGCTTACATACGTCGGGGGGCCCTGTGGCACAGGGCCATGGTGGCCCTGTATAATCGATACAGCAGACACAATTGTAGCTGCGCCACTGGCCACAATACTGTTCCAGTAGCATTTATTGTTTTACTGAGTACTATACTAACCAGAACATAACTGTGACAAGCACCAACACTGATTATGGCACTAATAGTTGAGGTGGTACAGACCTTGGGTTAAATCTCATCAATCATTCTAGAGAAGTGACTCAATAAAATGTGGTCCATATAACAACAGCAACATTGAAAATATGGTCACACACTTGGTTTTATATTCCTACCCAATATGGTATATGAAGACAAGTGTGTATTATAGGTAAGTAATGTTTACTAAGACACATATTATTAAATTTTTTAAAAAAGGATTCAAAAAGACGTTTATACATATATTTTAATAACAAAATACATTACAAAGTTAACTCCAAAAAATAGGCAGAGGTGTACCTTATCAATGATTGTGCCATAATAGGGGAGCCTAAGAGGGGATTTTGGTATTTACTCGAGCGCGTCAGATTAACATAAGAGGGGGTACCTCATATACCGTTAAGGCTCTCCACCAAGTATAAGTCCTTTCTATAGAGGGGGTTACTATGGCAGAAAAAAAAAAACAAAATTAAGATAACTTCGGCTTGTGGAAATTGTCAGATTATACTTTTTTCGTAATTCTACATAATTTCCTTCATAATAAAAGAAAATTCAATCACACTCGAGACTGTCAAGACAACATTTTCTTTGCAACTTTGTGACCCTCCCACTCCCTTACACTTGAATCATCAAATTTTCTAAATTTTAGCTGCCATACTACATACCTACTCCTACCATACTCTAATCTAACGCACTTCAGTGTTTCCATGTCACTGATTTTTTTAAACATTTTTTTATCTGTAGATTTTTCCCCCTCCAATGAAATGAAAAACACCATATAACATTTTATTTTTCCTATAATTTAATCTACAAAATCCAATAGGTCCCTACAATGCTTGAGTAACTACACATTTAGCATCTTGGGCTCCCCTACTATAATTAACAAATAGTACTTTCAACATCAGTTCATAAAAGAACTGAGTCTGAGGTAACAAACATAAAAAAGCCTGAGACATGATGTGTTTTTGAATTGCTAATAAGCCTGTCATGATATGATGTCAAGTATCATGACAGGCTTATTAGCAATTCAAAAACACATATCATGTCTCAGGCTTTTTTATGTTTGTTACCTCAGACTCAGTTCTTTTATGAACTGATGTTGAAAGTTCTTTTCTTGATTGAGAGGTTATACCTACTGTTTGGTCCCATTTTAATCTGGTGAAGACCTGATGTAGGGTTTCAGAGGCATAGGAAATGGGATGTCGGTTGCTTCAAGTATACATACATTTTAAAAATTATTAACAATCAATAAATGTTATTTTCAATAAAGTTTCACATTTAAAAATCGGACTTAGTTTTGACCCAAAAAATTATGGAAAATATACATCTTCCTTAAAAATGCCTGATATCTAGTAAACACCATAAATTGCAATAATAATAGGAATAAATTTTTAGAAGAAAGATACAATTACTAGGGTAAGTGTACTATGGGTTAATCTTTTTTTTTTTATTTATTTTAAGAATCATTAATAATGGTAAAAATGTACAAACCTAGATGTCCATATACAGTTTGAACTGGAATATTAAGCTCTTCCAAAGCATTCTGTTTAAGAATAAGGTTTTCAAGCACTGCATCACCTGGAAAATAAAATACGATCGATCACTACATATCAATTCTGATGGGTATGACATCATAGTGCTATCCAAGACTAACTTACCACCCCATATCCCGAGTTTCAGTTGAGATCTATTTAAATTTTCCACATAATCTCCAAGAAATCTATTTAAAACGTCGACAACAATTGATTCGAATACCATTGTGAGGTTATTTTTATTTAAAAGTTAAAAACACTTCAAATACAACTAAGTCGTAAATATGAGCATTGTCGCGAAATAAATATGATGTGGGTATTAATTATCATCGAACTCTAAACGCACTTTTTATTATTATAATTGCTTGGCGTTGCACAAAATAAATATTTTTTTATACCAAATCAAGTATTATATTCGCAGAACAAAATCTCAGATCAAGAATTAGTCAACAGTCAACACCTATCAATTAACAATTTGCTATCAAGTATCAACACAAGGGCAGACCAGTGTTGTTATACAAATTTAAATTTTGCTCAAAAGTTTTGGATTCACATCAAGGATTTACTATGCGTTCCAACTTTCAACCACAGAACAATATAGGTAGTAGGTACGCTTCCAACTCAGAATCACAGATTAATATATATGTACGAGTACTCAGAATAGGACTGTCGTCTGTTATATATTACGGGAACGTGATTTAATATCACGTCACACGTGGGTTAAGCTACTGTTTAAACTTGTAATTCGTACGTAGAATCCCATCGTGCGAAAAATACAAAGCTACAACATTTGAGCGCCACTGTGCCACCAGCTAGAAGAGAGAATTTGTTTAAGTGAAATTGCATCTTATTTTTAACGTTATTAGGCTTAAGTCTGTCTGTTTTTTTTAACCTGCTTGGGTAATTAAAATAGGTCTTATTTTAAATGGAGTAAGGTTGTAATTTAACTAGGTACTTCACGCCTATATCCCCGAAGGGGTAGACAGAGGTACAACAAGTGCACCCACGATTAGCCGAAGATACTTGGTCCCACAAATGTGATAGGTGGCAAGCCTATCGCCAACCGGGCACTTTCCAATCCCGGGCAACTTTGTGTTTCTCAGAAAACTGAAAAAACACTTTTTTTGTGCCCGACCCGGGAATCGAACCTGGGACCTCATGTGGTCAACGCCAACGCTGGACCGCTAGACTACAGAGGCACAGACGCTAGACCACAGAACTAGGTACTTGAAGTTTATAATGCTCAAATGACGTTGTAAGACGGTGCGAGTCTACAGTCTTATGTTATTTCACTTTACTGATCAGTGATCAGTTATAAGTTTTAATCGCTGCGCACCCATCTGCCGCACGGTTTTGTTGTTATTTTAAACATACCAAGTGATTTATAAATACTTTGGTTCTTGTTTAGCTTATTAGTATCGTATGTAAATGATACTTTTTTAAGTACATTCGCTGTAAAAATATATCAAAGTGTAAATTAATAGTGTATTTTAGTGACTATTATTACGTTTCTCCGGAAATTAATCCTAGGATATCCTCCTCCTCCGGGCTCCTTTGAAGAATAGACCAACTGTTGTTCTGCCAGGCAGGTCGTAAAAGGCGACCGATTGGCTATGCGAGTTACTAACATCGTGGCTACTAGGTGGTAGAGTTCTGCATTGTCTCACCCGGGTCTGGTACCACCGTCTTACCTATTCCTGCTGCAATAGCGTCAGTGCTTGTCGCTGTCGTGTTCCGGTTTGGAGGGTAAGGTAGCCGGTAAACAACGGTATGCATGTGGCAGTAGAACTCACCACAAGATAGCAACGCACCATTAACATCTTTGATGTCTATGTGCAATGGTTGACGCCGTGACGTGACGGTTGACGTTTGTGATGATAGACGCCAAGTGCGGCCGCAGCATTATTACAAAAGACTGGGGACTACTATACATAGGCTGCTAAGCGTCAGCCATCATCATCAAGCGCAACATGTCTGACGTCACAAGCATATCACTTCTTTCGGTTATGTGAGCACATAAGTTTAAAAAAACGCTTTAATTTGGCTAAAGAAATTTAACTTCAACATTAAGACTGAAAATAGACAGTTTAGCACCAAATTGAATTAGAAAAATTCAATCCGATTTGCAATGAAATTGAATTGAGTATATAATAAGAAACTAAACATACTACGTCAGCTCCAGAAATTATGACATTTAAACATATATCGTTGTTCCAAATATCTAGGTCTAGTGGCAATAATTTAATATATGCCATATTTATCGTTCAATTTTGCTGTGCTTGTAAAGGTTTATTTGAATAAAATATTTTTAACTTTGACTTCGGTTTTGAAAACGTTCGGTGGTACTTAAGGCCATGAAATCGTAACAGACAGACAGACAGGCAGACAGGCAGACAGACTTTCATATTCATACTTACTATATTTGATACGTAGTTCACACTATAAGTTTTGCGTAATGTCTACACATAGGAGGGCTTAATGTTATTTTTATTGGTTTCAAGATATGTTAGTTGAAAAAATTCACAAAATACTGTTAACCTTAAGAAATACAACGTTTAAAACACCTGTTCTAACACGTTATTCTTTACCTACCATATAATCACGATCTTTACCTAAAATTGAGGGTAAATTGCATGTTGTCGCCAAGACTGGAAATGTCAAAAAAGAATTGCCAGTTTTTAACTTGACAACGTCAGTTGTCAAGTTAAAACTGTCAATTCTTTTTTAAGCTTATTCTTCTTGGCCCAAGGAAGGCTTCTTGTATACGATAACTGTAATTACTACGAAGCAATATTTGAAAAATAAAAATGTACTTTATTTCGTTACTCATAAATTTGATATTTGTTTCTTACTTAACAGAAGAGAAAAACGTTCTGAGCAAGACAACGACAGGAGTGGATGTTGTCCCTTTCTTGCAATTGCCAGTGTAAATAAAACTATCTGATGGTAGATTTTATGAATTCGGTAATCCTTAAATATCTTTTATTCATACGCGTCGATAAATACATTAGCATAAAATGTATTGTAATTAACACAGTGAGTTCTAAAATGTGCTTATTTGAATTATCACGTAATTAGTAATGCAATGCAAAAAATGTTTCTCAATGTTACTTAGTAGTAATTTGCAAACTACACTTGGCCGCACTTATATAATATGGCGATTGGCGCTTTAATTAGTAGAAAGAGACACACTCCACTCATGTCGTAGTACTCTTCATTTTGAAGCGCGTGTGAAATTCCATTGTAGAATGTAACTTCCTTCTCTTGGCCATAGGCCATAGCCAATGAACATAGATATACATACTCAAAGCCAATAAACATAAAAGTTTTGACTTTATGGTACAATGTTCAATAATTTGTGTTCAATGTTGATTCAATTCTAATATATTTGCCGGTGGATTTTTGCAACGTTTCACTCCTTGGAAGATGAACTATCATCGTGACTACAGGTGGTAGGTTTCCACAACGACTCACCCGGGTATTTGGTACCACCGCCTTTCCTATTACTGCCGCATCTCGTCACACGGATGGCATCGCACCTTTAACATCTTTGGTGTCTATAGAAAATGGTTTCTTTTTCCATCAGGAGAGCCATCTGCTTGTTTTCTATCTTATGAGCCGTTATGATATAAACACAAGTAAGCCACTGATATAAAAAATTCAAGATGCACAGCTTACGTAGTATTGTATACTCTTTGATGCACAGTCCCGAACCAAATTGACACTCAAAACTGTCGCTAATTTGACACAAGTAATTACATATCTGGTAAAAAAAATAATGTTTTTGCATATCCAACCTTAAGTGCAAGATTTATGGTTGTTTTTACAAAGCAATGTACGAAAAGTAATAAAACTGAAAGTATCGTGACTGACACGATTCTATTTGAAATGAGCGCACAATTTAAAATATTGCACTGATTTTTAGAGGACGGTTTTGAGACACTGATTGTGTATTTTGTTTTTTTTGTATCTGCCCTATGTCAACTGGCGTGCAAATGAGGCGTGCGTGGTGCGTGCTGCGTACCACAATATATTTATTATTTATGCTGCGCACTATACTGTGCTAGAAAAAGCATTGACGTGTATAATATTACCACTGGACAGCAAAGAGTATACAATACTACGTAAGATGGACAGGTTATCCCATACAAATGACAGCTAATTTTATATGTCAATTTGAAACGCTGTCGGCGGGGGTACCGAGAACTATTTTTGACGTATGCTGTATATCGTTGCTAGAGGTGGGTTAATACCGATATTTCTCAAGATTAGGTGATACTAATATATTAACTTTGAAATATTATAATGTCTTAACTAATATGTCAGTATTAACTAATATTTCACTGTTATTTGTACCTTATAGTAACCGTAATAAGATCTGATACTGATACGGCAGGAAAATACCTTAACTAATATTTCACTGTAATTTGGACTTTAAAGTAACAGTAATAAGATCTTATACTGATACGGCAGGAAAAAATCTTAACTAATATTTCACTTTAATTTGGACCTTAAAACAACAGTATACTGCAGGAAATACGTCTGTCTCATTCGTACGTACGACGCGGCGTGTCGTGAAAATATTTTAATATTTTCACGAATCCGACGGGCGCCAATCTAGTGAATCCGAACTATTCCGAAGACCGAATGATATTATCCGATTCATTTTGGATCGCCGTTACAGATATTAGGCGAATATGAAATATTAGCATATTACAGTTCGCCGGATTACTAATCCACGAATCCTTTCAATAATATTACTAATATCTTAGCGAATTAGACTTGGGCCTAACCGGTCACTACAGAGAGCGCTCAATTTAGTTCAAAATCCAAGGATGAACTAGTTCGTTCTATTAGTTCATTAGTTCTTTTTTTGAAATAATTTATTAAGAACAATAAATAAAGAAAAAATATAGTTATGATTATTGTAAGTTTTGTTTATTGTTATTTAAAAAATACAAAGTATTACATGAAAATTTTACACGTCCATTTATGTAATATGAGATTTTTTATTTAAATAATGAAAAATAAAATAATTTATATTAATGATTAGTCAACAGCTAGGCTAGTTCCTAGTATAATGTGTAATTATATTAGAATACTTAAAAAGTATGAATTTTTACAATTAAAGTTGACTTTTTTGTTATGACACATAAAATCTTTTATCGAAATAAAAACGAAAAAATAAAATGATTTATATTAATAATTAGTCATAATTAACGTGATATATAATAATAATCAATTATTTGTAACAATAAATGGGAATAGAAGAGATTTTTTTTAATTTTAATTAAACTTATCGTAAAATAAGACATAAATAGTATTACTATTCTGTTTGATAATTAGCCAGCAATACTTCAGTTGACGATTGTTATGATTTCATATGATTTGATAAAATTTTAACCATGGGGATTTGAAGTTGTTTAGTATCGATATCGATTATCGAAATATCAAGGCGCGCACATACTATTGGTCACATAGTGCCACTGTTTAGTAAAGTAGACGCTAACAGAAATATAAAAAGAACTAAGAGCGGGATTTTCGATGAACTAGTTCGCATAGTTCACCTAAAGAGCGCTCTTCCCACCTAGGTCGCTCGCGAACTACCCAAGACTATAGCGAATACTAATATATCAGTCACACTATTAATCGTTGCCATGGTAGTCAAAATATTATGAGGCAATTATGCATTTTGATTAATTTGTTAATGTTTTAGTGAATTTCTAAGCTTATATTTGGTGTACTCAGAAGTTTTGCGACATTAGGAAATGCGTATATTGTATATGTATAAACTATCCTACCTAAAGGAGTGTAAAACTTCGTTTTACAGGTACGTGCATGTAGTCACTGTTTTTAATCAAAAATTGAATAACATGGTCTTTAAAACAACTTATTTTTACGAGAAACTCTTAATACAATATTACATTAATAACAGGGATATTGATTTTCGGCAGAATTAATGATGTTTATTTAATTTTGTTTCGCTTAGAATTAACTAGTGATATCAACAGGTCATATCGATAATTTCAATATCGATATTCTACTATAGTAATCAAATTCAGTTTTCGTTTTCAGTTTTAGTTGCATATTAAAGTCACTTTATAGTCGTCTTATTTCTTTTGCATTTTAATTAAATATGCCTCACTTATAGGAAAAGTTTTGTTCATGTAGCGAAGTATGATTTTAATTACATTTTATTTTTGCAGATTTTCAGTCGATTTAATGGAACAAATGTATGACTACAACAATGAAAGCTGATAATTGGACTCCAACAGAAATTTGTAAACAACTTAATTTTTTAAAGAAACATGAAAGGAGTATTTGCGCTATCGTAGTACAATATAAGAAATAAGAACAAATTAATGCAACCTCCGGTCAACCTTAGGCTAACATTGTCTATCAAAAATAAGATAAACGAGTCATTTGTTGGACTTTCGGTATACTATTACAATCAAATTTTCGAAGAAATTTTACATTATAAAATTAAATGTGTGAAATATTCGGTGTTTTTATTATTTTCACAGTTTACTTAATATAGTCTATCTCAATGCCAAACTTCATCTAAATCTGTTAAAGCGATATTGCGTGAAGGAAAGGCAAACAAATATTGGTGTTATAATATTACTAGTGACCCTTTCCTGCACAATTTTCTCTACTTTACGTGTTATTAGAATATATTTTAACAATTTTTCTTTAACATATATAATAACCAAACATGCATATGTCTCACCTGATAGAGAAACCACAGCCTATAGACAAAAAAATGTTAATGGCACGTTGCTATTTGTACTTATCCTTCAAACTGGAACACGATAATGACGGAATCGACGTTATTGCGGTAGGAATAGGTAAGGCGATGTTACCAAATACCTGAAGTGAGACGTTGCGGAACTCTTATCACCTAGTAGTAACGATGGTAGTGACATGTAATAGTCAACCGGTCACTTTACGACCTGCCTGGTAGAACGGCAGTTGGTCTATTCTTCAATGGAATTCCGACTCCCGACCAACACGGAGAAATCTTCATATATGAATCACTATATTTCTTATTATATATATATATATATATATATATATATATATATATATATATATATATATATATTCATTTTAGTATTTTCATGACCACAGCCCACCTATGAAATGAAATGAAATGAAAAATATTTATTTGCAAGAATATGGGTGTCACAAGTTATTAAAATAAGTTAAATTACCATCATATTCTACCATAATATGGCGTGCAAACATTTTAATTTAGGTCGATTTCTTTATAATTACTACCGGATCGGAACGCGGCCACACACTGAGAAGATCCGGCGGAAGAAACTCAGCGGGCTTCTTTTTTTCTATTTCACGTATTACAATTGTATGTATTACAATTTACTAGAATTATTTCACATCAAAAGTTGTTTTTATAATTTACAAAATATGATCTTATGCTCAATCCAAATTTTTACAATTTACAAAAAATTTACCATTTTACAAAATTTGCCGTTCAGTTTTTATTACATTTAAATTTCAAGGTAAATTGTACAAGCTTATATTTCTGTTTATTAACATTTAATCTTATCTGCTAAAAATTCTCTAATATCATAGTATGTTTTATTTAACAGTAAATCAAACAATTTTTTGCGAAATTTATTTATAGGTAATAATTTTAGACTATCAGGAATATGATTGTATATATTAATTGCCATACAATATGCATTTTTTTTATAGATATTTAGTCTTTGGCTTGGCACATGTAGCTTCTCACTGTTTCTAAAATATGAGTTCCCTAATACTTGAGCATTTGTTTTAAACAAATGTTGATGTTTTTTTACAAATACGCATACCGACAGTATGTAAAGACAAGGTAAAGGTAGTATTTTAAGAGTTTTAAAAAGGGGTTTACATGAATGTAGTTGATTAACATTACATATTGCACGTATACATTTCTTTTGAATTCTGAAAATCCTAATTAAATCAACTGAGTTTCCCCAAATAGAGATTCCATATTGCAATACAGATGAGACATATCCGTGATATGCCAGCAATGCAGCATTTAAGTTGGCTACTTCTCTTATTCTTCTCAAAACATAGATAAATCTGTCAATTTTTTTGCAAAGAGAATCAATGTGCGCTTTCCAATTGCAATGGTTGTCAATAAATATTCCTAGAAATTTAGTGTATTCAGTATTTTCTATATTTATATTGTTAAATAATATATTTGATTTTTGAACTTTATTGCTATAACATGTTTGAAATTCAACTATCTTTGTTTTAGTCAAGTTAATTTTTAAATTATTACTTTTTAACCATTCTGAAACTTTAAGTAAGGTTTCAGTTGTTTCTTTTAGTAGATGATTTTTATTTTTACATTTAATGAGGAGTGTAGTGTCATCTGCAAATAAGAATGACTCATGTTGCATAGTCTCTGGAAGATCATTAATGTAAATTAAAAAGAGCAAGGGTCCTAAAACACTTCCCTGTGGTATTTCACAGTCACTACAACTATAACTTGAAGTATATATTTTTTTATGTGTCCCAGAAATTTTTGAAATTTCTACACACTGTTTCCTATTGTCTAAATAACTTTGTATCCACTCTAATGATTTCCCTCTTATACCATATTTTTCAAGTTTTGCCAACAGAATTCTATGAGAAACAAAGTCGAATGCCTTACTCATGTCTAAGAATACACAAAGTGGATAACTTTTTGTATTTAGGCATTCCGTTATACTCTTTACCAGTTCAAAGCATGCTAAGGTTGTCGACCTACCTTTTCTAAATCCATATTGATTATTTTTTAATATATTACATTTCAGTAAGTAATTATGAAGTCTATCATACATAACTTTTTCAAAAATTTTTGAGAGAATCGGAATTAGTGTAATGGGTCTATAGTTATTCATATCGCAAGGATCACCTTTTTTAAGTATTGGTCTAACTATAGACTTTTTTAGTCGTTGTGGGAACTTCCCTTCTAAAAATGTCAAATTAATAATATGACTGAGCGGCTTTGATATTACAGCAGCAACATTTTTGAGTAGTTCTGTACTAATATTATCATAACCAGTTGCACTTGTATTTTTTAAGGAGTTTATGATCTTAAATACTTCATGCTCATCTACTGGTGTAAGAAACATAGTTTTACTGCTATTAGGTAACCCAAGTATTTTTGAAGTGTTTGTGAATTTGTCATTGTTAATACTTGTTTTTGATTGGTTTATAAAAAAATCATTAAATAGGTTACAAATTGATTGGGATTTTGTATACTCTGTATTGTTCACTCTAATTTTCTCAATTTCTTGTATATTTGTTTTATTCTGGAATGTGTTTTTAATTAAATCCCACGAAGCTTTGCATTTATTGGAAGATTTTTCAATAAATTTCAGAGATGATTGCCTTTGTGATTCTAGTATTCATTTTGATAAAATTCTTTTGTAACGCAAGTAATTATTTTTATTTTCATTCTTATTAGATTTACCAAACCGATAATTTAAATATAGCTGGCGTTTGACTTTACAACATTTAAGAAGTCCTTTTGACAGCCATTTATTTTTAATTGGTTTATTTGATACCTTAGTACGAATTTTTGGAAAGCATAGCTCAAAAAACAATAAGAATATGTCGTGGAAATTATTAAATGCCTCTTCACAATTTGAACTTGCAAGAACTTCATTAAAACTTAAGGATGATAGACATTCAAAAAACTTTTTCTTATTTTCTTGACTAAAAAGTTGTTTTGTTTCAAACCAAAAAGCTCGTTTTGGTTTAAAGTTTGAGATGGACTACCTAGCTGTCTAGCTAGCTAGTGTGATGGACCTAGCTGTAAATATTAAACGATCGATAAACTTATCGAAGATGTCGATATGTGGAAATCACTAATTTTAATTCCATGGACGCACGCATCGGTCTACAGCGCCAAAATGGCGATATTCAAATAGGCACAAAAATTCTTTGACAGCAGCAAGTCCAGTGGTAATATTATACACGTCAATGCCCAATATGTACAGTGATTTATTGGCTCAATATGTAATGTTACAGCGGTCATTTGAAAGCAGCTAGAAACGTCCACAGATCAGTAAATTGTAGCAAGCTAGAAACGTCTCGTAAGCGACGTCATCTATTAAACAGATGAGTACAGTCCGCGCGCGGGCTCCGAGAAATTTTGCGGAATGTTGACGTGCAGTGAATTAGTCGATATTACACAGAACAACCCCTCCCTACCTCAGTCCCCGATTCCTCGGAGCTCGCGCACGGACATTGTATATTATATTAGGTGGGTCATTATATATTACGATAAAATTTTGCTTGTGAAGGGTTAGGATCTTCAATAGTTTTACTTATATATGTTTTTGAAAATCAAGATCAAAACCACTTTAAATAAATTATTAAAAAAAACATTATTTTAAGACAACTCTGGCGCTGCTGACTCATATCGCTGGAGCACAGCGATACAGGGTCACGTCATAACTGTGGAGGTCGATGAGGTCACTCTTGTGACGTGAAAAGTAGATCTTCCCAGCCAGGCAAGGTGTACTGCCTGCGGACCGAAGTACATCTCGCTGGAGCTTACCGATACAACTTGCGTGTCAACTATTGTTATAGTCACGTCATAGCTGTGGAGGTCGATGACGTCACACTTGTGACGTGAAAATTCTTCCCAGCTAGGCAAGGTGTACCTACTGAGGACCGAAATACATCTGGAAGCGCTGAAACTTGTATATAGTTTATACTTTTGCCGTCGGTACTTGGTGAAACTCCATTTTTAATTATGTACACTTGTACTGTTTAACAAAACACTTTTTAATCAATTTACATATATCAACAACCGGTTTCGGATTTTCGCGGCATTTTTAGGGCTACTTTTAAAGAACAGTTTTTGTAACAATCTCGTAGCCCTGAAGATGCCGTAAAAAGCGAAACCGGTTACCGATATATGCACATCGATTAAAAATTGTTTTGTGAAACACGTGTACATAATTGTATAATATAGTGATACAAGACAAATACTTGTAGTATCGCAATTAAAGATTGTAATTTTTTCTTGTAGTGTTGTAGATTTCTTGATCGCTACATACCCAAAAACGGAATTTCTATCTCACTCGTATAGGGTACAACAGCCGAACTATAGTCAGATTGTATAACGTAAGGTATTGACGATTTTATTTCTCCAAGAAATCTAAATATTATGTTTTTATTATATCATATTTATTTCTTACTAGCTGACCCGGCAAACGTTGTTCTGCATTTTAAGTACCTGCTCTTATTTTTTCTATATTTTCTCACCTTTTAAACCTTCCCTGGACTTCAACAATTAATTCAAAACCAAAATTAGCTAAATCGGTTCAGCCGTTCTCAGTTTTAGCGAGACTAACGAACAACTAAGGGCGTCGCCAGCCGATGGCCCAGAGAGGGGCAAGTTGACTTTATCTACTACAATTCATACTTTTTTCATTCTCCATGAATGAGAAAAGTAGGTATGAATTGTAGGTAAAGTCGACAGCATATGAAGCTTTTCACTTGTACTACTCGCCTTACGTCTACGGTGATTGTAACAACAGTACCTTGCCGGCGTAGTTGAGCGTACGGAATATTAGAAATGGAATTGGTGAATTCATTCGAGTTTCAACCTACGGGATTGATCGATCAAGCAAGTCAACTCAAAGACTTAGGACTTTGGTTGCATTACCTTTGGGCAACTTTTTTAGAATCTCTAGGGGGGCAGCTGCCCCTTCCTGCCCCCCGTGGCAACGCTCTTGCAAACAGCAATTGATTTATATATATATATATATATATATATATATATATATATATATATATATATATATATATATATATCAATCCCTATTTTCCTTGGTCACGACATCACGCCTGAATGGCTGTACCAATTTCGGTAATTTTTTTGTTGTGTTTGTAATTGTAAGGAGAAGGTTCTTGTAAAAGAAAATATTAAGAAAATTGCGCGGAAAATTAGAAAATTTAAGAACACTTAAACCACCACCATATAAAGTTTAATGCCATTTTGGCTGCGTGGAAGGACAATTCCGTAGACTTATATAAATTACGGGTCACAAAATTGTTTAGGACTAGCTGTCCCGGGCCAGCTTTGCCCGCGAAGAAATTAACATGTCATCGACACGTCATATGACCGCCCCGTTGGTCGAGTGGTTAGAGACCCTGACTACGCAATCAACGAGGCTCGGGTTCGATCCCCGACGGGGACAAGCATTTGTGTGATGAGCATAAATGTTTGTATTTCCGGGTTTGGGTGTTTATTATATATATTCTAGTATTTATATATGTATTTCTATGTATTAGTATCGTTGACTAACATCCATAACACAAGCAAATAATTTGCTTACTTTGGGGTTAGATCAGTAAGTGTAATTTGTCCCGTGAATTATTATTATCGATATAATTTTTATTCCCCATTTCAACTATATGGAGGTTATTATTTGAAAAAAAAAGAAGTATCTTCACGCCCGTATCCCCGAAGGGGTAGGCAGAGGTACAACAAGTGCACCCACGATTAGCCGAAGATACTTGGTCCCACAAATGTGATAGGTGGCAAGCCTATCGCCAAACCGGGCACTTTCCAATCCCGGGAAACTTTGTCCGGTTTATCAGAAAACTGAAAAAACACTTTTTTTTTAAGTGCCCGACCCGGGACATCATGTGGTCAACGCCAACGCTGGACCACTAGACCACAGAGTCGATAAAAAGTTGAAAAAAGGCTATATTTAACCCAGGATAACTATCCATGCTCCATCCATGCCAAATTTTAATCAAAATCGGTTCAGCGGTAAAGCCGTGAACAGACAGACAGATTTTCGTATATATACCTAATAATTATATAGTATTATAGTATGAATGTTTCACAGCTGCTAAGCGTCCCATGATAATTCACTTATTTTTAGGTAGGTACTATAATGTAAGACTTTAATATTAAAAATAGGAAAAATATTATCTTTATATACCTTTCTATTAAGTAATTAACATGTCAGAATAACACATAGTCCTATTAATGTAATCTATATATTAATACGTAAAGAAAAAACTTTGGACCCCTTTTTAAGACAACTGCGCGAATGATGGAGTATGAAATTTAGCAAAGTTCACATTGCGGAGGACTGCAAAACCTAATAGTTTCAAATACAATGCATTAGAAATATATTAAATTAGTAAAAATAAACATTATACACACTATTCTTTGACATACAAGATATTATAATAAGTATAATATTCACGGGACAAATTACACTAGGTAATTACTGATGTAACCCCAAAGTAATCAAATTGTTTGCTTGTGTGATGTGTGTTAGTCAACGATACTAATACATAGAAATACATATATAAATACAGGAATATATTTAATAAACACCCAAACCCGGATATAAAAACATTTATGCTCATCACGCAAATGCTTGTCCCCGTCGGGGATCGAATCCTAGCTACGTCGATTGCGTAGTCAGGGTCAGTACGGTTAAAGTTGGTTGTCTGACCTAAAAGAGATTTTATTGGTTAGTCTGTGGTCGAGTTTTAGCCACAGGCGATCGTTAGTAAACATAATAATATAAAGCATTATTCATGTCTAAAGGGAATAGTGATATTTTTCTAGAATACCATCTGCTAGTTTGCTATCATATAAAATTTTAAAAAGAATTAAGTAGAAACATGAAACATAGAACAAGCGGAATTGGCAAGTACAAACATTTGTATCAGGACCGCGATCGCCACACTCACACATAAAATAAGCATTATTGCATATAAACTACTAATGCAAACATTGTTTCATTGGTCGTTTTCATTTTAAACAACAATAATCCGAAACACACAAACAGAACATTTAAAAATATACCAAACTGCGTTACAATAAATTTTATTTTGCTACAAAAAAAAAGAGTATTTACGTCCTTTTGTAGTCTATTGAAAATAGACTCATCTATTTGTACAATAGTGAAACTATAATCTTAATAGTTTCGCTATTCTACAATAGATGGCAGTATCAATTTTTCCATAGTTTTCAGTTGGTCATATTTGAGTAGAGAACTTTCTAGACCGATATACGTAATGACTGTCATTACGTATATCTTTCTAGAAAAATTAGGTCAACCTAAAATGAACTTTATATGTAAGGTGTACGGCTGATTTTAGCTTAACTTTCTATTATATTATTAGAGATTATATTAAATCAGGAATTTAATTAAAATAAAATGAAAATTGTACTTTCGGATGATATGAAATATCTCCATTTTTAATCATCTGTATTCTACTATCATTTCTGCATTCAAGGATGGCACAATACGGCATAATTCAGTGTATAATAGATTTTCGCACGACGACTATCTCCTAATGATATGGTAAGTATCACTAAGGCAATTTAGAGTAACAGCGCATAATAGTGATGCACGCGGCACGCCCACTCTTCACTTCCACTTGTTCTATGTTCCATGAGTAGAAATAAATAATCAATTTTCAAAGTAGCATATTTATTTATTAGTTTAGGCAAATAACATCTATATTTGACATTTATAATCCGTATGAATCACATGGAATGTGTCTAAACAAATTGAAAGTACATATATATGAATTAATGCAAAATAAATCACATTAACTATTTTTAGCTTATTTTTAAATTTTGCACAAAGCCGAGACGCAAGCACAGGACTTAATAAGCACTATAAGTTAAAGAGCGTACAGAAGACGAATATTATATATAAGTTATATTTAGGTAATCAAAACTAAAAATCATCACCAGCAACAATAAAGCAATGAGTTTGCCTCGACAAATTGAACGCATAAAAACATTATAAAGAACACGGGCGAGACTTCAAAGTCCAAAGTCCATACATCGTTTACTTTAGTATTACCTTAAAAATTTATATATTCTGTAAGATTCGATATAAACTTCTTAACATATCCGCATTTAATATATATTTTTTAAGCTTGAAGAATAAGTAAGATAAAGTTGGAATTTAGGTTAGTTGAACGTATACGTTTAGATCTCTACTTAGTAGTCTGTGGTTAAGATTTATTTTGTCGAGGTAAAGAATTTAGCAAACAGTACTTAATGTGTCAATATCATTATAAATCATTAAACAAATATCAATTAATTCTTATACAATGTACACTATTTTCAATTAACCAATAGTATTTTACAACATTCACGTTCTTTCTATTTTCAAATAAACTATTTTGCCTTTGTATGCTTTGTATACAAATATAATTATTAGAGTAAAATGTTGATTAACCCAATCTATTACCAGAGATTATTTAGCTATTACCAGAGGACTTTAAGACAAGGATGTCATTAATTACTGTAAAAAAAAGAAATTAGCTATTTTTAATTGATACTTATAATGAAACTGATGATATATAAACTTATTGATGTTTTATTGTAAATGAAATTAAAGTTTTCTAGAATGGTAATGGTAGATGGTCAAAATTTTCATATTTTTTTATAGTTAGTAATTAGATATATTTTATTTTATTAATTTAAAAAACGTAGAAAATGATTCCAGTTGATCTAGTATTTGTCACTACAAAAAACACGCAAAAGATGTTCAAACTCAAAATCTCCTGTGTTCTTTCATAAATTGAGACATAAAAAAGCAAAGCATAGAGAATATTTCTCTATAAACATAAATATTTTACACTTTATTTCTTATCCTAATATATAAGTCCAATCAATTTTTTACTTATTGTGTTATGTCCTGTATAAGGTGGCAAGAGCTTACTAAACCATAGGTATAAGAAAGCTCTGAACAGCAATACACTACAAAATATTCATATGTGATTTGAAATGAAACATACATCTTACTAAGGCGATTTTTTTATTATATTCAGTATTAATGCTGCATTGTATATCATTTAATATTTATAAAGCAACTTTTGAAATACGGCAAGCACATAATAATAGCATTTTTTAAAATAAAAGCACCAGTTTTATAAAAATACTCGGGATTATTAAATTCTAAATTAAGTTGCAACAGCTTATGTATCTCGTGTATAAAAATAATGTTTTTTTTACATATAAGTGACCGAGTTATAGATAAACTTGACATAATCAACACGGGACAAAATATACGTAGTAGTCACAGGTACATTTTACATATTTATGAGCACTATGGATTTTTTATTTAATTGAATATTTCCATATTTCTTCAAAAAACTGACTAAATTAAAACTAGTATTAATCAGAAATAACGATAACAGACATTTAACTATGTCATCATATTGTATGACAATTTCGTTTGACAGATATTTAGGATGAAACTATTGTTATTTTATTGTGTTTTTTATTAAAACTATCTAAGTGTATATAGATAGTCAACGAAATCATTTGTTTTAAAATGAAATTACTTGTTAATTTAATTTTAAACTTATTAACAAAAACCCATTTTTGGCACCATTTATTACTAGATAAAATCAAAATATTTACCAATTAAACATCGTAAATAAAAAATATTTAATGAAACTACATCAACGCGTGAACGATGTCCTCACAGTCGAGAAACAAATAGTACGTATCTTATACAATATACACAGTTATGTATAAATTACACAGTTAACTTATTCCAAAATTATATTATCTTCAGACCTATACAATATTGTTTACTCATGTTGATATATGATATGGCAAAATTTTATTAAAATTGAACATCTATAATTTAAAAAACTTTGAAAACGACAAGGAAAAATGTGGCGTAGCACAACACTACGTGTTACGTACAGTCCAGGCGCACGCGGGGTGAAGACGGTGGGCGGCGCGGAACTTGCCCCCAGTCGACGGCTGGAGTCATGTTTTTTGCGACGAAACTAAGGTCGTGGCGCACGGAAGTGAGGGACATGCGGATAGCGTCGATCGAGATCTGTATCGTCCAGACTCCACTGGAGACTCCAATGGAGTTTGGACAGCAGACTCCAGTGGAGACTCGATCTTGATCGACGCTATCCGCATGTCCCTCGCTTCCGTGCGCCACAATCTTAGTTACGTCGCAAAAACCATAATTTCATAATAAAGCGACTTTAATCCAAATTGTATTAAATATCTCTTCTTTATCTCAACATCACTCCACCATAAAAAATATCCACACAAGTCGATCGATCATATAGCAAAGAAGAATTTCGACACGTCGAGCCTGTCGACACTAGCTCAGCGGTAGAGCGTCGTGGCTTTAGGGTGACAGCCCCAGGTTTAAATCTTGCATATCGATATTTTTTTGTTGTTTTTTAAGTTTTTCAAGTTTTCCCAAGCACGGGGTGAGTGCTATAACACAAAAATAAGCTACGATGTATATTAAACTAGCTGCAGCGTGCAGCCCGCTGCATTATAAAAGTTTTTGGCGAATCCCGCGGGATCGCTTAATTTTTCCGGGATAAAAAGTAGCCTATGTGCTATTCCAAGTCATCATCTACCTGTGTGCCAAATTTTATTCAAATCAATTAAGTAGTTTTTGCGTGATTGAGTAACAAACATCCAAACTTTCGCATTTGTAATATTATAATATAGATAAATTGCTAATAACATACATAACTAAGGATTGTTTCATCCATATTGCTCGTGCTTAAATATGAAGGGCAAATTTAAACTTTATTTTTTTACTTCGTAGAGCAATGAACACCTGTCCATGTTATACAATGTATTAAAAAACCCTAAAAAGGTGAAATCAACTAAATTTGCTACAGTTCGCAGACAATAGCAAATTTAATTGATTTCACCTTTTTAATAATGGATTTCCGCATAGTAACGTCTGAATCAATAAAATATCTTAAAAAACCCTGTCGGATCTGCAAAGGATTTGATTGGTAACATAATACAATCATATATATATATGTATGTATTTGCTACTATTTTGCGAATGTAGACAGATAAAATTTTTGTCGATCAATTGATCTTAAATTAAATTTCGAATATTAAGTCGTGGAATGACTACGATTTAAAAACGTCCATTTCACTTACAAAACCGCATAATCTAATGTTACATTTAAGAGACGATGTCATCGACATACTTATATGGTCAGACAGGATTTTTTAACACGCTGTATATAACCATTATTTTATTGCTCACTTTTTAAATATTTTTTTATAAAATTAAAGAAAAATACTAAGAATTAAAATATAGTATAATGAGTAGAATTATTTTTTTCTTATCGAGGTGTGGGTTTTTATTAAAATTATGTCATAAAAATGTAGCAAAATATTATAAACTAAGTGTTATTATGGTTTAGTGGCTTCCATTATTCAAAATGTTGAATATTGGAAGCCACTAAACCACAATAACCATATATTATTACATCCGGATGTGATCTATGTAAACATAATAAAACTCGCTATACATCATCCATTTCTAATCAGTCATCTTGTAAGAATCTGAAAATGTGTGTGTTTATTTTGGCTACATTTAAAGTACATATTTGACAATAGCAGTTTCTTTTTTACGGAGTAGTAACGATTTTTTGTCATTGCATCGTCTTTACAAATACAAGTTGTGATAATAATTTATCATTTTCACATTCTTACTTCTAAGAAAAACTCAATCCTGTAAAATAAATTAGCCGTACCATGTACCTAGTTTTTATCAGGTGTCAAACTCATTAGACTCATACTTCTTTATATTTTTCTTTATACCATAAGATAGTAAACAAGCAGACGAGTCTCCTGATGGAAAGAGTCAACCATCGCCTATAGACACCAAAGATGTTAAATAATGCGTTTATATCTTGTGACACTAAGGTCTAATGCCACATGCACAAGTTTACCGACTACCTTACCCTCCAAACCGGAACACGACAGTGCCAAGCACTAACGTTATTGCGGCAGGAATAGGTAAAGCATTGGTACCAGACCTGGATGAGACAATGCAGAACTCTACTACCTAGTAGCTACGATGATAGTGAGTCGCATAGCTAATCGGTCGTCTTTAACGACCTGCCTGGTAGAACGGCTGTTGACCTATACTTAAAAGTAGCCCAGACCTACACCAATAGCTTCTGATGGGCGTAATACTGACTTATTTTCATTATTTTGTGTGAGAATGTTGACCAGAGTTAGATTTATACACTGTATGGTACACATACTTTGACTTAATAACCATACGCATTAGCCGCATAACTTCAGAAAGGGTCACTTTCGAAACACCTTTAAAAAATTTTGAATGAATTACCGATACTAACCTAATTATGTAAATATTGTAAGTAACGTGGTAGCTCGTGGCAAAAAAGATATAACGGCGATAAAAAATATTAGTCTTATTTAGTCAGATAGGTCTCAAGACAAAAAAAATCTTTTTAATTAATTTATAAGGGCCATACATAAATTACGTCACACAAATTTTAGGGTTTTGGACCCTTCCTCTCCTCACAGGTTGTCACACTAATCGCGAAATCCCCCACCCTTGGTGTGAAGTCACATATTTTTCATTTTTATAATTTAAAAATAGTTAAAATTGCAGTTATTTCCAATTTGCATTCGCTTATGACTTAAACCTATATAAGGCTTATATAAATATAGATCGAGATATATTTTTAAGTTTTTGGTTTACATATAAATTTTGCATTTTAGGTTTTAACATGTCACTAAGCTTATGACCGCCATCCCCCCTTCTCAGCCAATATCATATTTCATTGACCCCCCCCCCCATCCCTTCAACGTGTGACATAATTTATAGTTGGCCCCTTGGGCCTATTAACATTCTTGAGTTTGGATCAAAAATATCGGTGATTAATTTATATACATTCATAAGCTTTTCGTCACCAAAAAACTAAATTGACCCTGATCACAGAGCTAAGAAACATCCAAACTGGAAAAGTTAAATAAGATTCAATTTTAATGTTTTACGCGCTTTTTAACGCAATACGGAAAACCGATTACTGACATTTAAGTTGTCAAGCGACTTAATCAATCTATGATAATGACCCAAATATTTTTATTTAGGACAATTTAGACGAATACAATTTTTTTTTTATATCATAAGATAACAAACAAGCAGATGGGTCTCCTGATGGAAAGAGTCAACCATCGCCTATAGACACCAAAGGTGTTAATGGTGCGTTGCTATCAAATTACCGCTATATGATAACTATTTATACTGACCAGAAAAGATGATCTGAACAAACATGTTTACTGAAATTTAAGTTATAATATTATTTAAATCTTAAAGTTTATTAGATCTGTTCTTGATACACAGTAAGGTAAAAACTATTGAATTGATTTGAATCAGAATAACACATATATACAATTACTGAATAATTGTTTTTGGTGTTTTTAAGTTTTGACTTGCAAATGAAGTCGTGGGTGTGCTAGCAAAACATAATCGCAGACAAAACTACATAAACTCGAGCTTTAAAAACTAGAGAATATACGTCAAAACACGTTCATGTTAATTAAGTTTTTAATTAGATCCCACTTTCAAAATCCCTGGAAGATTAAAATATATTTTTTGTGTTAACTTTAGCAAATACTTAGCGAACAAGATTGTTTCACAAAACTAAAATAAACAAAAAAAAAAACGCTTAAGACTTAAACCTTTAATTCTTACATGTTATATCATAAACGAGAAATTGAGTTTGTGTTATTTCGTGGCGAAGTGGATCTAAATTGCTAGAAAATGTCCTTACAACACCGTTGCACAACAATAGGCTCGTATCTAATGAATTATAATGTGCGTTTTACGGATCAGTGAAATCTATTTCACCCATCAGTTTAAATCTTAATTATCTGAGAAAAACAAATTTTTAAATGAACAAAACTAACAATTTCGCAAGTAGATATTATACGAAAATTACTTCACGTCAAACTGTACGATGTAATTTTCATTTTCTTTACTCTGCCACGTTTTAGAGACTAAAGAATATCACAAATTTTTGATTTAAAAAAGTATTTGCACACCCATATCCCTGAAGCAGTAGGCAGAGGTACAACCAGTGCATCCAGGATTGGCTGAAGATACTTAGTCTCACAATGTGATAGGTGGCCAGCCTATCGACAACAGGGCACTTATTAAATCCCAGGCAACGTTGTTTTTGTGAGAAAACTGAAGAAACACATTTTTTGATTTTAACCTTATAATATACTAAAAAATGAAAGAAATAGAGTATTTTTCTTGATATAGTTTCAGAGACATTTAAGTGTTTAGCTAGGCATGTGACTTTTATTTTCCACTAGCTGACCCGGCAAACGTTGTTCTGCCTTTTTAACTACTCTTATTTTTTTTCTATATTTTCTCACCTTTTAAACCTTCCCTGGACTTCAACAATCAATTCAAAACCAAAATTAGCGAAATCGGTTCAGCCGTTCTCGAGTTTTAGCGAGACTAACGAACAGCAATTGATTAATTTATATATATATATATATATATATATATATATATATATATATATATATATATATATATATATATATATATATATATATATAAGATTATTGCAAAAACATTTTAAATATTTTGCTAAATCACATGAGCTATTGTATCCATATTTTTACACAAATTTTAAAATTAAAATAACAACAAAATTATAAAAACTTAAGTAGAAAAGTAAAATGTTACTTACAGTCTATATTATGCTGTCAATGTATCATATTATATGTTAGGAAACACTTCGCTAAATATCAATTACTCTTACAATATTAATCACTTATACCTATAAGCAATAAAATTTTAAACACGTTTGTTTCATACCTTTTATGTATTCATATAAATCACTCTCACAAGCACCGGAAGTTCAACAATACGTTGGTAATTAATTCTTAAATCTATTTTACTAAAAACGTAATATAGCAGCAATATCGAAATTACGTTAGCAATAAGGTACAGAAAACTATAAATCACCATTCGCATTTCAGCGACAATTACACTGGCGCAATAGAAATGTTTGCTATATTATCAGAGTAAATATATTTCATTGTTTTATTACAGTACCACGACGCAAACTGCGTATGCCGTATTCACAAAATTGCGTAACAAATTTTGTTTCATTTATATTTTTACTATTATATGTTTTTTGTAATTTTCCATTTTAAACAGATTTCGACTAATAAAACTTGCATAAAAATGACATTTTATTCATGTTTGTGCTAATTTGTATATTATGTTTGTGCAAATGTAGTTTCTAGCAATTCACGAAAAAAACGTATATAATTGTTTAAATTTTGCTTTTACGCCCATTAAAAGTATTTTTTCTATCCACGGGAACTTTTTTGTTTTTTTATAAGTACTCGCAAAATTTCATGATGATTAGTGAAGTAGTAAAGTGAAGAAGTAAGATGTAAAAGTGTAACCAATTAACAAACTCACTTTCAAATTTACGATACTAATTATTCATCAGACTGAATACGTAGGCGCGACTATAATAAGCGTTAGCCAGTGAAAAATTTAATCTAAACTCAAATCGTTCTAAAATCAAATCTCGCTTTAATCTTGTTTTAAAACTGTGTAAAATTAAATAATAGGAAAAATAAAAGGTTTAGCTGGCAATTAACCATATATATATCAAATTTAATTGCCAGCTAAAATTTAGAAAATCTGACGATTCAAGTATAGCGTAATGGAGTGGAGGATCACAAAGTTGCAAAGAAAAGATTTTGACATTCTTGAGCGCGTCTGAATTTTTTTTATTATATAGGAAATGATATAAGAATAACTAAAAAAAATATAAACTGACAATTTCCACAAGCCGAAGTTATCGGAATTTTATTTTTTTTTGCCTTAGTTACCTGCCTCTATATAAAGGCCTTATATGTGGTGGAGAACCTCAACAGTATGCGAGGTACCACCTATGTTAATCTGACGTGCTTGATTAAATGTCAAAATCCCTTCTTTGGCTCCACTATTACTAGAATCATGAATTAAAATACGCGCCTAGTGTAAAAAAAGGATGAACTACTTTTTGACAATTGGGATGTAGCTCTCCTAGTATTAGTACTGAAGGTTTACCTACTGGCTAAGAATATAATAATGAGCCATGTGTGAAACATGATGTTAACATGCATGTACAATCGGCCGCCGTGTTGACGCTTAGTTGTACTGTTGATTATTTTATTAATTTACTCTGATAATATAGAAAATATTACTAACGTGCGAGTCTAACCCTAAGTCATCCGAGCTCAGAGGCGTTCTAAGAATAAGTAAGATTCACTTAGTCTAGACTATTTACATATTTGCTGTCGGTAAGCTTTTAGTTTTACTTGCGGCTAGTTTAGATGAATACCACCGTCTTACATTTTGCAAATTTCTATAAGAATCTATCGAGGTTGTAATTCTAATAAAGTAAATACTTTGAAGGGTATAACATCTCACTAAAGACATACCGAGACATGCCTCAAATACCTAAATAGAAACCTACTTTCAGTCAGTCTCAATGATATCCCACACAACAATAGTAATTATGGAGATACAGATACATATTTTATAAAATTTGTTAAAGTTATATTTCTTTTACTTTCAATCGATACAAGACAATAACAGATTTTTTGTTTAAATGAATTCAATATATTTAAAAAAACTATTACACTAAAAATATTACCAATATTTAGGTTAATTAGTAGTCAAAGATAAACAATAATAAAGGAATATTATCGTGACCGAATTCTCTTAACAGCAAAATAAATTTATAACAAATTACAATTTTATCAAAGTAGGTTACGAGTATTATTAAATACCTTAAAGCGAATCGTAATTTAGGTGGCGCCTTAATTACCTTTAAACAAATGGCTTATATTCAAACACCTACACACACACTTGATACCTTTCACCACTGACGTCTAATATACCACCGTCAGTGCCTTTCACACACAATATCAAATTTAAGTGCGTTATTTGTTTATATTTAAGAAGTATCGACTGTTGGGTCGGTTTTTTTTGTAAAATTTAGTTTTTCAAATATTATGTACTTATGAAACACATACTGATGAATTAGGAATATGCCATAAAGCACCATATCAAAAATTTTGTATTATATTTTGATGACTATCATCCATTGACAACAATAAAAATAAGTACCTCAAAGAGAGATCGCATATACAAGAATTACTCATTAAAATAGATACTGAGTCCCATCTAAAACATTACTTAGATCATATTGCAACTAAGACTAGTGTCTCTATCTAGTAAATCTATTCAGACTGACTTTTTATGACTGTTTTATTCTGAAATATTAATAAATAACAAACAAGCATACAGTTCAGCTGCTAATAGCAAACTATTCTCATCCGCTTAAAGTCCCCGTTATTATTGATACGTTTCAGTCCAAGTTGCCAGAATGTCATACGGAAGTAAACGTGGAATGTTACATTCCTAGTTACAATGAATAGTCAAATTATTAAATTTTGTCAATTTTAACTTGTCACTTTCGTCAAATTGTTAAAATATACGCGAATAGTGTACATTTTTGAGACTTTTTTTTTACAATTTAATTTAAAAGATAAATAGCTAAATCAAAATAGAAGCGAAGACTAAAATGGGCAGTGGCGATATAAACATTTCGCAATAGCAAAAACCCAAAATCACACAAATTTATTTGTGTCATGTAAATTTTTATGTTCAGTTATATACTGCTAAACATTTTTTTTTAATTTTTCCCAAATGGCCAAGTAAAACTCTTTACGAATTCTGCTCTAACATCACCTACTCGTCAAAGAAGTTAATACAATTGTAATGACTTCCAACAAATTTACTGTATTTTGTTATTTTTTGTATACCTACATATACCATATATTTGGTATAAGAGCAAAACTACGTAATAATCTGTTCAGCGTCAAGCAGATTACATTACATAATTTTTTTCAGCGAAAACATACATTTAGTAAATCGACGTGTCTGTCATACGATCCGTATACTCCCCATTATCGTATCGAACGCGTAGGTACTTCATGTAAGGCATAATTTATAAATGAATTAATTAGTTAGAAAAACTATGACGTAAAAAAGAACACCTTACATGGAAATATTTTTAATATTATATATATCATATCAATATATGCTTATAAAATATTTGTTCGGATTGACTAACGTCACCACACAATTCAAACCACTGGAAACGTTTTAGAAATTTCAACCAATCCTATTGAAAAAGCAATATTGTTATAATGTGACATTCACATGTAAGCCCTAGTAAAAAGCAATGATTTTTGTCTCTGTGTCGAGGGATGTGATGTTGTCCATAAAATTATTAAAAACTGTTGTCCAGTTTAAAATATTTGATAAATTTTAGGGGAATTGAAAGATATATATGTATTATAGAATACGAACACTTTAAAATACCACAATATTTTTATTTTCATAAACAAAACTATTTTATTATTTTGTTGTAAAATGTCACATATGAATCGAGTTCCTGTTACTTACTGTAAGCAGTGATCTACACGCATAAGGCTACAGGTTCGAAACCCAATATATTGAGCTTTTTTGTTTTGTTTGCTTTTATGTCCGTTTTGGATGAATTTTTTGTTATTGTCTTTTACAGGAATCAAATTTTCAGATGATAACGAAATGTTAACTAAACGTTTCGAGATATGGTGCTATATTATGATGGTCATTTATATATCAATATGTGATTCGTATATAAATATATGTTCATATAAAACACGATTTCAGAGCACGATGTTTTGTATGTCAAATCAAATTCAGTACAAGCGAAAAATAGGAAGTAGGTAATTTTTAATCATAAATTCAATAACACGTTGAGAAAAAGTTTATTTGTTGAAAATTTTTACGAGACAGTCTCGACCTACTAACAGAATACTTTTAGGGAATAATAAATAGCAACATATTTATTATTTCCCACAAAGTCGCATTATATCATACGTGACTCGATATGATTCAGATGCGCTCAAAAGGACTTTTGAACGCAAAATATTCGCCCCCTCACCAATGACGTTGCTCAAACCACGCAGTCTCAACATTATGTTCTGCTTAAAAATGTATGACTCACTGAAGTGCCTGTGTAGGACTGACTGAATTTCAATAAAAAAATATTTTTTCTAATTTCTACCATTCAATCGTAGGGATAGGCAAAAATGTATCTACCATTCTATATATTGAATGTTACTTACATATTATAGTATAATTAAGACTAATTTCGCTTGCACCGATCCAACAATTACTGTAATTAAAGTAGGTAATTAATGACTACAAAAATGGCGTTTTGGCGGACTTACAATATCGCATATATGGCATTTGGTTACAAATTTTACCATGTGTATATCATATGTTTTTAATTTAAATATTCATTTGTTTTTGCGCCATTTTTTTGAGATCGATCTATTCTCTGCACGGAAAACCCTTTTAGCAAAGGAATAATGAACTACCTACAAAATGGCGGACGAGCATAGATTACAACTATTTATATTTTCATTAAATACCTACATTAAATTCTATACATTTTATTTATTTTGCTTTTTTCAAATATAACGCACCTGTTTCATATGTAAAGACCTAATATTTAATGAGAAAGCTTATAACTTAGAATTGCTCACGCCGACCAAATACGTCACATTTTGTCTGTGACTCATTCCAATATAACAAAAATATTAATTAAAATTTAAATCATATCGTAAAATTTAAATATCACTTTTTTGGCCACTGTACCAACCTCAAAGCTCCGTAATCTGAATTGTTTGTAATGCTTGAAGGAGTGGCATTTCGTACGAGTCTCGTATAATCGGGACCGTAAGTGTAACAATCACATGTCATATTATATTTAACATACACATTTATTAGTACGTTAGTACGCACTACAATTACAGATTACTAACATAAACTAAACACTAATATGTATTGTAACTTACAACTAAGATAGAATTTATTACTGGATTCAAATAGACCTCCTAATGTAAGCCGTTTACCATAATGCCGTTGACCACTGGTTTTTCTTCTAATAAGTTGAGGGAAGACACTGACAAGTCTTCTTCATCTAGAATTAAAAAGTAATATTATATATTCTAATACATCACATGTGAACGTGTTTTAAAAATTCATGAGAGCTATATATGATAGAAATATATACGTTGATTTTAATATATTTTTCGAATCTTTTGAAAAAATGTATTGCAATTAATGCCGCAATCAGATATTCTTTATTTAATTAAATTAACTTTTCACGTCACGTTAATTTTGTTAAGTCGCTACGGGATTGGAAACTTCGCAACACACTAAGAAGATCAGGCGAACGAAACTTAGGAGGTTGTACATTTTTAAGAAGATATTACACAATGCCAAGTTTCTATACAGACATGCTATATAAATATAAGCTTTCTTAAACTCCAAATATTCCTTTACATTATAGTAACCTTTGTGTAATAAAGTTTATAAAAGCTAAAGGTCTTAATTTATTATATTAAAAGATTTTACAATGATGATGTTATTAAAGGTATAGTATTGTTACGAATAATCTAGAAGCGTGTGGAGTTGGAGCGCGCGCGCGGTATTTATCTAGAAATAAAAGAAAGAGATAGCTACTCCTATTGACAAACAAATAGTTGACCTGGGCTATGCCATAATAGACTTTGTGGGATAGGGCATAAGGTTGAAAGTAGCGTGTACTAGGATTTATGACTCATAACATGTTTACGATAAGAAGGCAGTTTTTATCGAGCGATCGAGAGCGATACATCTAGTGACCAAGCGCGAAGCGAGAAGTGTTTTATTGTGTAGTGTTCTAAGTTCAGTGATAGTATAGCGAGTGACTATTGTGTAAAGTGTATTTTAGTATTACGTTGTGTTGTGTTGTGTAAATACACGGATTTAATGTAAGTGGTGTTTTCTTACAATTGCGAACCCGAGTACGTAACAGTATGTATTATGCTGTCATACTATAAATGTTAAATCAGGACAGTTAGATGTTGTTTTGTTTTTAGTTTTAATTTGTAATTGCCCTGATGATGCTTATAGAAGCGAAACCGGTTGGATAATATGTATTATAGTTTATTGTGAAACAGTACAAGTGTTATCGACATAAAATATTGTATCTTAATTTATTTACTGGTAAATTTAAAAATATAGGTATACCAAACACTAACAAAACACCAGATACATGCATAGCGAGATTATTTTTGTTTCTTGCATTTATCAAAACACTCGGTTGAACCGATTTTTTTTTAACGAGAAAATATATTTCTTCGCACATACAAGTTTTCAAATGTGTGCGGTTATAGTTTAAATATTAATTTCTTTAAATTTTTCTCTCAGGTAAGTCCTTGAGCTAAGATTCTAAATTGCCCTTACAGACCAATTTTACAATACAGATATCGCAATAGAGTTACCCATGACAAAGCATTAGTGATGCTTTGGTGATGATAGGGCATTAGTGATGATAGGGGATAGTCGAAGAGCTATAACAACTCGGCCATTTTAAATTAAAATTTGTGCAATGCACACATGCACTTGGGACTGTCTCTTATAAATTCACCTCAGCTTATAAATTCACCTGAGCTTAATGCAGCTTTACGGCTTATCATGGACAGAGGTGTAGTTATACGTTTATTTTAGACGAAAACAAAAAGTTTTCTTTAATTACCATATAAGGCAGACTATATTTTTAGAGATGACAGCTGATTATATAAGGAATATATTAATAATGCGCTAATATCTTCGAAACTTACCGAACGTATCTGGAAGTGTCCTAACTGAATTAGTGAAAAAAAATGTTATTTTTAATTTGCAGCTTTAAAAATACTTAAGTATTATCGAAAATACAAGTATTGTATTACTTGCTGTATCCCGAAGCCCACTTTATAAATAAAGGTCTTTTGAATTCTCAGCGGAACTGCTTACATAGCTTGGACAAAATGTATCCTATATTTCTTTCTATGTGAATGTAATATGTGTGAGAAAGACTGATTCAAAACAGTCTCAGAAAATCTATCTAACTATGGAGACACAATTAAGAAAAGTCTTGTTGCGGCAGTAGGGTCAGTGCTTGTTGTCACTATTTAGTTCTGGTTTGGAAGGTATGATAGCTAGTAAAATTTTAACTTAAGCATATGACATTCTATATATATAACGCACCACTAACATCTTTGATATCCAAACACGGTGGTTACCTCTACCTATCAGGAGAACCATTATCTTTCCTATCCTATGATATAACAAAATCATTCGTAGATTTAATTAATAAAAACGAGAGTACTGCGACTCAAACAAGAAACTTGATCCGTAACAAATGGAATAAACGCAACGAAGATTCGAGCAGATAATCTTACATGTTTCCTTTACGGTGCTTTCACGCGCTTGTAACAAACCTAAAACCCACAAAAGTGAGGTAATATTTCACAATTAAGGTTACGCTTGAAAAACAGAATGCATATTATGTAAGTAGTTACATTTCGGACAATATCGGGACGGGAGCCGAAAGTTCATTTTCATTTCATGTGATGAAAATCCAATTAAATTTAAAATTCAAAATGTCTATATTTCGCAGGTATAACTTTTACTCTAGTGTAAAAATTATATAAGTCCTTACAGTTTATTACAAAGTTTTTTTTTGTTATATCATAAGATAGCAAACAAGCAGATGGGTCTCCTGATGGAAATGGCCTATGGACACCAAAGATATTAATGGTGCGTTGCTATCTTGTGGCGAGGTCTAATGCCACATGCATTAGTTTAGTTATCGCAAAATACTCTCCATTTGTATCCTAGACACGGTCGTATTAATACATTAAAATGAGACTCCATACTACTTCTAAGATATTTCTATTTAGATAAAAATTACAATAAAATTTTATCCGACCAGGCATCTCATAATCTGAGCTTAACGAAAACCATGGGGCAGTCAAAGTCAAGATCAGTATCTACTTAATGCCATTTGTTCAATATTTGTTTTACATACCTGAACTGACGTCAGATTGATTCCTTGGACTAAGTCTGCATCCTTTTGACATGTAATTTTTGAGTTTGCCGAGTGATGCGAGGATAAGTCTGTGAACATAATCATTGTGATGTATTTTTAATCCGATTACATTTTGGTTTCAATCGGTCGTCTAAATAAAAGAGACAGCAATGTAATCTTAATATTGTTAAGGACGAAGGCACATGGAAAATTTTTTTAAAGTCTTTAATAAGTCTAGAATAAGTCACTTTCCTGCCCCCATTAAGATGCTTGTATTATTTTTAATTTTTAAAGTTAGGTATTTCTTTTTGGTATACACAGGATGTTATATAACCTGGTGACTACTTGTAGTTACTATTTGGGCCAAACCCCGAAACAAAAACAAACTATAAAGTAATGCTATTCCTCGTGCTTAGAAATCATTGAGAACACTACAAGCCTATCGAAAAAAACACTAAAAGCCTATTGTTAACCGTTTTTGAACTAACTTTAATGGTTATAAGCTATATTTTGTAATTGCGCTTATTTAAGTAAAGCATCCTTAAATATGCTGTAATTAGCGAAACCAAATAATTGTAAAAATAAGTAATACAGATCTTATGTATGAGTACAAGTGTGTTTAAAATTTAAACATTTTAAAATGAAGTTCCACCAAATGCCGACGACGACTGTAAAGCTGCTTTTATAATGAATTGGATACTTTCAGTACAAAAGCAGCTTTACAACACGATTACGTGAAGAACACATTAGAAGAGACGTCTGAATTATCAAACGCAATTAGTGAAACATTCTTTAAAAGACGTGTTTAACTTTTCAAAGTGCTCACGTGTCAAAAGCCTTTACAATTTCAAAACGGACACGACTTAAGGACCTTCAAGAAAAGAGCTAAATCATTCTTAAAAAGGCCGACAACGCAATTGCATGACATCTGGTATCCCTTCTTCTATATAAAAAAAATTGGCATAATCATAGCTATACTGCTGATATTATCATTAACTGTATTTATTATTTGGATGATGATGATTGTGGTGTAGTTGTCCATGGGCGGTAATGACCTCTCCGTTTGCTCCCCCTTCTATTAAAAAAATACTATGGTATTCCCATATTTCCCCTACATTTACTTAGTTTTTATAACCAAAAACTTACCCTAAAAAGGGTGGGCTTGGCGACAATGGTCTTGACAAATACTCAGGGTGGAATTGCACGGAGACATAATAGGGGTGTGACTCCACAACTGCCACTTCCATTCGGTTGCCCGACTCATCCTTGCCAACGAACTTCATACCACCAGCCTCCAACCTTTCTATATACTCTGGATTCACTTCATATCTGTGTCGATGCCGTTCTTCTATTACATCTTTTTTGTATAATTTGGCTGTCGAAGAAATTTATTGTGATGAACTAAAATAAATATATATTCATAAGTTAAATATACATTTGTACTGTCTCACATATTATTAGTACATATATATCATCATGCCAGTGTGCCATAAATCACAGTCGTCAGTGAGATACCGAACATATCGTACCCTTGTGTCTGAATGAATTACCAACTAAGTTGCAATCGCTCTATTCGCAAAAAAAAAAAACATTAAAATATAAATTAAAAAAATACTATATTAATAACATAATTCAGTAAAACATAGTGATTACAATATACTCTTTGTAATTTATTAATAATATATTATCCACAGTCGACTCCACAGCTGCTGCCGGATAAACTTTAAAAGTTTTAGTGCATAGCTGTTTTTATCAATATATGTAATATTAGCTGTGCCCGCGACTTCGTTCGCGTGGAAAAAATTCTAAAATAAAAACCCGCATATTTCCCGTTCCCGTGGGATTTCCGAGATAAGAACTATCCTATGTCCTTTCTTGGGTCTCAAACTATATTTGTGCCAAATTTTATCCAAATCGGTACAGTGGTTTGGCCGTGAAAACGTAACAGACAGACAGACAGACAGACAGAGTTACTTTCGCATTTATAATATTAGTATGGATGTGAAAGTTTTGGACAATAAATTAAAAAAAAAAACAGATAGAATTGCTTTGCTTCTTTTACCAAATTCAAAACTTCACCAGCGAGTTTGCATTAAAGCACTTCACAAAGGTCGACAAAAATTTTGCTTTATTTTCTGTAGTGTCTTGAAATACTTATATTAATTTAAAAGGAAGTAAACCGTAATAGTATCAAATAATATTACTCTTTTTTATGCAGTAAAATAAATGTTCTCATTCAACTCAGTGTAGCTTTCTAACGATAAAAGAATTTGTAAAATGGGTCCCATAGATTTTAAGTTGATTCATTACATAATTTCCAAATGATTTCTCTTTATAACATTATAGTAGTGAAGTATTTATGTGTTATAAATCAATAGAGTTTCAAATGCTAAAAAGATAAATTGTCTCACTGCGGATTAACAGAGGCACTTTGCAGTTCATCAAGATTCACTAGATTAACGGTCGGCTCTTTAACTTAAGCATGCCAAAACCGCTAAATAAAATATTATGAAATTGGACAGATCACAGGAATTGATCTAACCTAAAAGCATGCTTGTTATATTGGTATTAGTCAACAATATATAGAAATACATATATAAATACTTTAATATATATAATAAACACCAAACCAAGAGATAAACACATCTATTAAAATTATTAAAACTTTAATGAGACATTATAAACTAAATAAATAAAAACGGCTATATTCACGATTAATCGGTGTTGGTTCCGACTAGTTTCAGAACTACATATATGAGGTCATTCCTCGGGCGAGGCAGATGTCCACTCGGTAGCGAGTCGTCCCGGACTGCGGGCAGACGCACGCTGCGCGCGGGACGATGGTATCGGGTGCGTGACGATGGTATCAGGTGCGTGACGATGGTATCAGGTGCGTGACGATGGTATCAGGTGCGTGACGATGGTATCAGGTGCGTGACGATGATGCCGTACAACGCGCCGACCACACTGTGTACGGCATCATCGGCCACGGAGGTGCTCAAGCACATGATTCCATCAGTACCCGCAGTTCGAGACGAGTCGCTATCGAGTGAACATCTGACTCACCTCATATAGGTCCGAAAACTAGTCGGAACCAACACCGATTAATCGTGAGTGTAGCCGTTTTTAATTATTTAACACACCTCTATTCTCATCACATAAATGCTTGTCCCTGTCCAGGACCCTGTGATAGTGCAGTTAGGGTAGGTTGCCCTGATGATGCGTTATTAAAACGCGAAACCGGTTGGTGTTAATTAATAAAAACCAAGTAAAACAGTACAACCGTTTACAACATAATATAAATACTAGTTACTACTATATAAACCCGCAAGTTTGTTTGTTAACTACTTAACCGATCAACACGAAACTTTGTAAACATATTCTCGAAGGTATTAGAAGTAACATAAGATACTTTTTATTAAAAAAAAATCTTAAATGCGAGCGAAAAAGTGGGTAAAAGGTAGTAGGCTATATAAACACCAGTTGTTGCCGTGGGCTTCACAAAAAAGTTAATTACATGTAGCAAGCTGCAGGGCGGAGCTAGTAGTGAATAATAAGTTACAAACTAATTGTGTTTGTGTTACAGCACTCACCCCATACTTGGGAAATCTAACAACACGCAGGGATTGAACCCTGCATGTCGATATTTTTCTTTGTTGTTTTTAAAGTTTCCCAAGTTTTCCCAAGCACGGAGTGAGTGCTATAACATAAAAATAATTAGAAACACGAAAGTACTGATCAAAATTATAAATGTGAATTTCATTTGTAACGATGAAAATTTAACTAGTTATACGTATGTATACCTAGCGATCAGTACAATCGACAGAATCAATCATATAACAAAGAAGAATTTCGCCACGTCGAGCTTGTCGACACTAGCTCAGTGGTAGAGCATTCCGGCTTTAAGGAAAGGGTCGCAGGTTCGATCCTTGCATGTCGATATTTCTCTTTGTTGTTTTTACGTTTTTCAAACTTACAAACTATACTGGGTTGTAGGTAAGTCTTCCGTTTGCCAAGTCTCATGGTGCCACCAAGGTTACCCGGATGGTGTTCTGGCATGTCTATCACTAGCTTGTCCTCACATTCAGGGTTCACCTCGGTACTATTAGCGCCTTTTAACCCAAGAACATTCCTCGCAAACTCTATTACAGCAGCCTGCAAGCCGAGACATATTCCCAGCATTGGTTTTTGTGTCTCCCTGCACCACTGACAAGCTTCAATTTTTCCTTCCATGCCTCGCTGACCGAAACCACCTGGTACTATAACGCCACTGAAAATTTAAGTTAATAATATATTTACTGCTTAATCTAGATGTTGGCCTATTCGAAAATCGAAATATCAGTAGCAACTTGTGTAGTGGTGACTTCTTTATTTAATTTAGATAAACAAAAAATCCACACCATGATTTACAGAAACGACTTACAATACTATATACATTCAACATTAGCCAATTATAGTTTTTCTTTGTTTTTGACCGAATGATGTTAGTTAACTCTTCTAGTTAACCAGTAAACAAATTAATAATACAGAAAATTACTAAGCTGGAAATTTAAAAAAAAAATGATGTGTTAACATTGCATGTCCAGATAACAAGTAAGGCTATCGCTCGCGGCTATCGTAAGAAACGAGTGATGCTTGTTAACAGGTCAATGTGGCTTCATGTCAACCGACGAACAGGTTAACCGTGATGAAATAGTACACCAATTGACGTTCGATTTACTCTGCCTACCCCGCAAGGGATCTGGGAGTGATGGTGTTTTTTCCATAGATAGAAGGAAAAAATCGTAACATATCTGATCTATACATATACCTAATACCTATTTCAATTAATAATTGTTTTTTACATAATAAATTTGGCCATGTACGATATGTCGAACTCGCACAGTAAGGGAAAAGTACTCTGTAATATATTTATATTTCAATTTTCATTTATATATGGTCATAAATTCGAGAAACAAATGCCGAAAGATACATATTTCTTGTAGACTTCTTTTAAGAATTAAAATTATTTAATTTTTATTATTTATTGCTTGCCAAGTTTTATGGTCGGTACGGCCATACTAATATACACTCTGTAAAAATTTTAATTATCATCCTATTACGGTACGGTCACAGCCTTGAAAGATGGATATGTAGACTAAGAAACCTTAAATACAGTGGCATTGATAACTTTTAAAACCGTACATAGTATATACCACTAAAAGTCTAGTGTGTTTCATAAATAACATTTGGAAACTAAAACTTCGTAATATAATAAACAAAAAAACGTAATATAATAATAAAACAAAAGCTGATACGTTCTTCTTAATCATTACTTACTCGCTTTTGCACAAATCCTGCCATGCTTTATGGTAACTGACTGGGTCGTCAATTTTCGTCTGTTTCTCCAGGCTCACAGCCTCGATGTAGGTGAGATTGAGTTTGCTGCTGGCCGCAATACAAGCATGCTGCAAAGCTTTTGTTACGCTAGCATAACTATCCTCTAGCTTTGTGTACTTGCCGACTAGTGAAATGTTAACTTCCTTTCGAAGATTCTCCACGCGTTTTGCAAGGTTTCGCCACTTTTGCATGTACCTTAAAAATATTACTTATTTACATACTGGATTCCCATTTTAAACTTTATTGTAAAAATTACTATTTTACCATAATTTTATATCTATTTTTAGGCTACGCTGCAAGACAGAACGCCGCTTCTCAGTCACAGCCAACTGGTGTAAGATCGTAGATAAAACGGAAAAAAAATTGATGGTATGATTAGGACTGTGATATTCAAATCGAAAACGTCATGGAGTCATCATTAATTATATCTGTAACAGAATCCATCGACGCGACGATACAAATGTTTTTGACTTATATCAGTTTAGGCAGTTCAACAAAAATCTTTATTGTTATAATAAAATATAAACAAATGTTATTTCCTGTAACTTGTAAGATGTTTAACATTTATAACGCTACTAGCTATTACTCGCGGCTTCGCTCGCATTTAATTTTTTTTAAATAAAAATTATCCTATGTTACTTCTAATACTCCAAAAATATGTGTACAAAGTTACATGATGATCAGTTAAGTGTTTTGAGTGAAAGCGGAACAAACAAACTTACATTCGCATTTATAATATTAGTAGGGATCATTATGTTGAGAAATGACTAATAATTTTATTACCAATACATTGAGAAACGTCGTATACTTTATTTTATAGATTATGTTCCGAATAATTTTCCGTATTTAATCAATACTAATACTAGGGCTTCTGAAACTAACAAACGACGCGCGCACAAAATGCAAGTTTCATATTAATTACAATATAAATTATTTTAGTAAAATTATGCCTCTCGCCGTCGCTTCTGTGGTCTAGTGGTCCGGTGTCGGAGTTGACCACATGAGGTCCTGGGTTCGATTCCCGGGTCACGCAATTAAAAAATGGGTTTTTTCAATTTTCTGACAAAAACAACCTTGCCCGGCATTAGAAAAAATGCCCGATTGGCGATAGGCTTTTTTTATAGCATAAGATAGCAAACAAGCAGATGGGTCTCCTGATGGAAAGAGTCAACCATCGCCTATAGACACCAAAGGTGTTAATAGTGCGTTGCTATCTTGTGGCGAGGTCTTATGCCACATGCATAAGTTTACCAGCTACCTTACAAGTGTACCGTACTTACCTTAGTGACAAACGCTGACGCTATTGCGGCAGAAATAGGTAAGGCGGTGGTACCAGACCCGGGCGAGATAATGCAGAACTCTACCACTTAGTAGCCACGATGTTAGTGACTCGTATGCCCAATCGGTCGCCTTTTACGACCTGCTTGGCAGAACGGCAGTTGGCCTATTCTTCAAAGGAGCCCGGGACCAACACGGGGAGTAGTAGGCTGGCAACCTATCACACTGTGGGACTAAATGTCTTCGGCTAATCGTGGGTGCACTGGTTGTACCCCTGCCTACCTCTTTGGGGAGTAGTAAGTGAATATTTTTTGAGTGGTATTACTTAAATATGCACGCAACATCGTAAGTAATACGCACCATGAAATAACCTGATTTGCTAAAATTTGGCATACAAATAATTAACACATTTTTTATCTCAGGAATCAACACAAAAACTTTTTCAAATCCCCAAAAATGTCGACCGTAAAACAGACTGCGGAGCGCAGCTTGTAGTACGTAATGTAGGGTATTACAATTTGTCTGGGCCTATAACTATCTTTTTTATATCACAAAACATGAAAAATTCCGAGGTGTCTAAATTAAACTGTAGTAGCTTATCATTATATTTACCTTCCAGGACGCGGCATAGAAATATTCAATTGTAGTCTATCATTTAGATATTGAACAACTCCTTGTGCTTCCATCAGCAAAGGGACGTGGTATACGGATGTCAGATCATGAACGCAGATTACCTACAAAATAACATTTATTAAGCATATATTTTTTATTTAATCGTTTTTTTTAAATTTCATAACAAAACCGCCATAATACATTAAATTAAATACTTATAAATTGTATTTCTATGATACCATTTTTGTGAAAAACTGGTACCCGAAGTGAGTTCAATAAGAAACTGTGACGTCCCAGAAGAATATTAATACAAATATATTAATTATACTAACATCCAAATCTTATATTTATAAGGCGGAACTACAAAAAACGTATATAAATATTAAAAAAAGTATCTTCACGCCCATATCCCCGAAGCAGTAGGCAGAGGTACAACAAGTGCACCTACGATTAGCCGAAGATACTTGGTCCCACAAATGTGATAGGTGGCAAGCCTATCGCCAACCGGGCACTTTCCAATCCCGGGCAACTTTGTGTTTCTCAGAAAACTGAAAAAACACTTTTTTTTAATGTGCCCGACCCGGGAATCGAACCCGGGACCTCATGTGGTCAACGCCAACGCTGGACCACTAGACCACAGAGGCGAATAAAAATAAAAAAAACTATTTGCTTGTAATAAGGAACACCCTTAATATTAAAAGCTAATAATTTAGCCAAAAACACTAATACTTAGAAATACATTAATAATAATACTCAAATATAATCACAGAAACAATTGTCCGTGTCGGCAAGCGAATCCGAGCCCCATTGATTGCGTAGTCAGGATTGCAGTATGTTCAAAGTTGTGTTTTGTCCAAATAAATAAAGTCATCCTTATTAACGTACAGGAAGCAAGGCTAGACTGGCTGACTGGCTGTTTGACATATGTATGATATTCAATTCTCTGTGCCTACCCTGTAAGGGATTTGGCGTGAATGATGGCGTATGATGATGATGAAAGCAAAAACATCGCTATGTGTAAAGTTAAAAAGATAAATGTAGATGGTGCATTAAAAAGGTTAGTTTGAAACACAATTCCTCTAAAAATATCATCACGCCGGTTACCTTGTGTCGTAAGAATTACAGATGTGCCAACTCTAAATAAACACGACTCGAGTTAACTTAAGTTAAAATTTACAACTTGACTCGAGTTGAACTCGAGTTACCGAACTCGAGTCAGAAACCGATAATTGTTTGTGATTGCTTATTTTTTTAATAATTGTTAATTCATCTAATTACGTTGTAACAATTATCGTTATTACATTAAGTAGGTAGTAAAAAGTTGTTTTTAGAAAGTGTTATAAACTTCTGTGTGTCTTGTAGCTTTTTAGAATAAGCACCTATGTTTAGCGGCCAAACGCGACAGTTTGCTTATTTTTTTTTAAAAGGCTCCTCCGATATACATGACGGTTTTACCGTATTATTATTTTTATCCGCCAATGACGGCCAAGTTACAGTATATTTTCCTAGCAATTTAACGTTGGATGCTATGATAATGTGATTAAATAACGTGAATCGTATTTTCCATATATTTGAACGATCTTAACATTTTTTACAAATTAATGATACTTTTATTTAAATATAGTATTGTCTTTACGTATGTGAATGGTAAATACAAATCGCGCTAGCGTACAATCGCTTGCTTTCCTTATTCGTTCGCGCACAGCAAAAGTTCAAAGTTTGCAACTCTAATTCGATTTAAGCAGAATCTAACCCGAGTCAACTCGATTTAACGGACCATCCATAAATTACGTCACAACATTTCAAGATTTTTTAAGCCCTCTTCCGTCCTTGTCAATTTGTAAAATATGTGACATCACACTTGGTAGGGGGCTACCTAGTGTGATGTCACATATTTTACAATTTCACATTGGAACAATGACCTCATTTAATTATTTTTTATCTATACAGGTGCCTGTATAGATAAAAAATAATTAAAGGTCATGCCGTCTAGGACTCTTTTTGGGTCCTCTGCAATACATGTTGGAGGACCGGTAGAGTACCCGAAGACTGGCGGCGCGCGGTCATCGTGCCCTTGTATAAAGGCAAGGGCTCACGTATAGACTGCAATAGCTATAGGGCCATCAAGTTGATCAGCTTAGCATCGAAGGTGTATGGTAAGATTATTGAAAGGAGAATGCAAGGGAAGTCCGAGGGAATGTTGTGGGAGGCACAAGGGGGTTTCAGATCTGGAAGAGGATGTATGGATCAAGTTTTCTCACTCCGCAACATCGTAGAGAAGCATCTGGCTGTCGGCCAGAAAGTTTTCTGTCGTTTTGTGGATTTGGAGAAAGCGTTTGATAGAGTTGTGCGAAAGAAACTTTGGGACATTTTACCCAGTTATGGGATAGATGGGCGTCTGCTGCGTGCTTTGCAATCCATTTACTGGGATTGCAAAGCATGTGTGCAGGTGGACGGCAACATATCGCCCTGGTTCGATGTCAATATCGGCGTCAAGCAGGGTTGTGTGTTGTCAGCTTGTCTGTTTATTCTATATCTGGATAAGTGTCTCCAAAGATTGAGGTCGTTGAATGTGGGAATGCGCATGAGTGATCTAGTGGTGAACTGCCTGCTTTATGCAAATGACGCTGTACTTCTAGGCTCAACTCCATCTGAGCTGCAAACACTGGTCACAGTTATGAATGCTTACATTTGAATGCGAAGAAAACTAAAGTTTTAGTATTTGAAAGAGAAGCAACCAGGACGGATGTAAGAGTTGTGGTCGATGATGTAGTGCTGGAATAAGTGGATGAGTTTGTACATCTTGGATGTGCTTTTAGCAGGGATGGAAGGTACACCGCTGATGTTGAAAGAAGAGTGTGTGCAGGGAACAGAATGAATGGAACGTTAGGGAGATTACTTAATAGTACAATTTTAAGTCAGGGTGCCCATCTAGCCCTGCATAATCATGTGCTTATCCAAACGCTATTGTATGGAAGTGAGAATTCGGTATGTCAGAAAGGGCATGAAAGTAGAATCAACGCGGTCGAGATGAGGTCGCTAAGAAAAATATGTGGTGTGACACTCGCGGACCGGGTTCGTAATGTCGAAGTAAGAGAGAGGTTAGGTTTGAAAGAAAGTGTCGGTGTAAAGATGAGAAAGGGCATGCTCCGTTGGTTCGGACATGTAGAAAGAATGGTAGATGAAAGGTTAACAAAACAGATATACAATGGGAATGTGGAAGGATGTAGGTACCGGGGAAGACCAAGACTGACATACCACGATCAGATTGATCGAGTACTGTCCGAAGGTGGTATCAAGAGTCTTCGCAACCGGCGTGTGTGTATGAAGAGAGTGATGAATGTGGAGGAAGCGAGACAAGCCTGCAAGGATCGTGATGTATGGCACTTGGTTCTCTCTGCCTACCCCGTAAGGGATCTGGCGTGAAGATATGTATGTACTTATTATTTTTAAAATATATTTCAGGCTATTGTACCGATTGAATTAAAAATCTAATCAGCTTTCTGTCTAAAACACCGCGTCAAATGTTTTAAATTGGATCAAAATCGGTGGATTTAGGGTATTCGGGAATTGACAATGACAAAAATTTTGAAAAAAAAAGTTTTTTGGCATTACTTTGAAATTTTTCAAATATTATATACTAGATGACCCGACAAACTTTGTTCTGCCTTTTTAACTACTCTTTTTTTCTATATTTTCTCACCTCATTACTAAACCTTCCCTGGACTTCAACAATTAATGCAAAACCAAATTTAGCCAAATCGGTTCAGCCGTTCTCGAGTTTTAGCGAGTTAGTCTCGCTAAAACTCGAGAAGGCGAACAGCAATTGATTTTTATACATATAGATGTAGGTAACAAATTCTTATTTATTAGTACTGCCATAATGTTTGCTATTTAAAACGTAATATTAATTCTTATATTTTAACAGATAATTACTTACACAACCCACTGATTTCACTTAGAATATAATTCTACCTCAAAATTTGATTTGGCTAGTTTTCACCTACAGATAGACAATTAGTGTAAGTGATACGCCCGTTAGTGTGCTTACTTTTTAAACTATACGCTTACTGTTGGATTGATTTAAAATTTATTTTTCCAAAAATTTGGCTTGTTGGTAAAAACTAGCCAAGTCAAATTTTGAGCTGAGCTGCGCTGAGCTGAGCTGAGTATGACACGTGCAGCTCTGTCAGGGCTATATGTGTCATGTCAGCTAATGTTTTATTTTTATTTTTTATTAATCCATTATGTCAGTTGTAACTTAAACGTGATAAATAAGGCATCTAGGCTACTAAGGCAGTCTTTTACATTACTAAGCAAAAGAAATTAATGTTATTGTATCACGCGAGCGAAGTCGCAGGCAACAGCTGGTTTTTAAGAATTTTGAATTTTTAGAATTTTTCCTTTGTATATTTATAAAAGTCTACCTTGGTGTCAAAAATCGAGTTTCTAGGTCATCTGGAAGTTGGTTAGGTTTTTGATCAGATTTTGATCAGATCAATTGTTAGTAATTCAATACCCGCTTGTACTACATTAATAAAACTTTGGATTCTAGATAAGCTAAGAGATTTTAGTAAATTGCCAAATTTCATCTATGTAGAATAAATAGTTTTTGAGTTATGAAGGGATCTAAATAGCTCGAGATGGTTCGTGTAATATTACACGCGGGTGTTGCATCGCCAGTTCCTTCTTCGAACTTGGCTTGACACGCTCCCACGTGTCTTAAAACAAACATTTATCACGAAATTTGAAAAAAAAAAATTGAAGTGAACCTATGTAAACTTTAATTATCAATAATAAGTAACTTTTATCGTCATCCATAAAGAATATAATGTAATATCTGTAAATCTGCAAAAAAATGTATATAATGCAATTAATTAAATGAAGCATTCAAGCCATTTGAGGGACTAAAATACCTACTCTAAAATATTATAATTAAAAGGATTTCCCTAAAAAAAATTATATCTATACGTTATGCGAAACCTTAAAATTTACGTATTGTCGCTCGTTACTTGCCACTGGCCTAAGAAAACACCGCAGCGCGTAGCGTCTTGGCCGGGCAACATAAAATCACTACACATTTGCGTTATTTCATATTTGTACTTAAAATTGAAGGCGGCGAGCTTCAAAGAAAAATTGAAAAACCGGTATAAACCGGTTTATTGATCAAAAACCTTTATAATTTCGCTCAACGAGTAGACCGCTATTTTTGACGTTAAGGTAGAGCCAAACCTTTATGAAACGCACTTCATGTACTTGCGTTGATTTAGGTTTTAAAATTAACCGGTTAACAAGCCCTGACAGGAACCAACCATAGCATTTAAGATGTTGTTAAAATCTGCTGCCTTCCGACACCTTTCCCCTTAGCACCATATGAAATAGCCACCATTGTTTAAAATAAGAAAAACATTAACTTACCTGTTCAGGACCAACGTGACAAAAATTAGATATCTTCTCCTTTACATTATGATTAATAGGCTTTTCTGATCTGCATAGAATTAAATCAGGAGACAGTCCTAGACCACGGAGCTCTCTCACTGAAGATTGTGTTGGCTTTGTCTTGGGTTCACCAGTTGATTTAGGCTAAAATGATTTACAGCATATATATTATGTATTTATGTTTATTTATTTTTTCGAGCATATATATGTATTATATATAATATCCATTTTTTAGACATCCCTAAAGCCATATTTTAATATATGGGGTGCCATTGGATTTATCTCAATTTTCGAAATGGATTATATGTATATATCAACATAAAATTCTAAAAACCATAAGTTTATTATAAACCTAGGAAGCTTATTATTTGGTTAGATTAGCAATGTAATTACAGTATTAGTAAGGTATAATTTAATCAATGGTATTTACAATTTTAGAGTAACATATATAAAATTTTGAATTGCTGTGCAATGCAGAAGAGTAATTTTTCTAATAATGGAGTGAGTTAGCTTTGTGCCTTATTTCAGTTATAGATCATATTATAGCGCTTGCCAATGAAAGGGATTTATGGAAAACAAAAATTAAAATAAACACTTCAAAAAATTTAAGACATCTCAACAAATTTAAAAAATTACAAACATATTGATGCTTGAAAGGCAATCCTCACTAAGCAACATTGAGTAAACTTTTCAGGAGAGTGATTAAAAGTTCAAATATAAAATTAAAAAAATCATAAAAAATCACCTATACTATTTCCATTTCTTTATTTTCTCGATGACACATCGACACCCATGTAATTTTGTGTTGTTTACGTTAAAATGTCTCATAAATAATACTGTACTTCAAGGACGGGTAGTGATGTGCTACACATAATGATTACTATAGCTATATCGATAAATGTAACACGGCAACAGACCCATTTTTTTTTTTACAAAATATAAGAAACTAAACTATGGCCGGATACTTTTGTACAAATTTGTGAACTATAATATTATATTATATATAATATTATAGTTCACAAATAATATTATACATTATAGTTATGAATAATCTAGAAACGTGAAGAGTTGGAACGCTGGAGAGATCTAGAAATCGAATCGATTCGCCGACGCCGGGACCCGGCTTTCGGGGCAAACCGACTTACAGCGGTGGAGCCTTGAAACTCTGGTGTACCGACAAGCATTCGGTTGACTGGCTCAAGGAACACATGGAGAATGCTACTCTCCCAGGTGGTGAGCGCTTGGTTTGTTGCAAACCAAGCGAGGTACCCCAAAGGATCAGATGTGGCATCCTTCTTCCAGGTGTTCACGACTCCCAGCGGATTGGCCGTATTTTAAACTACCAAAATCCGTGGGCTGAGATGCGAAAGTGGATTCTCGTAGGGCACCATGTCAACAGGGCCCGCGGGGACACTTTCTGTATTCTGACCATCCCTACGTCGCTGATACCTACCCTGATGGCGCACGAGCGCAGACTTGTGTTTAAATTAGGGTCGGTATATGTCAAATTCCAAGGGAAGGGTGGGAAGTTTATTAACATCCCCCCCTCCATTGAGGAAGATGGCACAGACGTAGAGATGCCTGAGCTCGACGCGGGCACTACTCCGGTGGAGCCCGCGTCGAATCCAAATACGACTACCACAGAGGGGGTCGGGGTCGGTGTCGCTGACATCTGCATGTCGGATGACACCGGCACCGACGCCGACCTACTCGACAGTTCCCCCTCACCTCTAGCCAAACCCGTCGCCGAACCCCTAGAGGATGATGGTGACGAGTGGGCGAAAAGGCTTGAGGGGATGGAGATCCAGACGAGTGAAGAGGACGATGGCGTCCTCTTCGCTCAGTAAGGTAGTCCAAGTCAACCTCCAGCACAGTTTAGCCGCTACGGCTCAATTGCGCAGGTGGCTGGAGGTAAATGAACCGGCAATAGCTCTGATCCAAGAGCCGTGGATCAGTGGCACAGGCAGAATCCAGGGACTCTCCAATTTAGGAGGTAAACTTTTTACTAGCTCAGAACCCTACCCTAGGGCCTGTATCTATGTTTCAAGGAGAATACTGGCAGAACCTCTAACAGATTTTTGTTCTAGAGACATGTGCACAATCAAAATACCCTCACCAGATGAAAGGAGTTGCTCTAGAGTGAAACCTTTCGTCGGTCTACATGCCGGAAGCGGACGAACCCCCGCCGCACGACCTGGTGAGGCTGATCAACAGCTGCGGAACTATAGGTGACGAGGTCATCATCGCCACCGACTGCAACGCACATCACATTGCCTGGGGATGCAATGGAAACAACCGGAGAGGTGAGGCACTTTTTGAGTTTTTAATGTCAAGTCCTTTAGATATTATTAACACAGGCGCTACACCAACCTTCGTTACACGGCGCAGCCAGACCATAATAGATCTGACACTCGCCACAAACAGAGCCATGGGTTTCATCACGGACTGGCATGTCTCGGAAGAGGCATCCTGTTCTGACCATAGATGGATTAGGTTCAATTTGCGTATAATAACAAAAGAAATAACACCACGACGGAATCCTCGCAAGACGGATCGAGTACTTTTCCAAAGGAAAACAGCCACCGAATTGCGCGAGATACAAGTGGTACACGAGACGGCAAATGTGCAACAAATCGAACAGCAGGTAGCATCTTTGACCAATGTACTCATTCGCTGTTATGAAACTGCTTGCCCACTCGGGGCCTCTGCCCAGTGTAACAATGGATCAAACACATGGTGGGGACCTGAGCTAGCCCACCTCCGCAAGAAGGTAAGGAAGCTATTCAATAGGGCAATGAATACGATGCATGAAACGGACTGGGACAACTACAAGGAGGCCAAATCCCTATACAAAAAACGCATTAGGTTCCATAAGACCCAATCATGGAGGAACTTCTGTGACAATATTGAGAAAAATCAACAGGTTAACAGGGTAAGGAAAATTTTAGCACACCAGCCCAACGATGGCCCCTCTACTCTCCGCAGAGCAGATAACACAACAACCAAATGCTCGGCGGAAATTCAACGGATCCTGCTCTACACCCATTTTCCTGATTGTAGACTAGTGCAAGATCACTGCTGGGAAGACACGCCTGTCACACCAACCAGAGAATGCTGGACCATGGCAGAAAGAGTGGTAACCCCAAGTAAGGTACGGTGGGCAGTTGACAGCTTCCAACCTTTTAAAACACCTGGCCTAGACGGGATTTTCCCGGCGCTACTACAGTGGAGCGAAGGTCACCTAGTCCTCCTACTGTGCAACATCTACCGAGCTTGCCTAGCTTTTCAGTATATACCTATGCTATGGCGAGAGGTAAGAGTAACTTTTATACCTAAACCTGGTAAAACCGACTACAGCGACCCAAAATCCTTCAGACCCATAAGTCTCACATCCTTCCTACTTAAAACGTTGGAGAGGCTGTGACCGGGAACTGAGAGATAACGTACTTAAAACTACACCATTACATTGCCAGCAACATGCATACACCCCTGGCAAATCAATGGAGTCGCCCTTGCACCTTGTTGTATCTAAGATTGAACAATCACTCCAAAACAAAGGTATGTGTTTAGGCACTTTCATAGATGTGAAAGGAGCCTTTGACAAAACCAACTTCTCCAGCATAAGCATGGTACTCTCAAACCATGGTGTTAACAAAACACTCATAGGTTGGATCGACAACATGCTACGTAAAAGAACGGTCAGTTTTGGCAAACTAGACAACCAAAGAGCCATTGTAAGTCGTGGCTGTCCTCAGGGTGGTGTACTGTCACCTCTCTTTTGGAACCTGGTTATCAATACGATTATTAAAATACTAAATGAAAATCATTTCTATACGGTGGGTTATGCGGATGACTTAGCAGTTTTAACCGAAGGTAAGTTCGCCGACACAGTCTGCGACCTCACACAAAACGCACTCCGCATTATAGAAAGATGGTGTAGTTTTTCAAAATTCATATTAAAATGGAGCTTTACCACATGGCAATGATATTCAGTGTTGAAAAAAAAACATCATGAAACTCGTTTCAATGAATGGTAGGCAGAAGTACAACTAGTGTACAAGGTGTTGTCTCATGATGTGAGTAGTGGCTCAAAATATCAATTCAATTACACATTCCCTGATAAATTGACCGCCCCATTGTTTGAGTGGTTAGCAACCCTGACTACGCAATAAACGAGGCTCTGGTTCGATCCCCGACAGGGACAAGCATTTGTGTGATGAGCATAAATGTATGTATTTCCGGGTTTGGGTGTTTATTAAATATATTCTAGTATTTATATATGTATTAGCATCATTGACTAACAGCCATAACACAAGCAAATAATTTGCTTACTTTGGGGTTAGACCGTAAGTGTAATTTGTCTCCTGAATATTTATTTATTAGTTTTTAGAACTGAAAAACTAAATTGGGACAATTTGTTTGACTTGAGATTCAAACTCAGGAACTCATACATCTGTACCTTAGCCAGTAGGACTTAAAACCAATTATGAAGAATATGAAATACAATTATGAAAATTTATACAATGTTCTTGCTAAACAATCATTAAATGAAATTTGCACTGAATAAGAAACATGCATATATTATTTATACCTTCTAAATACAACATATAATACAATCCTATTTCCAAATAAGATATATTTTTTTGCTAAGTTGGTCACAAAACTTACCATGGGAATTAAGGACACATGAGCACAACAGAAATTTTCTCTCTTAACTCTGAATTGAAACTGCCTGAATGCTTCAACAAATGACATTCCCTCTATATCTCCTATAGTCCCACCAAGTTCTACAATGCATACTTTTGGTGGTGTGTTCTCTGATGTGACTGGTATGTGGGCCACTCTTTGTACCCATTCTTGAATTGCATCAGTTATATGAGGTATTACTGAAAATATACATAAGGGAACAGTGATGACAAATACTGACTTAAGAATCTACCAGTTAAATGAAAACTACATTTTTTCAAGCCATCTGCTTTGGTGAAATGAAGTATTAATTTAACCACAATTTAAGACAGTTTATTCTTGAAAAAAAAAATCTGATTTGAAAATTATTCATAAAACAGTTCAGTCAAGAATACCACACTGATGTTTTATCAATGAATAATGCTCATATTCCGAAGAGGTTTCTTTACTAACACAGATGAGACCTTACCATTGATTACTATACTAATAGTAGAGAACTTGCCTAAATTATATTGCTTTATTTTTCATTTGACATAATCCAAAGACAAATGTTCTCACAAAACTATTTGAAAGAAAGTAAAGCTATGTTAAAATTACTTTACTAATATAAAAAGAAGTCTGAGAGGTTGTTTTAGGACTCACAGTTGCATTGATTTTTATTGTTAGACTTTATATTTACAACCTTATTATAGATTTAAAAATTATTATAGTAAGGAATCAATGTAAGAGAGAAGAACCATCTTAATTAATTAAAAATATCTCAACCCACAGACATTATACATTAACTATAACTCTACTAAACTATTTCAATAACATAATGTTAGTGAAGCAGCAGTAATTGAACTGTAAAAGTTTAAAAGTGTTTAAAAATTAATTAATTCCAGTCAAAGCTCTGAAATGGCATAGCCAAGAAAACATATTGTAGTTGTGCCAGACTATCTAGAACAGTAGCTACCCAAAAAATCTTTGTAGTCCAAATTTATTCCGGGTTGATTATCTTTAAATATGAAAAAAAGCAACATTTTAGGTTTTATGAATATTTTAAATTTATTTAACTAATTATTTTATATTTAATCACAACTTAAGTTTATTCATTTTTGGAACAAAGTTCCTTATCGCGCATTGTGAAAGGGGGCTAGACGGAAAACATTCTTACTAAAAGTTGTCACGACACTTTTTGCTATAGTAAGCTATTGTAAGCTGTGCGGCATGCGCATGTTTCTCTCTCTCTCTCTGTCGCCCCCCCCCCCCCCCCTTTCTCTCTGTCTCTCTCTCTCTCTTATAGAAAGCAAACCAGATATTTTCATTTCTATTTCGCATTGAACAGTGTGGTGTCGCGACAATTATTTTTGTTGAGTGTATACAGGTTTTTTGTAAATAATAATAAAAGGAACTTCGTTCCATCCGGGTTTATCCGTTTTTATATAAGTCTATAGTTTGTTCATTTAATAAATCAGAACTATCAAAAAGATATTTTTAGGTTCTTCACTTATGAAATACTAGGGTTGGCATTAGAAACGGGTCACACGATTTTTGGATTTCTGAGTGGTGGATTGGATAGGGGTTGGCTTCCCCTTTTTAATGATACTACTCTCGTCACGCGGGAATGTCTAGTTTTCTTTAATACCTATTTCTCTAAACTAGAAAGTGAATTACCTGTGTAGGTTAGGTTAGAAATAAAAATATATATAAAAACATATAAAAGGCAACCCAGACGAGGAAGCGAGGGGGGGTTATATTAAAAATTTATTCAATACCACAGTTGAAGTAGGTTAGTTAGGTTCTCTTTAGATCCGACACCCGAGAAAAGGAGCCCCGCGCAGCAGGGCTCCGTCGACATACTCCTGCCCGACTTGTGACAGAAATAGGTAGTATTTTATTGCAATTATGAAGATAAAAAAATGTGTTATGACTTATGAATTTATGTAAAAATATGTTATAAAAGAATTTTTATGTTTTTCTACAATATGTTTTATGTTTATGAAGCTCCATTTTTCTTGGGAATACTTTTATATATAGTTAAAACATGACAAAAAATGATTATGATTTTAATTTAGCCAAAATAGACTTTTTAAAAACATCTTATAAAATATAGTGCAAAATAACTTAAGATTGATATTTGAAGTGTTTTTAAGTATTGCAAGTATGCACACATTTTGAGGATAGGTTTAGCTAGTTTTTGGCTTATAGCTTTTTATAAACATTTCCGTGGGGGGGAGGGAGTTTTACTGGAGGGGAGTAGACCCCGAAACATCCCCCATCAAAACCAAATTCTTGCGGCCCGTTTCTAATGCAATTCTAATACACATTTAGTAAACACATATAAGTTCAAAACTCCCAACATAGCCTTTAGATGAGAACACATCATTGCACATTTACATTACATATTTGCATTGACAGTAATTATAAATCTTTAGAGTATGCTGTCATGACTAATAGTATAGTCAAAATGTAACACAAAGAAAAACTACTTTGTTGCATTTTAATTATATTGATTTTTTAAATTTCTACTTAATTATATTATTACCTTGGACTGTTTTTCCTAGGTAATCACCTCGTCTCTCACGTTCAATAACCTGCTGGTAAATTTTGCCAGTAGTAATATTATTGTCTCTATGAAGAGTTATGTCTAAAAATCGCTCGTAGTTGCCAAGATCAAGGTCTACTTCACCTCCATCGTCAAGCACGTAAACTTCACCTTTAATATATAAATAGAATGATTGTTATGAGAAAACAATATTACGAAAACGGTGTCAATTGGTCTAAATAAAATTACCGTGCTCATATGGAGAAAAGGTTCCTGCATCAATATTGATATATGGATCGATTTTAATCGAAGTAACATCAATACCGCAACTTTTTAATATTGTGCCAAAAGAACTTGCTATAACACCTTTTCCGACACCACTTATAACACCACCAGTAACTAAAATATATTTCATGTCCGGCATTTTCGCTTACAAATTTATTTTTAATTTAAAGTGACAAAATTACTCTGCAACTACGTAGTTATTGACTATATTTATTGAAATGCCCAACAACATTTGTACAACATAACCACAAAATTATGCATTCGACGTGCGTCAATCAGTGGTCTCGAACGTCATAGAGCGAATTGGTAGAATTGCCAGCTAAAATCGGTATATTTGTACCCAAAATCGGTATTTGACAAAAAAATACAATATTCAATCAAATTCATTTATTTTTTTAAAATAAACTTACAGACTAATTTGTAACAATCATAATTATTTATTATACCAATATTCTTTGGCCATAGCCGCGGTCATCTTCGTATTAATTTCAAAATCGTAACAATTAGCTGTATTAAAAAGTCGTTTTGAATGTAATAGACTAGTGATTGATTCAGTAGACAGCGTATTTCGCTGCTTTGTTTTTAAAAGATTAATATGTGAAAATATGCGTTCAACGTTAGCGGATGAATGGGGAAGTGATAAAATATTAAAGATGAAATTAGACAACAATGGAAACATTTGAGTTTCATCGCCACGCTTTAGTAAACTTACTTCATTCCAAAATAGTTCTACAACATCAGGAAATGTTTTGATTTGTTCACAATTTCTTAAAATGCGCCATTCTGTATCAATTTCCTGGAAATCGTTGCTGTGAACAGTATTGGGAAAGAGCCTACTCACAGGAACTATCGAAGCAGTTTTGCCAATTTTAATATTTTTTGGATCAATTATGTCTAAACCTTTTATTGGGTTATTTTTCAATGGAAACCGCGTGGTTATTTGCTTACAAGCTTCGATATAAAAATCTAGGCATCTGCATTTAAACAAATTTACTTGATCTGAGTTTAGATTTTCTGAACTACTTAGTAGTGTATTAAACGCAGCAGCACCATAGTATACGTCATCAATATCCATAAAATTTCTGGGATTCTTAAAATCAACATTTTCGATTGGAGTGCTAGTTAAATATTCTCTTTTTAAAAAACAATCAAAAATAGTTTTTAATGTTCCAGCTATTTTTTCATATAAATTATGAATTTTCGGGTGTTTTGCTTGCATTTCTTTATTTAAATCGGTAAATAATGGTAATACAAAATCTAAAAATTCCAAAAATAATATCGTAGTAGGATCTTGGAGCTTCTGCAATATATATGTTCTGCAGCTAAAAGATGATCATTGTTAGATATTTGGTCTATAAAAAATAGTTTAAGACCAGAGAGTTGTTCCAATATTCTCTTCACTGCTGCATGTACTGATAACCAGCGTGTTTGAGAGGGGTGAAGTATTTTATGTACTTTTAAGTAGCAAAACATTTGAAAGATTTTAAACTCTGCCACTCTTTTTGGGCTAGAAGAAAAGTAGTTGTAAATGTCTCTTACAAGATCCTCTATAAAACGTGGCAATTTGGTACAAGCATATGACGCGCAAAGGTGAAACGAATGGCAGGCGCATTTAAGTATAAAAATGTTAGGAATTTCATTTTGCAGCAATGTTACAACAGAATTATTACGTCCCATCATTCCGTTTGCCCCGTCAGATGCAAAACCTATTAGATGATCTTTATATGGAATGTTATTGCTTCTAAAAAAATTTACAATGTGTTCAAATAAGGTTGCTGCATTAGCTTCTTCTAATGGAATAAGAGCTAAAAACAATCTTTAATACGATTCATTTTCGCATATCTCACAACTAAGCACAAGTGTTTGGTCGTACTAAGATCAGTGGACTCGTCAATAATAAGCGAAAACTTAGTTTGCCCTAGATCTTCACATAAATTATTGAAACTTTCTTTACCTATAATATGATCAATTATGTCATGAGTTTTGGTTGAAGAGCATTTTATTTCTTTTGCTATTTTTGAATCAGGACAAACGGCTTGCATTAACTGCGGTAGTTGCTCCATAATAGTGAATGGTAGATTGTGTTCAGCAACAAACGAGGCTAATCTTATTTCACCTGAAATTAAAAATAAAGAATTAAAATTACGTAGGTATATCTAGTATGTCTAGTAGCGATTAGGGTATAATTATATCCACTGCTTCTATAAACCGATATGTAGAAAACAAAATAATATAACAATGTAAATAGTAAATTAAATAACTAAAAAAATTACCTTGCTTAACCAGTATATCAGATTTTTGAGTTTTGGTCACAGTAAATGATGATATCTTCGGTTGTGATTTTATATTCTTTAATGATACTGAGTGTGGTTGTGAAGAACTATGTTTCTTTATAGCGTCTTTTCCTGATGTGATGTTGATATCTTTATTACAATTCTTACAATAGACATAGCTTTCGCCTTTACGACTATCTTGCAGCAAACCTGGAAATTTTTGTTTCCATTCTTTTCTATAATATTGTAGATATTTTTGGAACGAAGTTCCTTACGGCAGGCTTGGAGGGGATAGGGATTTTGCTGCGCGACCGAACTGAAAAAAATGTGATAGTAAAACCGTAAGAAAAATGCGTGGAATAAAAGCGTTAAATGAGACGTGCGCAGGCGCGACAGTCGCGTATACAAGTGAGTAGTGCCGTTTAGCCGAAGGAAGTTCGTTCCTACCTGGTGTCCCGCGACACCACATCATTTTTAATTCTTACACTCGCACTTGAGCTTGGCTCCTCGTCAGACGACATTTTAACTTAATTATCTGATTTTGTAGGGACTCTTTCGGTTCCGGTACTCACTCGTCAAAGTTAAGAAAATTAATGAAAAAATAAAACCGAATTACTGTTTATATATACTAGACAGGTAAATTCCCGCGCGGGAAGTCCCTTATAACATCGAATTGTAGGACACAAGGGTGTCAAGGGTATTCCCCAAAATATATGAACTACATTCTGCACTAGGTCCACTACTATTGAGGGCTTCCCCGTAACATTAAACATAAATGAAAAGGGTTGCCAACTTAAAAGTGTAAAATCGGGAGAATTTCCATGTATACTGCGAAATCGTAGAAAAATCGTTATATTTCGGTATTTCGGTAGACCAGAGCCCATATCGGTAGAAATACCGAAAAATCGGTAGGTTCGAGACCACTGGCGTCAATAGAAATTAGAATGTCAAAATGTAATTGGACGTGTTCGACAGAACTAAGATGTTATAAATTTAAGTTAGATAGTCTGAGTAAAGATTTTATTTAGTCGGTCTTTGTTTCAAAACAATAAACAAAATGTAATTTTTTTTAAATAATAATAATTTAATTATTAAATTTTGATTTGACAGGTATTTTTTTTTATATCATAAGATAGCAAACAAGCAGATGGGTCTCCTGATGGAAAGAATCAATCATCGCCTATAGACACCAAAAATGTTCATGATGCGCTGCTATCTTGTGGCGAGGTCTAATGCTACATGCAATAAGTTTAGCGGCTACCTTACCCTCCAAACCGGAACACGACAGTGACAAGCACTGACGCTATTGCGGCAGGAATAGGTAAGGTGGTGGTACCAGACCCGGACAAAACAATGCAGTACTCTACCACCTAGTAGCCACGATGGTAGTGACTCGTATAGCCAATCGGTCGCCTTTTGCGACCTGCCTGGCAGAACGATAGTTGGTCTATTCTTCAAAGGAGCCCAGGACCAACACGGGGAGAGATTTTCTACACATTATTTAGAAAAACGGATCCGTTCATCGTATTGATCTCGATGTGCTGATTCCAAATATAGTCTTAACTCGATTTGGGCAAAAACTGTACTTACGGTCGACTAAATTAGCAGGGCAGTAATATATTCAATACTCAATATTTTATAGCATACTAGCTGACCCGGCAAACGTTGTTCTGCCTTTTCAACTACTTTTATTTTCTCACATTTTAAACCTTCCCTGGACTTCAACAATTAATTCAAAACCAAAATTAGCCAAATCGGTTCAGCCGTTCTCGAGTTTCAGCGAGACTAACGAACAGCAATTGATTTTTATATATATAGATTTTTGCTAATATTATTAGCAATATTGCTAAATTAATACATTATACGACTTACATTATATGTACCCTGATAAGGTGTAGCAATACAGAGACAAACTTAGCTATTTTAAGGAAAAATAAATAAGTTTATTTAAAAATGATTATATATTAAAATTTATATTTTCGGGTAATACATACTATTATTATAAATGCGAAATTAACTCTGGCTCTCTGTCTCTTCTTCACGTCTAAATCACTAAACCGATTTGGATGAAATTTGGCAAAAGGATAGTTTGAGACCTGAGAAAGGACATAGGATAGTTTGAGACCCGAGAAATGACATAGGATAGTTTTTATCCCGGAAACCCCATGGGAACGGGATCTATGCAGGTGAAAAGCCAGGACTATCTATCTTTTAAACCACGGTAATAAGGAGCTGTAATTTAGGCTAATTTTATTTTAGAATTTTTTCCACTCGGACAAAGTCGCGGGCACAACTTGTTTATTTTATATTTTTACAGCCATAACGCTTGGGCAGGGGCTGTGAATTTTTGGGTTCCTTCTCTTCTTTCCCTTGTTGCTTATCCGTAAAATGGTTGTCGTAAACAATTATAGCATTTTGTACACTTTTGTTAATTTAATAACACGTAATACAAAATAATTATTGTAATATGATCACTTACTGCAATGAATTATAAACATCTTTTTAAGAAATACAAAGCATTATAAGTGTAACTGTTGGTACGGCGTTTGTACTTTGTAGTATGCACTATGTACGCCTGAAATCAAACTAAACTCTTTTGCCCCATGTTGGTTCCGGGCTCCTTTGAAGAATAGGCCAACTGCTATTCTGTCAGGCATATCGTAAGAGGCAACCGATGGGCTATTCGAGTCACTTCCATCGTGACTACTAGGTGGTAGAGTTCTGCATTGTCTTGCCCGAGTCTGGTACCACAGTCTTGCCTATTCCTGCCGCAATAGCGTCAGTGTTTGTCACTGTCGTGTTCCGGTTTGCAAGGTCAGATACCCGTTAAACTTATGCATGTGGCTTTAGACCTCGCCACAGGATAGCAACGCACCATTAACACCTTTGATGTCTATAGGCCATGGTTGACTCTTTCCATCAGGAGACCCATCTGCTTGTTTGCTATCTTATATTATAAAAAAATACCAAACACAATCGCAGTAAGGTTTTAGACTGTTAATACTATTAGGAAAATGGTTTTACGGTTGTTGTATTAAGTATTTCAGATACATTCCTTTACAAAGTTCTAATCAATACAAGGGTAATGGCTCTTACGGTTCTTATGTGTAGTATGATATTGCTTCCTTATAATACCTACCGCTAAGAAATCAACAGTAAGTGCTCTTACGGCTGTAATAGTAAGGATTAGTCAAAATTGCATAAAATACTTGGTAAATATAATAAGCGTAACGGCACATACGGTGCTTTTTTCTAGGATCCAGAGCTTTTGACACGCAGTTACTGTTGACTTGCTTACCCACTTGAACGTCCACGGCACTGTGGTACCCAATTATTTTATATCGTCTTACGTCCCGGGTACTACAGTACCTCGTAGACAAATATTCGAAAAATGCGATAATATTAAAAATCTATGACTTTCCTATACATTATCTGTGGTTTTTAATTAAGGTAAAGAAATTTAGACGATGTCTAACACAAAATAATAAGACATTTCTCTTTATTTTATAAATTCTTAAATTAAAACTTTTTGACATTCGTGCAAACATGCCGATGAGTGTCGCCATAATTACGTTTTATATTCATTTGGTTGATTTTAAAGCCAAATTATTATAATATTATTATTATATTATCATAATAATTATGTTTTAAATCAATTAATATCAATTTATTAACCAAAGTCAAGTAATTAATCAAAAAATATTTCCTCAACCAATCGGGGTAAAAAATACTAATATCCAGAGTTTAATATTATGTTTGCGTATGAAAATATTAGTGTCAAGCATGTAGTATCATTGAAATTCGTTCTGTATCCGCTAATGTAAAGAAGGTGTTATTTATTTTTAAATCGTATATGAAATTTCCTTTTTACAAACGTTTTTACCAAGGAACGTAATATGGTTTTTAGTCGCGCTAAATGTCGGTTGCGCTCGGACGTTTGAGGCGTTTGACAACTCGCGACGTCGACGTTCAGGTGGTTACTGGAAGTCAATGTTCTACACATTATTTAGAAAAATGGATTCGTTCATCTTATAGCACTAAAGAAGATCCAGGCCAGTCTGAACCTCCTGCCGGGCTGGCTCGACAGATGGCATATAGCCGTCAACGTGGAGAAGGCCCAAGCCCTCACTCCTCGTAAGCAGAGAGATGTCACTCCGCAACTCAAACTCTGCGGCCAGATGATCCCATGGTCCCAGACGATGAAATACCTCGGGGTCGAAATCGACAACAGACTGAACTTCACATATCACGTGAAAGAAGTGATAGGCAAGACACGTCAAGCGATGGCCGTCCTTCGTCCAGTCCTCTGTTCTCGGCTCCTTCTACGGACGAAGCTGGGGATTTTCAAGACCTACGTGAGATCCAGATTCACATACGCTGCCCCGGCCTGGTACAATTACATTGCGCCAGGCAACAGAGACATCCTGCAGAGGCATCCGGCAGAACATCGCCCTGCGCATAATCATCAACGCCCCCCACTTCGTCCGCAACAGCGTGATCCAGAGGGACTTGAGAATCGAGAGCTTCCAGGACTTCATCATCCAAAACACATTAAAAATTTCAAGAGATCCAAGCACTTAGGACAACCTGAATTAGAAGACATCGCACTATGGCACGCGCGTCCTTCAGACACGAAGCCATACCCACGGGACTTAACCTCCACTGCTCCTGGGTCACCCTTGTAAGCCACCGTCCAGTTCGCAGATTATCAGGCCTCCCCGAACGGGGTCTCAGCTGCTGGGCTGATCACACGGAACGGTGTGAAAAAGGGAGGGACTCAAGAAGACCAGGGACAAGACCACAAATTGGATTGACTACCATTGAAAAAGACGTGCAGAATACCCCATGAGTGGGACAGCTGCTCAACTACAAAGACCAGGTCGTATTGGCGACCTGCGGAAGCATCCAAGGTCAGGAGGTCTGACCCCGCAACCCTATCTCTGTCGCCTTGCGGCGATAAGATGAGTAGACATGCGTGTGAAGGCGTATTTCTTACTTTTCTAAACTATTATTTATTTAAACTTTTAACAGTAATAGCACATCTGTTACGGTACGATGCACGATCAATAGTGGCATCCGTTATGCAGAGCTGTACTTAACTCCTGATCCCCATCTCCCCATCTCTTGTCATTCTACTTAGTTATTTTTTTCTGTGTTTTTTATATCATATGGCATCAAACAAAACAAGCAGATGACTCTTTTGATGGAAAGAGTCAATTTTTGCTGATTAGACCAAAGATGTTAATGGTGCGTTGCTATCTATATATGTTTTCTGTGGTTGCTATCCCGGTGGCGAGGTCTTAATGCCCCATAACGCATAAGTTTACCGGCTACCTTACTCTCCAAACCGAAACACGACAGTGACAAGCACTGATGCCATTGCGGCAGGAATAGATTAAAGTTGGTGGTACCAAGCCCGGACGAGACAATGCAGAACTCTACCACCTAGTAGCCACGATGGTAGTGACTCATTTAAGCAATGGTTCGCTTCTTATGATTCACTCGGCAGAACGGCAGATGGTCTATTTTTATAAGAGAAACAGGAAGGACATGAGATTTATTTATTCATACTACTTTACTTTGATTACAAAAACCTTAGTTCCGCCGAACACGCCTAATCATTTATCTGTAACTTGACATGTTAATTGACAGTTATGTCATGTTTATTGTTTAATCTGTTTTCATTTTGTGATGTACGTCTTCACTGTAGCGTTGTGTTAATTTTCTAGAAATTAGAGTAGTTTGTAAAAATGCCGAAGTACTATTGTGATTATTGTGATACCTACTTGACACACGATTCTCCAAGTGTAAGAAAAACTCATTGTACGGGACGAAAACACAAAGATAATGTTAAGTTTTTCTACCAGAAATGGATGGAAGAACAAGCACAACATCTTATTGATGCCACTACCGCCGCATTTAAAGCGGGCAAGATTGCACAAAATCCCTTTGGTAATAAAGGGGCTGCGATACCACCCCCATGGGATCCCTCAGTAATGGGCCCAGGTGGGCCGAGACCGCCTGTACCAGCGCCTGGCGGACCTCCAGGAATGATACCGCCACCAACAATGGGTCCAGGTGGTCCGATGGCGCCTCCTATGATGATGGGTCCTCATGGCCCAATGCCTCCAATGATGGGAATGAGACCTCCAATGATGGGACCGCTAATGGGTCCTATGGGACCAATGGGACCGATGGGACAAATGCGGCCGCCGTTAATGAATGGACCTCCAATGAACAAATAGTGAAATTCATAGAAAATAGGGACACTCTAAGTGCATCAAAAAACTTATTTTTACCTTTACATTTACACTCAGTTGTACTATTCAATTTAAAAGTAAATTAAATTGTTTTATAAATGAAACAGTATTTATGTTTGTCATAACATGTCTACAAATTGTATAATTTGGTCAATAAAATATTAAGTACATTTTGTCAAATTATATTCAACAAGTATAAATTAATAAAAAAATAAAAGACATGTAAATATGATGAATCACACTCTGAAGTTTTTTTATTAATCTAAGAAGAATTATAGTATGGATACTGAGGTGAGAAATAGATTTTACTAGCTGTAGCATGTAACCGCCGCATAAAAAAAGTTTTTGGTGAATCCTGCAGGAACAATGCATTTTCCTGGGATAAAAAGTAGTCTATGTGCTATTCCAGGTCACCATCTACCTGTGTACTAAATTTCATTCAAATCTGCTCAGTTGTTTTTGCGTGATTGAATGAGTAACAAACATCCAAACATACAAACTTTCACATTTATAATACTAGTTGCAGCGTGCAGCCCACTGCATTATAAAAGTTGTTAGTGAATCCTGCAGGATCACTTCATTTTTCCGTCATAAAAAATAGTCTATGTGTTCTAGGTCATCATCTATCTGTGTGCCAAATTTCATTTAAATCCATTCAATATTTTTTGGGTGATTGAGTAACAAACATGCATCCAAACTTTTGCATTTATAATATTAACTAGCGACCTGTCTGCAGTTTCACCCGTGTACATTTTATTCCCGTGAGAATATCAGAAAGGTTTGTATACTAAAACCTTCCTCAAGAATCAATCTATCAATAAAAGAACGCATCAAAATCCGTTGTGTAGTTTTAAAGATTTAAGCATACATAGGGACAGACAGAGAAAGCGACTTTGTTTTATACTATGTAGTGATATAGTTCCCACATCAAGGGGTTGCTGGGCTTCCTGGAGGAGTTGGGATGGCAAGAGTAGAACCATCCTAACCACACGCAAAAAAGGCGCTAGTCGTCGAGTTGAGGAGACCCGCCCACAAGAAGAAGAAGAAGAATGTAGTGATATAGAATATAAATTCCATTATCAGTAAAATGTGGGAAGGAACTCATTTGAACGGACTCCGTTTAGTGGAGAATAGACGTGCCTGGGTCTTATTTGCATTAAACTTGACCAGATTGGCATTGCCCCAATCGGAGGCTGCCTGTAAGGACAGGTTCATACGATCAACCATTGCCTTTCTGAGAGACTGGATCTGTGCTGTACCGGCCCGCGCACTGGATATGTTACTCTCCACAACTGTGCTATCGTTTGCGTACCCATAGATTTCGGGCTTCAGCAGATTGTTAATGTGTAGAGTTACGGAGAGAACTGATCCCTGAGGAATTCCGGCATTTATATCCATTAGGTTGGACGAGCAGCTGTCGACGACTACTCTAATCGACAAGCCACTCAGAAAATCTGAGATCCAGGCGCAGAGACCAGTAGGCAGACCATACGATGGAATCTTACCAATAAGACTATCATGCCAGACCCTGTCAAAGGCCTTCGAGATATCAAGGGAGAATGCTAGTGCCTCCCCATGATTCTCGGCCAAGCTCAAGATGTAGGTGGCATACGCTAGAAGATCCTCAGTGGACCGATTTCGACGAAACCCGTATTGGCGGTCACTGAGTAGATTGTTTTTTTTTTATATCATAAGATAGCAAACAAGCAGATGGGTCTCCTGATGGAAAAAGTCAACCATCGCCTATAGACACCAAAGATGTTAATGGTGCGTTGCTATCTTGTGGCGAGGTCTAATGCCACATGCATAAGTTTACCGGCTACCTTACCCTCCAAACCGGAACACAACAACGACAAGCACTGACGTTATTGCAGCAGGAATAGGTAAGGCGGTGGTACCAGGCCTGGGCGAGCTAATGCAGAACTCTACCACCTAGTAGCCACGATGTTAGTGACTCTATAGCCAATCGGTCGCCTTTTACGACCTGCCTGGCAGAACGTCAGTTGGCCTATTCTTCAAAGGAGGCCGGGACCAACACGGTGAGAAACCTGTAGGTGTGCCATTAGCCTGCTGTTCAGTGCATGCTGAGAGTATGAACGTGACTGAAATTGGCCTATAGTTGGAGGGGTCGGCACGACTGCCTTTTTTGGGCACAGGCTGCACTTTGGCAAGCTTCAATGATTTCTAATCGAAAGAGGTGTGTCGACACAGGAGCGAGTTCTGGCGCACAGGTTTTCAGTACTATGGCTGGAATCCCATCAAGGCCACTGGCTTTGTTCAAGTCCAGATTCCGCAGCGTTTAAGAACCTCAGAGTTTCCGGCATATTCACCTCGCATCCAGGTAGACTGGGTGGTTTCATGTTCATTGGTGGGATCCAGACGCGATTAGCGAACAGGTTTGCTTATTTTGGCATGACGAAGTTAGTGAGATACTTTATGTGATACAACGAGAATGCTATAATGAATTTCATTATTTGAGGACCACCATAAGTCACTTGTCAGTGCTAGCTGTGTTATATAGTATCTATTTAAAGTGGTGGCTATGCTTAGCGGATTTCAAACTCTAATGGTAATGTTTTAATAAGGTAGTGTTTTATTTACTATTCAAATATATTTTATCGATAGGAAATATATTTATTTATATATATTTGATTACAGAATTATAAAATATGGTTTGATTTTAGTGTATTTACAATTTTCGGGCATCACACTCCTTGACCCTAGACCCTAAAAAATGGCACTTGATCTGCCTAATATTTCTTTTCATTTGTATTTTTTTTAAAGACGGTTATGTGGTTAAATAAACAATATGGACTAAAACACTGATTTGTTCTGACCTTTAGTTTTGAGCACTTTATTTAAACATAAGTTTGCATATATATTGTAATCATATTGTATTCATGCAAATCCAATATATGTTTACATTTGATTATTCACTGTTACAAGAAAAAAATCGTAATGGACTGGCAACAAAACTTTCCAAATTAACTATTTTAGATGATGCTATATTTTCTGTTACATTTAGATTTTAGATCAAATACCTAGATTTGAAGTAACTTTCAATTGCATTGCTGACTTTGTTACACTATGTAAGTATTATTTATCCCTGCAAGTAAGGGGACTAGGACAGTATCTATAAGTTGAAGTATACTATTGTGCTTAACATTAATGCTTCAACTATAGCTACCTTACCATTCAAACCGGAACATGACAATGACAAGCATAAACTAGAACAGATAAGGCGGTGGTAAAAAAAGGCAGGCATGACGTAGCAGAACTTCACCACCCTTGTGGAAAAAATTTTTCGGATAAAAGTAGGTAAATAACTTACAAAGTGAAAGTAACAGTTTATGAATGTTTATTTTTATTTAAAAAGTCGAAAAAAGTCTTACAAAGTCGGAAAAACTCGGAGTAATTCCAAAATTTCGGACTCTTCCAGAAGAGTTATTCAGTGTTAATAAATCTTGCAACGTTTATGGGTACTAAAAGAAATATATTAAAAGTTATTAATACTACGAAAGTGTAATAAAGGGGAAAAAAATATAACTAATACTTACCCGGTTTTCCGTTTAAGAATTTGAAACTTTCTTCTTTGTTTAAAAAAAGGTTACCGTTACTGTCGATCAATATTATAAACTTTGTTTCTTCAATTTTTGATAATTATTATTAAAATCTATTATATCACAACGTTATTTGCCAATTTTTATTTTATTGTACTTTTATTACATAAATATATTTATAAATTAAGTAAAAATTAAAACAGATGATCTAATTAGCTTTTGACAGGTTGAGTCAGTGTTGCCAGAGAAAAAGTCAATCTTTCGTCCTTAAAGCCTCCTCTACACTACTCGCGAAGTTCCTCGGCGAAGTACTCGGCCGAAGTTGACTGAAGTCCGCGGTGCTACACTACACACTCGTTCAACTTCGCGAGGAGCGCATTCGTGTAGCGTTACCGGTACCCTGCGGACGTTTATTATAATGGACGCTCAAGTAGCAGCTGCCGTAGCAATGTGCTCTCTAGCGTATTATAACTACGTGCATACTTATCTCACGAAGAAGACTAAAAAGAAAAGAAGAAAAAGAAGATGGTGGATGATCGCAATGCATCGGAACAGAACTAGGTAGGTAATATTTATTTAAATAATTAGGATTTCTAATAAGTTAAAGTACATTACATGGCAAGTTAATTAACTGTATTTTTTTTTACAGACGTACTATGGAACAACAATTTCTTGAACTCATACAAGAACCATCAGGAGAATTTGAAAATTTCCACCGAATGTCATTGGACGATTTTAATTTATTACTTTCTAAAGTCGAACCCTTAATCGCTAAACGAGACACTCATTTAAGAGAAGCTATACCTGCTAAGATTCGATTATCAATCACCTTGAGGTTTTTGGCAAGTGGTGACAGCTATAGATCTATGCACTATTTATTTAAAATTTCAAGCCAGTTGATTTCAAAAATTGTAGTCGAAGTCTGTGAAGCTTTGAACGAGGAACTCAAGGATGAAATAAAGGTAAAATTTTAATATTTATGACATATATTTATTAAAAGTTTAGGTATGTACAATTACAAAAATATCAGTGAGAATAAGAATAAGAATAATTTCATACATTACGAGTCATTATATGCCTGATATATTAAATCACTCTGATGTGTATTATCTTCTGGACAATCAGATTGAGTTTGGGTCTCTGGTATATGCAAAATATATTGAACATCGTTAGATTGATCTGATTGAGGCTGCTTATAGCGTTGATAAACTGATTGACTTTGGGTGTCTGGTGCAATAATTTCATCACTTATAACACGTATCTTTGAAGAGCGTTGATGAGCAGTGATTTCGCTTGGTTGTTGGAAGTATGTCGGTTGACATTCACTGGACTCATTAGATAATGTTATATATGTATCAGGTGGCTCTGAAAACGATGAGTGTGGTCTAGGAGATAATGTTGTAACATTATAATGAACTGCATTATTCGCAGATAAAGGACGCTTTCTAGAAGATAGTGATGTAGTTAACGGACTATAATATGGCGTAGACTTAGGTGTAGAAGTACGAAACGATTCACCTGATGGAGATCTTTCAAAACGTGATTTCCGAAATAGAGCATGTATATCGAACATTATATCGTCCCTTTCATGTTCAGGTAACCTCTTCAGTTTTTTGGCAATTAGTTTGCCGAATACGTCGCACTCGTCCTCAACTGCGCTGCTATCCTTTGAAGGATTATTTATCACTTTATTTAAGTTATTGAAGGCTTCTGTCATCTGCCTACTGGCAACTTGCAATTCCGGTGGGTTGTCACGCCGTCGGATGGTGTGTCTATTTTTTGGGGGCTCTGGTTCTTTTGGAGTTGGAGAAGCAATTGGTACATCCTCTGAAGCGTTGGTTGATTCTTCCTGAATCGAATCAGTTCCATGATCCTGAAATAAAAATAGCAAAGGTTTAAATGTATATATCACGACCTATTTAATAATAAATCTTTATTTAATCCAATCCAAATTTGTGAGTGTATATGGGTTCTGTATACTATATGCATTTGAGTGCGCGTATATGCAGGAGTACTGTATGTGTATGTAGGAGTGTGAGTGTATGTCTCTGTATTTTATGAAAAATACATGAGTGCTACAATTAATCGGCTTTTTAATTATTTATACACAATTTGAGTGTCAGCTTTTAATGAAATTGACCGTGTCTTTTTACATATTATTTGATGATAATATTTTTTATATAATATACTTTTTATTTACAGATGCCGTGCAATGAGCAGCAGTGGTTGGAAGTTGAAAACGGATTCAAGGAGAATTTTCCACATGCCCTTGGCGCAATGGATGGAAAGCATATTGTTATACAATGTCCGGTTAACTCTGGTTCTGAGTACTTTAATTATAAAAAGACGTTTAGTTTAGTACTTTTAGCTTTAGTCGACAGTAACTGTAACATTATGTATGCTGACATTGGTAGTCAAGGTAGGATCAGTGATGGAGGTGTACTTAAAAATTCTTCGTTATGGCAAAAAATTGCATCTAACGGGCTTAATCTTCCTAAGCCAAGTCCATTATCCGGAACGGATCATGTCGAAATTCCCTACGTTTTTTTGACAGATGGAGCATTTGCTTTACATAATAATATAATGAAACCATATCCTGGCAACCATGATATCAATTCACCGAAAAGGATTTTCAATATGCGCTTGTCAAAATCTCGAGTAGTAGTTGAGAATGTGTTTGGTATTTTAGAATCCAGGTTTAGAATATTCAGAAAGCCAATTGATTTGGATATTCATAATATCCCAATTATTACAATGACATGTCTCTTATTGCATAACTTTCTCAGAAAAAGTAATAAATCATCCCTTATATATATGCCTCCTGGTACTGTAGATATGTATGATGATAATGGAGTTTTAATTCAACCCGGGTCTTGGCGGGCAGACTTTGATAATAACTGTGCTTTGAGAGATATTACACAAGTACCACGCAGATCACCATTATCTGCCGTTCAGATAAGGGATTACTTTACAAATTATTTTCAATGTTTATAAATAAACACAACGAATGTAGGGTCATTTCGCCTGTTCGTTACCACATTAACTACATACTTTTTATATTAAAACTAATGCAGAGACATTATTATGTTCTCCTTAAAGCAAGCAACTGCACTAAATGGACGCAAACTGGCGAATCGACCTTACTGTAATCTGTACTTTAGTAATAATAAAACAAGTTATTGATAATAAAAAACTTACCGTGGTTATTGTTTGTTTACATTTATACACGGACCCCAAAAAGCTGTTCATGAAATCAAAGGCGAACCAAACTGGACGATAAACATCATCTGCGCCGGCACCACTTTTTAAGGAAGCTTCCATTTTTCTGTAGTAGCCCCTGTATGTCGCAAAAAGTGAATCCTTTTTTTTCTTCAATTCTTCAACTGGTATTTCCAAAACGTCCCGAATACGCACCCAAGCATCATTTACTTTTTTCTTGTCCTTATGACCTTTCCCACTGGGGTCCCAAATAAAAGGCTCTGCTTGAAGTGTTTCAAGGAACAACATAGTTTGCTCCTGTGACCACTGTATGCCGCTCATAATAGAGTCTCACACGCACATCAACGAAAAAATCTATTAAACACACGTGCGTTCACAACGGCGTCTTGACGCGTACTGAAGTCGGCCGAGTAGTGTATAGAGGTACTAAGAGCATGTGTCAGAGGCCTAGTAGCATATCAAAACAGTCAAGAATAACGACGTTAATAAGTCGGCGATTGCTAAACATCTACAGCTGTAGTCGGGCCGTAATCACTGGATGGAATTTCATAGGCCACGCGTATTTTCGACAGAACGCCATATTACATTCCACGGCTAGTGAAAGAAGCCATTGAAATCAAAAAACATCCAAATTTCAACCGGGAAGACGCACGTAGTACGTCCTTGATAAGTTTTCTTGGCACGTATTGATTTTTGAAAAGCTGTATATTTTGGAAACGATGATCGATTTGATCTTTCAAATGGCATTCAACTCAATTTAAATATTGCTTTAGCTAAAAAATCGGTAGGTTCAAAAATTTCGAAGCAATGTCAAAAAAACATTTTCGTCTATGATAGATCCCAAACAAATTTACCGATTTTTATCCAATTAACGGTACTTGGCGCAGTTTTTAAAGGAGAAACGATGATAAGATTTTGAAGTCAATCGGTATATTAGCCTGAAAGTTATTTCCAAAATATTAAGTAACTTTGCTAAAGAAAACGTAATTTTAATATTTGAAAAGTTGTAACCTTTGAAAATAAGGTTCGGTTTTGATTTTTAAAAGGGCATTCGACGTAATTTTTATAGTATTAAAATATCGTAGAATACCAAAAAATAATTGGTTGAAATATTTCGAAGTTATGTCGAAAAAACACTTTTTTCAAAATTTTCGTCAACGATTACTTCCAAACGAATAAACTGATTTTGAGGCAATTTATGCATTAGATGTATTTTTTTGAGGAATAGTTTTTGTACTCAATCGGTACATTAATCTGGAAGTTATTAAAAAAAAAATTGTTTCGTCACAATTTGTTTAGGGTATTTTCAAAATTTCTCAAAATCTCTTAGGCCCATTTGGTACAAAATTTCAGGAAGTATAAGTTGAGCGGAATCCAATCGAATGCCACCAACCGCGTTTCAATCGGTCCAGGCGTTCAAAACTTATGAGTTGTTGACACACACACACACTCACACACACACACTCACACACACACATACATACAGACATACTGACGTCATCGCGAAAATAGTCGAAAATGGTTCCTAAGCCCACAAAACGCGGACATATGGTGAAAACTCCATTTTTGAAAATCGGAGCAAAATCAGTAACCTTCCTATCTACATACGTAGTGGGAAGTTAAAAAGTACAAGTGTTTTAATAGATTAATATTGTATTAAACTGGAGTGAATGAAAATGAATTAAACAAAATAAAACTACCACGCCAAAGCTTAAACCTAAAAGTGCGATATTTTTTTAGTAAAATGTACCACTAAAGGGCACAGATCGTCGCCTAGTGTAGCTTTGTAGCATTTTTACTCGTTATTTGACCCTCCCGTTGGTCGAGTGGTTAGCGACCCTGACTACGCAATCAACGGGGCTCGGGTTCGATCCCCGACGGGGACAAGCATTTGTGTGATGAGCGTAAATGTTTGTATTTCTGGGTTTAGGTGTTTATTATACATATTCTGGTATTTATATATTATGTATTTCTATGTATTAGTATCGTTGACTAACACCCATAACACAAGCAAATATTTGCTTACTTTGGGGTTAGATCAGTAAGTGTAGTTTGTCCCGTGAATATTTATTTATTATTATTATTATTTATTTTTATAATAGATGGCGTTAGCAGTAATAAAATTCTAATACAAAATGTATTTTCTATTTTTTTAATGTTTATGAAATAGCATTTTAATGGTAGATAATATATCTAGACATGAATTTAAACCACCACGTCAAAGCCCAAACCTTAAAGTGGGATACTTTTTCAGGAAAATGTACCACAAAAGTGCATAGAAAGTCGCCTAGTGTAGGGCTCGCTTCGCTCGCCATAATTATACTGGCTGTTGCCCAAGACTTCGTCCGCGCGGACTTCGTTTACTCCGCACAGCACCTCCCCCGTAGGTGACAGCTTGATAATATGTAGCCTATATGTTGACCCGACCTGTTAGTAATAGTCATGCAAAATTTGAAATAAATCCATGTAGTACTTTTTGAGTTTACCCCGGACATAGGAGTAGTGTAGAGGAGGCTTTAAGGACGAAAGATTGACTTTTTCTCTGGCAACACTGACTCAACCTGTCAAAAGCTAATTAGATCATCTGTTTTAATTTTTACTTAATTTATAAATATATTTATGTAATAAAAGTACAATAAAATAAAAATTGGCAAATAACGTTGTGATATAATAGATTTTAATAATAATTATCAAAAATTGAAGAAACAAAGTTTATAATATTGATCGACAGTAACGGTAACCTTTTTTTAAACAAAGAAGAAAGTTTCAAATTCTTAAACGGAAAACCGGGTAAGTATTAGTTATATTTTTTTCCCCTTTATTACACTTTCGTAGTATTAATAACTTTTAATATATTTCTTTTAGTACCCATAAACGTTGCAAGATTTATTAACACTGAATAACTCTTCTGAAAGAGTCCGAAATTTTGGAATTACTCCGAGTTTTTCCGACTTTGTAAGACTTTTTTCGACTTTTTAAATAAAAATAAACATTCATAAACTGTTACTTTCACTTTGTAAGTTATTTACCTACTTTTATCCGAGAAATTTTTTCCACAAGGGCACTTAGTAAACCATGAGCTAATCTTTAACATTTTAGATAGCTGTCCTATTGTTATTGGTCCTGAGTGTATACTGGGTAAGTGTCTCATAAGGCCAGTTGTAAACATTTTACTAACTGCCTGGTATAATGGCAGATGGTCTATTCTTCAAAGAGTACCCAGAGCCGGACAAACATAGAGAAAAAAAAACCTTCTTAAATCTAACTAAATAATTTATTATTGGTATTATGTTAATTAAATCTTACTAATCCACGTGTTTATTGCAATCAACTAAGGTAATATTTATTGGTACCACATTTTCACACAAATTATTAACAGCAGACAATATAATAGGTATATTTTTAGTTTACATATTGCTTGTATAAATTTAAAATAAATTTATGACTGAATAAAAATGAGACTTGAGAAATCTTAAACTATTTTTAAATTTCCGGTATGTATGAATGAATAAATAAGGAAGTTACTTATGCCCCGATTTACGAAAATCGAGTTTACCAGATCTCCACTTTTTGAGGTCCTAGGAACCTTTTCCAGCCATTTTCACGATGACGTCAGTATATCTTTGCGTATGTATGTATGTGTGTATCTGTTTCTACATAATCATCTCAACTTTTGAACGGCTTGACCGATCGAAACACAGTTGATAGTATTCCGCTCAACTTAGACTTCCTGAAAATTTTAATCAATTCGGTCTAGGAGATTTTGAGGAATTTTGGAAAAACCTCAAAAAATTTTTTGGCGAAACAATATTTTTTATTAAACCTTACTTTTTATGTTACTTACTATTGTACCGATTGAGTTCAAAATCTTATCAGCTCTTTTCCTCTTAATAACTGCGTCCAATGCATAAATTGCATTCTAATTGGTTTATCCGTTCGGGAGTTATCGTTGACGAAAATTTTTGAAAAGTGTTTTTCGACATAACTTCGAGATTTTTTAACCAATCATTTTTTACCTATTGCAATATTTTAGTACTGTAGAAATTACGTCAAATGCAGTTTCGAAAATCAAAGTCTAATCAATTTTTAAAAGTATTAAATATTAATATTTTGTTGTTTACAGCAAACTTACTTAATATTTTAATCACTGAATACCTACAATAAAAATCCAAATTACTTAATATTTTTAAGACTAATTCACTGTTTGTTTTGAAAATTTTATCAGCTTTTCCCTCTAAAAAACTGTATCAAATGGACCAAATGCGGTCGATTTTTTTTGGAAAAAATGTTGAAAAAAAATGTTTTTTGACATTACTTCGACATTTTTTTAGCCTAGGTATTATAGCTTATGTAGCTACGAGAACGATATTTTAGGGCTCAAACTAAATTTTGGTGATATGCGGAGCGGCGGCGAGATTTGGCACATAGATTCTTATGGAACTGAACTGGATGACAGCGGCGCGACGGCGGTGGCGTGGAGCTGTGTCGAGTGTTAAATCACACCGCGCTCGTCGCCGCGCCGCTTATCCGCCGACATCCAATTAGTGACTTTAGAGCTTAAACATTGCGTTGAATGCCATCGAAAGATCAAAATCGATCATCATACCCATAATATGCTTACAACTTTTCAAAATCATCATCTCAGTATACGTTATAGCAAAATTTGCCATAAAACTGATTTTCAGTGAGTCCTCTATGATGCGCCCACGAGACAGTCAAAAAAGGAAGTTTGGTGCATTAGTGTTTATTTATACAAGATGTAAACTAGTACAAAAATGTGCGTTAATCTATACATATAATAAAATCGTAGGAAAGTCAAAACTGTACATTGAATATTTTTTAAAAAGAATACTTGGGGCGTGATCTACAATCGATATCGAAGCCAAAAATACAGTTTTTAGAATTTTTGTCTGTTTGTCTGTTTATCTGTTTGTCTGTATATCTGTATGTATGTCCGGGGTAAACTCAAAAAGTACTGCATGGATTTACTTCAAATTTTTGCATGAATATTACTAACAGGTCGGGTCAACATATAGGCTATAATATATTATCACGCTATCACCTACGAGGGAGGTGCTGTGCGGAATAAACGAAGTCCGCGCGGACGAAGTCGCAGGCAACAGCTAGTATAATAATAAAATAATACATACATGAATAATAATTTAATATTTGAATCTTAAATAAATAATAAGTTAGTAGGGAGGACTTGGTGCCTTATTTATTGCTTTTTACTGTACAACCATCTATGTAATTTTGAGTTTATATCAAGCATACACCCTGTGTTTAATTCGTTTTTTTGTAGAGAAAATAAAATTATCTTCTAGTTAAATCTATAAAACGAATTTGTCTTTCTGAGAGACGAGGGCAAGGTTTTCCAGCACATGGTAGCTGCATATCTAAAAATTCTACGGAAGGCTGCCGAATGATTGCTTGGTGCCACTAAAATTGTACTAACTGCTCTAACCTTTTTAATATAATATTTGCCTTATTTATATAAAGGCGTAACATGAGTCCATAGGAGTATTTAAAATGAACCTTGCAGTTGCACATGCATTTTGCACCCTTTGGATGATTCGGGCGGTTCTTGCAAGTAAGCCCAGGCCATAAACTAGCTAAACCAGTGTAGCTGAATTTGGAGAATATGACTGAATTACAAGATCTAACGCGTAGCAGCTTACTCATTTTGAGCTTAAAAACAGTTGAGAGCGATCTTGAGTATGTGACTTTCAAAGTGCTGTCTCCATCCAGATTTCGTGCCCCTAAAACACGTTCACTGACTCCCCCATAATGGTAATTGCAGGATTTCTATTAGGTTTAGGGTTTGGGGACACTGCCTTACCTACTCATGCCGGGCTTGTCTTACTTACTATTCTTATCTTACTTGTCTTACTTACTATTCTTATCTTACTTGTCTTACTTACTATACAGTGCTTGTCTTTTGGAGGGTAAGGTAGCCGGTAAACTTATACACGTGGCATTCCGATCTCGCCTTTCTTTTCTTCGCCGATCTTTAGTATATATAAACGATGGTTGTCTCTTTCTAACAGGAGAACCATCTACTTGTTTGTTATACTATGAAATAAAATTAATAAATCTTGACATACATAATAATTGGAAGTGTATGAATTAAATTTACCACCGTGTTGGTCTGGGCTCCTTTGAAGAATAGGCCAACTGCCGTTCTGCACTGCAGGTCGTAAGAGGCGACCGATTGGCTATGCGAGTCCCTACCATCGTGGCTACTAGGTGGAAGAGTTCTGCATTATTAGACCTCGCCACAAAATATATATATTTTTTTCAGTTATATATGGTGGTTCAAATTATTTTTTATTTATTTATTTATTTATTTAATACTTTATTGTACACAATTAAAAGAGAAGTAGTACATAGAGAATTATTAAAAACAGACTGTACAATGGGCGAGCTTATCCCTAAAAAAGAGATTTCTTCCAGCTGACCCGAATAAGAGTAAACACAATAATTATTGAGATGTTAAAATAGTGTACAATAATCATAAAACTAGATACATATAAATTTAACAGTCTTGATACATTAAATTTATCCACATAATATTTAAAAGTGAACAACAATCGATGCAAATGAAAGAAAAAATAAAAAATAAAATAAAAAATAAAAGTACTATGTAGACCCAGCAAGAAAATGTTCTCTTAGACTCTTTTTGAAAATTGGAAGAGATTGACTTATACGAATCTTGGGCGGTAGTGAGTTCCATAACCTGACAGCTTGAACATGGAAAGAATTTGACAAAAATTTTGAACTGTGTGGGGGACATTTTAAAAGGGCAGTAACACTTAATCTACAAGGTGATCCAGGTGGATGCAAGAAAGAAAACCCATCACGCAGATAGCTTGGTGCATTAGGATTAAACAGAATATTAAAAAGAAGACAAAGAATATGAGTGTTCCTACGCAGCCGTATTGGAAGCCATTTAAGTTGAGCTCTAAAGTTAGAGACATGGTCGTACTTCCGTAAACCAAAAATAAATCTGATACAGAGATTCTGCAGCCTCTCTAATTTGTTCACCAGTTCTTCAGTAGCATCAATAAAACAAACATCCGCATAATCGATGATAGGTAGTATGAGACTCTACATTAGTAATATCTTTGTTTTAAAAGGCAAATAATTTTGTAAGTGTTTTAGAGAGTGCAGAGCAAAGTGAACTTTTTTACTTATGCTGTTAATATGCAAATCCCATGATAAATCGTTTGAAATTGTTACACCCAAGTAACTGACCGAGTTTGATATTGGAATAACTGTGTTATCATAAACAACCTGAGGAAGGTTTATGTTACCAAGGATTTTGCACATATACCTACTGCCTACAATTAAAACCTTGGACTTCGATGGATTGACAGTAAGCCCAAAAGCTTTTGCCCAAGCGTGAATCCTTTCAAGATCCAAATTTATCGAGTCAATAGCCTTGGCCACATCCATGACACTGAAGTGACGATAGATTTGCAAATCGTCTGCATATAAATGAAAGCTAGAAGAGATAACTTCAGTAATTTTATTTATAAAAGTAGAAAAGAGAAGGGGAGAAAGCACTCCTCCTTGAGGGACACCTGCCAGTAGATTAGCCCAATCTGAGGATAACTCATCCACTTGAATACGCTGAGAGCGACCCCGGAGATAGCTGTTAAACCAGTTAGCCGCATCGTTAGAAATGTTTAGTGATTTGAGGATAGCGATAAGAACCTCAAAGTCCACTGAATTAAAAGCGCTACTGAAGTCAAGAAGCACAACAATAGTTAATTGTTTAATATCCATAGCTGAACGAATATCGTCAGTTACCTTTACCAGTGCCGTGACAGTGCTGTGTCCAGGCCGGAAGCCCGACTGGTACGGGTTAAGTAGGCTATTTACTCGCAAATGATCAGCCAGTTGAGAGTGAACAATGTGCTCGAGCACTTTGGATAAGTACGGAAGAATTGAAATTGGACGATAATGGGAAGTAGATATAGGATTATGAACTTTGGGAATAGGGATTACAAATGCTTTTTTCCACTGCGATGGAAAAGTACTTGACGATAAAGAAAAATTAAAAATGTGAGTAAGGATAGAAAGTATTTCAGGAAGAACAAGATGAAACATTCTAGAACTAAGCTGGTCGCTTCCTATTGCGGAAGAACTAATTGAAAGCATGTGCTTCTTGACCTCAGTTTCACTAACTGGTTTGAAATCAAACAATGGACACGTCGGACGAGTACTAGAAGAAATGTCAGACAGAGTAATCGTTTTATCTGGACCATGCAGCGAAATCGGCAGTGCTGTGAAGCTGGCATTTAATAAGTTTGGATCTAAGGAATTATAATTATGAGAAGTAGAAGATTTTCCAATGCCAAGAGAATTTAAGAACGGCCAAATTTTATTTGAATCAGTGGCTGTAATTGTGTCATGAATGTAGCGGCGTTTGGCAACACGGCATAAACGATTACACTGATTACGCAATGATTTATAGGTAGACAAACTAAGCTCTGAAGGAAATTTTTTATACAGACGATTTGCTTTATCCCGTTTAGCCATTAAACGTTTTAAGTCCTCAGTAATCCACGGTGCAGGTTTATGTTTAATACGTAGTTTTTTTACCGGTGCATAAAGGTCAAAAATTTTCAAAATAATAGAGTTGAGCTGCTCAACCTTCGAATCTAGATCGAACGCATTGACAATTGCGGTCCAGTCGATGTTTTTAAAAGCGTTTTTTAGAGATTCCAAATTGATATTGTTATAACACCGACGAAAAGCATAGTTTATTTTACGTTTTGAAGGAGTTATTTTGTAGGAGAGGAAGATGAGGTCGTGGTATGAGAACGATGAAGGAAATTGTCCAAAGGTACTAACGTATTCTGGATGCGACACTATGATAAGATCAAGAAGAGATGGGTTTGTATTAGGAAAATGATGAGTGGCAGATAAAGAAAGGGAGCACAAGTTTACTGAATGGAGGAGAGACGTTAATTTTTGGGCTCGTGCATCGTTTTTAATTAGGCACGTGTTAAAGTCACCAAGTAACAATATATGGTCATAAATGGGTCTAAAATCGTTTAGGAGGATGTCAAGTTGAGAAAAATAATCAATATGAATAGATGGACAATAGAACACAGCTAAGAGAATTTTAGTATATCTTAAATTAATTTCTAAAAACATATATTCAGAAGATTCACTGTAGAGACTGGGTGAGTGAGAAATAATTTTATACATTATATCATTACGTATATACATTGCAACCCCACCTCCTCCTTTGCCTACCCTGTCATTGCGGACGAGATTAAAACCGGGAATCGAAAATTGCGAAGAAGGCAATGAGGGCTTAAGGAAAGATTCTGAGATTAAAACAGCATCACATGTATCAGTACTAAAGGTTAACAAAAGATCATCATAATGCGCAGGAACACTTTGTGCATTAATATGCACAATGTTGAAATTTTTAGGATAAGTAGAAAAGACAGTCGAGAGTTTATTTTGCGCTGACAGGCTACTAATACTATCACTATCCGCACTTAGGTAATCATCATCAGTAGAAGAGCACGAGAAAAAATCACTTCCAATCAAATTATGTGTCATAAAAATGCAACAAGACTAATTACCTACAAACTAATACAACTTCTAAAACTAATAACAAAAGACTATAAAAAATAAAAACAAAAATTATATATATATGCTATTCAATGTGGTACATTATTAGTCAGCTACTCGAAATAACAAAAGAAAAAATACCTACTGCTGAACTATAAACACTATTATAAATGTAATTAAAAGTAATTCTATACAAACCAAGCAGAAAAAAAAAGAAGAATTTATATATTAACACACGTACCGACTTACAAATAATGCACATGCGCTAAATAGAAAAAAAAAAAGTAAAGCAATACCTAAAATTAAGCAATTAATACTGCGCTAGACTACTATATTTGTTTTTTGTAGTACAATACACTAACAAAAATAGAAAAAAAAACATATAAAAATAATTAGTATTTTTACGACGCACTTATTGTCCTGCATTTATGATCACAAGCATACATTAAGTTTAATACATGATACATACGAATATTATGTCATTATTAGAAAGTACATAGAATAACAAGGCTGTATGATGATACGTCTAAGTCGTTATAAACAATGTGTAAACTGTTATTACTGTCGAACTCATGTCATGTATGACGTATGTCACTTATTTTATTTTGAAGTTGTCAGATGTCAGTCTGCGTTGGACACAATTTCGTCATAATAAATTGTTTTATTTACCTTATTATATTTTGTTTTTTACAATTGAGTATATTAAAAAATGTGAAGGTTAACTACAAAAACCATGTGACCGACAAAAATGTGAGTTACGAATAAAAGAACTAATACAACTAAGTGCACAAAGTATGAACGCGTATTATGATATTTAAAAGCAAAAATGACAAAGGTTATTCTGAGAGTATAAGCATAAGTAGTAGCGTAAGGTTGATAGAAGAAGCAAAAAATAGCCAACCAAGCATAACAAACAAATTAAGAATATATAACAAATAAATTAAGCAGTACAACAGGCATACTTAGAAAACACACAAAGAGTAAAAGACATACATGAAATTTCTAATGCTTCCGTCGTGGCCTCCTTGGTGATTTTGCCAACTCTTGTGTATCGGCTTTTAAACTTGTGGGTTCAGCAGGCTTCCCCTGCCCTGGATACTTTTTCATAAGAGGCTGTAGATCTGACATTCTCTCAATTTTGCTACGAGTGTTATCAGGTAGTAGGATGATAATCTTACTGTCAGAAGTCCAGCACTTCTTCATGCCAAAATGCTTTCGAGCCTCTAGGAAAACGTGATGCCTAGCCACAGTCAAAAATTCTGATATAACCAGACCAGAACTCTTTAGCGCCGTTTTATTTTCCCACACAAGATGACGATGGTGAAGGTCATAGAATCTTACCAGAATAGGCCTAGGCTTTCCTTTATTTGTACCGAGGCGATGACAAACCTGTATATCTTTATTTGATATGTCCGGCAAATCCATCTGATTCTTCAAGATACTAGTGACTGAGTTGCGAGGATTGTCGTTTTCTACCTCGGGGACTCCATGGAAAAGGAGGACATTCCTGCGGAGGTGAGCCTCATGACGATCTAACCCCAGAGATAGCAACTCAACATGTGTTTTTAAAAGTGATAAGGTCTTACACACATCTTTTTTAAACAGCTGAAAATCTTGTGATAGTGAAGTGATATCAGTGTGTGAATAATTAGCTGATGAAATTGCCTTTTCCAGATTATCTTCATGTGCAGCTATGCGTGTAGTAATTGAATTTATAACCTCCTCTAGGTTGTTATATATTTTAGCAGATAGATCCATAATAGAAAATATTGTGCAGTGGGCAAAATTTATTAGGAGAAAGGTAAAGTAGTGACTTATATGTACCAGATTTATCAAAACATCAATAAAAAGTTAATTACTAATATTTTTAAATGTTATTTTACTACAGAGAAACAAAAATACGTATATACTTTTATGACTACCCACAAAGAAAGAAAGAAAGTTTTAACGATTTTTGTATGTATTCCGGTGAAGACAGGGCGTCCCCGTAGGTTCCCGAACTTATAACTTGGCTCAGATTCCTTTCTGCCTGTGTCTTGTTAATTAATCCACTATCGATCTTTCCACATTCAATAAGAATTGCCAATCACCGAAGTCATTTTACTGCGACGACAACGTCACGCTTAGTCTTAAGCCACGACCTCCTGAGTAAGCCACTTCTACTCGTGTTCCCATTGTAGGTAAGAAATAAAATAAGTGTACACTTGATAAGACTATAACACCTACTTAATGTAACAAACAGATGGCTCTCCTGATAGAAATAGACAACCATCGCCTGCAGACAACAAACATGTTAATGGTGCGCGTGACCCCGCGGCTACATATATCGGCCTACGGCGAAAGTTCGCGCTAGCACGATGTTGTCACGAACTACATCGCGACAACTGCTTACGTCATAATGACGTGGTATTATCACTGGTCACCAAACTGCGGCCGGCAGGTTATATTTGTGTGGCCTGCTGATGATATTTATGTGGCCCATAACAAAGCAAACAAGAATATTGTAGCATTCCTTAAAATATTTTCTAAGATTCTTAATTCATGAACATTTTTCCTTAATTTTATGCTACTGCGTACTGTATTTCAATCGCCCAACGATTACGAACTTTGATACAGCTTCATGAACATGAAGGTCATATCGTCGTATGTTATTTTTTTTCTAGCATGAAACAAAATGAAATAGCATACGTCGATACACTAGGTCATTATTAAAATACGATTTACAAATGAAATTACCTAAACATATGTATGCGGATAAATTATAATTTGTTATTATTATAATTGTTTATCGTAATTATATTAGGTACCTATAGCACAGAATATATAATAGTACAAGTACAGAAGAGACTCCGTAAAGTCATTTAAAGAAATAGGAACTCTTGCCACGATACAATTAAGTCGAATTCAAATCGTGTGGCGCTTGATTATCTACGTTTATATTTACCTAGAAGTTGCATCTCTTTCTAACGTGTAACTCTTATCCTTCTAATGAAATCAGGGTTGTCTCAAAGATTCCCCGTATTGGTTTCGGGTTCTTTTGAATAATAGGCCAACTGCCGTTCTGCCAGGCAGGTTGTAAAAGGCGACCGATTGGCTATACGAGTCACTACCATCGTGGCTACTAGGTGGTATAGTTCTGTATTGTCTCGCCCGGGTCTGGTAACACCGCCTTACTTATTCCTGCCGCAATAGCGTCAGTGCTTGTCACAGTCGTGTTCCAGTTTGGAGGGTAAGGTAGCCGGTAACATTATGCATTAGACCTCGCCACAAGATAGCAACGCACCATTAACACATTTGGTGTCTATAGGCGATGGTTGACTCTTTCCATCAAGAGACCCATCTGCTTGTATGCTAACTTATGATGTAAAAAAAGATACTCTATCGCCTATAGACACCAAAGACGTAAATGATGCGATGCCCAAAACGGAACAAGATAATGACAAGCATTGAAGCTATTGCGGCAGGAATATGTAAGCAGTGTTACCATATACCCGGGTGAGACGATGCGGAAATCTACCACCTTATAGTCACGATGGTAGTGACACGTATAGCAAATCGGTCGCCTTTTACAATTTGCCTGGCATAGCGGCATTTGCTCTATACTTCAAAGAAACTCTGATCAACACTTGGAAAATGAATTTTGTTAATAATTATTTAATGTTAAAATATAATTTATGGCGCATTACAAGTTGCAATACTGGGGCATGATAAATCTACGTAATCTTTACCTATAGTACTTAAAACCTACTTATAAAATTACGAGAAAACTAAACAAAACATAAATATTTATTACGTTTCAGAATGTTTCGGTAAAGTAAAAAACGAAAACTTTGCATCCTTCTGTTTATTGCGACATCATCCAATTATTTTATATTACGAATCCCCCATTTTATAAGAGTACCTACAGTAATAAACCTTACGTTGCGACGATGATCGGCAGGCCGTCGTACATGAATAGGTATTCGTATACCCCCGACTGATTTAGTCGGGGCCGCCCCGTGCTTATGAGTATACAAATATATGATGAGTATACGAGTATAAAGTCGAGTTGTCGCGCGCTTTAGGTGCTTATCGCGGTAGGTATAGGCGAGTGTGAGAGGCCTGTCTATAGTTTCTTTGTCGTGAGTCGCACATATATCACCTGCGGACCGCAGTGTGACGCCCACTGCAGTGACGCATCAAAGCCCTTCAAAAGCAGTTCGGGATAGCCCGAACACATCGCGATAGCACGAATCTTCGCCGTAGCCCGATATATGTAGCCGCGCCATTATTGCCACTTGCATAAGTTTCCCGGCAATTTTATCCTCCAAACAGATACACAACAATGACAAGTATTTACGCTTTTGCAGCAGGAATAGGAGTCGATGGTACCAAATACTCGGGCGGGACGTTGCGGAACTCTACCACCTAGTGGTACTCCACCACGCATAGCCAATCGTTCATTTTTCACGAACATCCCGGCGGAATGGTAGATGATCTACTCTTCAAAGTGGCCCAAACAAAAAGTTATTTATATCTTTAAGTGAAAAGTTTTTGTAATAAGATTCAGAGTATATTTATGAGCTTACAAAGATATCATTATTGTTCTCGTGGCGACGATGTTCTTAGAATATCAGGAATAGAAACAATTTGTTCTCGTTCAGCTAAAATAAATATTAAAAAATCAATCAACAGTAACACTGCATTTACCATAGGCAGCAATCCGTTCAATGTCAACGCCGCTTGTTTCTCCATGTATGTTGTATTTTTCAGCTCTTTGAAAACTGTGTAGGATAGTGCCATTTCTACAGAAATACAAGTAACAATTCCATATAGCTGCATAAACCAGGATACATCTTTATTACGAATGGCACTTAAAATGAATACTCCCATATAAATGAATGTAGTAAATATAGCCACAGGTGCTATTAAAGCGTGTGCAATTCCCAATGTAGGTGTAGCTCGTTCGTTTATGAAGTTGGCTGTATTGACAACAAGAGTGAGAATTCGTAGTCTCGTTGAGCAATTTTGTGTGCTCATGGAATCTTCAATGGAACTGAAACTTCCCTTCATGTAGATAATATTACATAAATAATAAAATGTAAAATAAAAATTTTTCATGTAAATGACATAGGTAATTGTCTTACCTTTCATCAAGGTCAAGGATGTACACAAGGAGTATACAATCACTAGGTTAAAGAAGTACAAGGACCACAAATTCATTTACTTTTTATAAATTTTTCTTTTCGAAGATTTTATATAGGAGCCATTGACATGTAATATTATACACGTCAATGATAGGAGCTTATTTTAATGTTTTTCTGTCTTTGTAGGTGTGGGTTCCCTCTAATAATAAAGCAGTATATCTTAAGATCTTTTTATCAGATGATAGATAGGTCATAAAAGGCAGGCGAGGATGAACGTGCTGAAGTTATGCAACAATGGAACCATGTACCAATAAAAAGCGAAAAGCGGCTGCTTGCGTCAGGTCAATGACGTGTATAATATTACCACTTATACACGTCATTGCGTCAGGTAAAATTCCAAATCAGAGACAATATTTAGAGAATTAAATTTTGATGAAGCCTTTATAGAAACGCTAGGTTTTTTTTTTATATCATAAGATAGCAAACAAGCAGATGGGTCTCCTGATGGAAAGAGTCAACCATCGCCTATAGACACCAAAGATGTTAATGGTGCGTTGCTATCTTGTGGCGAGGTCTAATGCCACATGCATAAGTTTACCGGCTACCTTACCCTCCAAACCGGAACACGACAGCGACAAGCGCTGACGCTATTGCGGCAGGAATAGGTAAGGCGGTGGTACCAGACCCGGGCGAGACAATGCAGAACTCTACCACCTAGTAGCCACGATGGTAGTGACTCGATAGCCAATCGGTCGCCTTTTACGACCTGCCTGGCAGAACGGCAGTTGGCCTATTCTGCAAAGGAGGCCGGGACTAACACGGCGAATTTTGTGGCGGATAACGACAGCGGAGTAAACTTGTTTTTTAAGAATTGTGAAAACGTTGACTAAAATGCACTGAACGATAAATTTGGAAAGGTCTGGCGCTGCCTTTTCCTGTCATTTTTAAGTGAAGGCAGAAAGGAAGCAACCCGTTGTTTTGATTGGATGTTATCGGTAACATCTTTGGTGGCGATATTTGACGGTTAATTCTTGCCATCAAAAGGGATGTCTAATCAAATTGTCAAACAATTTAACCAAATTAAAATATGTGTAAGATTTGTTGATATCATCAATATTTTCATTTATTGAATCTTTATTGCCGTAAAATAGAGACGTGTAGAATTCGAAAACCAGAAAGTCGTAAACTAACTAAAAAGCGCAAAATTTTGGAAATATTTTGAGCATTAACGTTATGACTTATGTCCATTATATAGGGTATCTGGTGGAGTGTCAATAGGCATTAAATTCGCCTTTTGTTCAGAACTATTTTAAGTAGGCTAAATAAATAAAAATAAAATTGTTTATGTATTCGTTTTCTTTAGTAAAAAGAAGTGAGTGAATATCCAGCTAGTGAGATTGACGCGATAAATATGTAGTTTTTAACTTTTTGCGTTGGACAAGTTTTTACTATTTACATTTTTTTGGATGTCGCCAAATATATATATATATATATATATATATATATATATATATATATATATATATATATATATATATATATATATATATATATATATTTGCATTGCATTGCATTGCATTAGGATACTCCCTTGGAAAAGGGGACTTTGTCAACCCCCGTATTGGTCCGGGTTCCTTTTGAACCATCTGCACATTTACCAGGCAGTTCGAAAAAGGCGAACGAGTTTCTATATGTATCACTACCATCGTGACTACTAGGTGCAATGAGAGTTTCACATCGTCTTGACAGGAATACGTAAGGTAGAAAATACCCGGGATTTTCTACCTAACGTATTCCTGTCATAATAGCGTAAATGCTTGTCATTGTCGTGTTCCGGTTTGGAGGGTAAGGTAGCCGGTAGACTTATGCATGTGGCATGGCCATCCCTCCACTACTACTACTTGACACCAAATTTTAAATAATGCTGTCATCTTCTGAGGTCTTACCCTCTCTTTCTAACACAGTTGTATAAAAAGAGATGGCGAGACCCCATAGACAGAGATATAACGTAAATATTTGTGTGTATTAAATGTTTCAATTGATTAATACCTGTGCTAGCTCCACCCATGAAGTATAATATAGCTTCATGGCTCCACCCATACCTAAAACTTCATGGTAATGATAGAAGATTAGTTATAATTTTCTGTCATTGCACTATATAACTATGTAAAGCCGTCGCATAGATATGGGGAGAATGTCAAACCTATTTTATATTTGAGTACAATGAATGTTATACAACAATATCTATACATATAATAAAATCGTAGACATATCAAAACTGTACATTGAATATTTTTTTAAAAGAATACTTGGGCGTAATCTATAATCGATATCGAAGCCAAAAATATAGTTGTTAGAATTTTTATCTGTTTGTAGTTGTTAGAATTTTTATCTGTATGTATGTCCGGGATAAATTCAAAAAGTACTTCATGGATTTACTTCAAATTTTGCATGAATATTACTAACAAGTCGGGTCAACATATAGGCTACATATTGTTACGAATAATCTAGAAACTCTAAAAATAGAAACCATTGATAAAAAATTTTTTCGCAGGAATGCTATAATGGGCTTAAGTCAAGGAGATCCACTTTCTCCAATTCTCTTTAATATTTCTACATTAGCCATATGTAAAAACATAAATAATGTTTCAATCCTACAGTACGCAGATGACTTTGTACTATACAAAACTGTAAACAGTGATATTAGCGAAACAATTGAAGATTTAGAATACGCCCTCAATGCTATTGTTAAAATGTTGGAAAATCTTGGTCTGTGTATATCTGAATCAAAAAGTAATGTATGCTTATTTAATCGGTCTAGGAAAAATATTAATTTTGATTTGTGTATCAATGGAATAGCATTAAGCAATGTAAAACAGGTTAAGTATCTTGGCTTATGGTTAGACTCCAAGCTGTTATTGGGTATACACATCAACAAGTTATGTGAAAAAGCGTACAAATATATAAATATTCTAAAAGTGTTAGCTGGGAGTTCTTGGGGAATACATCAAAGGCATATGCGCCAATTATATATTTCATTGATAAGGAGTCGTTTGGATTATGCCAGTTTTCTGTATGGGAGCTGTGCTAAATCCCATCATAAAAAAGTTGAAGTACTTCAAAATAAAGCCTTACGTATATGTGGTGGCTTCATTCTTACCACCCCAATACACGTGATGCAAAATGAGTTGTGCGTGCCACCTTTAGAAATTCGAAGGTATTGGTTGGCTTGCAGATTTTGGTTAAAGGCTGCGGCTACTTCTAAAGACGTCATAAATCTTATAAATGATCTCGCCGTGTTGTGTCGCGAAAGCTATTGGAATAAGAAAGTTAAACCTATTTTGACTGAAGTGCATAATTATTGGAAAGATCAGGATATACACAGCTCTGAGGTACAAGAAGTTTTCACTTTAGAAACTTGGGTATCTTCAATAGATGTTAAATCTTGTGTTAATACAGAAATTGATAAATATATTGCGCCCAAGCGTACCATTAAAGCGTCACAGATAAAACTACTAGTCTCTATGTTTTTAGATACAAAATACTCAGGTTTCTACAAAATTTTTACTGATAGCTCCAAAGACTCATATGGAGTTGGATGTGCTTTCTTTGATCCACAGGAAAATTGTTCAATTACTTTTCAACTACAAGCTGAACTATTTATTATGCACGCTGAACTATATGCTATTGCTGAAGCGCTAGCATATATTAATTCAATTGCCAATCGAGATACTAACATATTAATTCTGACGGACTCAAAGAGTGCACTCCAGCACCTAGTGCGGTGTGTGAATATTGGCCAAGGAATGCTTATCGCTTACCACATTTTAAACTTGCTTTACCAATATCAGATAAGTAGTATTAAGGTAATTTTTCAATGGATTCCCTCACATGTGGGAATCTGTGGTAATGACATGGCTGATCAGTTAGCTCGAAGTGCTGTAAGTGAAGGTGTTGAGATAAAGTGTAAACCTACTGCATCAGAATTATTGACCATAGCTAGACAAAAATGCTTTAATCTATGGGACAGATACTATGAGGAGAATTCATTGGAGAAAGGTGTGTGGTATAAAACTATTCAGCCACGTCCGCCACGTAAACCATGGTTTGATGGTGCCGGTCTTCCTAGGAAAATGCTAACTTGGGCGCTAAGAATTAGGTCTGGCCACTTACCACTAAATAAATTTCTTTACCTTATTGGAAAAAGATCCTCCCCACTGTGTGAAAATTGTGACAAACCTGAAGATATTATTCACTTACTAATGGAGTGCAGTCAGACCATTGAATTAAGAAAAAAATTTAATTTAGATAAAATAAAAGATATAATTGAAATCAATCTCATACTGATAGAACCCTTGTCAATAAAGGCGAAAAATATTTACTTATTTATAAAAGAATATTTAAAATTAAGAAACTAATGTATACTAAACCCTTACGTATTTCCCTATGAGGCCGGCATTGACCAGTTTTGTCAAAAGGCTTCAATAAATAATTGAAAAAAAAAATCTAGAAACGTGTAGAGTTGGAGCGCTGGAGAGATCTAGAAATAAAAGAAAGAGATAGCTACTCCTATTGACAAACAAATAGTTGACCTGGGCTATGCCATAATGGACTTTGTGGTATATGGCATAAGGTTGAAAAAAGCGTGTACTAGAATTTATGACTCATAACATGTTTACGATAAGAAGTGATTCATTGTTTCCCGATACATTTAGATTTTTCTGGATCCAGGTAAAACTTTACCCTGGCTATAAATAGAGATATGTTGACAAATACAGAGCAGTTTTTATCAAGCGATCGAGAGTGATACTTAAAGTGAACAGTGCGAAGCGAGAAATGTTTTATTGTGTAGTCAGTGATAGTAGAGTGAGTGACTAGTGTGTAAAGTGTATTTTAGTATTACATTGTGTTGTCTTGTGTATTTGTATACTAAATACACGGATTTAATATAAGTGGTGTTTTCTTACAATTACGAACCCGAGTACGTAACAATATTATCACGCTATCACCTACAGGGGAGGAGCAGTGCGGAGTAAACGAAGTCTGCGCGGACGAAGTCGCAGGCAACAGCTAGTTATTTTTAAAATATTAAGTAATGTATATATATATATATATATATATATATATATATATATATATATATATATATATATATATATATATATATATAAAATATTCTTTATTGTACAACATGAGGATTAAAGTAATATTACAATCTAAAGTATATAATCTAATAATCTAATAATAATCTCATACAAAAGGCGGTCTTATCGCTGACAAGCGATTTCTTCCAGACAACCACATTACAAGTAATTAAAAAAATCACGACTAGGACAAGGTACAACTTTTAAATGTAAATTACACGACAAAGACATCACAAAGCTAAATTAGGGGGAAAAAATGAACAATATTTTATACACTACAGTGAATATTTATCTTGCTAGGAACTACATGATTTGAAATAAAATTCATGGACCATCTTTTTAAAGGTAATTTTGCTCCTTGCTTGCCTTATATCTACCGGTAAAGAGTTCCACAGTTTAACCGCTTGGACAGAGAAAGAAGACTTATAAAATCTAGAGTTATATCGCGGAAATTTTAATAATAACCGTTTGGACGAACGTTCAGGAATACTCTGGTCTTTTAATAACGTGAATCTCTCCTTAAGATAAAATGGAATTTTAGGGTCAAAAAGTATACTATAGAGTAGATTAAGTATATGGGCATTTCTGCGAAGACAAATGGGCAGCGAATTGAGCTTAGCGCGAAAGGAGGAGACGTGATCATATTTGCGAAGCCTAAAAACTAATTGAATAGCAAAATTTTGAAGACGTTCTAATTTATCGAGTTGATCCTCGGTCAAATTGACGTAGCTCGTATCAGCGTAATCTAGGATCGGCAGTAATAGACTGTGCAAGAGAAATCTTAGTACCATCCCGCAGTGTGATAGTTCTATGCCAGAACCACAATTTCGGCAGTCATCTGTGCGTAAAGCACTACTTTCCTTGGACATCCACAAGTCGAGTGGGCCGGATGGCATCCCTCCGATTGTGCTAAAAATGTGTACTCCAGAGTTGGCACCAGTATTAACACGCCTATTCCGGCTCTCCTATTCACTCGGCGTGGTACCGAATTCATGGAAGACAGCTTTGGTGCATCCCATCCCTAAAAAAGGAGATCGCTCTAAACCGTCTAACTATCGGCCCATAGCCATAACCTCCTTGTTCTCCAAAATTATGGAGACAATCACCAACTCTCAGCTTCTCAAGTATTTAGAAGAGCACCAGCTGATTAGCGATCGTCAGTACGGTTTCCGTCGCGGCCGCTCAGCTGGTGACCTTCCAGTATACCTAACTCATCGATGGGCGGAAGCAGTTGAGTCCAAGGGGAAGGCATTGGCAGTTAGTTTGGACATAGCGAAGGCCTTTGATCGGGTACAAAGCGCTTCTCGCGAAGCTGCCTTCCTATGGGCTTCCTGAGAAATTATGCAAGTGGATCACCAGTTTTTTGGCTGAACGGAGCATCAAGGTCGTTGTCGACGGTGCGTGCTCCGACCTTAAATCTGTCAATGCTGGTGTTCCACAAGGCTGCGTGCTATCACCGACACTGTTCCTTCTGCATATCAATGATATGATGCGAATTAGCAACATACATTGCTATGCGGATAACAGTACACTCCGGCCGAAGCGGTATTTCTCGGGAACACGTCGAAGAGTGCCGAAACAAGCTTGTGTCTGAAGTCGAGAATCAACTTACCGATGTCTCGGAATTGGGTCGCCAGAACCTGGTTACTTTTAACCCCAAGAAGACACAGCTTTACGTGTTCACCGCATAAAAGACGCCCTTTGTAGTATCACCTCGATTTGAGGATACTCTCCTGACAGCCTAGTGTCGGAATCCTGGGAGTTGATATATCGAATTACGTTCAGTTTCGCGGTCATTTGGAAGGCAAGGCTAAACTAGCCTCCAAAAAGCTCGGTGTGCTCAGCAGAGCGAAACAGTACTTTTTGCCGGTCCATCGCCTTCAACTTTATAAGGCACAGTTTCGGCCTCACATAGAGTACTGTTCGCATCTCTGGGCCGGAGCTCCCCAGTACCAGCTTCTTCCTCTTGATCGCATTCAGCGTAGAGCGGTTCGAATCGTCGACGACCAGGCTATTTCGAAACAGCTTGACTCTTTGGCATTGCGCTGAGATTTTGGGTCTCTCTGTGTCTTTTATCGTATATATCATGGAGAGTGTTCCGACGAGTTGTTTGGATTAATTCTTGCCGCCGAATTCCACCATCGGACATCGCGTCAAAATTTGAAGTTCCATCCTCACCATCTCGATGTCTGGAAATCCACAACTGTGCGATTCTCCCGACACTTTTTATCTCGCACTACTCTGTTGTGGAACCAATTACCGGCAGGGGTATTTACGAACGGATACGACATAGGGACCTTCAAGAAAAGAGCTTACACGTTCTGAAAAGGCCGACAACGCAACTGCAAGACCTCTGGTATTGCAGATGTCCATGGGCGGCGGTGATCACTTAACATCAGGTGCACTTCTTGCTCGTTTGCCCCTTCTTCTATAAAAAAAGGTAACGTTATTTTCTTAAATGATTTGAAATTAGAGAACTGACAAAATTTTTGTAGCTATGTCTATTATGAAAATTCTAACTTGTTGGACAGAATAAAGCCATTTTTATATATTCAGCGTAGGAATGCATACTGTTTTATAATTTTGTTTTTTTATGGAAATTAATGCAAGGCTGGCCCACCCTGGAATTTGTTTAACTCTCTACTAACTATCTGCTATTGTAGATAAAAATATAGTCTTAAAATGTTAAGGTTGCCCCCCCTGGCCCAGACCTGGATACGCCCATGTATAGCACTATTACATAATTCATCCGAGCTGTAAAATAACTCACTTGTGCGACTTGACACTGGTATTTTAAAAAACGTTAAAAATAGTCTTATGTACCTTACTCACACTACACATTTCGATCAAAAAGTTATTAAAGCATCGGTTCGGAGTTAGAAAATTGAAAAATAACGATTGGAAATCACACCTTAAAGGTAGAATAAAAGATTGAAAATAAAAATGTGTGTGGCGTTGCACTCATCATTGATGCTTCTCTGCCAATGCTTCCATTATACCTCGAAATTCGGAAAGAACCATTCTTAACTTTCTTCTTATACTGGAATTGGACCAATCTTTTCGTCGTCTGATATCATTCTTACCAATAAGATCCCTAGCATGAAGTTAGTTACAAAATAGTATAGTGTATAGTATAGTATAGTGTAAAATAGACATGTCTTAGTTCCGGTGTTCGTGGACCTCACTATTCCATTTGTTTCCCATATTTTTTGCAATTAGCAGGAGTTAAAAAACAATTTTTTTTAACACATTTAATTAAAACTGTATTTCAAATAACTTAAACCTTTAAAAATGTTCAAAACACTACTTACATAGCTACGTAGGTATATTTAATAAATACTTAGCACTAGTTTGTATTTACGAATCTTAATTTCATAAACCAAGATCGGCTCTATCAGAGCTGTAATATTAATATAAAAACTTATTAATAAATACGATTAAGTAAATTCTTGATTTATTATTACTAGGGCTCACAACAAATTTCAAAGACGTAATAATAAATCCATAGTAATAATAAATTAAAGTAAATAGAAAAACTGAGATAGAATTAACGGGTGCCAGCAAAAATGGCACTTTAGCAAGAAAAGACTAGATTAAAGCTTCTTTTAATTTCATAGCCTTAAAATTCAAATGAATATTTTTTACAACACTTTACGTTTAAGCACCGCTTGAACATTGTACATCTTAGATATTGTTTTGATATCATAAAGCAGTTTCTAGGGTGGTAGGGGATATTTTTCCGGACGTAGGAGATTTTTTTCCAGCATTCGGAGAAGTTTTTCCGGTAGAAGTTGATGTCTTTCCACTTACAGGTGGATTTATTTCTTTTTCTGGAGAAACTTGAAACGCTTTGCTTGTCGTAATTGGCATTAAGGGTTGTAATGCAGGAGTTTTAAACGATGAAAACTTAGGGGGAGACGATTCAGGAGGACTATTAAAGAATTCTGCGCGTTTTGCTTGCATTATTTCTGATCTGGATCGTCCTTGAATTTTGGGTGAGTCAGTAGTATCAAGAGGAAATATTCCTTGAACACATTTATCAGAACTGGCATGTTCGTCTTCAAAGTTTTGTTCAGTTATTGGTATCAGATTTCTTCTAGCTCCAAAATGCTGATTTGTGAGAATAGGAACAGTGTTTATCGGTGGGGTTTCGGAACTTTGATTGCATTTTTCAACAGAGCCACTGGAATTCTCATCTTCATTGTTTGCTTCTGGTATAGGTGTAGATAGTACATCAGATCTTGGACTTGAAAAACGCCACTGCGATTTTGGCGACAACAAAATTTTCGAAGAATTTTTATGATCTTTAATTAAAGTATTTGCCCTTCCAGGAGATAATGGTTGGTTGTTTAATTTAATAATTTTCCTAGTGTTATATGTTTTTGGCGATCCACTCAGATCAAGAATATTTATATTCGATTTGTTAGCAGGGAGAGTAGCTGGTATCTGCGTTTTCTCTTTGGACAATCGTAGTTGCTCTACAGCCGTAAGCTTATTAGATTTACTATGAACATTTAAAGTATTGAGTTTAATGTTATGCTGTAAGAGTAGCTTTTTGAAGTCTAAACGCGAAGTTTGCGGCATAGGGCCATATCGATCTGCACAAGTTGACTCCTGCTTTGTTATACCGGACATGATAACGGACGCATTACATGGCATATTTTGTCGATCCAAAAGAGCTGCATTTGTTCTATTTTTCGCTTCACCTAAATATCCAGTTTCTGGATAACGTTGAGTGGCTTTATTATATATAGAAATCTCCGAGCTTACTGGCGAAAGATTTAGTGTTGAGGTTGCAGGTAATTCAACCTTTTCCGGAGTTTCCTTGATATTTAATTTCTTTTTACTTTTGTGTATAACTGCATACAACTCTTCATTTGTCATCGTTGACTTTACAGGTGACAAAATTTTCGAACTTAAGTTAATAACATTGTCTCTATTAGTTGGTGTTGAAGATTTAAAAGTCGCTGAAGTTCGGGGATCAATTGGTGATATTCTAATAGATTCTTCATTATTTGGTCTAAAATCTTGTTGGTTTTTACTTATTGGTGAGTGAGCAAATATTTCTGTATTGGTATAGATATGTTCTACTGTTGGTCTTCGTAAATAAAAATCTGATGATCTATTAGGGAGAGTCCAATATTTCGACGGAAACATTTGCGAGTTTTCTGTTTCATTTCGATAGCTGCCAGCTTGTTCACCACGTAGATTCGCCGTATTATATCTGTTTAAGTTATTGCTTTGGACTAGATTTTGAGAATCTATTGATTGGGGTTTGTCAGCACTGGAATGTCGATAGTCTGAAATTACGATAGAAATAATTAAATGTTTGTGACATAATGCTTTAAAACAAAATGACAATAGCGAGATAATTTCGTTAGGGAATTAGTGTTTTGCAAACTTTTTTTACAGAAGTTGATATAAATGTTAATTTTAAAAATCATATAACTACTTCTGTCTTAAGTGAACAACTAACTACATTAGACAGTCTAGTACTAACGTTATTCACTACTAAGCAACCGATCCAAACAAATAAATTACATAAATTATTTTTACATATAACAAACAGTTATACCCCAAACAATATATAATATACATATGTTTTATATAAATATGACCAAACATAGTAACATTATGTAATTAAAAGTTAAAACCATTAGTCACATTTACAATATTATTAAGATTTATATTATTGTGAATGCAATTTATGGTTATAATCTTATTTAATAAATAATTATTATTTAAGTGCATGGTATATTATTCTAACATACAACTATAATTTTGGTTTAGTGTACAACTTTGATGAAATAGATATACAGATTGTTATTTAAACATGCATTTAAAGACATGCCAAAAAGCAACAAAAACATTACCTTCGAAGGACTTGGAGCAACCATTGGAAGCATTCTCGTTCACTGTGCAAAGCGATGTTATGAACAGTTTTTAAAGAAAACAACAAGAGTGCTTAACAAAAAGTAGATTAACACCTTAAGTCACAAATTAGTGTTGTTAATTCTTGTTATTACGAGTGTGAGTAAGATGATATTTGAATTGTTATTAGTACCTTCGTCTTTTACAGTTTTACATACACCTAAAATCCATTTTAATAAGGTGTTGTGTTCATAACATCAGAATATAATTTATGCATTCGCACATTTTTAGCAGTGATTTAATAACGAAAATAAAAATAAAAGAAACTGTGAAGGTACCTACTAAAATAAATTGATTAATAGGTGCGTAGTATAAAAGGTGATTTGCAAAAGGAGTGTAAATAAATGAAATAAGTGCGTTAATTCACAATAGTCTGTATATTATTTACAAAACATATAATTACAAAAAGAATATCACACCATGCACTTACACTTAAAAATAAAAACCACACATAAGCTGTGCACATTGCGGTGAAAAAAGCCACCATGCGTTTTATTTAACAAATATCTTGAATTGGGAAAAACAAGTTGCACAAAATCAATTCATCGAAATTAATTATTAACTATTTAAATTGAAATTCTATTATTCCATTCTTACTAACACATTGATTTTTAAATTTACGTAATAAAAACTATCACAGAAATAAATGAAGAATAGGCAAGAAAAAGAATTTAAAAATTAACTAAATAACTACACTATTGGAAGGAATATTTAAAACTATATCTGTTAATATATTATTTTAAAATTATGTTTTAATTATGTCTTAATTGTTTAATAAGCGTATTCTGAACAGGTAACAGTTATAATCAAAATACTAATGTTTCAAGAAAGAGACAACTACCATATCTCTGTACCTGAATCAGGTTCAGTTAAAGAGAGGATTTTAGCTCTGTGCATAGGACTATCACATGGAATAGTTACTTTACTTGGAGACACGTAACTCTGAGGCGAATGAAGCTCAATTTCAGGTTCAGAATCTAAAATAGCAGTTAACATATCGAGTGAAGTATCTTTGCTATCTTGAATTACAACAACTGAATGTCTTTTAGAAGATGGTGTAGCCCAGGGACTTAATGTCAAAGCAGAGAGTTCAGATTCAAATTTGTTGTTTAAATTGACACATTTAGATATATTATTTTCTTTCAACTTACAGTTATTTAATTCTGAACATGAATTCCTATTATTCAATTTTGGAGATACTGTTGGAGGATAATTTATTTGCTCTCGCAGCAGATCTGCATTTATTTCAGCTTGAATTAATTCAAACGAGTTTACTTTTTTAGCATTACTACTAAAACTGTCCAACTTCAATAGCTTTTTTAATGGCATTAATGGAGAATTAGCAAGTTTATAACTATCACTTCGTTTGATTTTACTACTGATAGCTTTATCTAAAACATTATTTTGGATATTAAGAGTAATATTAACATCATCGTTATTTTCATTACTATTGTTATTATTTAAAGAGAACATTTTAATCACATCCGCAACTTTTGTATTTCCTAGCTTGTTAAAATCGTTTAGACATTTTGCTTTCACTATTGGTGATTTGAAATTAGGGACAAATGGCTTAATATCATCATTATTCAGACACCTATTAAAATTATCTATGTTTGGGTCAAAACTGTCATTTACAATTAACCCTGGTGAAATAGAATTCTTACCTGTATTATCACCTTTCGTTGGAGATAAGCTGACACCCTCTGCATCATGTATATTAACATATGCACCAGACCTTATTATTGCTTCTACGACTCGGGGTATGTCTTGCTTTTTGTTAAATGTTACAGAAGGAGTAACGTTTGAACTACTTGTAGTTCTGACAGGAGTAGCAGATATTATGGTGCTTGGCTTAGGAGGTGGGTATGTGATAAATTCAGTTGTTACGGGACCATGAGGTTCTAATGGAGCTTTAATAATCATTTTCCCCAATTGCGGCGATGTTGGTTTACTAGAAGAAGGTGACGGTACATATGGAAAATCTGTTTCATCTGTGATTTTGACAAGATCTGCATTTTCACGTTGAATAACTGAAGTCGTGGGACATATTTCTTGAACAAAAGGACCGGGTTCAAAAGTTGTGTGTGCTCCTTTTCTCCGTTTTAAAGTATCCGAAGAATAAATAACTTGGCCTTCTGAATCTAAAGTTACTTTTGCACCTTTGCTTTGTATTTCTTCATAGGGCGAGGTGGAATTTTCATCTCCACCGTGTTCCATATAATCCTTTGTTTCATTTAAATAGTTTGGAAGTTCGTTAAGAGAAACATATTCAGTTTCTGGCAATTTCCCTGACAAGACAGTTTGTAAGTTTCTTCTGACTATGTCATTATTTGCGTATAATCCTTTATTGAGACTTAATTTTTGATTATTATTTTTAACATCAGCTATAGTGACATAATCTCCTGAATCATAAAAATCTTCCATTACGTTAATGTCTTTAGGGACTGGGGATTTCTTGTTAGACAGTTTATTAGGTAAAACTCCTTTTAATCTGCACATTAAATTATTGAAAGGCTGCAGAGACGGTCTTAACTGCATTATGGGTTTATTTGTTTTGTTATTGTCACCAGTCTTTATTTCTTTTTGCTTGTCTTCGTTAGGTAAATCTAATTTAGGTCTATTAGGATATCTGACAACACTCTCGATGCTACTGTTTTTATTATTATTTTCACATTCATCATCTGAATTTGTTGGAGTTATGACACACATCGATGGTATTCTAGCGCTATTGATAGTAGTTTTATATCGTATTCTTTCTATCCTATCAGTGCCTTCTAAATCTGAAGATTCAGAATAATCTTGTTCTGATAGACTGTTCTTTCCATGAGCACTTGATACTGAATCTTCTATCGGTGAACTTGAAGTGTTATGACCGGAATCTGGTGAGCTAGTTCCTGTGCTTTTCTTTGCACTTTCAATATCAGTTTCTGTATGCACTTCAACCACAGCTGTGATTTCTCTATGGTTACCAATATTCTCAGTTATTGTTACTGTAGATGGTTTTTCACTTACATCAGAAGAAGATGTGTTATATATTTGTTTTTCAGCGTAAGACCTCATAGCGTTATATCTTAAACTACTAAAAGGTGATTTTGAGAAAGAAGAATTTGTACTGCGATCGGAACCCGAATTTGGATTATAGGTACTGACACGGTTACGATTGCTTTTTGTTAAAGAGCTTTTACGTTCTGGAACTGTAGGACTATTTACCAAAGATCTATCACTTCCAGCGGCCATAAGAGTTGTACAAACAGTGCCTGCAGAGCTTGTCGTAGTACTTGTTGAGCCTTTACCAAATAGTTCATATTCATTTTCTGCAGTCATATTTTGACTGTTAGATGAATTAGAGAGAGCTATTGTTGTATGCATCGGTGTACCAGGAGACATTTCTTCTTCTTTTAAAGTTTTTAATCCAGAATCAACATGGAAAGAAGTATAATATCCTTCAGTATCACAAGAGAATTCGGAACTTGTCTCTAAATCTTCATGTAAGTCATGTATTATATCAGGAGTAAGAGTACCTTCACTAGTAACACTTCCTGAACCAGATGTATTTAGAAATTTTCTTCTACTTATAATAGAACTAGGAGGTCCATGGTGAATATTTAGAGAGTTATTAGAAGTAGCAGCGGAAGTTGTACTTTTAGGCGGAACTGTCGTTGTTGTTATTTCAGAACCTATGCTAGTTCGGCCTGATTCAGAACTTGCTGACCAATTACCGCTGGATGAGTGAGGTTCTTCTTTGCCGATACCTGCTCGCCTCAATCTTTTTTGAGCTGATGTTCCTCTTAATTTAACACCATTAGCGATAGTCGCAGTAGTTTGTATACTAGAAGGAATTCCGATGCTTTTTTCTGATGACGAATATGAAGCACATCTTTGATGATTTCTTCGGTCTTCTTCACCAGGTCGTTTCTTTCTCATTGCAACCGTTTCCTGACTATTTTCTTCTTCAGGTTTAATAGGTGACATAGAGTCCCGAGCTTTATCGCTTTTTATAGAATCTTTAAAGCTATCTCTACTGGCACTGGGTGATCTACCTATCATTTTTAGTCTGTTTTTACCCCATTGTTTTAAGCTGTTAAAATGACTTTTCTTAATATTTGGATCTATTGGGCTTTTCTTTAGTAAATCACTAGACCGGGATCTGATGACAGTATTTTCTTCAATATCTTCTGAAGCCACAGCATTTGGTGTATCGCTATGATAAAACAAACCAAGCAAAGCATTAGTCACACGCTAGAGGCTAAGTACTAGGTAGAAAACTTCGAAAAATATCGTTTAGTCTTGTAACAACGATATTATTCAAAGTAGAAATTAATTATGAAGCTAATGACAAAATGGCACTATTAGTGTTTAAGTGCACAAATATTGATTGTCTTTGCTTGTCCTTCGTTAAATAAATGCAAAACTCAACATCGACAACCAGTTACAAATAAAATTAATTTGTTCACAAAAGCACGATGTATTATCGACAGGTTAAAAGTGCTGACAATTTAATCGACCATTTTAAAGCTTCCACACTAAACTGTGCTTTATGGTTACTATGTATCGTTAATTAATTTGAAGAAGATTATTTTATCTATATTGATTGAGGACGTCCGCTACCTTATGTGTCTCATCGCAAAATCTAGCTTAAGCCTGGAAATTTTGTTTTGAAATTTCGATTAGAACGCAACAAATATGTCCAGTTAGTCTTTAGCAGGTGTAGTTGATAAAGGTCCACTAAAGATAGCGAAAGTATCAATTAAAATGCTTGTGATAGATAAAGTAATCTAGAAAGTGTATGGGTGCATTCTAAAAGCTTACCCAGCAATAGCCTCTCTAAGCTCTTTCTGATCAGTGCCAGAAATGGTGTTGCGTCTTTTACCCCGAGGTTTTCTTGTGCGTGTCCGCCTCTTGACCGTGTCAGTTTCGCCAGTACTCGTTTCTAGATGAAGTGATTTCCGAGAACTGCACATCCTATCGAAGAACTTTCCAGAAGTGTCAATGGCTACTAATTCAGGTGGAAATCTGAAAGCATTCAAACATATTTTAGGGCATTTGTATATCTAAGTTGGTAAAGATGAAAACGGTCCTTCTGCTGGAAAGAAATACACATCGCTTAGACATCATACAGATATAAATATTGCATAACATTGTGGTAGAGTAATTAGTAAATATTTTTCTAATATTATTACAAAATAAATAATAAGGATTTAAACGCCCCGTTGATCGAGTGGTTAGCGAACTTAGCTACGAATCGAGGGGGTTCGGGTTCGATTCCCGGCAGGGAAAAACATTTGTGTGATGAGCATATATGTTTTTATTTCTGGGTTTTGTTTGTGTTTATTATGTACGTATGTAACAGTATTTATATTATTAGTATCGTTGACATCCATAACACAAGCAAATAATTTGCTTACTTTGAGGTTATATCAATTCGTGTAATTTGTCAAGCAAATATTTATTTATTTATTATTATTATTATTCATTTATTGTAAGAGGAAAGGTTTCTACTACTTTCATCCCAGGTTCATGGATTCGTCAATTTCTATGGTTGGTTAAGTCAATAGGTTACATCTCCCCAGCACAACCAACAATAATGTTATTTTAATAATAATGACCCGTTTGTTTCTTTTTTAGTGTAACCCAAGTGGTATATAATATATATCGAGAAATTGGTCAAAACTTTAAATCTAAATTTCTGTCTGATTGATCATAATTTCTGTCTGTTCAGCACTTACCACAGCAGGTTGTAAGGACTGACTTTCCCATTTATATTAAGGACATGGTTATTGGTTCTAGGTAGTCTATGGACTTAGCTTCGCAAACACGTAGTCGCGTTAATTCGATTGAAGTTAAAGGTATTCCTGCTACCAGAAACTCATTGTTAGTCAGTGTAGGCGCTTAGTGTTTTTTTATTTATTTTTTTATACCATAAGATAGCAAACAAGCAGATGGGTCTCCTGATGGAAATTAGAATCATCCATCGCCTATAGACACCAAAGATGTTAATGGTGCGTTGCTATCTTGTGGCGAGGTCTATTTTATTTATTTATTTAATACTTTATTGTACGCAATTAAAAGAGAAGTAGTACCTACATAGAGACTTATTAAAAACAGACTGTACAATGGGCGAGCTTATCTCCAATAAAAGAGATTTCTTCCAGCTGACCCGAATAAGAGTAAACACAATAATTATTGAAAAGTTAAAATAGTGTACAATAATCATAAAACTAGATACATATGAATATAACAGTCTTGATACATTAAATTTAGCCACATAATATTTAAAAATGAACAACAATCGATGGAAATGAAAAAAAATAATAAAAAATACTATGTAGACCCAGCAAGAAAAAGTTCTTTTAGACTCTTTTTGAAAATTGGAAGAGATTGACTCATACGAGTCTAATGTCACATACATAAGTTTAACGCCCTCCTTTCCCTCCAATCCAGAACACACAGTAACAAACACTGACGCTATTGTGGCAGGAATATGTAAAGCAGTGGTATCAGACCCGGGCAAGCTAATGCAGAACTCTACCACCTCAACACACATTTTAACGTATTTGACATTTTTCAAAGATCTTGTTTTTATTAATTTTGTCTGTCTGTCACTGTCAGTGGCATAGTCAGCGTCACTGTCAGTGGCATAGTCAGCGTCACTGTCAGTGTCATTGCAACTGCCACTGTCAGTGTCACTGTAACCGTCACTGTCAGTGTCACTGTAACTGTAAATGTTACGTACTATTAATATTATAAAGTTATTATTTTTATTTATGCATTTGCAAATACATTAATATTAATAAGTAAGAGTCTTAGTCGGGGTCCCTTTCTGAAAAATAGACCATCTGCCATTCTGCCAGGCAGTTCGTAAAATGTGGACGATTGGCCATACGCGTGTTAGCAAATCGTTCACATTCTATTCCCATCGTGATTACTATTTGGTAGTTTTGCAACGTCTAGTCCGGGTTTAATACCACCGCCTTATCTATTCCTTCCGCAGTAGCGGTAATGTTTATCACTGTCGTATTCCAGTTTAAAGAATAAGTAGTCGGTAAAGTTATACGTATAGCATTACCATCCCGCCTTACAGATAGCAACGCACCATTAACATTTTTGATGTCAATAGGCAATGATTGTATCGTTCCATCTGGAGAACTATCTGCGTTTGATATCCCATGATATTAAAAAAAGCTATGGCGATAGCAGTTGTCTTACCACCCGGAAAGTATAATTTACTACATTATAAAATACTCGTGACTTACTTGGAGGCAATTATTCTAAGTTGTTCTTCTGGACTAGGTAACCTATGGTCGATGGGTTCATCGTCACCAGACCCGCACTCGGAGAGTTCGTCGGGCGTGAGTGTAACGCAACTTGTGATACGTATAGATGCATCTGGTAACGCTGTTATGTCTCCAACGGCTTCCTTTGAAGTCCATTTTCGAAGCTGCTCCACTACTGCTGGCTGTAATGTATAATTTCAGTCCATATATAATATTGTTACGAATAATCTAGAAACGTGAAGAGTTGGAACACTGGAGGGATCTAGAAATAAAAGAAAGAGATAGCTACTCCTATTAATAAACAAATAGTTGGCCGTTATTCGAATAGCTATACCATAATGGACTTTGTGGTATAGGGCATAAGGGGGAAAATAGCGTGTACTATCATAAGTTGTTTACAATAAGAAGTGAGTCATCGTTTACTCGATAAATTTAGATTTTTCTGGATCCAGGTAGAACTTTACTCTGGGTATAAATAGAGATGTGTTGACAAATACAGATCAGTTTTTATAAAGCGATCGAGAGCGATACTTGAAGTGACCAGTGCGAAGCGAGTGTTCTATTGTGTAGTCGGTTAAATTCAGTGATAGTACAGTGAGTGACTAGTGTTAATCAGAGTATTTAAGTATTACGTTGTGTTGTTTTGTGTATCTGTATTATAAATACACGGATTTAATATAAGTGGTGTTTTCTTACAATTACGAACCCGGAAGTACGTAACAATATTATAAATGCGAAAGTGTCTATGTATCTGTCTGTCACACTTTGATGGCTAAACCACCGCTCACGATTTTCATGAAATTTGGCATGGAGGTAGTTGAAGATCCAGGGTTAGTTGAAGATACAGGTTATATTTTTTTCAAAAATCAACCCCTAAGTGATGAAAAATTGTATGAAAAACTACATCGAAAGGTAAATATAAAAAATAGGCGAAGCTTTGCGGGTCAGTTAGTGCTAAAACAATTGTATAACGCGCGTGTCAGTACGAAAAAAAAAACAGTTTAAGATTAAGTTTTTTTTTTATAAAAAAGGAAAATATTATGTTTCAATCTGAAATTTTAATTGATCTAAAAGATTATAAATAATGACACTGACACTTAAAACTATGCTTTTGTAATCTAGAATGCAGGTATACAAGCACGGATTGATTTCTGTGTATACAAGTGGTGTTTTATGCCAGCCACACTAATTCCAATGCACCATTTATCTTTGGAAAGCGACGTTTTTTTTTTATTGGAACAGTCATCTGCTTCTTTGCGATCTAAAAGGACCACTGATTGTATAGGGACTGACCAGTGGGACTGACAACGGTCATATAAATCTCCGTTTTCTCATTTTTAGTATCAATTGAGGTCACAAGATGTGGAATAGTGTATCGTTTCGGCTATTTTTGCTTTTCAGTAGTCGTTTTTCTTAATCAGTGCTAGTGTGGAAGGATGTAAGTACTGGAGAAGACCAAAGCTAACATAACATACCATGGTGAGATTAATCGAGTATTATCCGTAGCTAATGTCAAGAGTCTCTGTAATCGGCGTGTTTATACGAAGAGTGTCAGAGATGTGCAGAAAGTAAGACTTATCTGCAGGGAACGTGATCTATGCTACTCGATCTATGCCACAGAATATGTATTAAGTAACTCTTTTATGGGGCAATGTATACGCTTTTACCATAAACTTCCTGAAACTATAAGTGATCTACCAGTCAATAAATTTAAAAAATGTGTTAAAACAAAACTGTGGTAAAAAAGGATATTATTAAATCTCAGATTATTTCGAAGACAAAAAAAGCATGGTTATTAGACACTTTTATTATTGCACTTGTACATAAATTTCTCTTTTACACATATATTTTTAATATATTAATCGACCGGTTTCACTTTAAATGCATCTTCAGAATGAATAATCAGTTAAGTATATTACATCCTGAAGATGCTTTAAAAGTGAAACCGGTCAATTAATATATTAAAAATATATGTGTAAACGGTAATTTATGTACAAGTGCAATTATAAAAGTGTCTACTAACAATGGAATTTCACCAAGTGCCGACGATGGAAAGCATAGAATATAAAAAAGCTTGGGATTAATTAAGTAATATATGATATTGTGAAAAAAATAAAATGATATGAAAAAAGACAAGCCCACTGAGTTTCTTCCGCCGGATCTTCTCAATGTGTGGCCGTGTATTTCCGATCTGGAAGAATTTTTTAAAAAAAAGTTTACGCGTCAAAATAACTTGTAAAAAGTTTTATTGAATAAAGCACTTTTGATTTTTTATTTCTGATTTCGGCTCTCTCTGCCTGCTCTGTTTAACTAAGATATGTATGACTCACAAGTAATTGTATTTAATTTTATTATGGAAAGTAAATTAAATACGTGATGTGTTCATGTTACTGTACTAGTAGTGTACGAACCAGTCCAGTGGTGCGTACTTTATACACGCATGAGTGCCCCCCGCAGACTCAACGTAATAATAAAAAAGATTTATATATTCACTATTATAAATCCGAACTAGTTTTAACTATTTTACGGCCAGTTTCCGAAACGCAAATCAATTTTAACAAGCAATTAATCTGTGTTTAACAGATCATTTGCTTGTAAAAGTAATGTTAAGGCGAGGCACCGAGACAAACGGAAAAAAACTGGTTTGTTTAATCACATTTTTATGTACACGTGGGTGCACTTGTTGTACCTCTGCCTACCTGTTCGGGGATACGGGCGTGAAGATACTACTACTATTTTTATGTATTGATTGTTAAATAACGGTTTTACAAAAATTACACGATGTACCTGAAGATATTATCTAAGGAATGTGCTAACTCATTATATGATATAATGTATTTCACTCGATCATATAAAATACTGAAAACAGGCTAAAAAAATATCTAAAACAAGTAATTTGTTCATAATATTTCTAATTTTTCACATGATTTTTAGTTTTAAATACAAAAAAGAATATACTAAATTTTGGTTTTCTGCTGAAGTCCTATATTTATTTATCCGAAAACTAAACCGTTTCCCAGCGGGTTCAGAACATACCGCCACAGAATACTTAGAGACTACCAGAAGTCAATGTAACATACCTACAAGTATTATTCGGGCATAGCACACATAGATACCTCTCACGGACGCGATATCTCCGACTGGTGCGGTACAAACTGTACCGAACCATTCTGAGATATCGCGTCTGTGAAAGTTGTCTATGTGTGCGTTGCTCGAATATCACATGTATGTAGATTCCAGTATACTGTGATACCGCGTCGCCCACTTTTGGCGCGCGTCAATATACCTCGCCTTAAACACAGAATAACTGCTGGTTAAAATTAATTTGCGTTTCGGAAACTGGCCGTTAGTGTCTATAACGTATGAAGCTATTATCCGCTTTCCCTTTGCTTTACCTATATGAATACATTAATATATATTTGCATTTTTTTACGTATCTTACTTCTAATTTAGATTTAAAACAAAATTTAGTCAACCTATAACTATTACTCTAGTTTAGATTTAAAACAAAATTTAGTCAACCTATAACTATCCGTGTGGAATTAAGTCCTAATTTAAGACCCCGCCACAAAGATAGCAACGCATCATTAACGTCTTTGGAGTCTATAGGCGATGGTTTCCTCTTTCCATCGGGTGAGCCATTTGCTTGTTTGCTATGTATACAATTTTTTTATCGTACATTTTTTATTATTAATATATTTGTATTGAATAAGTTTTCTTTAAACTCGATAGGGACAATATATTTTAGGTATTGTACGGGTTAAATCTGAATAAACACTGTCTATACATAAACAAATAATTAACCTAATAAGTTCAAAAAACAAACGTATACAACAAACGTATGTACAAACAAACTCGCATTTATAGCATTAATGGGAACAGTGGGGTTTATACATTGTGATAGGACGGTAAAGCCATATTTACTTACAATGCGTGTTTCAATGTCGACGTTGAGCTTTTGATATATCCGTCTTCTTTTTGTACTGAGGACAGGCGTGCAGAGTAAGAACGGTGAGAGTTGGGAATCTCGTCGCATTTGGTCGAGGATAGAAGTCGACAAGCGGTCAGTGGTTGCTTTTTCGTACAAATTGCGCAAACTGGTCGGCCTGAAAAGCATACAATATAACTTTTTTATTGTCTAAGCTATAAAAATTTAAAGATAATATATATTTTTGAAATTTTTGTTGATAATGTCCCATGTTGATCCGTACGTGTGTATCTGTATGTATTTATATAGGTATAAATGTTTTTTTGACGACAACTCAAGCGAGCGAAGTTCGCCGAGTCAAATAGAACAATTCGGCATGTGTGTACATCGTACACACACACGTAATGATCCATTTTTTTTACTTTATTACATAGGATGACAAATAAGCATATGTTTCTTATAATAGAAAAGAGATAACCAGGGCTTATACAGTGTGTAAAGAAAACCCTGTCCGACCCGAAAGAGGCATAAGTTATAGATAGAGGCATAGTTGGTTAAAGGAAATACTGAAAAAATATTAAAATGACTTTATTTCTGAAAATAAAAAAGATATCGTTTTTTAATATTCGTATTTTTACTTATATCAAGCAAATATTTCATTGTTTCGCTTTGGCGGCTTTCGCACAAACACCGTGCGAAGGCGCGGTGTTCGTTTGCGGCTTTTTACGAACGAACTTGAAACGTGCCGCAGACGCGCCGCCGTATCCTTTGGTAGCATCCGACTTGCGCGGCATTCTTTGATAATAGAATTTACTTATTTGTAGGTGTTGTTATACTTAATGTATGAAAATACCATTTAAGATTACTTTTTTTATTGGGAAAACTAATTAATTAATATCCATAAAATAATTACACATGTGTAACCGTATTACGGTACCAAATAACACCTTTAATTATCCGACAGGGTTTTCTGTACACACCGTAAACACCGAAGGTGATACTGGTGCATTGTACCTAATCTGTGTGGCAGGGTGGAATGTCGCATGTGTAAATTCGGATTGGAATAGAATTCAATTTAGCAGCAAAGTTTTTTAAGTTCAAACATGAGCCAATTGGTCAAAAGATTGCCGAAATTGTAAGAGGGGATCCAAAAATCTGATGTTAAAACTATGCTATCGGGATTTAACAGTTCACGATATTAAATTATGATCATATTTTTTAGTCACTGAACTATCATAAGTATAAATAAATCTTATGTTAAATTATACTAAAAATCAATCAATGGCATTAATTCAAATATCTTAATATACGTAGCTTTTCAGAAAATTTACACGTATCTTGAATATATTTTACAATAATGTTCATTTTATGACCACATTTATAAAGAAATAATCTTACGAAGTAACACTTTACGATATTAAGCTTTCACCGCCAATCAAGTGACAAATCTGTTTTGTGAAATACAAGCGCTACCACTGATGAATATGCTGTGAATGTGATAGATGACTAAAGCTATTAAATAAATCTAGGAAGTTGTTTTTATAATGCATTGCATAATTTTTATTTTACGTTAACACCTTTTTTGCTACTTGTTTTGTGGCAATCGTAATTTTATTAACACGTTTGGATAAAACTTCGTTCGCGCTATACGTGAAAATCGCCAGAGACTTTTTTAGGAAAATTAGCGCTTCAATAACAGTACCTGGACAACCCAGCTTCGTTCGGATTCCTTTTTTTAAATCTTGCACCTTTAACACATGTTTCACATGTTTCTTATGTGAATTATACGCATTATAACTGGTTCTGCTGCGAAGCACTTATCGCTGTTAGATTATGCACGGATGGCAACTTAGCCACCATATTTTGGTGTTTATAGTCAAAGGTTATATATTTTTATCAGAACAGTCATTTGGTTGTTTGGCATCCCATGATATAAAACAAACAAAATACAGTCATGATAATTACATATACGTATAATATATATATATATATATATATATATATATATATATATATATATATATATATATATATAATTGTAATTAATTATGAAAAAAAGACAACCCGCTGAGTTTCCACTGGACTTTCTTAGGGTGTGGCTGCGTTCTGATCCGGTAGTAATTCTAAAAATGTTGACTCGTGAAAAGTGGCTGTAAAATGTGATAGCAAATTTAAATTGACCTACCTTGTATCCGGCGTGAAGAGTCCCTTGTTGAGAGCATTTTTTGCCGTGTAGTGGACTTTGCGAATGGCAAAGTCTGACAGGCTGCCCTCCGCTGAAACAAAACAGTCATTTAAAAAATTTATATCATATTATCTACTCCATCTATAGTATCATTACAAGATTCGGCATATTATGCTTTAATAAAGCAGGGAAAAAGTATCCAGAACATTTTTTGCGATTATACAATAAGCTGGATCATCCAGTTAACAAATAGTTTTTGATAATTTCAACAGTAAAGCTATGATTATGCCAATACTTTTTATAAAAAAAGGGGCAACGAGCAGGAGGTGCACCTGATGGTAATCGATTGCCGCAATACCAGAGTTCTTGCAGTTGCGTTGCTGGCTTTTTAAGAATGAATAAGCTCTTTTCTTGCAGGCCCCCAAGTCGTGTCCGTTTGAATACACCCCTGCCGGAAATTGATTCCACAGAGTAGTAATAGCGACACAAAAAGTGCCGAGAGAAACGCACAGTTGTGGATTTTCAGACATCGAGATAGCCTCACTATCTCTGTGGAACTTCAAATTTTGACACGATGTACGATTATGGAATTGGGCAGCAGGAATTAATCCAAATAACTTTTTGGAGCACTCCCTATGATAAATACAATAGAAGACGCAAAGCGAACCAATGCCAAAGGGTCTGCGCAATGCCAAAGAGTCAAGCCGTTTCGAAATAGTCTAGCTGTCAACGATTCGAACCGTTCTACGCTGAATGCGATCAAGAGGAAAATTAAGCAACGGCTTAAATAAATGGATGTCATCACTTAAGTCGATAATTTTTGGATAAAAATCGATAAGTTTTGGATAAAAAGTCTATAATTTTTGGATAATTTTTTGGATAAATAGCGGATGATATATCAATAAGTCGAGAAAAAATATTTGACCAATCAGAAGAAATATCTCTCTTGTACTACGAGAAAACGTTTATCATGGCATATATATTTAAAAAAAGCGATTCTTCTTATTGGTCAAAGTCTTCTTTCGCGCGATCATATCACACGCTGTTTGTCGTAAGTGAGCTTGTCCTATGTAGAGAAGGCGAAGTGAACCATACGTCGTTAGATGCCGACACTAAAGGTTTTGCCGCATTGGGAAATTATACTCGGGACCTCAAGATATACAGCCGACAGGCTTATAATAAAAAAAATACAAACAAAACTATCACAATCTATTTTATATTATTCCCTTGTTTTCTATGGAACTCGATATCTTTCCTTTCCAAAGAAAACGGGCAAGACTTCATACATCGTTTTTTTAGTTAATATTTTTATGTTTAATATATTCCTTAAGATTCTATAGCACCTCCTTAACTTATCCGCATTTAATAAATATTTTTTTACCTTGGGGAATAGTAGCTAAATAAAGTTGGAATTTAGTTAAGATTAATGTAAACAATCAGTTCTCACCTTAGTAGTCTGTGGTTAGGTATTTATATTGTCATTGGGTGTATTCAGTACAACAGCTGCTAATCTCAGAAATCTAAGTTAGACTGACAGAACTCTGAGCTAAGATTTTGCAAAAATACTTTATAGATACTTAAAAAACAAAAATAAATTGGCATTAACTATTTGTTTAATACATATACAGGAAGAATTTTTATTTGATACTTATAATGAAATTTATGATAGGTATATAAACTTATTGCTGTTTTAATAAAAATGTAAATAATTAAGTTTTATACAATAGTAACACTTAATTATGCTGATAGTATTCAATCAACATTTGCCGGGTCAGCTAGTATGATATAAAACAAAGTTAGTTGGTATTCATTTCTTTTATATAGTGTGCTGTGTAAGAACTAGGCGCACAATCTCATAGTAAAACTAGCTGACCAAATGACTAAATCATTAGTAAGGAATATTTCGGTAGGGTGGAGAGAGAGTGAAAATTTGGGGTTATAGGTTTATTTTATGCCAAATGCAAACAAAAGATACAAAAGATTAAAAAAAATCGCCCAGCGATATGAAATATATTTTACAACCTATTCTCATAACTACCAAATGTACAAAATAAAATTTTCCCATGTAGGTCCTGGCCCACTTTAAAAAAGACCATCTGCTATTCTGCCAGGCAGGTCGTAAAAGGCGGACGATTGGGTAAAAGTGTCACTACCATCGTGACTAGTAGGTAGTAGAGTTCTGCCACGTCTCGCCCGGGTCTAGTACTACCACCTTATCTTTTCCTGCTGCAGTAGCGTCAGTGTTTGTCACTGTCGTGATCCAGTTTAGAGGGTAAGGTAAACCGACAAATTATTACCACCCCACCACGAGCAACGCACCATTAACATCTTTAGTATCTATAGGCGATGGTTTCTCTTCCCATCAGGAGAGAGAGTCATCTGCTTGTTAGTAATGCTATGATATATAAACTACAAATACCGTGGTATAACTTTTAAAGTTTTTGCTTTTTATAGCAAGTTTTTATTCTAGTTTTTTGTTTGTTTGTTTGAACGCGCTAATCTCGGGAACTACAGTTGAATTTGAAAAAAATCTATAAGTATTATATAGCTCAATTTTCGAGAAAGGCTATAGACTATATACTATCATGCTACTACCAGTAGGAGCGGAATAAACGAAGTCCGCGTGGACGAACGCGGAGTGACGGGTAACGGCAAGTATTAGATAAGTGTCTTTGAAACGACCTTAAAGAAAGATGGCGTTACTTTCAATAAACCATTTAAAAATAACGTATCTTCACGCCCGTATCCCCGAAGGAAGGTAGGCAGAGGTACAACAAGTGCACCCACGATTAGCCGAAGATCTTGGTCCCACAATGTGATAAGTGGCAAGTCTATCGCCAACCGGGCACTTTCCAATCCCGGGCAACTTTGTGTTTCTCAGAAAAATGAAAAAACACTTTTATGTGCCCGACCCGGGAATCGAACCCGGGACCTCATGTGGTCAACGCCAACGCTGGACCACTAGACCACATAGGCGATTGCTTTTAACTATTTTTAAAGAAAGCTAATATAGGGACTTTACACTCCATACTTAAGTCAAATATCGTCACGTCGTATCCCCGAAGGAGTAGGCGGAGGTACAAAAAGTGCACCCACGGTTAGCCGAAAATACTTGGTCCCACAAATGTGATAGGTGGCAAGTCTATCGCCAACCGGGCACTTTTCAACCCCGGGCAACGTTATTTTTATCACAAAACTGAGAAAACACATTTTTGAATTGTCCGACCCGAAAATCGAACCTGAGACTTCATGTGGTCAATACCAACACCGGACCACTAGACCACAGTGCTTTCGCTATATTTTTAATGGCAAATCTGAATAGATTGGGAAGTTAATACTGTAGCGTCTCTCTTTCGGCAGTAAAGTCCCGTTTACACTTTGATTAGTTCGAGTGTGAGTGTTTAATGCAGGTGCTTAGTATTAAGATAAAAATACGTGAAGACAGCCGTTGATTAGCGCGAGTAATAAGTAAGCAGCGTCTATTCACTTTTACTACGCTGATTACGAATCACTCGTACTGATACACGGCTATCTTCACGTATTTTTGGCTTAATACTTAGCACCTGCATTAAACACTCAGACTCGTACTAATCAAAGTGAAAACGGGGCTTAAGTGTTAATGACCGAAGTTTTGGCGCGAAGTTTGTATTCATTTTTAAATGCTTCCATCTCATTTCCACACAAACACAAAGAGCCTATAGAAAAGCAATTACGAAGCTATCAAAATAAACTTTGTAAGTGAATCGGTGATTAGTAGACAGAACAGGCTCAAATATGAAGCCAACAAATAAGGAGTCATTATTCAACGCCCCTCAGGTTATCAGTGGTAATGGCGGAGTCGCTTGGTAATGGTCCATTTCATTATTCATTATTATAATAGTTTTACAGAACTTTTGCCGACGTTTTATTACTGATTACCATTGTATAGGCTTAATTAAATTATTGTGATTTATTAAAATTAACTTGTGACGATTTAAAATTGTTATTTATTTGTTGTGACGATTGAAAGAGGCAGTTTCATGTTTTTCCGAGGCACAGGTACTGAAAGTTTTGTAGATGGAAACTAATAGGTATTATACGGATGTGAAATTTTAAATACTTAACTGGGACATCTACAAATATATATTTTTTTTGTTTTAAGTTACAAAAATCGACCTAACCCCGAAGTAAGCAAATTATATTCTTGTGCACACACACATTTGTGTGATGAACATTTATGTTCATCACACAAATGTTTGTATCTGTCGGGAATCGAACCCGAGCCCCATCGATTCGTAGTTGCCAACCACTTGACTATCGGGACAGTCAAAATGTTATAAAACTTAACACAAGTTTTCCTAAAAATATGATACAAACCTTTATGTGTATTCTCATTACATTCATACATTTGGGAGTTCCTCTGTGAGAACTGAGTGAGCACAAATATAAAGTAGGTATCTCATCTTTTATTTATTTGTAACAAATTAGGAGATTAATTTGACAATTGTTTTAGAGGTTTTACCAAATGGCTAGTTTATTTATAATATAATTTAGATGGTGCTCACCCAATCTACATGCACGATATCAATTTAACCTTTTTGAAAATTGTGTCCCATTAGGTAGGTATAAGTAACTCAAGAACGGCTTGATCGATCTTGAATCTTGATGAATATTTGTACATAATAAGGAAACGTAATTGCACCAACGATAGGTTATATAATTGTCTCACTGTTTGTCTGCTTGTATGGCCCGTTGTAATTGAAGAAACTTTTCCAAATCTTTATGAAAATTAGTATACAGTGACAATACGTTAAAAACGGAGAGCACGTTAAATACGTAAATCAAAGGCGATATAATTTTTTTTATCGTCGATTGTACGCCCAGCGAAGCAGGCAGATATATAATAGCTAGTATGTACATACATAGTATTATGTAAAGTATTGTTAAATAGATCACGAAGTTTTGGCAGTTATGACATGCCGTGACTAAAACAGCCATTCATGTTTAGAGGTTGCGAAGTAGATTTCTATGATTAGACATAAATTATAATTCGCTATGGATATTTAATGGTCCACTTGGTATCAGTGTTTCCAGTGTTTTTTCGTTTTGAGGACAAATGATTATAATTAATCTATAATGCCTGTCTATCATAGAGATAACTTTGCCTCTATAATACTCACACATGCATTACGTAATGGCCACAACCTTGCTGTTATCAACGGTAGCATAGTGCAGTGCCACGACTAGCGATATATTTGACAAATGCGGCAATGAGAAATACCATTCAGAAAACTAGTCACTGTAAATCTGGGTGTTTAACATTCGATTTAATTTTCTAATCAAGAAAACGGACATGATGACGTTTATTTATTTTTAACCTCGACGATTTTTTTATACCATAATATAGCAAACACGCAGATGACTTTCCTGATGGAAAGAGATAATCTTGAATCTTCGCCTGTAGATACCAAAGATGTTAATGGTGCGTTGTGCTATCCTTGTGGCGGGATCTTAATGCCACACTTATCCTCCAGACCGGAACACGACAGCGACAGACTATTGCAGGCGGAATAGGTAAGAATAAGTAAGGTAAGTGGTATCAGACCCGGGCGATACAATTCAGAACTCTACCGCCTAGTAATCACAGTGGAAGTAGCTTTGCATAGCCAATTGTTCGTCTCTTACGAACTGCCAGGCAGAACGGCAGATGGTCCATTCTTCAAAGAGAGCCCGGACCGACTCGGGTGTTATAAGTTTGACCACTATGTGTGTGTCTGTCTGTGGCACCGTAGCTCTAAAACGGGGAACCGATTTAGGTGCGGGTTTAATTTGGTGGTTCTTAGACATGTTTTATTAAAATCTGTTCAGCCGTTTTCAGGTTATCAGTTCTTCTACTAGATAAATGGAATTATGCAATTGGTACAGGCCTGATTGATACGAAATTTGGTATTCTGTTATTTTAATGATAGTACCTGAATGACCGAGCTGTGGTCGGTATTTTTTTTGTAAAAATGATGTTATCTAAAAATGAAACCTAGATAAATCGATAAATCGCCCCCGAAAACCATTGCATACAAAATTTCAAGAAAATCGTTAAGGCCGTATCCAAGATTCAGATTATATATTTATATATACCTATACCAGAATACCTCGTTTAAGGGATTGCAATGACATGGTAACTTTAAAAGAATGTGTGTGTGTGTATGTGTGTATATGTGTGTTATTGCAAATAAGCTACAATATATAACATAAAATCAAATTTTAAATTGCTTTTTACCTATGTTTTATATCTAATATTTAACACAACAAAATCTCAAGTTCAAAGGCGACGTTCAGTAAATATTGCAGAATACGAGTTTTTTGAAGCAATGGTAAAAGTTACAAAAAATTGCGAACTCAATGAAAGAACTCTGTTGCCTCCAGTAGTGAATGCCAGGACTGGTCTCAGGAAACTAGTTCCACATAAAATAGATAGTAAGATTGAATGTATTGGATCGCAATAAGAAATGCGCAAGTAGGATCCATTGTCAGCCGGCCTTGGCTCCCAACGGACCAAGGCAATGTACGCCTCGTGTGTGGCTATTAACCTGTTTTATAAACGGAAAATATTATTTACTAATACTTGAATATGTACTACTGTACGTTTATAAGAGGGAGTCGTTTTTTATAGACGGCTTAAAACAAACTTATGCATGTGGCATTAGACCTCGCCACAAGATAGCAACGCACCATTAACATCTTTGGTGTCTACAGGCGATGGTTGATTCTTTATATCAGAAGATCCATCTGCTTGTTTGCTATCTTGTGATATAAACCACCAAACGATAGGTTACAGTTAGAGTAATTGTATTGTATTTAAGCTTATTTATTAATTATTTGTATAAAGTGTTGCTTTTTGTCTTGATTACTATAGTGTAATTGCTACTAACACTGGCGCTTTTTTACGTATTATCATTTTTTTTGCTGTGTATCTGTACATATTTTTTTAGTTATATTGGCTTGTAATTCTTTAGTGTAGATTTTTTTTTGCTTTGCTTTATGTCCTTACTAGCTGTGCCCGCGACTTCGTTCACGTGGAAAAATTTCTAAAATAAATACTCGCATAGTTCCCGTTCCCGTGGGATTTCCGGGATAAGAACTATCCTATGTCCTTTCTTGGGTCTCAAACTATATTTGTACCAAATTTTATCCAAATCGGTTCAGCGGTTTAGCCGTGAAAACGTAACAGACAGACAGACAGACAGACAGACAGACAGACAGACAGACAGACAGACAGAGTTACTTTCGCATTTATAATATTAGTATGGATTTCTGTTTTATTTTTTCTTTTCTTATTTAATTTTGATATGTTTTTGATGTGTTTTCATATCTTTCTGTAGTTTTGTGGTGTACGTCTTAAATAAACATTTTCTATTCTATTCTAAAAAAAAACGGATTTTATAAACATCATCATTATAGACAACATCATAATTCTTGTCTGTCAAACGGTGCTCATAGACATCAAAGATATAATTGATTCGATGCTATCCGTATGGCCGGGTCAAAAAGCCGAATGCGTAACTTTAACGGTTACCTCACCCTTCAAGACAGAAAAAAATACTGACATTTATATGTGAAAGGTGGTTCTGCAGTGGTACGTCATACGTCTTTCAAGGCAGTTTGTGAGGTTGTCAGCGTAGTCTGCATTTTCACCCAGATATTCATATTTATCGATAAAATAAAATACCCCAAGGATATTTTTTAAACTTTGGCTTTTTATTCAGTAAGATAAAAGTGCACAACGTGGCACATTTCGATTTTTTCATTATATAATATTTCCACAAATGTTTGACCATTTACAACCATTTGTTCATACGAGCGGCAACACTTTCCCCGTCCAACACCTTGTGATTTAGAATTTGCGTGGTCTGTGAGTCCCTATCCGGGTAAGCAGTTACAGATTCTCCCTGGTTTGACTGATGCACCGTTTGACTAATAGACTATATGCCACCCTGCCAGGCTGTTCGTAAAAGGCGTACAATTGTCCAAATGTGTCACTAACATAGTGACTACTAGGTGATAGAGTAAGGCAACGAATTGTCCGGATTAGATACCACCGATTTACTTATTTCTAGCGCTATAGTGTCAATGCGTGCCAATGTAGTGGGTAAATGTATGTATAGGAATGTAACCCTACTAAAACGTAACGCACCATAAACATCTTAGTTGCCTGGCAAAATGCAGACAATTTCGCACTTATAATATTACTAGCTGTTGCCCACCTTCGTCCGCGTGGACTTCGTTTACTCCGCACAGCACCTCCCCCGTAGGTGATAGCGTGATAATATGTAGCCTATATGTTGACCCGACCTATTAGTAATATTCATGCAAAATTTGAAGTAAATCCATGCAGTACTTTTTGAGTTTATCCCGGACATACATACAGACAAACGGACAAAAATTCTAAAAACTATATTTTTGGCTTCGATATCGATTGTAGATCACGCCCCAAGTATTCTTTTAAAAAAATATTCAATGTACAGTTTTGACTTTCCTACGACTTTATTGTATGTATAGATATATAGGACTAGCATTACTTTCTTTTACACAGCCGGGTAAAATGTAAGCCATGTCACTTTTGGATAGTGTTGAGTATTTGACTTTATTCCTTATAAACATACATACAACTGTTTTCTGTTTAAAATATTAGTATAGATGGACGACTACGAGTTAGAAAATACCACAGCTACCTCAAGCTTTAATAATGTTGAAAGAATCCACATGAAACTTGTTTATGCAGGTAGACTTCTCATACATTTCTAATACGCTTCAGGCAACGGTTTTATAAAGTCACGACTCCAAGGAAGACTCGCAAGGACAAACCATTATTGGTGTCCGTGTAAACGCGAAACTGAATAAGATTACATTAACGTTGTGCTGCAAGTTCGTTAGAAAATTCCAAAGAATTACGGGATGTAGCGATATACAGTTTGGTGAATATTTTAATAATAAATATGTCAAATTCTATGCATTTACGTGTCTTTTCTTTTTTTTTCTTTTATATCATAAGATAGCAAGCAAGCAAGCAGATGGCTCTTCTAATGGAAAAGATAATCATCGCCTATATGTGCGTTGATATCCGTGTAGAAGGGTTAGAATGGCAAATGCATAAGTCCTTTTTAAATGGAACACGACAGCGAACACATCGACGTTATTGCGGCAGGAGTAGGTGAAGCGGTGGTACCAAATCCCGGTCGAGATTTAACAAAACTCTACAAGTTAGTTAGTAGTCACGATGTTATTGACATGTAAGTCTTTTCTAACCTTTTGAGATGCCTAGCAGAAGCAGTTGATCTGATCTTCAAATGAGCTCGGATTTCTTAGAAATATATTAAGTGCCCGGTTGGCGATAGGCTTGCCACCTATCACATTGCGGGGCTAAGTATCTTCGGCTAATCGTGGATGCACTGGTTATATCTCTGCCTACCTCTGCGGGGATATGGGCGTGAAGATACTTTTTTTTAAATTGGTAGTTTTTATTGTTGTATGTGATAAGTCACACAAATTAAGGTAAGTCTATGTCTACATGGAAAAGGATGTATAACACTCAACTCTCTATGTATATTGTCTACCCGGTAGCGGGAAGGTATAAAAGGTACCTTGTAGCGGGAAGGTATAAAAGGTACTTTGTAGCGAGAAGGTATAAAAGGTACCTTATAGCGGGAAGGTTATGAAATTAAAATAAACCGTTGTTTGATAAAAAAGGTAAGAGAAAAATATACTGAGACCTTATATAAATTTGAAATTTCCAAGGTTTTAAACCACAACTCTACGACGTATTAAGTTTTATTTCTAGTTTCTGGAAGCATTAATTTTTTACGCGTTCTTGGCATGAAGTGTAGGGGTGAATTTTTACAGCCGAAGCCTAAAATCTTCATAATATCTTGTTACATGGATTAGTTCAATCATGCATACCAGTTAAGCTACTGAAGTTACATCGAGGGCTAATTTTAAGGGTGTTAAGGATATATACGTATTTTTATGGTGTGCCATAAACTCCACAAATAATTTTGCTACTATCAAGTGTATTGTGAAAAAAAATTTTCATTAGGCTATTTGCACATACACACACAGTCATACACAAAAGGTTCCTAGGACCTTAAAACCATGAGATCTGGTGAAAACTCGATTTTCGAAAATAGGGGCAAAATCAGTAACTTCCTTATCGACATAATATGTAGCGGGAAGTTAAAAAAGTGGGCATGGGCATATTTACATCATAAGATAGAAAACAAGAAGATATGTCTCCTGATGGAAAGATTAAACCATCGCGCGTCGCCTATAGACACCAAAGATGTTAATTGTGCGTTGCGTGTTGTATTATATATTGTATTAAATGGACGAGGTCTAGTGCCACGTGCCTGTCTACCAGCTACCGTACCCTAAAAACCGGAACACGGCAATGACAAGCATTAACACTATTGCGACAGGAATAGGTAAGGCGGTGGTACCAAAAACCTGAGTGAGACGTTGGGGAGTTTTACTACCTAGTTGTCACGATGGTAGTGACATGTATAGCCAATCGGTCCTTGGTACTTGCTTGGCAGAAGGGCAGTTGGTCTATTCTTCAACACGGGGTAACCGCTTTACGACAAGATTCAGGACATCTCTATAATATTTATCCTGTGCTGTAGAAATTTAAATTTGTTATATATATCTTTACAAATGAAATCTTTCTTTTCACACAACTGTTAATGAATTTAAGTAAAAGACACATTACGAAGAGACTTTCTCTAGATAATTATACAAACGGTTGCGTTTGGTTGCTTTGACATTCCTCCTGACAGCCATCGGAATGAGTCATTTGTCTTCACGGCGCTTATTTTAGTATCTTCTGAGATTTTCTCCAAATGCAAACTTGTAAATAGCTGATGTCCATTTTAACTTAATACTAATTGAATAAACTCTAAGGACAACTTCGTTTATGATAGAATGATAGAATCAAAATAATGCGGACTAAGAAGAGGGCTTTTAGAGTTTCAAACTATAGACATTTAAGCTATTCAACGTCAATGACAAATCCATACTAATATTATAAATGCGAAAGTAACTCTGTCTGTCTGTCTGTCTGTCGGTTACGCTTTCACGGCCAAACCACTGAACCGATTTGGATAAAATTTGGTACAAATATAGTTTGAGACTCAAGAAAGGACATAGGATAGTTCTTATCCCGGAAATCCCACGGGAACGGGAACTATGCGGGTTTTTATTTTAGAATTTTTTCCACGCGAACGAAGCGCGGGCACAGCTAGTATTTAATATATCCGCACTACAAGTTAACCGCCTATAATAAAACTTCTCTAACTACATTTTATAATTTGGTCGACTATCACTCAAAAAGTTGTAAAGTCTTATAAGCCGTGACAGTTTTCCTTTTAACCTCTTTATATTTACTAATACCATGATTTTTTCCAACCCCTGAAACCAACCGTTTAGCCTGCAGGGGTGGGGGGACACGTGACTCTAACAAAAATAAGAATTTAAAAGCTTATTATTTTACAAACGAGTCCCTTAATCGAAAAGTGGTTTTTACAAACCTACAATATTTTTAAAAACTTATCCAACGATACTCCATACAATGGAGTACGTGAGAAATGAGCACCCCCATTTTACATGTAGGGACCTAAAACAAAATAAAACAAAATAAAGCATAATTATTTACAAAGATTAATATTTTATCTATTTTCTTTCGAAAGAAAACTCCACCGAATTTTTCTTTGAAAATACCAAAAACTACGCTTAAAAATACTTCAAGAAATATATTTTCCTTGGAAACTTGACAGTAACAAATCACTCGAAGCCCGGTTGATGGTTGAAACGATAATGAAATTCGAAATGAAGTAGGTATGATTTCAAAGTTTGGAGTGATACGAAAAGAGTCACTTGTACGAGATAATAAATGATACATAAACAGCTGAAGTACATAAGAATAATAACTTTAGCTTATTGCAGGATTTTTGTTTTCTGCAATAAGCTTGGTCTATGCGAGTGAATTTGTGACTATTAAAAACAAGTACTACCGCGGCTCTCGTTGAGTGTAGTAGTGTTCGTGTCTTCTGAAGATGCTTCGGTTGCGAAGTGAAATATGCGTTGAGTGCGTAAATTGTGTGCTTTTGTGTTTGGTGCTGTCGTGGTATAAAGTGTGGTGTAAAGTGTGGTGGACGAGGGTGAATAACTGTGCCGTTCGGGTCTTCATTATTTTTCAGATCTACGGTGAGTTTGTTTCATTTCTTACACCGCTTTTATATGTTTTCCCTTTCAGTAACATCACAAAGGTACTTTGAACACTGAATATCGTCGGCACTTGGTAAAACTCCATGTTAACTTATATTTATATCGTATTAAAAGCACTTGTACTGTTTTACTTGACTTTTTAATTATTAAAACCAACCGGTTTCGCGTTTTATATTAATCTTATATGGGAAATGTATCACGACATTTAATTATTTTAATTTGACATTAGAATCTATATGACATTTTTACATATTAATCAATCCAATTATACTATTACATTGCACTATTGACATCGACATACTATTGAATTAATAAATTACTATACACAATTCTCCCTGCTTAAAAGGGTAATTATGATGTGTGGGTAACACCGATATTGTGAAATATAATTTTAAATTTAAAATGTTCATACTACCTTCAGTATATATTGTTAATTGTCAAATTGTCAATTGTAGTAAACAATAATAACTTTTGCCCTGATGATGCGTTAAAACGCGAAACCGGTTGGTTTTAATAATTAAAAAGTCAAGTAAAACAGTACAAGTGCTTTTAATACGATATAAATATAAGTTATCACAAAGGTACACTTATAAGTTCGCGGAAATTTGCGAAATAACTAGTTTTCTTCGTCTGAACTATTACAAGGCTTTATCTTGTCAAAGAAAAGAAAAAAATCAATAGCCATTTCTCCCGACTTCCTACATCCCTTGCACCAGGAAACGACAGCGTTATTTGCTCGCGATATCGCCGTCTCGACTGGTCAGCTTTGACAAGAATCAGCATCGTTCACAAATGTTTATATTATGTCCAAACATATATATATTATATACAGTGTGGCGGTGACGATACACCAATTAATTAAACTTAGTATATGTAATAATGTTCTCAGCCTGAATACAAAAAATCAGATAAATACATCCACTGGTTTAGCCACAGGACAATTTTTTAGTTTTCATTTCTAATTTTGCGAACATGATGTAGATTATCAGCTGTACGCATAGAAATATATAGAGGTCAATGGCTGTACGTGACCCGTTCACCCTATATGGTTTGAAAGAACTCTTATAAGTAAGTTGCCAACTCGCAATACTAGCAGAAAATCCTTGCATTCATTGGTTATTTTAATTTTTTATCCTTTACAACTGACCAATAACAACCCAATCTTGTCATTAGGAGAATTTGAAAAGAAAGCGAAAAGTCGCTTTATCTTGAGTGCATACACAGTGTGTACTGATACAAAAAAGCGCATTTTGCGCCTTCTTGATGAAAGCCGTTGATTACACGTGTCACGTACCTACGATACGTAGGTCACGGTCATTATTGTTTAATGTTATTGTTTAGTACGATCAAAGATTTTGCCGTGGTAATTGATATTACGTTATTACTTGTAATGTACTGAGTTTTTATTTTTTTCTTTTATTATTCTAGACTTATAAATTATGCGAAAGTAGACGCTTCATTTTAATTTTTATTGTGGTGTTTTTTTTGTTATTTATTTTGTGAATTTAGTGCTTTATTTTGTGATAAGACACATTATTATTATTATTAGTGTAAAGTGATTGCGTGAACTTAAGTATTACAATGCCGCGTTATAATTATACAGCAGCGGAGTACGCCGACATGATATTTATTTACGGTGAATGTCGCGGAAACGCAGCTTTAGCTATTCGTACTTACCGAGAGCGCTATGGGAATACCCGTGCTTGCCCTACCGATGGGCGTATTATCGTACAAGCTTTCCAGAGGATAAGGGAAAATCAACCCTTAATTCCGCAGTTAAATAGTGCTCCTCCAAGTACAAGAGCGATCCCAGAAGATCAAATTTTGAATCATTTTAGACGCAACCCCACGAGTAGTCTGCGGAGGGCAGCTCGTCAGTTTCGTGTACATCATAAAACAGTTCACAACATTTTAAAACGCGACAAACGGAAGCCTTTTAAGTACACAAAAGTACAGGCATTGTTACCGAGAGACAAGCCTGCCAGAGAAGTCTTCTGCCATTGGCTTTTAAGAGAACATTTAGACAATCCGGAATTCTTGTACAATGTGATGTGGACTGATGAAAGTACATTCACGAGAAATGGTAATTGGAACAGACAAAACCTACGGATTTGGGGTCGTGTAAATCCACACCTGGCAAAGGAGACTTCACATCAGTACAGATTTGCTGTCAATGTGTGGGCTGGCATACACAGGGATACCATAATAGGTCCAGTTTTTATTGATGGCAATTTAACTGGTGTGAAGTTTTTAGAACTTCTCCAAGGTCCCATTGCCGAGTACACGGACGAGCTTCCGCTAGACGCACTGAGGCGGATTTGGTACCAAATGGATGGATCCCCTGTCCATTCGGTGGTTAGAGTCAGAGAGTATTTGTCTCAAGTATTCGGACAGCAGTGTATCAGCCGTCATGGACCAACGCGTTGGCCGGCGAGGTCCTGTGATTTAACCCCAATGGATTTCTTCTTGTGGGGCTGTGTTAAAAATGACGTTTATGAAACAGACGTTCAAAACGTAGATGATTTAAAAAGCAGAATAATTAGGTCTTTCGATAAATTAAAAAATATGGCTGCTAATGGAGAACTGCTCTCAAGAGTTAGAAATAATATTTTACGACGGTGTAATATGTGCATTCGCGTCCACGGCGGTCACATCGAAAATTTGAAAGTTTAATGACTTGCCCCACGCTTACGACAGAGAACAACATTTTTGTTTTTTCTTTACTATTAGTCAATATATGGCACGAAACTTAGATTGATACGGTCTCACGAAAGACAACACTTAGCGTGAACACTGGCTAACACCTTTACTCTTACAACATACGCGAAAAAATACTCTATAGCTAAAGTGATTTGATTAATAATAATAATTCATCAAAATAGTTTTGAGGATGAGTGTGGTTTAAAAAGGCGCCAAATATTACATCACACGTAACGATAATAAGTATAGGTAATAATAGCATGAGGTGCGCTAGCCGGCGAGCCGGGCGCGCGACGTTGCCGTCCTGATATTATAATAGGTAAGTTAACCCTTTAATTGACGTCGTATCTTCTTAGATACAAAAAGTTTGAAAAATTCCCGCGAGCAAACTATCGAAGAAAACTGAACGAATATATCGAGTATAGATCATAAATATGTCTGGCAATGCCATCTATTTTATTTTTTAGCAAATAATACAACATGTGATCAGTGCAAACCAAAATGGCGTTCCGACAAGTGGACTTCACTCGTGCTAAGGTAAACTTTATTCATTTTTAAAATATTTACGAAGTTTTGAGTGAAACTGATTATAAATTTTTAATTTACAGTTATGTTTCTGTGATATTTGCGAAAAATATCGTAGAAACCGCTTTTAATTTTGACGCTATACATGTCGATATTTTGTTGTATCCTTTTGTACACATTACCATGTTACCCGTAGGTATAAGATATTTTTGCTATGCGTCTTTTTGGATACTCTGCCAAGATTGTAGGTGAACATGTTTATTTTAGGTACGTATCGTAAAAGATACATTGCCAAGTACCCGTGTAACATTTTTTATAGTTTTTGGTGTCTTAAAGGAAACATTGCATGACTTTAGCAATACTTTTATCATCCTATTTTTGAAAGTTTGAAAGATAATTTCTGTTTTAGGGTGGTTATAGAAGCAAGCGCATACTTTCTTTGATTCCGAGACGCACACATTCTTCAGAGGAATCAGGTGCTGATGATTCAGAAGATAAAGAGAGATTAGCATTTCACAAGAAATCTTCAAAGCCAGTGGTTGTAATTCCAGCGTCTGACGAAGAATCATCTCCAGCTCCTTCGCTGTGTTCCTCGATCTTAAACATCAACGTATCTGACTCAGACGATGACAAAGGCAGTTGTTTTAGCCCAGTTATAGATGTACACAATTTACTGGTGAAATCTAATTCACCGTATCCACACGTTGTCAACGAACTAGACCAAAGAAGCCCAACGAATCCTTTCACTTCAATAGATCTCGCTAGTAATGCCGAAGTAATTGAATGTGAACCCAGTGTAGTCCCTAGAAGTCCCACTGAAAATCCTATAACCCTACGTGTAGCTCCAGCGATACTTCGTTCCAAGCGGAAAACTAAAATTTCCAATAAAGTTGTTCCAGTTCAAAAAAAGAAGAAAACTTATGTACCTCCAGAAATTTCAGACTGGAAAGCAAACATAAAAAATAATTTTAATGCAGATGTACCACTAACTGAGGATAATTTAACTATACCGGAAAAAGTTGCAGATCCACTAGTATATTTTACAAAGTTTTTTTCGGAGGATGTTATCCAGCTAATTGTTGAACAAACCAATCTTTACGGAGTCCAAAAATCTGGGTTTTACCCAAACATTACTATAACTGACATCAAGGATTTTTTGGCGATAAATATTTTTATGGGCGTGGTGAAAATGCCGGCGTATACAGATTATTGGAGAGCAGAGATAAGATATGATAAAATAGCAAATGTGATGCCCCTAAAAAAATTTCAGAAAATTCGAAAATATATACATTTTGCGGACAATAACGCCGATGATAGTGACCGTTATTTTAAAATTCGTCCGCTTTTGATGAAAATTCGGGAAAATTGTCTTTCTATTGAACAAGAAGGAAGATACAGCATAGATGAAATGATGGTACCTTACAAAGGTACCCGTGCTGGTAATAGACGACAATATATGAAAGGAAAACCAAAGAAGTGGGGTTTTAAAATTTTTGTACGTGCAGGGATATCTGGAATAGTTTACGACTTTATTGTCTACGGAGGTGAGGATACGTTCAGATTTAATCAATTTACAAATGAAGAAAAGAAAATGGGTCTCGGTGCTAAGGTTGTAATAGCGTTAACTAAATCAATCAGGAATCCCGCTTGCTCTGTTCTCTATTTTGATAATTTTTTTACTTCCTTGGATCTTATTTCTTACTTTAGGGAACAGTATGGAGTTTTTTCGTTGGGGACCTTGAGATCTAACCGATTAAAAGGAGCTAAAGTATTTCTTAAGAACGACAAACAGCTTAAAAAGTCCGGGCGAGGAAGCTATTGTCAAGTGGTAAGCACTAAGCGTAAAATTGTCATCGTCAAATGGTTTGACAACAAAGCTATTCATTTAGCGAGTTCCTTTGTCGATGCTTATCCGATGGACCAAGTTCAGCGTTACAATAAAGAAGAGAGAGCTCGATCAAGAATACAATGTCCTCAGGTCGTGAAGCAATATAACACCCACATGGGTGGCGTTGACCTCGCAGATATGCTTGTGGCTTTATATCGAACAGACTTCAGGGGACATAGGTGGTATTTACCTATTTTCTCTCAAGTAGTCGATATATGTATAAACAACGCATGGTTGTTGTACCGCAGGGACAGTAAACTATTGCACGAAAAACCTGAACACAAATTAAAAGAGTTTCGAATCGCCATTGCTAATGCCTTGACTTTAGCTGGTAGAGATATCGAAAAAAATCCAGAATTTAAGGATGTTAAAATCTGTTGCTCCTTTACCTAATGACAGTGTGAGATATGACTGTTTTGGTCATTGGCCAGCCTCAGACAAAAAAGGACGTTGCAGGTTTTGTAAATCAGGGCAAACAACTATTATATGCAAGAAATGTAAGGTTAGGCTATGTTTGACGGATAAAAGAAATTGTTTTGAAGCTTTTCATAAGACCACTACACGTTGTAACTAATTGTGATATTGTTATTCATATTGTTCTCTTAAGGTATCCTAATTGTTTTTTTTTTTATAGTTTAAATAGAAGTATAGCATATTTTTATCTCTTTAGTGCCGAAAAGTGGCTTATTTATTTTTTTAAATTTTATTATGTTACATTTTTAAAAATTTAATTGTAATTTTGATCTCAAATGTGAAGAAATATATAAGACTGATGATTAGTACCAATACCTATGTATTATTTCGTAACGTTTTCTCAAATCATATTTTCAAATTTAAGCAAAGTATCTTAAAGGATACACTGTTCAACAGAACTAAAGTTGCAAAAAGGTGGGTATCGTATCCAAAAAGATACGTAGGTTTTTTTAATAATGATAAATGGTAGAATTTTTTTTGTAATTTTCTTATGATCTAATAGATCTAAACAAGCTTTCGTTTACATTTCATAAATATCTGAAATTAAAAAGTTCATTGCCAAGTTAAGGGTTAAAGGATGTTTTATCTTTATTTTTTTTTGTGTCATTAATTTTGTTTGAAATTATTGTTTTTTTAATTTCGATGTCAGGACTGATTTGATAGACTAAAAATACTAGTACTAACTAGTACTACCTTAATTCTCACTTATCGTTGTATGGTCACCGCCACACTGTATATATATATATATATATGTTTGGACGTATGGATAGGTGTTTGTTACTCAATATCACGCCAAAACTACTGAACGGATTTTGATGAAATTTAGCAAACAGGTAGATGATGACCTGGAATAGCATATAAAATACTTTTTATCCTAGAAAAATTAGTTGTTCCCTCAGGATTGCGTAAGTAAATTTGTTTGTTTTTGAAGTGAAAACTTCTTTAGGCGCGTTGAGCGTTTTGGTAGAGGGTAAAATCCTCGGTTCGCGTCACCGACATGCTAATGATAATAGTATATCTATAGCTATGTTTTGCATATAGTTTTAATTACTCTCAACTTAATAGTTCCGTTTTCACTTCTATCGGCAGTCCCACGACTGCTACTGTTTTTTTACGCGTTTTACCGCTGTTCCTATTTTGATGAAATTTAGCAAGGAGATAATTGAAGATCCTGGGTGAAGTATCTTAAAAATCGACCCCTAAAGGACTGAAATAGAGGATAAAAGTATGTATGAAAAACTATATCGACGACATGTTTATCTACTTGCGGGCTAAGCTGCACGGGTCAGCTAGTCTGTACCGGTATAAAGTTACTGGTCAATAATTGTACTAATAAATAAATAAAGACCGTCACGACAATACATCTGAAGAGGTAGGCAGAGATACAACAAATGCCAACAAATAAGCCAACGGCATTAAGTCCCATAATGTGACAGACGGCCAAACTAACGCTAAATTGGGCACATTTCCAGTATCGGTTAAGTATACGGAAAAAATTAAAAAATTATAAGAACGAATTGCCAGTTCTGAGATTCGAATCCAGGAACTCGTACTTCATACCGAAGCTAATAACGCAAGCCAAATAATACGACCGTTCTGTTTGTAAAGTAAACAATAAAATCCTACACCTGCTGTGGGTTTTTAATTTAAATAAATATAAAACAAAATGTTATTATATTAAATAGGCATATAAAGTTATGAACGTGGAGAAACAAAGCAAGTGATGTGTTGCACTTGTATCTTTCTGTCTACCCCTCGCGGAAACCGAAGTAATATTTATACACACACACACACACACATATATATATATATATATATATATATATATATATATATATATATATATATATATATATATATATATAACTGGAGTAATATGTATACATAGCCTTTTTTAGTACTAAACTCAAGCGACTTCCCCTTAAGAGCAACCTCTTACTCTCACACACACACGCACGCAAACTCACACACACACACATATATATATATATATATATATATATATATATATATATATATATATATATATATATATATATATATATAACTGGAGTAATATGTATACATAGCCTTTTTTAGTACTAAACTCAAGCGACTTCCCCTTAAGAGCAACCTCTTAAGGGGAAGTCGCTCGAGTTTAGTACTAAAAAAGGCTATGTATACATATTACTATATTATATATAAGAGCAACCTCTTAAGGGGAAGTCGCTCGAGTTTAGTACTAAAAAAGGCTATGTATACATATTACTCCAGTAATAACATCAATTCCAACAAATTAGGTCTTGTCAACACAAGACCTAATTTGTTGAAATTGATGTTATTTAAGCAGTTTTTTAAGAAAAACAATTTTTTATTGCACATCAAAAAAAAATGTTAGTATTCATCATATATCGAAGACCGTGGCCGAACTCGATACATAATTGAACGAAATTCGGTCGATGGTAAATAATTGCGAAAATTGGTCTCAAATCACCATAAAACGGTTTTATATCTTTATTTTTTTGACGTATGGATCTGCAATTAAAAATAAAGTTATCATATTCGTACCTAAACCGCTAGCGAATTTGACAAAATTTGAAAAATAATCTACACTTTTTTTTTATTTCAGTATTTATTCATTATAAGACTGGCCGCCCAGTATCACTGATAGTGGGCTCTCGTTTACTCCGATAGAAATAGACAGAGTGCGCGTTTTTGGTGTTGACAACGCCTTAAATCAAGCAAATATTTTGAGAATTTATCAATATTCATAAAGTAATTACACATAATATATGATTGTATTAAGCTACCAAATAATGTCTTTGACGATCGGACAGGGTTTTTTACACACTGTATATGTAGGGCATAGTTTAAGTAAAAGTTCTTAATTGAGTTGTTGGAGGCTGTAACTATTTAGATTATACACATTGTACCTATCTGTTAATTCAAAATGTTGACTAAAAGCGGGTTGGTCTAGTCACGCTTCGTTTCAAATAAATCTTCCCAGACTTACCGGTCTTATCACGATCTAATGATGGTAACTTCACAATTTAACAAGTGATCTTAAATGTGGATAAACTGCACACGATTTTAAGAAAATTCGAGAGAACACGATTCTTTTTTACCCATTTTAAACGACAATCAAACAATCAGATACAATTTTAGGGTTCCGTACCTAAAGGGAAACTGAACCTTATTATTATTAATATGCCTCTAAATCTGCCTGTCTCTTTGTCACAACCGACAGGGCTTTATTTATTGAACAGAAAGACACCTGAAATTTTTACAGAATGTATCACAAAAAATATTAAGAAGTAAAGAAAACAGATCACTTAGATTGTACTTTTGTTAATATTTATTTTCTATGGAGTTAGCATTTATGTGTAGGTTGGAATAGAGTATATATTTTCATAAAATTAAAAAACTAAAAAACACGCTTTTTATAGAAAACCGAACTAAAAAATAGAAAATAAATTTTAATAAATTTAAATTAAGAATAGTGTTAAAAATTTCAAAATGTGAATAAAAAAAAATAATTTTATTTAAAAAAAAGCGTGGGGTGCATGGTGTCAATAGTTATAAATATTTTATTCAAATAATATTTAATTCAAATTCAAATAATATTTATTCGACGTAGGTACATTTAAGAACACTTGTCGACGTCAAAAAAAATATATCACAACAAAATATAAAAGACAATTTATACAATATTTATAAAATACGATTCATAAAAATTACGTCAACCAGAGAGAATTTTGTTTTGCTTACAGAAATGACCAATTATTTAAAAAAAAAAAATATATATATATATATATTTTAAAATTATAATTTTAAGCAAACATGAAGACGGACATTTTGACACATATGAGTAGAGTGATTATCATTTCGGTAATATCTTAAAAAGCACCCCACGCTTTTTTTAAAATAAATTTTTTTTTATTCACATTTTGAAATTTTTAACACTATTCTTTATTAAAATTTATTTTCTATTTTTTAGTTCGGTTTTCTATAAAAAGCGTGTTTTTTAGTTTTTTAAACTATTATTTATTTTCTACTTTTTAGTTTGGTTTATTTATAATAGCTTGTTTTTTTAATTTTAAACTATTGCACGACTCATGATGCGAAGCATCAGAGAGTGCTTTACGATCGAAATTTTTTTCATATATACATATCTTCACGCCAGATCCCTTACGGGGTAGGCAGAGAGAACCGAGTGCCTTACATTACGATCCTTGCAGGCTTGTCTCGCTTCCTCCACATTCATCACTCTTTTCATACACACACGCCGGTTGCGAAGACTTGATACCACCTTCGGAAATTTTTTTCGCCTTATTTTGGCAACTATTTTTAGTATTATAGCCTTGTTAGTTAACGGAATCAAGATATTTTGCATACTATTGTCGAGATAATTTAATGGAGATTAATTCTATACTTGCTAAAAATTAATTTAGTGCAATAGAAACGGAAAAAATATGAAAATAGGTCAAAAAATTTTCATGTCCGTCATGTATGAAACACTGTAACTTATGAAAAAATCAATTATTTGAGTTATTTTTTTAATTCTAATCGGCAATTGTAGATCATCGAATGCGAATGGCTAATAAATTCAGTGTCGTTTAATTACAATTAATAAAAAACGAAAACTACAAGACTGTATATCTATATATATCCATGTAAAATTAACATGGATGGTGATATATCTATATCTATAAATATTATGTACATTTAATTTGTTTTTTTTTTTGTTTTTTTACTCAGTCAATTAAACTCAGTCACAGAGACGGTGGCGGACTCTTCGTGGCTCGTGAAATCTAAGTTATATGCGCAGAGACTGTTGCAAACTCTAATGCGCATACCTAGTCGAGTGCCGCGTTAGAGGCACGGAACTACTTACAAGCTTATAGACATATGTGTGTGTGTGTGTGTGTGTAAGTGTGCAAGGCGTTCCTGTCTTACTCCCATACAGGACAATACGACGGGGCTAGATATGGGCCATGCTTGGCGCAATGCTGTCTATCTCTGGCCCATGCTTGTAAACCCGCTTTGGCCCAGCCTTGGTAGAAGTAGACTCGGTAAGATCCAAGAGCGTCTAGCGAATGAGTCTTTTGAGCAGAGAGCTATTAGAGTTGTTCTCATTATTGAGCGAACTAGCGAACTAGCGACTAGCGAGAGAACTACTAGCGAACGAGTCTGCCGAGCAGAAGGCTCATAGAATTGGTCTCATTGAGGAGCGTTTAGCAAAGGAGTCCGCCGAGCAGAGAGCTCGTGGATTAGTAGTGATACGAAACCGTACAGCAATTGAGTCTGCTCAGCCACGTCAGAACCGCTTAGCGGTAGCGCGTCAGACGTCACAAAGACTTATTTATTTATTTAAACACTTTATTGCACATAATGGTACAAAGGCGTAACTTAATGCTATTAAGCATTTTCTCACAGTTTGCCTTCCGTAATGCTGAGAGAAAAAACTTGGGTAGTGCATAATAAATTAATTATGAGCTATTAACAAAACTTAATACTAGATACTAATTTATCAAACTAACCTATTATTAAGAATATTCTACAAGAGTCATATAAACATTTTAAGAACCTCAGTATAAATAATACAAACAATTAATACTATAAATAAATATAGGTTGACTACTTACATAGAGAAATATACATACATCAATACTCAGTAGTAAATTATAGATACATTTTCATAATATTTAATTACATAAATATAATATAAAATACACACATATACAATAATTAAGAATTCTGACGTTTTAATAAGTGATCATATACCGCAGTTTTAAAAATTGATAGTGTTGATGATTCACGCATCTTAGAGGGAAGATCATTCCATAATCTTATCGCAGTAACAGTGAAGGAATTAAAATATGTTGCCGTATTGTGGTCCGGATACATCAGCGTACTTGAGTGAAATGACCGCTGAAGCCTACCCTGATTTGAAATGTATGCAAAACGTTCTTTTAGATATACTGGAAATGATGGATTCTTCAGAATGTTAAATAAACATGATAAAACGTGAATGTCACGCCGAAAACGAATATTCAACCACTTCAATTCCGACCGAAAATGAGTGACATGGTCATATTTACGCAGTCCGAAAATATATCGTATGCATAAATTAAGCAGCCGATCAAGTTTATTTAACAATTCATCGGTTATATCAGTGTAACAAATATCCGCGTAATCAAGGATAGGCTTCGTTCAATTACTGAGCGTAATATTATAAGCACCATAAATCAATTTGCTGAAGTACCATGTACAATCTGTAAGAAATTATTATATCCAAAACAACAGACGTCATTAGTTAAAACACGTCTTGATTTTTTTTGCTAGACTACCATAAAAAAAAGAAAAGTTCCTTCTCAGGCCTACTGGAACAACATGGAAGTTATATCTTTACCTCTTGAACTGACCGACTTTACAGACGTAGAACAAATACTTTTGTTAAGAGTAGTTCCTTTTACAACTAGTTTCCACCCGCACCAAAGTGCTCGTCAACACGAATCAAACGAGTCCAAACTCGATAGAGTTGTGTTATTTAATTGCTGAGCTCCTATGGTCACCTTCTGGCTTCATCATCGAACCCTGCAGGATCCTAGTTAGCACCAAGCACCAAAGTGCTCGTCAACACTAATCAAATGAGCCCAAATTTGATAGAGTTGTGTCATTTAATTGCTGAGCTCCTATGACCATCTTCTAGCTACATCATCGGACCCTGCAGGATCCTAGTCACCACCAAGCACCAAAGTGCTCGTCAACATGAATCAAATGAGGCCAAACTCAATAGTCTTGTTATTAACCGATTTTTAAACATTTAATTATTAAGTTCCTGTGGTCACCTTCCGATTCAGATTCATCAGATCAGCTCCATGTCATAATAAGGTTTCATTGTCATTCAATTAACATACGTATACAAAATTTCAGCTCAATCGGTAACCGGGAAGTGGATCAAATTTACTAGCGAGATTTGATTTCAGACATCGAGATAGGTACAATAAATAAAAAATGCTCATAAAACAAAAACTACTGGGCCTACCTGAATCAATTTTTTATGGGACCAATTCGAAACTATTCCGCATCAAACAAAAAAGAATCACGTAATTCGGTTCAGAAACCTCGGAGAAATCGGTGTACATACATAAAAAAAATATACCAGCCGAATTGAGAACCTCTTCCTTTTTTTGAAGTCGGTTAAAAATGGAATAATTTTATCAAATTAGTGTATTGTCATCGGTCCTCGATAAATCTACAAAGTTTGAACGAAATCTGGCCGTTTAAAGTTGGTCAAAATCGCGCCCAAAGAAGTCGGTTACAAACAAACATACAAACAAACATACAAACATACAGGTGAAGTTAATAAAAAGCGTGTAAAAAGGACATGAGCAAGGAGTTGAAATGGTCATGAGACAATTTGTAAGAAATATTGCGGTAAATACATTATAAACAGTTATAGGCTATGCCTACAACTTTTTATAACTCAAAGGCTGGTGCCCATTTAAGGAGGGATATATTAAAGTTTTTAATGATTAATTGAATTAATCATTCTGTATCATTGAATAATTGAAAGTAAGGTAGATAGTAAACCTATGCATTAGGCATTACACGATCACACGTATCAAGTATGAGAATTGAGAACTCGTTATCAACAGCTTTGGTGAATAGCGACGATTAATTATCTCTTTCCATCCATCTATATTTATCTACTAATCTTGGCCGCACTATGGGCCATTTTACGCATCTTTTTCCATTAGAACAGCCATCTGCTTCGTTTCTATCTGGTACTTTCGTTGAATTTTAATATCTAGAATTGCCGAAATAGACTGCAGCTGCAGATAAAAAAGTGTAGCTACGTGCTCTATTTAGTGATAAAAGCAACGGAATTCATTGTGCATTGTACACTTGTGATGTCCTAGTTTAGTTACGCTCCAAAACAAGCAAAGCTTTTTGTATCTCAAATTTGTTGCGAAGTACATCGTTGAAATTGTTATTATATTTCACTGATAGTTAATGTATAAATTAAAAGGATATAGGAACCAATTTTTAATTTAGGTAACAGCTATATAAAATAATACTTATTAATATGCCTCATTACATATACATTATAGTTTTGCGAACGCGTCACAAAAACGTTTCAAACTATCGTAACTAGGTGGTAGAGTTTTGTAATATTCGAAGGATAAGTTATCCACTATCCAGCAAACTTAAATGTGGCTATTGCCATCCCTGCCAATCGCTTGATAACTTGTTAACATCTTTGATATTTAATAGCGATTATTTAAAACGTCATCAATTATATAAAAGAAAAAGAAAAGGAAGGAGGATAGAAAGATCTTCTACAAGAAGAGCAATCTGTATGTTTTCTACCTTGATAATATAAAAAAAACAACAACATTTTTTTTACCCACGATTGAGAACTTATAGTTTTCTATAATTTTTTTTCCAAAAACTAGATTTAGCCATAATTAGAATTGAATCCTGAAACGTACGTCTAAGGAATACATATGTACATCACAACATAGTATAAAACAAAGTCGCTTCCTCTGTCTGTCCTTATGTCCCGATGTCCCTATGTCCCTATATATGCTAAAATCTTTAAAACTACGCAACGGATTTTGATGCGGTTTTTTTTAATATATATATTGATTCTTGAGGAAGGTTTTATTATATAAATCTTTCTAATATTCCTACGGGAACAAAAGCTACGCGGGTGAAACTGCGGGCAGGTCGCTAGTAACAAATAAAAAATACCTATGAAAGTATCGTTTACTTTTACAGATAATTCTTTTAGTTCATTTAAGTTTGCATAAAACTGGAAAACAATGACACAAAAGGCTTTGTCTGAACAAAAATTGGGAATTGCACAAATGCCAGACGCAGAGGTGTGATGCGGGTAAAGGTTTGATGCGAGGTCCGATTTAGAATTTTAGATGCAAGAATAAAACGACGGAATATAATAAAACCGTACATTTACTAGTAACATTTCATTCCACGAAATAAAGAAAACAAGCGGAATTAGCAAGTACAAACATTTGTATCAGGACCGCGATCGCCACACTCACACATAAAATAAGCATTATTGCATATAAACTACTAATGCAAACATTGTTTCATTGGTCGTTTTCATTTTAAACAGCAATAATCCGAAACACACAAACAGAACATTTAAAAATATACCAAACTGCGTTACAATTAATTTTATTTTGCTACAAAAAAAAGAGTATTTACGTCCTTTTGTAGTCTATTCAAAATAGACTCATCTATTTGTACAATAGTGAAACTTAAGATCGTAATAGTTTCGCTATTCTACAATAGATGGCAGCATTGATTTTCCGTAGTTTTCAGTTGATCATATTTGAGTAGAGAACTTTCTAGAACGATATACGTAATGACTGTCATTACGTATATCTTTCTAGAAAAATTAGGTCAACCTAAAATGAACTTTATATGTAAGGTGTACGGCTGATTTTAGCTTGACTTTCTATTATATCATTAGAGATTATATTAAATCAGGAATTTAATTAAAATAAAATGAAAATTGTACTTTCGAATGATATGAAATATCTCCATTTTTAATCATCTGTATTCTACTATCATTTCTGCATTCAAGGATGGCACAATACGGCATAATTCGGTGTATAATAGATTTTCGCACGACGACTATCTCCTAATGATATGGTAAGTATCACTAAGGCAATTTAGAGTAAAAGCGCATAATAGTGGCGCACGCGGCACGCCCACTCTTCACTTCCCCTTGTTTTCTTTATTTCGTGTTTCATTCAATGCTTTGAAAAATGAAAGAAAATCAAAGATATTGAAATTTAAAATATGTTTTAGTAAAGATCAAGTGCCTGGTGCATTACCGCCAGTTTCTCGCAAAAACCACCTTTTGACCCGCCTGCGGTAAGTAAATTTTTTTCATAGTTCTTTAATTTTTAAGAATTTTGATGACAATATTTTAAGCTCAGTAAAACCGCAACAATCGACTTTTCATTTCCTGTCTTTATCGAACTCTGCACTGCATCAGATCTTTACCAAATGTATATACCATACCAAACAAAGAATTTTCAAAATCGGTTCATACTCCTAAGTTAAAAAAATACAACCGAATTGAGAACCTCCTTCGTTTTGGGATGTCTGTATAAAAGTGATTTTGCTTTAAACATTGAATGATACTGACACAATAAAACCTGGTCACTGATTATTCGTGGTGCTATATAAGGGAGGTGCTCGTAGTTTCATTCTAATAAGACCACACTTAATATCACTGTAATTCTAATAGTCTCATAGATTGTAGTTGTAACTTGTTATTAGTAATTTTCTCAGTTCTCAAAGCAATAGGTGCGAGTACAAGATGATCTTGACAACTTGCACTTAACGCTGGAGCGATTTTGTATTAGAACTGAAAGTCTAGACTCTAGATCTACACGGTAACTTTCTTAATCAAAAGAGATTAATCCTTGTTAAAGATTATTATCTTAATTACATGTAATGGTTTAAGTTTCACATCGGAATTGCAGTTTGCTATTCCGTATCTCGTCGCCCGTGATAATAAATAATAATATATGCTTTAATTAAAATTTAAGGGGTAATAGAAACAAACAAACAACAAACAAATCTTAATGTAGCATTAAGATTCTCTTAGATACATCCGATCGAAGCTTCCTTTATTACGTTCGCATCGCTCGCAATCTATATTTTATTCGAACCTACTGTTTAAATTCGAAAGCTGTTCCTGTCTAGAAATCGATTTATAAAACTCGTAAAGTTTGGTGCAAGACACTAATAGCCTGAGCAATAAATTGTTATATACCTTCGGCTTCTTTATACAGGTGTACAGTCCTTTCTTTATATCATAAGATGGATATCCTGATGGAAAGAGTCAACCATCGCCTATAGACACCAAAGCTATTAATAGTGCGTTGCTATCTTGTGGTGAGGTCTAATGCCACACGCATACGTTTACCGGCTACCTTACCCTCCAATCCGGAACACGACAGTGACACACTGACGCTATTGCGGCAGGAATAGGTAAACCAGAACCGGGCGAGACAATAAACTATCCTCTATCCATTGGAGTGCTGGCAGGATAGTTAGGTATTATTCCATAGAAATAAATATAAAAGTTCTATTTAATAGTGTATTAGCTATCAACGTAAGGAACATATGAAATACTATTTTTATAAAAATACACTGATTTTTATTTTGAATTATGTTTTAAACGACATTTCAAAATACATAGTTGATTGCGTCATTTAAAGAATATAATTATATATATGACCGCCCCGTTGGTCGAGCGGTTAGCGATCCTGACTATGCAATTGACGGGGCTCGGGTTCGATCCCCGACGGGGCAAGCATTTGTGTGATGAGCATAAATGTTTGTATTTCCGGGTTTGGGTGTTTATTAAATATATTCTAATATTTATATATGTATTTCTATGTATTATATCGTTGACTAACACCCATAACACAAGCAAATAATTTGCTTACTTTGGGGTCAGATCAGTAAGTGTTATTTGTTCCGTGAATATTTATTTATTTATATTTATTTATTTATACATATATATAATTGCTCATAATATTACGAGTATGTTGGTCCAGACCGCTTTTAAAACCAAGCAAACCAAGCAAATTATAAAGGGCAAACGGTTGATAACTGCACGTGTCAGTATTATTGTTAGATCTCTGCAACATCTCGCCTGAATATAGTGGGTACCGCGTTACCTTTTCCTGCCGTAACAGTTTCAGTGCAATAGACAACAACTATCTCTTTCTGCCAGTACCTATTAGTTATTAAAAAAAAGATGGCGATAATTTGTCCAAGTGAAGTCCAAAAATTTTCCAATTTCTGTAGATGATATTTTTATATAATGTCATAGGTTAGCAAAAAAGCAGATGGCTTGCGTGACGGAAGTAGATAACCATCGAATACAGACAATAAAAATGTTAATGGTGTAGTGTTATATACATCTTGCAGCGACGTATTTTATATAGGTAAGCCATCTAATATTAAAATGGACTATTTTTATAATATAAAAAATAGCAAACAAGCAGATGGCTCTCCTGGTAGAAAGAGAAATCATCAGCTATAGACATCAAAGATGTTAATGGTGCGTTGCTATCCGTGTGACAGGATAGCAATGCCACATGCCTAACTACTTTGCCTTCCAAACCAGGACACGAGAATGACAAGCATTGACGCTATTGCAATAGGAATAGGAAAGGCGGCGGTACCAAATACCCAGACGAGACGTTGCGGAACTCTACAACCCAGTAAGACTTGCATACCTCGAAACGACTCACCCAAATCATTATTTGAATGATACTTTGTACGTGCATAAATTTATTTGGCATATCTGGAAAACAGCTGCGATTGGATGTAATTTTTATTTAGGTGAGATTTTACTTTTTAAATTCGCCTAAATAAGTAAATTAGCACTTACCGCCACGTACGGCGTACACGTACGACACGGCCACGCGATCCGGCGGCGGCGCGGCGGGCGATGCGAAATTCGCGTTTTCGCCGAGACCGTAAAGTCCGAGAGCAAGATGACTTTTTCAACTTTATCTCAATATTGCTTGGAAGGGAGTAGTTTCGTACTTCAACACTTACTATTTGGAAGAGAATGTGTAGTACATGATTTAAATAAGAACCGGGGTATATTATAGACGTTGAATTTCACAAAAAGTATGAGAAATACGTACTGTACCAAGACGAATTTTTGGAATGAGTGTCGAAACTCGAAACCTTTAATTTAAAGTGTTGCGCTTGATAGTCCATTATCGATAGGGTTTCGTTACCTCGGTAAGTACAATACTATTAATAAACAGTAATACAATCGATAATATTCATCATTAAAAAAATAAACTATCAAAAGTATCGACTACTATCTATCAATAGTACCTATTGCTATTTAATACTGAATTAATCACAATTATTATCGATAGTATCGATACTATCAAAACTATCGATAGTCAACTTTATTCTAATACTGACCAATGCTATCGATTGTAATGGACTGGACTTTGTTTATACTTATGATGTGGTGACCAGACTTACAAATTACTGGAATAGTAAGTATTTGAAAATTAAAGTTAAAATGTTCATAGAGTATTATCTCGGCAACTACAACTAAACCATTCTGGTTCCGAGATTATTCACTAAGGCCGCCGTCATACGCTGTGCTGATTCATACATTTGTCTCACTCGCTCGCCACGTCCCGCGCCACGTACCCGATTCTCTCGGCAAAATTTATCCGTCACCCCGCCGCGCCCGTCTACACGCCGCGTGGCATGTTTAGTAGAGTACTTCCCCATTCATTTGTTTCAGACGCCAGACGCTTCGCCGTCGCGCCGCGCGAAAAATCGCAGGCGCGAATTTCCCGTGGCCAGGCCGTTAAGCATTTATTGTTAAAACACAATTAGCATTAAAAAGACGTTTTTTTCATCACTCCTTTTGTGCTGACATTTTCATATTATACCGCCATCTCGAAAATTTTTGTGACACTTTTGTTGCTAATGGATGATATAGCTGTTACAGTGTGTGATTTAAATGCAAATATATTTTCCGAAAATAAATATTTTACGAAAAAAAACGAGTGAAGCCCAAGTCCTATAGAAGATAAATACACAATCTATTTTCGTACAAAATTTTTACATGCATAAAATAATCTTGATAGTAGCATTTCCTTTTAATATTATATACAAAATATCTACAATATATCTTAATTAAATGCTTAATGACCCATCCTTGTTCCATTTAATTCACCTTCCTATTACCATGTAATAAACATGTTAGCGGCGAAGTTGGGTGTCGGGATACTTAATTTATGGGTTATACCGTTACTTAGAGGCTCTAACTAAATGTAAATAATGACTTCGTAAATAATTCGCAATAAATTAGCATAATAGCGTAACTTTAACAAGCGAAACACGTTAAATATACGTGATGTTTGTTGTGGGCATTAAAAAAAAATTATCACGCCTATTTATAATGAATTGCAATGCATAACGATCATGATATTGTTTTCTTTCAATTTTCCAATTAATTATTAGTATAGAGTGTATATGAGTACGATCGACTCATGTGGTATAACGGCACCGGAACCAAACAGCAGCCATACAACAGCATTTAATTTTCCCCCTTTCGGGCTTTTTTGAAGAATAGACCAAGTGCCGTTCCGCCAGGTAGGTAATAAAAGGCGACCGATAAGCTATAGGTACGTGCCCTTACCATCGTGACACCTTGGTGGTACAGTTCCGCAACGTTTCGATCCCACCGCCTTACCTATTTCTACCGCAATAGCGTCCACGCTAGGCATTGCCGTGTTCCGGTTTGGAGGGTTTGTTTCTGTATTGGTTCCGGGCTCCTTTGTAGAATAGACCAACTGCCTTTCTGCCAGGCAGGTCGTAAAAGGCGACCGATTGACTATGCGAGTCACTACCATCGTGGCTGGTGGTAGGTAGGTGGTAGAGTTTTGCATTGTCTCGCCCGGGTCTGGTACCACCGCCTTACCTATTCCTGCCGCAATAGCGACAGTGCTTGTCACTGTCGTGTTCCGGTTTGGAGGGTAAGGTAGCCAGTAAACTTATGCATGTGGTATTAGACCTCGCCACTAAATAGCAAAGCACCATTAACATCTCTGGCGTCTATAGGCGATGGTTGATTCTTTCCATCAGGAGACCTATCTGCTTGTTTGCTATCTTATAAGAAAAAAAGGGTGTATGGGCCGGTAGACTTAGGCATTTGACATTGTCATTATGCCTCGCGGATAGCAGCGCACCGTTGACATTTTCGGTGTCTGTAGGCGACGGTTTCTCTCTTCAGCAGGAGAGCTAATCACTTATCTTATGATATAATAAAACTTCATTTTAATATTCTTCATAACATTGTTTATATCTATAAAAACATAGCTGTTTTTAACGCAAAAAGCACTGCATATTTTGACATGACATTTACACTATTATATTTCAGATGTTTTAAGCTAAAAATATCATTATTCTCATGATAAAAACTATTTTATTTCTTAATTCTGCTATTATTCATTTTACTGCATTTCTATTGCTCTTTTTTTAAATAACACAAAGTTCACGTGTGAAGCTGAAGCTGAACTATATATATATATATATATATATATATATATACATATATATATATATATATATATATATATATATATATATATATATATATATATATATATATATGTATATATATATATATATATATATATATATATATATATATATATATATATATATATATATTCATTCGAATTAGAATAAATGATTATAATAAAATAAAGACAATTATAAATGTAAAACTATACTGAAGTAAGAAAAGTAAGAGATGTAACAACATAAATCAAGAGACAAGTGACGTGCGCCTTCTGAATTCTGGATGAACTAGGGCTCCTTGTTTGAATAACACTATAAATCAGAGTAACACTGCACTTTATCAACTAGCTGTTTATTGGGATAGCGCTTTATACAACTAAAAGTATTTTAATTTTATTTCTAGGTATTGTTTAGATATTTTGTTCGTTTCACACTTTATAAGAATAATATTATTCACCTTCTGTAGCATGGCATTATGGTGCCATCATATTATGATGGCAGATGGTTATGGAATAAAAGAAACAAATATTAAAATTAGTTAATTACTGATGTTTGTCCATAATAACATAACTCCAATTGCCAATATTAATCACAAAGTAAAATGAAAACTGTTTATATTTAGACATTGACTAGGTGAATGTGTGAAACTTTTAATGTTTTTCAGTCATCATTATTGAAACCCAAAACTTGTTTGTTGATCAGGGCGAGCGAAGCGAGCCCTACACTAAGCGACTTTCTGTGCACTTATGTGGTACATTTTACTGAAAAAGTATTGCACTTTTAGGTTTGAGCTTTGACGTGGTGGTTTAAATTCATGTCTAGATATGTTATCTACCATTAAAATGCTATGTCATAAACATTAAAAAAATAGAAGATACATTTTGTATTAGAATTTCATTACTGCTAACGCCATCTATTATAAAACTAACGAATTAAAATGCTACAAAGCTACACTAGGCGACGATCTGTGCCCTTTAGTGGTACATTTTACTGTAAAAATATCGCACTTTTAGGTTTAAGCTTTGGCGTGGTAGTTTTATTTCATTTAATTCATTTTCGTTCACTCCATTTTAATACTATATTAATCTATTAAAACACATGTACTTTTTAACTTCCCACTACGTATGTAGATAGGTAGAATTTTTTAAATAACTTCCAGATTAATGTACCGATTGAGTACAAAAAATAATCAGCTCTATTCCTCAAAAAATTACGTCTAATGCATAAATTGCCTCAAAATCAATTTATTCGTTTGGAAGTAATCGTTGACGAAAATTTTGAAAAAAGTGTTTTTTCGACGTAACTTCGAAATATTTCAACCAATCATTTTTTGGTATTCTATGATATTTTAATACTAAAAAATTACGCCGAATGCCCTTTTAAAAATCAAAACCGAATCTTATTTTCAAAAGTTGCAGCTTTTCAAATAATAAAATTAGGCAATAGTAAAGTTACTTAATATTTTTGAAATAACTTTCAGGCTAATACACTGATTGACTTTAAAATCTTATCATCTTTTCTCCTTTAAAAACTGCGCCACGTACCGTTAATTGGATAAAAATCGATCAATTTGTTTGGGATCTATCAATGACGATAAATTTTTGAAAAAAATGTTTTTTGACATTGCTTCGAAATTTTTGAACCTACCGATTTTTTAGCTAAAGCAATATTTAAATTGAGTTGAATGCCATTTGAAAGATCAAAATCGATCATCGTTTCCAAAATATACAGCTTTTCAAAAATCAATATACTGCCATTTTTATCAAAACAGATGTTTATACTGAAAAAACCTATGCTTATAGTTTTTACTATTTTGAGCTTAAAATACGTTAATTTAGCGGAAAGTTTCAGGGATGGCTTGCAAGGTCAACCATTTACAGATTACAGAAAGTAATAGGTGACCAGTCTATCACAAACTGGGTAATTTCCAATCCCGGGCAACGTTGTTTTTATCAGCAAACTGAAATACCGTATTTTTGATTTCTCTGACTCGGGAATCGAGCCCCGAGAGTTTCTCTGAGGGAAAAATTCGAAAAATTTATTCGCTGAGTTTCTACCGCCAATTCTTCGTGCTTGCGGTAAGACCAATATTAATTCTAAAAATTTTGAAGGATAATTAAATTAAATTTTCTTTATAAGATCAACTTTTATTTTCCTAGAAAACTCTTTTACAAGAAAGTTACCATAAATAAAAATTGATTTCTATCAATTCAAAAGAGTTGCTATATATTATAGGTAGGTAGATTCTATATTATAGGTAGACCAGAAAATATGGTGTAAAATATGTAGATAACCTTTATAATTGTTCTGTGTAGATGACATTGACAATTATAGAAATCGTGTTTTTAATAAATCAAGAAAATTTTAAAGAATTTTTCTTATACATAAGTACTAAAAAAATTATCTTAGAAACATTTTATTTTTTATTTTGGTTTTATTTTGCTGCGCCTCCCTAGATACAAAGCCTGACCACGCCTTTGATGCGAATATAATAAATAAAGTCCATGATATATTAAAAGATGTAATTCGCATAAAAATACTTTCCTAAAAATATTACTAGGTAATATAACTTAGCGAGCCCTTACAAAGCTCTGCTTTTTGCTAGTTATAATAAAAAAGAAAATGTTATATAGGAGCATTTTTATATTGCACTAGCTGCATCCTACAGCTCGCTGCAGTACCTATTACAGACTAATAGATATTAAATTATATATATTACAGACTAATAAAAATTAAAAAAAAAAATAGTTCACATGTACTATTTTTTTAACTTTTTAATATAGTCTTCGAAAATTATGAACAAGGTGTTATTTGATTCGTATTGTCACATAGAAAGTTTAAGAAAAAGTAAGAAAAGGCGCTGAAAAAAATTGCAAACATTTTCAATTAATGTCGAGGGAACAATGTACTTTTTCCGGATAAAAGTATCCAATGTGCTACTACAGCTTATCGTATCTACCAGTATGCTAAGTTTCAACGTAAACTATCCAATATTTCTGCGTGCTGGAGTAACAAAAGTTGAAACAGTATCTTTGATCTCATATTTCATTAGATGCCATCATTAGATACCGACTTTCAAAAGCGAAGACTTTTTAAGAATGGTTATATTCGTAATAATGGTTATCCGAAGTTAATGATTATATCGGTAAATATGCATAATGAATTCGCTTAAGTTGCGAATTCATTTTTCAATCGACTCCCTAAAAAAGAGGTTGGAATTGAGTTCTCGGAATATTTTTAATGTATATTCATCGATTACTCGAAGATCAAACCATTCGAAATATACTTTTTTGTTTCAAATGTACCACCTTGGTGGTGGTGTTGACCCCGGAGATACAAGAAATAGGAAGTTTTAAAAAGAAGATTGTTTGCAGTTTAATTATTTCATTATAGCATTTAGAAATTTTAGCTTCTTTATAATAATATGTCAGAAAGAAACCATCGTCGTGTTGGGTGTTATATAATGCTTTTTTTATTTAAAACACCGTAGTTCTTACTTCTTAATATTCGCTTTTATCAACACAAATATTTTTCACATCCCTAAAGAATAAACTGCACTTGAAAGAGAAGGATCGCAACATTTCCGGAAATCGTTCCAGCGAATATTTCAAGCCATTTTGCCAAATTAAGAGCGTGGCAGGTACTCAAATTTTCAAGACAGTTGTATTAAAACGCAACTTATAAATTTAATTAAGCCAAAGGTTATATAGCAATTATAAGGGAGTAGACACGTAGAAACTGCTAAAGTCGTCTCGTTATAGTACAAGATTTTGATAATCTGTTTAGCCGTACGAATTTTTTACGACCACCCGCGAAATTTAATTAAACGACCAGCAAGGGGCCCAAGTCGTGCGATTGAATTTAATAACTTGTTTAGAATTATCTGCAGAATACAGTTATTCCGGAAGAATACAACTTGAGTAATTTTAAAGCAAGAGTGAAAAGGCACTAACAATCTTAGCGTTCTTCTCCCCATCTCATCTACACTTTTAATCAAACTAAAATATCTATACAAAAATAAATAAAATTGGAGTGTCTGTAATATTGAAATAACCGCTTCTAACTAAATACATATGGATACATGGTATACACGGTACACATACCAAAACAACATTTTTTACAATTTTTGTCTGTCTGCCTGTCTGTCTGTTTGTCTGTTTGTTCCAGGTAATCTCTGAAACGGCTGGACAGATTTTGACGGAACTTTCACTGGCAGATAGCTGATATAATAAGGAGCAACTTAGGCTACTTTTTTTAATTTACGCGAACGAAGTCGCGGGCACAGCTAGTCAACAATAAAAAATCTGTTTAAGCTGTAACATATATATGCAAAAATAAAGAAAAAATGTAAATTATACATATAAAACAAACTCTTCAACTTTATGTTTTTTATTATTTGATTAGGTATATCAGCACCTACTAAAATTAAAATACTCAATTTCATGTGTTACAAATTACAATACACTTGTACAATATAAAAACTTTTTTATTAAATGTATATCAATCATCACATGTTCTCAATAAATACAAATTTACAAGAATGTTTAAGCGCCTTTCATGACTTATATAGGGCATAATATATACAGATAGACATACATACAAACTTTATATTGCCCATCATTTGTGCAATCACGTGTTTTCAACGAGCACTAATTTTCGTCAAAATCGGTTAAGACGGTATCGAGATATAGCGGACAAACAAGGAGAGAAAAAATTTAAAAAAAATTATCACGAAATTTGACAAAAAATAAATGTACAGACAGACCCTAAATATTTATATAATAGAATAGATATTCGAACCTAACTGAAAATTGCTATTAAAATGTTAGTTCATAGGTAAACAATTTCGGAGCAGGAACCTAGTACTCTCCCACGCAAAGCAGCTTAGCTTTGTTGTGACCATAATTCATGTAATTGGATCTAAAAAGCAAGGGCGAATCCAGGAGGGGGGGGTCATGGGTAGGGGTCTAGGTATGGATTTATTAGAATTAGATAAGGATTAGAGCCTATCACCACTGGACCTCAAATATGTGACCGCCCTGAACCGATGACTGGATCGGCCCTTGTATATGTTACCCCCCCCCTACCGAAGGCTGGATTCGCCCTTGTATCTTAGCATACTACCGTGTTGGTCTGGGCCCCCCTTGAAGAATAGACAATCTGTGCCAGGCAGTTCGGAAATGGCGAATGGCTGGCTTTGAGTGTCACTACCATAATGACTACTAGTTGGTAGAGTTCTGTAACGTCTCGCCCAAGTATTTGGTACAACTGCCTTAACTATTTCTGCCTCAATAGCATTAATGCTTGTCTTTATCTTGTCCCGGTTTGGAGGGTAAGGGTTGGACTATATCTTTCAGCAAGCTATCGCATATTCACATATTCACCCCATCCTTTTCTGTCGATTAGTACTGCCAATTGCAAGAGCGAGAAACAGCGGGAATTCGATGCGATTGTAATGTATAAAACACGACTTTAGGTTTTAAGGTAAGTGCTTATTATAGGAAGTGTAGCGTTTATTATATTAAAACCTTTAATATTAATTATTTATTTTTACATAACAGTTCGTAAGAAGTGACTAGTACGCACATTTCTGCAACCTCTCGTCTGGATAAATTGTACCGCCCGCCGCCGTCTTACCTATTCCTGTTGCAACAAGGTCAGTCCTTGTCATTACCGTGTTTCGGTTTGGAAGCTATAAGCCGGTATAGACTTAATACTTATACATGTGGCATTGCCATCCTGCCGCTCGGATTGCAATGCAACATTAAAATCTTTCTACGTTCCTCTTTCCATTACGAATGGCATCTGCTTGTTTGCTATCAAACATTTAAAAAAACTTTCAAGATTGTATATAAATTGCAAACACTAAAAAACTAATGATACACTGTCTCCTTTAGAATTCAACTTTTAGGGTGTGCTGCTTAATATAACATTGGTAAAATCTAAACAAAATTGTAATATCATCTGGACTTTACGTTACGTAGTAGCAGGATGAACTAAACAGGCGCACCGCGAGGTTATCACGTATATTGCAATTCGCAATTATCGTAATTGTTTACTTATTCCAAGACACATAATAGCATTCTATATTAGGGGCAGTCGTTGCCGCTTGATTACTGTTGGTACTGTAACTGTACTGTAATAAGCAAGCAACTGGTAACGATTTTGACGATTTTTTCATTACGTTTAAGAGTCATCGCTGATCGCTGGCGGATTGCAAATGTAGATGATACACCTGCCGGTCCATCATGATCGTATTATGTAACTATATAATATGTGTATATAGCTCCATGTAAAAAGAAACTTGTTATAGCTTTTAGAATAATGACTTCTGCCTAAACAAAGGTATGTTGTAAAAAGTAACTTAAAACTATTACATCTCAAATGCACATAGTTCAATGCAAAAAAGACAATTTTACATCAAATTATGTGCTCATCCGTTTATGGCGTACTGCAGGAAGCGCTAGACCAGTTGTAGATAGGGTTGCCACTTGCTTGATACAAATTAACTTGTCCTTTTCATTTCCGGAACTACCAACTGAATTTATTATTTTGACTAACACCTATAATAGAATCAAACTAATTTGTTTACTTTGGGGTTAGATCAAATTTGTGTAATTTGCTAGCGATATTTATTTATTTGTATTGTATTTGATTTGTATTGTATTGTATTTGAAATCTGTATATCTCTATAAAGAGAAAGTCCTAACTCAATGACTGACATACCAACGCCCAGCCTACGTACTTGGGCGAAGAAGGCTAAATTTTATTAATGGGGTTTTATGATGAAATTTCTTACATTGACAAGCTGTGCCGGTTAGCTTATTTTAATGAAAATGTACAGTACGGTAGGCAGGTTTTTAACTTTATTACGAGTATGTTATTAAATATATCATTAAATACACTATATTTAATGATATAATATTTCTTTTACTTTTCCCTAGAGCCCTTAACACTTTCTTGGATTTTTCGGTCATCTGGCAACCTTATTTGTGCCCCGCAGGCAAGTTGTCTAAGAAACGTGGGGAAAAAATTAACTACGAGTACCGTCTAATTAAATGCACTTCGTAGAAGGAGTACACGCTATGTGGCCTGCATGAATATGTGCTAACAGTTTTCTTATGTTGTATCACATATCTTCCATATTTTATAAAATATTTGAAATGAACTTACTGTACTTAAAAGGTGTGAACTGCAAGTACAAGTGGGATTTCAAATATTTTAAGATGCAGTATTGTCAAGTGTCGATGATGGAAAGTATCCAATTCTATGTTTCATCTTATATTGGGATGAAAATTTATCGACCTACATGTTATTCGTACTTGCTAGAAGGTTCTAGGCTATTATTATTATTACTAGGTGTTTCCTACCAGCAGATGTATGTATTTGAAAAAGTATTTATGCGACAGCACCGATGCGTTGCGTGTCAGCAAGTACAACAAAATCACAAAAAACGTTAATAAACTCCGACAAACCAAAGCCACAGATAATAAAATATTTTACCTATTTAAATATCTAAGTTTAGGGCGTGTTTTATCCCTTTTGCCTATTTAAATTTTTAGTTTAGGGTGTGTATTATCCCTTCTACATTTTAATAAACCTTGATAAGCATTTTGTTTGCTTTTTGCCAAACAGCTAGCAAAAAGTGAACGTATTACTATTTCTGTTGATTTAGTATTCGTGGAGTTCTGTATCGTCTCGCCTTGGTTTATTACAACCATTGCTTGTCACAGTTAGGGTCGGTATAGAGAGTAAGGCAACCCTAAGCATGCCATTTTTGCCACATATATATCAACGCTCAGTTAACATCTTCAGTGCCTATATACGGTGGTTTATTAGCAAAACCATCTAACTTATTTACTAATCCATGATGTACAAAATATGTGGCCAGGTAGTTCGTAAAAGGCTAACGAATATCAAACACTTTCATAGTGACTACTCATTGTATTAGCGGTAAGTGCAGGGTCGGATTGGCGGGACATAAGGGGCTACAGCACCGGGGCCTCCACAAGGGAGAGGCCCTCACGATAGAGATTAGTATGTGATATAAATTTCAATTGCTTAGCTTTTCCTTTTCCAAAACAAAATATCCATATTTGTTCACTTCCACCAAGTGGTAAAACATCGGTATATTAGAAGGTGGCGTGGCATATAGGCATGGAATATATTGCTAAATTACGTTTGCTATTATTTCGCGAAATAACATTAAACAAAAAACGCTCATTCGTTGCCTTGTTAGTATTATGTAGTCTTGTTAGGGTTCCGTACCGCGAAAGGAAAAAACTGAGCACTTATAGGATCACTTTGTTATCCGTCCATCTGTCAAGAACTCTTTTTTTTAGGAGCGCGTGGAGGTATTAAGCTAAAATTTATATCAAATACTCAGATCTACTGTCCCTAAGAGCTGTCATAAAATCAAATTTCTAAGCCAACGCAATAAAAGATACAGCCGTTTATGCCGCAAATTTTCGAAACTCGCAAGGGAATCAAAACCCTACAGGATACTTCCCGTGAACTCAGTATCTTGAAATTTGGTACGAAGCAACGCCTTACAGCACAGATAAAGGAAAAATTGTGGAAACCGAAGTTTTTAGTTACGTCACACAATAAAAATATATTTGCCTTATTTTGCGTTTAATATACTGTTGCTATTATGTATACAGGTTTGTACGGAACCTTCGGTGTACGAGTTCGACTCGCACTTGGCCGGTTCTTTGTAGGTAAGAGTTCTGTAATGGAATCGATATCAACGTTACCAATATTTGTCACCGTCCTCTTGCGGTTTGGAGTGAATAGTAGCCAGTCAACTCATCTATGTCATATCATCCTGCTATGGGGATGCCAAAACACCATTAACATTTTTGGCGTTTATAAGCGATAGATACCTCTTTACATCAGTAGAGCTATCTGCATGTTAGCTATCCTATCATATAACAATACAATACTTATAGGACCTGTATTTATCAGACCTTGCCCTTAACACTGGCCTCTTTGGTAATAAAGACAAGAAAATATTGTGTGACTTCAAAAGAAGTATAAGATACCTAGAGGATTCAACGTATTTTTACTCCGTTTCCGATTAATGTACATTTCTTTATCTTATCAATATTTTCTTTGACGTATCATCCAGAATACTTGTCGTACAGCACATATCGGCTTATTTTCATCTTTGAATGATAACATTGTAGCGCCCTCATCACATTAAGCTGACAGTCTGATGTATAGCAATAAATTGTGCAAAACAAAGGCGAGGATAGCAGAGTGCGGCCATAAAATAAAATTTGCGGTTGGCGTGAATTTCGACAAATCAGCGTTATAGTGTTATAGCTACGTAGACATTTTTATTTTTGTGTCTTTTACTCGACCATAAGTAAATATATATCCCAGTTTCTTGTTTTACATATCCTAACTTATATATAGGGAATTATTTATCACTCACTATCCCGAATATGTTTGATTATTTATGACAGGATAAGGTGCCCATTTAGCGCAAATCTCGGAACTTATGGCATTTTTTTTTAAATTTTAACGATTTATCACTGCTCGGTTAATTTGAATAATATTTTATTTTCTAGATGTCGTAGGAAAGCAGATAGGAGGTTTTGTCAACATGCCACATGCAAAAATTTACTAGCTGTCGTAACTTCCAAAACGGATCGTGACTAATTTAAATGGCATTTAATGTACGTTAATTTAAGTAATTTGAATTTAATTACAACTAATCTCTATCAATGTATATCTTACTAGGTGGTTCACGGTATCGAGCTATCATTTTACCCCCTTGAACGTTGAATCATCAAAAAACGTTTCTTAGCAGACACTTACCTCACAATGGCTAACTGCCAATGCAATCCAAGCCATCCACTAGTTTTAACTTTGGCGTAATAGACCTTTACCCCAAAAATTTACCTTCGATACTTTAATTACTGCTTGGAGGTTTAAGGGTTACATAAAATAATTTTGAACACTGAATATCGTTGGAACTTGGTAAAACTCCATGTTAATTTGTATTGATATTAGGTACGAGTATGTTATAAATACTTGTACTCTTTTACTTTGTTGTTATTCATTTCACCAACCAGTTTCGCGTTTTAACCCATTATCAGGACAACAAATCAATACTCAACATAAGGCGCAATGTAGGGTTCCGTAATTGTCCATCCACAATAATGTGGACTTAGAAGAAGGTTCCATCAGACATACATTCTTTTTTTTCTATTTTTCATAATTAATTACAATATTACAATTACAAAAAAAATATTACAAGATTACAAAAAATATATATGAGATTGCTATGAGAAGCATTTAATCCCACTTCTGAGTCTTTAAGATAAATTGGAAACAAATAGGCAGATGGAAGGACAGACGGACGGACATGGCGAAACTAGAAAACTTCTATGTAGGAGCCCTAAAACGCATGCGTCGTGTGAGAATATTTGTTAAAAATATGAAAACTCATATAAAATGGAGACATACTCGTATATTGTTCGTGGGTCTGATGCTACATTAACTTCATAGATATTCGATAAAAAGCTTCGTTGATCCGCATTGTTAAAATAAATGCAAAACAGGAAGATGTCAGTGACCGCATGAAATACGACTCAATGTGGTAACCGAATGCGGGAGTAAAATTGATTTATATACGAGTATGCCAACGATCTACCTGGGCATTAAGTCGTGTGGTCCTTCACTTTGAAACCAAATACCGCCAAATAAAGAACACTTATTAAAATAAAGCTTACACATATAAGTTTTGATCTAAAATAAGCCGCATTGTAAAATAATTTAAACACTGATTTTAGGGTTCCGTAGCCATATAGCATAAACGTAACCCTTATAATTTCGATATGCCCGTCTGTCCATCCGTTTGTCCGCAGCTTATTTTAAAGACTCAGTACTAGAATGATGTAATTTGGTATGAGAAGGATACATACTCTATAAGTAAATTGGGGATGCCTTTTTTCTCAGTCATGACACAGTCATTTCACTGGAAAACTACGAATACTGTTTGGTAGAAATTGGAAAAAAATACAAATAGTATTTTATATACCGCTACAAAATGATGCCGTGCAATTTTGAAAAACAAATTTATTGAGGGTTAATTTCTCCATACATGTAACTTAAGGATGAAAAAAATCAAGGGTGTAGCCGTGTGCGATATAATTGAATAGGTCTTTGTGAATAATTTGCTCGGTCGAGAATAAGTAGCCTATATTTTTTTATATCAATAGATAACAAACAAGAAGATGGCTCTCCTGATGGAAAGAATGCGATGAAGTGCGATGTTATCTGTGTGCCGGTAATGCCTCATGCATAAGTCTACTGGCTACCGGGTAGGGTATCGATATAATTATATCACTAGATAAAAAGAAGCAGATGATTCTCATGGCAATGCCACATGAATAAATCTACCGGCTACCTTACCTTCCAAACTGAAACACGACAATGATAAGCGTTGACGCTATTGCGGCATCAATAGCTAAAGCGGCAGTAATTTAAAGTTCCATCTTCACCACCTCGATGTCTGAAAATCCACAATCGTGCGCTTTTGTCGGCACTTTTTGTCTCACACTACTCCTTTGTGGAATCAATTACCCTCGGGGGTGTTTCCAAACGGATACGACTTAGGGACCTTCAAGAAACGAGCTTATTCATTCTTAAAAGGCCGGCAACGCAGCTGCAAGACACCTGGTATTGCAGATGTCCACGGGCAGCGATGATCACTTACCATTAGGTGCACCACCTGCTCGTTTACCCCTCTACTACAAAAAAACCCTAGTAGGCACGATGGTAGTGACAAGTACTGCCATTTGGTCGCCTTTTACGACCCGCCTAGCAGAACGACAGGTGATCTATTCTTTAAAGGAGCTTGGACCAATACGGGGTAAAACGAAATAAAAAATATGTTACTCTGGTATAAATGGAAATAGGGAAAAGAATTTTAAAATTAGTTCAGTACTTTGCATTATTGATCCATTAGTACAATCAAAATTTTCATCTCTGAATTATATTTTCATTATATAGTCTAATTATTAGTCTTAGCGTACAAGCATTGATATAAAAAACCCAAGATACACAAGCAGTGTCTCAAGACCACGGAGCAAATACAAAGCTTGTATCTGCTCCGTGGTCGCGACACTGACAATTTTATTTCTTTTTGTACATTGCTTTGTAAAAACAACTATAAATCTTGCGCTTAAGGTTGGATATGCAAAAACGTATGTTTTTGCTATGTCTATAACTACTTAAATGAAATTAGGGACACTATTGGGTGTCACATTTGTTCGGGACTGTGCATCTTGGGTTTTTATATTAATGTGTACAAGTGTAGGTAACTAGGTAACATAGGCATTAGGCTCGAAGACACTGTCAAAATTGAAACCGGTTTAATTCGTATTTAAAAAAAGATTAAAAAAGCACATGTCATAATGATCGTTTAATTTAAAAAATAATTAAATGATACTTATAATTAGATAATAATTTTCAATCGGAAATAATCTCGCCCCAATATTTTTATATATTATACTTGAGAAATATTTTAAAGTTTTAAATATTTTGATAAAAAGGATATTTTTATATACATTATATAAATCCAGAAAAATGCTTAACCTTAAATGTTGAGAGTAGAGCACTTCCTTAACGCTCCGCTTATGAGTCGTGCAAATTGAGTTTTGATAACAATGAAAGTAAGTGCACTTTTAACCAAATATTAAATGAAGTTTCACCAAAATATGACGATATCAAAAAGCTACAACAAAAAATATATGTATTAGACTGCTGATCAGGAATCCGGCGATGTGTCTAGAAGTATGCGGAAGATACATGTGGTCTGTGATGATATTCCTTCACTCCTTTTTATGCATATGGATGAATTTCGACAAAATTTATATTGGGTAAAGTATAATACATGTGTACATCTAGACCTGACACATATACTACTTTAATTAATTAGCAGCAAGCGGAAACAAGCCAGTAATATAACAAGTTGTGGTTAGAATACGGTAACTCTAAAAGATAAATACAACACATAATAAAGATTCATATTTACCAATTCCTTTCTAAGACAGATTCAAGTCATTATGCAACTGCTTACTTAACGTTCTTTACAATTGTTACGAGATATAGGTCGCCATTTCAATAGTTGTAATGATTGAAGCAGAGGCTGAAAACTGAAGAGCCTTACAGCAAATTCTGAAAGTTTTAACTTTGTGAGGCAAATAAGAACCTATATTTAAATTACAAATGCGATGAATACAGGCTAACTATCTGCATTTCATGTAAAGGAGGGTAATAGGAAATTCAAAATGTCCGCATTAAGGTTAATTCCTCATTTAACCTCAATAGAGACAAATAGGAAAAATCTTAAAAAAATACAGCATTTGAGGCTGAATATACTTTCTATCTATACGTTACATTTTATCGTTTATGGCAACATGCCATATATGAAGAACACTGACCTCTAATTGTTAGGTACTAATAGAAGTCAGTGATGAAGAATCATTAAGATTTTTAATGGTCTTTAGAGTTTCGTATTCAAGGGAGATGCTAATAGTACGTAGCTTATCATGTCTGCAAAGGATTTACTAAATCTTTTAATTGAAATAAATAGACACTTGAAATTTTCACACAGCTTTTATAAACTACTGACTGCTATAAAGTAAATCCAATGACATATAATTTTTTACATATCACTGAGTAAATCTAATAATAATTGCTATTGGCTTACGAACAAGAAACTTGTTTTTTTATCATTTTCTGCTTGAGGATAAATACCTAATGGCAGAACGTCTTAATTCTTGTCTGGCTTTCATTTTCAACCGCCAAGAAGAGAAAATGGAGGTTATCAATGTGACATGTATGTATGTAATATTGTTAAAATTGGATAATATTTAAGTATGATAATCTATTTAGGCGTCCAAGTTCGCCGTGTTGATACCTCCTTTGAAGAATAGGCCAACTGCCGTTCTGCCAGGCAGGTTGTAAAAGGCGACTGATTGGCTATCGAGTCACTAGCATCGTGGCTACTAGGTGGTAGAGTTCTGCATTGTCTCGCCCGGGTCTGGTACCACCGCCTTACCTATTCCTGCCGCAATAGCGTCAGTGCTTGTCGCTGTCGTGTTTCGGTTTGGAGGGTAAGGTAGCCGGTAAATTTATGCATGTGGCATTAGACCTCGCCACAAGATAGCAACGCACAATTAACATCTTTGGTGTCTATAGGCGATGGTTGACTCTTGTCTTTTGTTTGTTATCTTATGATATAAAAAAAAGTACGTATACTAAATTTCGTAAGTGTATTTTTGTTTGTTTGTATGTTTGTCCACGAAGTTCTCTGTAACTAAAAGCCATATCGTGATAACTCTTTTTGATTTAAATCAAGTATATTCCAACTTAAGGAACAGTCCAGTTTCATCAAAATTGGTTCAGTAGTTTTCAAGATATGAGTAAGTATAGGCAGTGAAAATTTAAAGTCTATTTTTTTCAAATAACTATAAGTATACTACAAGATAGCAAACAAGCAGATGATTCTTATGACAATGCCACGTATATAAGTACCAGCTACCTCACGCTCCAAACCGGAACACGACAATAACAAGCATTGATGCTATTGCGGAAGGAATAGGCAGGGCGGTGGTGGTACAATATAACCGGGCGAGATATTGCGGAAATCTACCGCCTAGTAATTACGATGGTGGTGACACGTAAAGCCAATCTGTCGACTTTTACGATCTGCCTGGCAGAACGGTAGTAGTTCTATTCTTCAAAGCAGTCCGGACTTACACGAGGCAGTTAAATATTGTGAAATTTTATAAAAGCTTTTAAGAGAATATTGTTTTAAAACATTCCCACTGACACCGCCCTTAAGCTGTATAAAAACATAATCCAAATAATTAAGGTTATATGCGGTAATGTTGTCACTTGTCATTAAATAAATTACACGGTATTTAAGTATATTTGTATAAAGGAATTTTTGTTTGTATTTTTTCACATATTGTGTTGGCCGTTACCAGTTTTTGTAATTTAGATACTAACATAGCTGTATTTACCATATTGCCTTCAAAACCTCTGCGGCCCGATTCGATTCATGTAACAAAACATTAATCGAGTCGAAGTGTGCAGGGCTCTTACACACGTTATTACATAATAATATGACTCGTCGTCGCATGACGTGACGTTATTTCGTGTTTATGTGGAAGACGGAAGTCCTAATCGCTTCTACTCGACTGACGTTGTGAATCTTGAATTTGGGGTGAAGGAAAAGGTCGATCGCGAAACTGTTAATTTTATTACTTTTTGTCATTGATATAAAATAGAAAGATACGTTACGTTCTTATATCGCATTCACTAAACTAGGCTCCGCAGAATACATATACACCGACACTACACACATCTATTATCACAATCATAAACATGGAAACAAAGACAGAGATAGGGCGGATACACTCGTACGAGCGAAATGGTATTAGCCACTGCGCGCGTTGTCGCCATGGTTACGGATAAACAAAATCAGTGATAGGCCGGATACACTCGTACGAGCGAAATTTCATTAGCCAATATCCACGGACCACCTCATCGCCATGGCTACCGATAAACAAAGAAAATCTTATTTTTAAACAAATTTAATGTTTTAGCTGTACTTACGAATGGAAAATAATCCCATGTGTCTTATTTTTTTCCCTTGAGTGATTATAACACTGGTTAAATACACAAGAAAGCATTTTGAAGCGTGTTTAATGGTAAAAACAATCGGAAAGTAGAAGCGTTTGACGTTGCGATGTCCCGCGCGTGACTGAGTGGCATGGTACAAGCACTATGTACACGGACCTAGTTTTGTTGGACCAGGCGCTGTGACTAGGTAACATATCTTCCTCTTTTTATATCAATGCTTTTTGTACATTGCTTTTTAAAAACAACCATAAAACTTTCACTTAAGGTTGGATATGCAAAAACATATGTTTTTGCTATATCTATAACTACTTAGGTATGTAAAATTAGGGACAGTTTTGACAGAGTTTTTTTCGAGACTGTGCATTTTATGTTGTCTTAATTCCCGCTACGTAGTACGTAATGCACGTAGATAGGAAGTTACTGAATTTGCCCCGATTTTCGAAAATCGAGTTTTCACCGGATCTCCACGTCAAAACGTGGAGATCCGCTCCACGTTTTGAGGTCCTAGGTCCTTAAAAACTGCTTAAATACCGTTAATTGGATCAAAATCAGTCAATTTGTTTAGGATTTATTATAAATATAAAAATATTTGAAAAAAGATAAAAATATTTGAAAAAAATGTTTTTGACATTGCTACGAAATATTTCGAACTATCGATTATTTAGCTAAAGCAATATTTCAGATCTCATAAATTGAGTTGAATGTCATTCGAAATATCAGATTCAATCAGCGTTTCCAAAATATACAACTTTTCAAAAATCAATATACTGCCATTTTAACAAAATAGATGTTTGAACTGAAAAAATCTATGTTTATAGTTTTTACTCTTTTGAGCTTAAAATACCTTAATTTAGTGGGAAGTTTCAGGGATGGCCTGTAGGGTCAACCGCCTACACATTTTTATATCAATGATATTTATAGATATATTTTCCCCTAACCAAAATAATTAATCTTAAACGATATATCAAAATATTACCATGGCGATAAAAACTTTTGGCAAAAACATGTCGACAGATACGTAGGTGGCTACGACGTCCAAGAAGCTGCGACCGCTAACTAGACGTGGTGTTATCAAGTTTAAAATATTCGTAAAATTTAAGGAAGATTGAAGGGTAAATGCGAGCATTTTAAAATACCATCACAGTTTTTATTTTATAAATAAAATTATTCTATTTGTTGATAATGTCACAACCTACCTACAATCTACACGCCCCTTTCGGAGTGGACAGGGTTTTTGTTACTCACTGTTTATATTACGTCTGCCTGTGTTTAGGTGGTTGGTACCTTTAGTTTGGTCCCTACCCCTTGACCTATGACTGGCGCAATAGCGTCGATGCCTGTCCCTGTTCTGTATTTTGACATACCAACGACATAATAGTGACAATCGGTAAACCAACAATGACGTTATGGTGATAGGCAGGGAGGGTGGTAATATCACACATTAGACGAGTCATCACATAACTCATAGCCTCCACGGTGGTAGTTAAACACTTAGCTTTGTCTTTGCTTCTCTAACAGGAAGGCCAGAATACATTGTCTTTACACGGGGCTCCAATCAATTTGTAATCAAAATTAGAAAGGGACGCAGAAAATTATTCAAACATGTTTATTAATAAGAGTCTGATATAAATTACTCAATTTATAATTACAGTAATTTAGATTCTTCCTTGTAGATATGTTGATAACTAATTAAACAGAAATATATTTATCTTATAATTTCCTAGTAACAATCTATCAAGATTTTTATCGAGGTTGATATATCATCTTAGACGCCGATGCGACTATGTGAGAATTGAGATAGTGGCTGGAGCCTTTGAAAGACAGTTTAATCAAAACATGACTGTAGAAAATTTAAAACCTTATTATGGTGTGAGCAAGCTCGGGATTATATGGGTCAACGAATCCATTTATTACGATTGATTCTCTAAAAAATAGTTACATGCTTATCTGACAATTTCAAGCAGCGCACCATTTCTTGAACAACTAGGTTTTCCTGGAACTTGATTATTTAAAAAAACTATGACCAGCTTATAATTTAACCTATATTTGATTTTTAGCATATAATCTCAAAGTAGTAGAAGATAAAGTAATTTCTCTTTTCGTCTGTCTGTTTCTCTACTTACCTTTCCTAAGCCATCCATCAATATACCTTTTTATAGGAGAGATGCAAATAGGTGGAAGGTTCAAATGATGCCACAAATAACTACAGTACCAGATAGGAATCATTTCCGCCGGCATTTGGTTTCACTGAGAAGTAGCACGAGAGACAAAGTTCCTCGAGAATCCTTCACTCGTGGGCTTCTAGATATTGTGATAGTAAGGATAAGGATGAAACTTTGAATTTTACCGTGGAAGCCGATGGTGAACTTCAGCAGGAGGAATTAATTCCGACAGTTTCTCGGAGGTTTTAAAAGTAAGTTTATTACGAAAATAAAATATCTAATAATTCATCTATATACGTTACATTTATCATTATCTTACATGATTTATTGATATAAACGATTACAATAAGGAAGCCACAAATGAAGTATGAACTATTGCATTAAGTTGGCTGTTGGTTTAGTGATTGTTGGCGTAACCAACAGCGCGATAAAATCGGATGCTCGTTAACGCTTTAACTTATAAATTTTGAGATCCCTACACAAAGGGTAGGCGTGGTTTATGCCCAGCCATAACAACGTTGTATACCTACCACAGATTATATAGGACTAACTATAAAACATCGATTGCTAGTGATAATTCTAAAATATATATAGGTATCACAATAAATGTTATGTGAAACAGTATTAAAGATTTTAGTGAAAATGTCATTTTGTAAATTATATTACGAATACAACTAATTGACATCTTAGAACTTATTTGTATGCCCCTTTTGTCAAGTGGTTAATCCTCCGTGGATTAACCTGCTAGACTCAGATTATTACATCACGGGACACGGATCCGATTCATAGGTCGGGAAGTGTTATTGGTATTTTGAAAAAAAAAATCAGCAGCAGCTTGAAGTCACCGTGAAGCCCGGAGCTGTTCGTACTGGTTATCAAGAATAGGATGTGATAATTGTTAAAAAATTGGCAACGCGGCGATAGAATGACCTATTTCACAGTCATCAAACATACAGTGAATTGATGTGATTCAGAGGACTTTGATTATATTTCTTATTAATATTCTATTTTACTTGGCTTTTTACATTTGTTATTATAAATCTAACTCTTATTTTTAGTAAAGCGCATAAAGGATATTTTTGTCTCAAATTGCTACGTAAATGTCTACATAGATAAGGGTTACACGAATTCTGATATGAAATTCACTCCCGAAATCTCTTTTCCCAATCCTTTACTTAATACCTCATTGTTCGTGGAATGAATAAGTTATAAATGGAAATAAAAACGAAGCCAGTTTTGTGGCACGTATTGGTCTTCGTTCAGGTGAAAATTGGGTCTCTCTATCCAGAAAGTTTAAGTAGGTAAGAATCCTGAATAGACCGTGGTCCCACAAACAAAATTTTTTGAATTTTTTGTGAACAGCTTCGTTCCTTCGTTTACCGGATCAGGTAACTAGTAAAGTTATAGGGCTTTTAAAATTTTGATTTAGTGATTGAAAAATATTTATTAATAACAATAATTATTTTTCGACTTTAATCGCTTGATTATATTATGAAAAATACGATGAAACTTTGTCCTACACATTCGATGTTTTTTCTGACGAGTCCTACACTCTAAAGTTTCGGAATGATGAGATTTTTAGATTGATATTAATCATTTCAAAAACAACCTAATTTTCTCACAACTTTTATTGTAATTAAGGTTAACTTTGTCCTACACGTAAAGTGGAAACTTTCCTTAGTCCGACATTCTAAACTTTACTTTTTTAGCTATCTTTATTAGTTACCCGATTCAAGATTAGAAAAGATGGTTGTCTCGTCAAAACGAAGCTGTTCAAAAAATTCAGCTTGTTATTAATCAAAAAAAAGTTTATCTTGGGATCACGGTTTAGAATAAATCTACTTAATCTCAAAATAGTCGAAGATATTTTAAAGATTTAGTGTTTGATACAGGTTTAAAAATATACATTACATAATAATAACAAAAGCTTGTTTACCAAAAGCTTCACGAAAATATAAATGAATATCATTACACCGATATAATCCTGTTAAACAAAAACATTTTTTCTTCCAAATTTTAAGACGTTTAAATTCACTACAATTCACCAGTGTGTTGGCTGGGGCACAGTTGGCGAAATTGGTGGTGATCTCGCCAGCCAGATAGATTTGTTATTTAAATTTATAGATGGAGATTATAAAACACTAATATAGCTCGCAAGATTTAAAGTAAATACGAAACATGAAGTCAAATATATTATAACATTTAAAAATAAAAGGTTCTAAGAAAGTAATGAAGTTGCAATATTGGCAGACCCCAATTCAACTGACCACATTCTCCAATCTCATTGTTGGACGTAGAGTAATCGATACATTTACATACCAGATACGGTCTTTAAACACAATTTTGGATACGTCACGCGAACATGCCCATCCAAAATACCAATTACATTTGAATAATGCCGCATATTCAACGAACCGATGTAAATGATGAAAAAATTTGATCCAAAACGTATGACGTCAATGACCCGGTGCTTCAAGAGATATTGGTTTGCATAATCACGTACAGGGTGCGACAGATTGAAGCCAAAAATATTCCGCCTTTATAAGGAAAAGCGACAGAGCTTTCGTGCATAGTCGTTTGTCGGTATATTGCTCAACTTTTTGTGGAATATTGAATGGCGCATTCTATTTTATCATTCTTGTTATTAACGTAACGGTTCAGTTGCTTTAGTGGTTAGCCTGTTCGGCTCAGACCGAGTGGCATGGGGTTTGATTCCCGGGTCTAGAACAGTGCTATCATGTTTTTCAATCTAGAAAATCTTAGTCTCACCAGTGGTCTAGTTGTAATGGCTTCAGTATAGACCTAAGTCGTCGTGTCTAATTTAATTATTTTTTCAGTATTTCTGGAAAATATAAGTTGCCTATGTACCCGATTTGTTGATAGGTTAACTATCATTAACACCATTGGACTTAATGCCGCTCGACATTAATTCTGCCTACCTGTTATTATACGCGATGACGGTATTTATTTTTTTAGAAATATCAGTAGCTGTCTGTCTGGTGTTTGACGGTTGGTTATTCACTGTTAACGCCCGTGTCTCGGAAGAGCACGTAAACCCGTTGGTCCCGGTTATCGCAAATAAGAAGCAATGGTCGTTAAAAGTTCATAAATCAACAAAACTGCTGAATCGCGTTGAATCTGCGATTCATGATTCATCATTCACATATTATAAATGCGAATGTTTATGAGTATGTATGTATGGATATTTGTTACACTTTCACGCAAATACTACTGAACCAATTACGATGAAATTTGGTATGTAGATAGCTGAAGACCCAGAATAACACATAGGCTATTTTTTATCCCGGCAAAGTAAGGTGATCTCGCGGGATTCACTAAAAACTTTTATAATGCAGCGGGCTGCACGCTGCAGCTAGTTCTTCCATAAAAGAAAACTGTCATTAACTTAAGTAACTTGTATTTTTTTGTAATTTTTAGTAGACTACAAATTGGCTTTCGGCGCGCTACCTGCTTAAAATTGTATTTTATGCGGTGAACGGACGGGTTTTCCGTTCACCGATTTTATGTAAATTTACAAATACGAATCGCGGGCCACTTATCTGTTATACGCATATTACTTAATACGTGAATTTTATATGCTCATAATTCAGAATACAATTTAGAATAAAGGAATAACATAGAAAGATAATATTTTCATATAACATGCATTTAAAATTAATTAAATTTAAGAAATCATGACACTACCATTGACGTTTGGCACACATACGTACCGTTACCATTTCTTATGATTAGCCTATTTTTGGCAAGAGATTGTCAAGAGATTTTAACGTAGTCTATGGTCAAACTGAATCATTGTTTTTCATTGTTTGTATCTTTGAGTATAGATGTATATCTAATGTTTGTATATCCTTATTATTTTTAATTTGTCTAATAGATATTTGTGCTTTGACGCTAATAGAATTATGGTCGAGTTTTAACCCGCGAATAATCGCTAGTTAATTGACACAGTTTTATCTCAGTCCGATGATTGATATATGAAGTGCATTATGCTTTTAATGTAGAAAAATTTAGTACATTGCAAGGATATTTCATTTTATATTCGTATCCAATAATACACCGTGTTTTTCCTCGTGTTGGTCTCGGGTTGGAGGACCAAAGGACTTCAGCTTCAAAGGATGAAGAATAGGCCAACTGCCGTTCTACCAGGCTGGTCGTAAAAGGCGACCGATTGGATATGTGAGTCACTACCATCGTGGCTACTAGGTGGTAGAGTTCTGCATTGTCTCGGTACCACCGCCTTACTTATTTCTGCCGCAATAGCGTCAGTGCTTGTCACTGTCCTGTTCCGGTTTGGAAGGTAAGGTAGCCGGTAAACTTATGCATGTGGTATAAGAACTCGCTACAAGATAGCAACGCACCATTAACACCTTCGGTGTCTATAGGCGACCGTTGACTCTTTCCATCGGCTTGTTTGCTATCTTGTGATATAAAAAATACGTCAATAATAATTAAAGAAAAAAGGAATGGATATATATTTTAGGTACATTATTGTACATAAAAATAATTGTGAGTTTAAAAGTTCCTGTAGTCTTTTTATGTATTAAGATCTTAAGGACTTGGCGGATAGGCTAAGATACACCTGCTACAGAGAAACATAAAAATATACCGACTTTTTACCGCCGACAGGTGAGCTCATATTTCTTAGGAAACATAATTAAAACAGCTCGATAAATTTAACCTAAATGTGCTTGTAATATTTTTTTTTCAGTTGTTTTTAAAAATAGCAAATGACTAAGAACAATTTTACTGTAACACTTGCTACCTTCGACTTGGTGCGGATATCTATGAAAAGCAATGTGCTATCTCCCTTTCTTCTAAATAGCTCATTGCACAGAGTATAGTAAAGTTAAAATTATCACTTTTTTGTTAGTAGTAGTGATCGACTTTTGTAGCTTGTCTAGCTTGGTGCCATGAGGTTGCATATTTCCGTTTCAAGTTTTAACTAATCAGATTATCACGTCCCGGTTTTGATGTCCCCGCAGGGGAAAAGTTTCATTGATGATTTTTCGGGGCTATTCCCAAAAATTATAATCTCTGTATTAGTCGTTAGCACCTCCGTATCTCAGATGAGCACATAAAGCCGGTAAAGAAACAAGCGGTAGGTAAAATGTGGCGATGGGTACCAACATCATCCATCTCGGCAAACGACAAAACAGTGAATTAAGGTGGTAAGGTTTTTTGAAGTTAGATACAATAAGCCTACCCCGAAAAGGTGATAATATATTTTTCAGGACTAGTCACTGTTATGTTCCCGGTTATAGTGTAAATGTAAGTGTTTTGCGCACTTAGCATTACGAGCCACACTGTAAGTACGAGTATATTATGAAAACATTAATCACAGTAAAGTACAACTTAATTATTAATTTCTTTACATTTCAATATATTGTCTAGTTTTATGAAATAAAGCTTTATTAGTTGAACCAGCCTTTAACATCATTCAAGAATATAACGAATAAAGAATATTGAGCCGGAGACAAAATTGCGACGTCACGCGAGAGACTTCAAATATGTATATGAAAATTTCGAATGAGTTTCGGCAATATCTCGTCTGTGGCTCTCATATCATATTTAGAGTTTATATTAAGAGTGTATTAAAAAGCGGCCGCTTGCCTTTATAAACAACTTACCAAAAATGACGAGTGTCCATCCCAATTCCCCCGCGTTGGTCCGGGCTCCTTTAAAGAAAAGGCCAAGTGCCGTTCTGCCGGGCAGGTCGTAAGAGGCGACCGATTGGCTATGCGAGTCACTACTATCGTGGCTACTAGGGGGCCGTCCATTAATCACGTGAGGCTCGAAGGGGGGGGGGTCCATAAAAAATCACGAAATATCACAATGGGAGCAGGTGAAAGGGTGTAGTAATATATCACGTGTATTTATTTTATATATTTATTTGCAAGATACATATTCCATTGCATTCCTTTTGTTATTCTTATGTCAGCCAAAAACAACCTGTAACTTTTCTGTCTACCACTAGACGATATTATTGTAGTCTTTAATTTTCTATAATAAAATTATAATGATACTTTTACTTGTATTTCCTAAATATTTAAAAAAAAATTAAGATTCTTTGTAGGTACAAAAATTCACGTGATATAGGGGGTGGGGGTGGGGGGCAGTCTTAAACATCACCATTTATCACCGAAGGGGGGGGGGGGGTTAAAAAATGCAAAAAAAAGACATCACGTGATTAATGGACGGCCCCTAGGTGGTAGATGTCTGCATCGTCTCGACCGGGTCTGATATTACCCCTTACCTATTCCTGTCGCAACAGCGTCAGTGCTTGTCGCTGTCGTGTTCCGGTTTGAAAGGTAGCCTATACTATAGCCGGTAAACTTATGCATTTAGCATTAGACTTTGCCACAAGATAGCAACGCACTATTAACATCTTTGGTGTCTATATGCGATGGTTGACTCTTTCCATGAAGAGACCCATCTACTTGGTTGCTATCTTATGATATAAAAAAATCTTCGAAATCTTTTTAAGCATGTCACAAAGGCAACTGAACTGATTTGGAAAATTCCTTTTTGTTTCAAAGGGTTTCATTTTAAATTGGTAAAGATCTGATGCAGGGTTACGGAGGTACAGAAAATGGGAAGTTTAAGTTGTTTACACTTTTACTGCGTTTAAATTATCTATCTGTAATTTTTATGTATTTAATCGCCTCTGTGGTCTAGTGGTCCAGCGTTGGCGTCGACCACATGAGGTCCCGGGTTCGATTCCCAGGTCGGGCACATAAAAAAAGTGTTTTTTCAGTTTTCTGAGAAACACAAAGTTGCCCGGGATTGGAAAGTGCCCGGTTAGCGATAGGCTTGCCACCTATCATATTGTGGGACCAAGTATCTTCGGCTAATCGTGGGTGCACTTGTTGTACCTCTGCCTACCGCTTCGGGGATATGGGCGTGAAGATACTTTAATTTTTATAAGAAGTAAAAAATATCTTCTCACCCGTATTAGAGGTAGAACCATTGCACCCACGATTAGCCGAGGATATTCAGTCCTACAATCCCACAAAAGGTGGCAAACCTATCGCCAACCAGGCACTTATCCAATCCCGGGCGTTTTTATCAGAAGACTGAAAAAACACATTTAATTTCCTGTGACACAATGAATTTGTTTTATTGAAACGGGTGGGTGATCTCTGTCGGCGCATATTTTGCATTGATATAAAAACCACATTTTGCCACATTTAATTTGTATTTGAGATAACCTAGACAAACAGATAGACAACAAAAAATAGACAGACAGAGACAGATTTGTATTTGAGATAACCTAGACAACAACAACTTTTTGTATGGTTCGAGGGTGTTACATACTGCCGGTATAAAAGGCTGCTAAATTTTAAATCTCAGCTTTTTTCTCCAAATAAAACATTTTGCATAGGTACTCACCTATATTCTATAGTTCCCATCGTCGGCACTTGGTGAAATTCCGGTGAAATAATTATTATAAAATAAGAATAATTTATTGCCACAAATCTTAAATCTAATTTCTTATATATATATATATATATATATATATATATATATATATATATATATATATATATATATATATATATATATATATATATATATATATATATATATATATATATATATATATATATATATATATAACGTTTTATTCGCTTTTTCGAGAGAGAGAATTCAGCACAGGCACAGCCGTTAGCGTCAATTACCACTTTACTAAACCCATATTTTACCAACCAACCTACTACTATTTGCACTTGTACTTAATTTTCACTTCTAAACATATTTTTTTTTAAATATTACTCAACCGGTTTCACTTTTCAAAGCATCTTCAGTATGTAATATACTTAACGCAAAACAAGTGAAACCTGTCAAGTATTAAAAATATATGTTTAGAAGTAAATGTCTAATAATATATACTGACCACTGGTCAAATGAGGCAGGCTATGTCTTTACTACTTCACGTCATTAAAAACTTCTTTAAACTCAGGAAACACTAAAAAATTAGTAAATAATCATAAATTAAGGAAATGGTGACATTATTTAATAGCTGTTCTTCATTATCAATAACTGTTTGGGGTTACGCAAAGGGCACATAACTGATGTTCAACACGGTTAAGATCATGAGCAAGTACTATTGGCGTTTGATCGAGGTGTGATATCGCTCGGTGGGCCGATAACCCTTTACGAGGCGACAGAGGAAATTCTGTGGGTGGTCCTTTTGCGATTCTAATATCTAATAGAAATGTATTTCCGTGAAAATACGGCTTGTCATAAGACATTAATCAATATCTGTTTAAAAAATATTATTTCTTAAGTAAATAGTAATATATAATCAACATTTATTTTGCACTAAGGACCCGTCTCGGCTTTGTGCATTGTTATTTATATTAGGGGAACCCAAGAGAGGATTTTGGGATTTACTCCAGCGCCTCAGACTGTCATAGGAGGGGTACCTCGCATACTGTTGAAGGACTCTACTAAATATAATCCCTTTATATACACGCGGGTAACTAGGGCAGGAAAGAAAAACAAAATTAAGAACTTCGGTTTGTGGTTCCTGTCGCAATAGTATCAATGCTTGTCACTTATGTAATATGTATGTAAGACAACCGGTAAATTTATGAATGTTTTATTATATGGTAGAGTTCAGCATTGTCTCGCCCGGGTCTGGTTCCACTGCTTTACTTATTTCCACCACAATAGCGTCAGTGCTATTAATGTCGTGTTCCGGCTTGGAAGATAAGTTAAATTTATGCATGAAGCATTAAGACCTCGCCAAAAGGATAGCAACGCACCATTAACATCTTTGGTGTCCTTTTTCCATCAGGAAAGCCATTTGCTTGTTTGCTATCTTATGATTTAAAGAAATGTTACACAATATCATCCCACCACACGAACAGCAACTCATCAAAAGCTTGGCGTACTCAGTAGAGCAGAGCAGCACTTCATGCCAGCCCATCGCCTTCAACTTTACAAGGCCCAAATTCGACCTCACATGGAGTACTGTTCTCACCTCTGGGCTGGAGCTCCTCAGTACCAGCTTTTTCCTTTTGATCGCATTCAACGTAAAGCGGTTCGAATCGTCGACGATCAGGCTATTTCTAATCGGCTTGACTCTGGCGTTACGCAGAGATGTAGGTTCTTTCTGCATCTTTTACCGTATGTATCATGGGGAGTGTTCCGAAGAGTTATTCGGACTAATTCCTGCCGGTAAATTCCATCATCGGACATCGCGTCAAAATTAAAAGTTCCATCCTCACCACCTTGATGTCTGGAAATCCACAACCGCGCCCTTTGGTCGGCACTTTTTGCACCTCGCACAACTCGATTGTGGAATCAATTACCCTCGGGGGTGTTTCCGAACGGATACGACTTAGGGACCTTCAAGAAACGAGCTTATTCATTCTTAAAAGGCGGGCAACGCAGCTGCAAGACCCCCGGTATTGCAGTTGTCCGTGGGCGGCGATGATCACTTAACATCAGGTGCACCACCTGCTCGTTTGCCCTCGCTGCTATAAAAAAAATCATTGACTTTTTTTAAGTCTTATTGCCATCTGTTTGTGTAATTTTCAGTGAATTAAAAAATTAAGCCAATATCATAACAATTTGTAACTCAAGCCTTAGTAGAAGTCTTATAATGAAATAATATACCAAAATCAAACGATTGCATTAAGGTTTTAATAACACGGATAGATTTTAGAAAAACTGTACTGGAGTATGACAAATTTAAACTTGTAATAGCAAATTGGTCTGTATCAGATCAGGCGAAGCTAATTTAACATTTACAATCTAGCGTGGGAAAATGTGCCAGTGAATGTTAATATAACGCAGTCCCCCTTCTTAAAGCTGAAGAAACGTCGGAAGATAATACATTTTTAGCCTTCGAAGCAAACAGAGTATTATAATTTTATAAATGTATGTGTGTGTGTATATCTTTGTCTATTTGTTGCATTGTAGCGCCTAAGCGAATGATCCAATTTTGATTAAGTTTTTTTATAGGTAAGAGCGGATTGTACAGGGTTTAGCATTACATGAAGCATTACATTTCTAAAACATGGATAAAAACGAATTATTAACATCTTTGATGTCTATAGGTTGTCACAGGTGAACCGCTTGATTATCAATCGATTTCCCAGAAGAAGGTTGTCAATTCAGCTGAAGGTTTTTTTATGTGTTTGTTACCTCAGAACTAAGTCATTTATGAACCTATTTTGAAAATTATTTTTTTTGTTTGAGAGGGTATATTTCATGTGTGGTTCCGTTTTAAGTTGGTGAAGATTTAATGCAGGGTTCTGGAGATATAGGAAATGGGAAGATGGTTACTGCTGTTTTACTGTGTTAAAAAAATATTAGTTTTGCTGTGATATTTACAAGGCTTTCAGATTTTTGCCATTATTATAACATAATAATAATATTGCTAGACAAATGAGACATTGCGATACTCACTTATTAATCAAGCTAGCAAAAATTTAATTTTACTAACAACAACGAAATATTTTTAAGCAAGGACATCTTCTGGAGGAAACAAAGTCAATCTATATTAATATTATACATGCGAAAATTTGGATGTTTGGATGGATGGATGTTTGTTACTCAATCACGCAAAAACTACTGAATGGATTTGAATTAAATTTCGCACACAGGTAGATGATAACCTGGAACAGCACATAGACTACTTTTTATCCCGGAAAAATGAGGTGATCTCGCGGGATTCGCCAAAAAAATTTATAATGTAGCGGGCTGCACGCTGCAGCTAGTACGTCGATATGCACTAGTTTATTGGTTAACGAATTTAACATCAATTTATTTTTAATTCTTCTATTCTATTCAAGCGCTAACTTTAAATTTAATTGTAATCAAAGACTATAAACATGAAGTGTACCTCCTTATAATAAATTAGATAAGTTTTACAATGGGAGACCCGAACAAGAAGAACTGTTAGTCAACTTCTCGCGCAATAGCTCAACCGTGTCGCCTAAATCTTACTTCAGTACCAAATAAATGAAGTAAAGGTAGGAAAATTGCAATTTATCTGTGGAATATATCTATGGTGTTTATTTATCTGCCCGCAAATATAGGATTTTCGTATGCTGTTTAATGTTAAAATTTTATACTGCAATCTACTAAATCTGTTCTATCTGTTAAAACTTAAAATGTACAAACTGTCTATACGATTTCCCTGACTTCCTCGTTCTCTACATGTACAAAAAGAGCTGATTAAATGCATCCTTAAATTGTATGCTAAATAAATATATTATGATAAAGTAAAGACAAAAATGTACTTTTCAAAACCTATAAAATAGAAATAAAACAAAATAATAATATGGATCTAAATATATATAGGATTCTTATTTCTTATTCGTATATTATATGAAGTACTAGCTGTAACCTGCACGCGTCGCTACGCCGCCAACTAAAATAAATTTAAAGAAAAGAATTACGTTACCAACTCGGAAACCTTCGTGGGCTCATGCAAAACAACATTGCTAAAGATCATCACATGATCAAATGCATAGTTTACGATTCTATAAAGGACACACAGACAAACATTCATTTTTATATATAGAAGACTATTAGTAGTCCAAGTGTGGTACCACCACCTCGCCTTTTGTCCAATATACGGTGCTTGTTGCCGTCGTGTTTAATGGTGTTCGATAGCCGATGTATGTGGCATAAATTACATTCTTTCCACACAGATAGCTATATATCATTAACAGCTTTGGTCTCTGTTAGAAGAGAGTCTATTTTATTATAGACGGTATAAAAAATAAAATTTTAATGAAACGAAAATATGGGTGGTTATCACCATCGTTGCATTTTACTAACCTGACAACGATTACCGCTTATTTACAACTTCACATGTTCATCTGAGGCACGAGGGTGTTAAAATATCACCACCGAAGCGCGAACTCTGCTGAGTTTTTGATTTTCTAGATACACCTCGAAAATACTTTAATATCTTGCCGGTCTCGAGGATAGATCTCGAGATCTCATGATCTAAGCCGAACAGTTAAACCCCTTAGTTAGACGAGGTATAAAAAAATTACCAATCATAATTACTATCATATCATAAAACCTATAAAAATACATTAAAGTATTCCTTACTTTAATGTAGAATAATGATATGAGTATAAATCAAATCGTCACGCCTTTTCTTGTGTAAAACCAAATGTCAACAAACGCTCAGATTTACCATTATTCACAAGGGACAAGTTGGATAGGCGGTGATTTACAGCGAAGTGTTTCCAAACTTTAAACAACTATTCCTTCTTACTAACTGGGACCAACACTTTTACATGCTTTTACGAGACACATGCTATTAACGCACCATCAGCTGAGTGCATGCTACTTCTGAGATTTAACTAGATAGAAAACAAAAACAAACATATGCTTGAGCCGGGGTTCGATCTTGGGATTCGATGATCTAAGCCAGACAACCTGTCAACTAGGCAGTTGATCAAAACAATACAAATTGTCACAATGTCGCGATTCGCCGATGAAAGTAACATTGCGGAAGCATAACGCAGCTGTTGTGAGGGAGTAAAAGCTAATACGTATGCATTTGTGCAAAGTACGGAAAATCACGGTGCGTCATGATTAAAAATGTAGGACGCAGATTACCTACATTGTTTCAAAATGTTTATTTTATACTTGGCCAAGCTTTTAGGTCGATCTATTGTGTATCTTACACAGTAATATGCTAACGAGGGTTAATGTGTTTTCTTTTCTACGTATCTTCGTAAAACATGTATTGTATAAGGTTCACAGCAAAGGAAAATACAATTATGGAACCACTAAAACTTTTGGCGATTAATAAAAAATTATAAACATACAATCTTAAACATTAACTTAGTTTTTAATAGAAAAAAACATCAAAAAGTTTAAAAGGAAATATGTCAGGTGCGGCACGACGGTGGTACGGTGGGTGGTTAAAATTGTCCGTGAATTCCAGAACTAAAATGTTCCTATAATAATACATTAAAATTTGGACACCAGACTACAAGTACTTATATCAAATTTTAAGCAAATCCCTTACGTTGAGATGGGAAGGAGCAATACCAGGAGTAACACAATACTCGCAAGTATATAATTTGACATACAAACTTTAAGTAATAGTGGTATTTTAGTTACATAAATGAAGTATGAAAATAAAAAATATTGGACAATTAATATGTAAACAGAATATGTGCCTTCCACATGCTACTCAAAAGACACAAAAAGAAACGAATCGTGTCAGTATATATTTTTTTATTTCATAGGGTAATGTTTGGTAACAGAGATAATTGTCCCCCATAGAAATAAAGACGTTGATAATGCGTTGCTATCTAGATGACAGGATTGGACTGCTACATGCATAGCCCGAGCACGGTGACAACAAGTGACCGACGCAATTGCGGCAGAAATAGTTGGTGGTACCAAACCCATTCGAGACATTACAGAACTCTACCACCTAAAACTTTATGATTAACAAACATTATGAAAGTCCTAGAACGACTCGTCAGATCCATATCATCATGTCATTAAAAATAATGTTACAGTGCGTTCCAGAAAATACTGAAAAACGTCTTTGCCCGGGATTCGAATTTCGACTCCGCCCACCTGTCACCTTTATTATCTACTGTATTTTTAATCTTTTAAGTCTAATATAATTTGAAATTTTTTAGTTTAAAAGTTTAATTATTGGATTAAATTTTAAAAATTTATACTTAAAATTAATACTCACACATAATTCGAAACTACGAAACTCGGAGTTCAACATGCGTAACAAAAAAAAATAAAAATCTAGGACATGATAAATCTTCTTTACCAAGAAAAAGTGAGCAAGACAAAGACACGTGGAATTTATAACTTCACTTAAACAATATATTGCGTGGATACCGACATTCACATGCAATGATATTATGTACGTCCTAATTTCTATACAGATGAAAGAAAACGTGACGACCGTCACATTTCTCGCCCTTTAGCAGATTACAGAGTCAAGTCGAAATATAGAATACAATAATATAATTATACTGTTTTGTTTTTATCCAATATTTTAAACGAGCATTTCTTGTATATAATTGGTTCCTGCGAAAAGACTAACGATTTGAAGAAATGTTGTGTTTAGATAGTCTTGTACTAGTAAAATTGATCTAGGTACCTAAGTTTCATCTCCGTTTTCACATGAATAAATATCATCCTGGCTAAGACGCAGATTCAGGCGCCTGACTACGGCGCGGATTCAGGCGGAGAATGGGTGCAGTTGCCCCCCTCCCCCACTCTCCCCACACCACCCATTTAGGTTTTCTCTAAATTATTGGAATCTAAGACATTTTGATTTGTAATTTTTCTAGAAGTTAAGCAAGTGAAATGTGTTAAGATTAGCCCCCTCCCTGCACCAAATCCTTGATCCGCGCCTGATCTGAGTGAAGCTAGTAATAATCATTTAAATATTTAACTGCAATTATCAACTTCACTAATAAGTAATAAAATTTGAGTTCTCTGGATATCTTCAGCGTCCCATCATCAGATTCTGAACTGATGACAATGGAACACCTGAGAAGTATTAGGAATACCCTTTGAAACGAATTTTTTATTGATCCGTTATCGAGGAACATAGATATAAAACATATAAAAGACTAGCTGACCCGGCAAACGTTGTTTTGCCATACAAATATTTTGGTAGGATACTTGAGAGAAGAAAGGCTAACTAAGAAAAACTATCCTATCTTTTTAGTTGGATCAAACAGTAGATATCTAAGGAATATCATTGAATTCGGTTCAGTAGTTTCGGATTTCATCGTGGACAAACAACGTGACACGTAATTTATATATATTAACATAAAATAATAAAGCATGCGTTATTCCTGTAAGTATATTAAGATTGCGACGAATTAAGAGTCTCCTCTTTCTTAAAAGGTCTTATTCCGACTTGGAGGGTAGGGCATTTGGTAAACTTACTTATAGCCATACATCCCTGCCACACAAATAGCAACGCAACATTAACATCAGTAGTGTCTATTGAAGACGTCTATCTTTTACTATCACTATCCTATACTATAAAAAATACGTCTCTAATACAACGAAACATATTCCATTCAAGCTTGAAATTATATCAGTCTCGCAAAATAAGTTGCAATATTGTTCAAATGTGTTTATTTATTATTAACTAGCTGTTGCCCCTTACTTCGTCCGCGCGGATTTCGTTTACTCCGCACAGCTCCTCCCCCGTAGGTGATAGCGTGATAATATGTAGCCTATATGTTGAGCCGACGTGTTAGTAATATTCTTGCAAAATTTGAAGTAAATCCATGCACTACTTTTTGAATTTACCCCGGACATACATACAGACAAACAGACAAAAAATCTAAAAACTATATTTTTGGCTTCGATATTGGTTGTAAATCACGCCCCAAGTATTCTTTTAAAAAAATATTCAATGTAGTTTTTTTGACTTTCCTACGATTTTATAATATGTATAATATAATATTATAGATAAATATTTTTGGATAGGTATGTATGTAATCAAGATCTGTGAAGGAAGGAAAGTTTTTTCTCACGTACAAGTAAATACTCGTATTCGATGTCATATCTCGCATACTAGAAAATATGAATCGTATATTGATTCATGTCTGAAAATCACACATTAAATTGATATATTTTTCAATGATGTTGAATATAAAAGGCTTTGTATACATAACTGAGATCTGTGATAGAGGACAATACGTCTTCCTTCTCACGCTCAAATAAATATTCATATACCATTCGCAACATATTTATGATTGGTTTGTTAATAAATAAATCGTGCCATAAGATCTCTATTCAAATGGTAGTGAATAGCAGTCTCGATGTGCAAGTGGGATTGTGATAACCCTTAATGATTTCTAAGCTAGCCAGAGTGTACACTTCCCACGATGTGTAATAAATTATCATAATACATGTAACCGCCTGCGGCTACCTCCATGTGATAAGGCATATACCTAAAATGTATTTATTACACGCCATCTATTGATTTCGAAATAACACTTTTTAATATTAAAACATATTATACAGACAGTGTTGGTCTATTATTGAAATAATTATGTGTTACCATTCGTGTGGTGGAAATGAAGCATCTCATGTATAAGCTATCTTATCACACAAATAGTGTAGTGATTAGTGACAGCACTGACGCTATTGCGGCAAGAATATAGGCGTTGTAGAACTCCCGGGCGAGACCACGCACGATCAAACCCTCGTATTCAGCATGGTAGTATAGTAAAGGTTCGTATTTTCGAATCCGTCTAGCAGGAAAGCTGATGATCTGCCCGCTTAGGATAAACAGTGTGTGGATAGTAGTAGTATGTCGCGCGCAGAAGAAGAGAACTTTAACCAATAAGAAGAATTATTAATATGTTTCTCGTTTATTGTAACATGTATGCCACGATTAATATATCTTCCCGTGATAAAAACGAGATATTAAGTCTCATTGGTTAAAAATCTGTTCTCTCGCGCGCAACATATCACACTCTGTTTCTTCCGAACGAGCAAACGACAGAAAAAGTATTTACCTAGTAGTACTCGAACTACACGAGTATTTATTGGTCTGGGCCAGACAAACCCAGGATAAACTGAACTTTTACCTTCAAAATAAAATTAATTTAAAAACACCAGTTTAAATATGATGCTACATATTAGCAAAATATTTTATACTTTACAAATCGAATTAAAAGTTTAATAGAGGATGGCAAACAAGCAGACGTGTTAATGAGAGATAACCGCCGGCTGTCGACACAAACGCGTAATGGCCCTGTGAATAACCATCAATGTTTGATGCTGCCTGTAAAATAATATGTGTTTTCTGTTTCTTGTTTTGTGGTCAGCCTATTTGGCTCAGATGTAAGATCCAGGGTTCGATACTTGGATAAGTAGAAGCGTTGATGAGGGTTTTTCGGAGTATTCCTCGAAAATCAAAATATAATATCGGGGCTATAGTTCGGAGTTTGGCAGTGGTGTGTAATAACCCCATGCCTCGTATGAGCATAAAAAGAAACCCTTCGTGCGCGAGTCCGATTTACACTTGGCCGGTTTCTAATTGAATAAGAGTATGTTCTGAATATTTAGGAAGCCAGCCATATGCGTAACCATTTGGCTCATAATTCTCTCTGCCTGTTTCGTAAAGGATTTGTCGTAAAGATATTATGTAGGTAAGTATAGTCATTGAAAAATATGACAACTTGTGAATCAAACAACTTTTGGCTCACTCTATTTACCTACTCCCCAAATAAACTTATTTGATTTTATTTATTTCAGTAAATGTGAATTCCTTTCTCCCCGTGTTGGTCCCGGGCTCCTTTGAAGAATGGACCAACTGCCGTTCTGTCAGGCATGTCGTAAAAGGCGACTGATTGGCTATGCAAGTCACTACCATCGTCAATACTAGGTGGTAGAGTTCTGCATTGTCTCGTTCAGGTCTGGTACCACCACCTTACCTATTCCTGCCACAATAGCGTCAGTGCTTGTCACTGTCGTGTTCTGGTTTGGAGGGTAAGGTAGCCGGTAAACTGATGCATGTGGCATAAGACTTCGCCACAAGACAGCAACGCACCATTAACATCTTTGGTGTCTATAGGCGATGGTTGACTCTTACTAACAGGAGAACCTTGTTTGCTATCTTATAATATAATAAATCCTATAATAACTAAATTAAATAATGCGAAAATAGATTCATATCAATTTATTTTGCAAGCTTTTCTCTGGATCCTATTTGGATAATGGATTATGAAATGGTCAAAGGAAGTAATCGTACAATCTTTATGTTTCTCGTATAATAAGAATATATTATGATGGAATTCAGAAGACAAATATCCTAAGTAAATGCGAATGTTTAGATGAATCGACAATGGAATAAAGGGTACTTGGTGAAACTTCATTGTATCCACAGTATTTTAATGGCATTAATATTGTAAGGGTGTAGACAGACTGTCTTCCTTTGAACTGCAATCCAGCTGCAAATGTGCATGCAGTTTTTATGAAATCGTCGTTATTCCGTTAAAACGGTTTACCCATAGCACAGTGTTTAGTTGTTAAACGTCACGCTGATTGTAAGCAGACTGCGCCTTCGATAGGTAGGAAATGGCACAAAAACAGTATTGAAACTGCTATTTTGCAGCTCTTATGCAGTTAAACTTCAAGTGTGGTTGGTCCATTAATGTTTTAAACAAGAAAGCCAAAAAAGTATCTCTTTATCTCTCTCCCCCTTTCTGTACGTATGTGTGTATGTTAGTTTGTCAATACTTTATACTCAAAAGTTGGACGATTTTTGATTATATTTGGTATATAGGTAGACTATGACTAGATATACATGTATGTGTACCTAGACGACTTTTTTTTGTGGAAAAATACTTTGCTCCACAATCTCTCAAAAATAACTTTAATCACGTAGCGGGCAACGTGACTGGTTCCTTTGGTATTAAAAATATTGTACTTCAGACGACAAAGCTTGAATGTCTAAGCAAAAGGCTGTCATTTGCCAGTTTTGCCGATATTTATGTTGTGTATATGAACAAGGCGATTTTATGTGCTCTTTTGCAGTGCGAGTAAAAACAATATCGTACTGCATTAGTGGGTTTCAGTGTGAAAACAGTTCGAACAAGTGCGCTTTGATGTGCCGGTGACCGGGCGTTGTTTGACGTGGACTCAAACAATAGCCGTTCATGTACTCAACACCTCGCCTTTTTAACATCTTCAGCGGTTTGCCTGCATTGTGTAATTTTGGAAACAAATAGATACATTCGTGTTTGTGTAAATTGGGAGATATGACACGTTCTTTCAAACAAAAGATAACATACAAAGGATTAATACTCGTACATATAACTTGGGGCAAATCAAGTGAAACTGACTAAGACAGTTATCTTCAAACTATATCTTGTGCGGGACAGGATGTGCGCCATATTTCGATAGGTTAGCCACCTGTGACAGGTGATAATTATCTCGTATGTTAGAGTGACAGAAATCAGGTATTTTTCATTTACTCAGTTGATAAGTTATAGATATAAATAGATGTACTTTATACCAAGTAGAATAAGCTAAAAGATTATTTGAGTTATATTCAACTTTAGCTGACAATTAAAGTTTCTTTGAATGCATTTCTATTATAACTTTGTAAGATAATGCATCCCGAAAGATGATTGACGCCATAGAATAATAACCCATTGACGCCAATAAATTAATTTCATGGAAGTGTACGCAGTGCCGCTAGCGACACTTTAGTTTGCATATTGGTCCCACACCTAAAAATAGTCTCCGTCAACTAGGATCTCAGTGACACTGCAATGACTCTTGGCGGACACTTTTTACGGTGCTATAAACGGTTGTGATCATTTACGCTTATTCTGATATTATTGCGCTGAATTCGCTGTATTCAATGACGTGTATAATATTATACACGTCATTGGTTGTATTACACGCTTTACGGCTTTACGATATTAATTATTTTTAGAATGGTACAAGTAATTAATACAATTACTATATCAAGTGTGAATCAGTAGTAATATAACACTAATATGAAGTAGTTTGTAAGTTAGTTGGAGAGTAATCTTCAAAGATCAGATTTTAAAAATTCTTTTACATATTATGCGTAAGAGGATCTGCAGGGTGGATATAAGCATATTATGTATAAAAAACAAGCAAGTAGAGAATATAGAGACTAAAATTTATTGAATACCTTACTCTCTGAACTGTAACACGAGAGTAACCAGCACTACCGTTATTGCGACAGGATTAGTAAAAGCGGCGCTGCCAATAAGACGTTGCTGGACTCCATCCCCTATGATTATGATCCATCACCATAGTAATGGTGGTATTGATACTATTTGCCAATCGTTTGCCTTTTACGAACAAAATACTACTAATTAAGGACATTTTTTTAATATTTTAGCTTATAATTATAGAATTTACTTCTGAATCACTTTTTATCAATCTATAGGTAATTCCTTACTCAATAATTTCATTAATGTGAAACTCTACCTGTCTGTTATCTTCCATGGCTTAACCGCTGAACTGATTTTGATGAATTTTGGCATAAAGGTAGTTAAAGACCCGAGGTCAAACGCAGGCTACTTTCAAAATCAATCCCTAACCCTTTGGGGATAAATAAATAAACAATTATAAAAACTTCTTATATTAATGACCTGTATCTCTACTTGTGAGCAAAGCTACGCGGATTAGTTAGTTGTAACTCGAACAATTGCGTGGGACAAGGCATACTCGCCACACAAATAGCACCGCAACATTATCGACATTGGTGTCTAAAGGTGATTGTTACCTCTTTTCATAGAAAAAACTCTATGATTGTACCCTACTAGCATTTGATATTAGAAATAATAATAAACCTGCGAGATATCTTAAAATGAGAAACTGGTCGATATAATTAACAAATTAAACGTGAAATCTCTGTTGATAGCGAATTTTTATATGTTTAAAATTGTCATATTGGGAAAGAAAAATATTCTTGACTGTGGTTTAGTTTTTACAGAATTTTTACGACGTAATGCGAAACTGACATTTTTGTAAATGTTATTTGAATTGTTTAAAATGTCTCATGTGAAAGGAAAATATTCTTGACTTTATTGTTCATAAAACGCACGTATGTACATTATTTCATAATGCATATTTCAGTTTAACTTTTACTACATTTTTACGACACTACAATGAACTAACCAAATTAACATATATATTATATATATTTTATTTTTATCGAAAATGTCATATTTGGAAAGTAAATTATTCTTGATTTTATTGTTCATAAAACGCACGTATATAATTTTATAATGTATGTACATACTGCAGTTTAGTTTTTACGGCCATTTTACGACATAATGCAATGAATAAACGAAGTCTGCTAGTTTCTGCTAGTATATTTGATATTATCAAATATACTAGCAGAAAATAAATATCCTTCTAGGGCTAATTTGATTATCGACGTGTAAATAAACAAAGTTCGACGGGTAAGCCTATTCGGCACAGATAATGAGGTGCCGATTTCATTCCTTGGGTTGAGGTTGAGATATAGATTTTTTGGAGGTGTTATTCAAAAATTCAAATCTCAGTTTCATTTCAGTTCCAAAAAACCCCGTGCCTCGGGTAAGCACATAAGCTGTCAATCCCAGTCATCGCTAGATATATGTGACTAGCTGTTGCCCGCGACTTCGTCCGCGCGACCTTTGTTTACTCCGCTCCTACTGGTCGTAGCACGTTATATAGCCTATAAACTCCCTCGATAAACAGGCTATCCAAATCAAAAAGAATTATTCAAATCGGTTCAGCAGTTTTCGAGATTAGCGCGTATAACCAAACAAACGAACAAACTCTACAATTTTATAATATTAGTATAGATAATCTGTATCGTCAGTAAAATGCGGCGACGGGGATTACCAATCATCTCTTCAATTCAAGAGTAGGTAAGGCGGTGGCACCAAACCCGGGCGAAACAATGCAGTACTCCACCACTTAGTAGTTACAATGGTAGTAACTCGCATAGCCAATCATTCGTGTCTTACGAACTGCTTGACAGAACGGCAGTTTTTTTTTATATCATAAGATAGCAAACAAGCAGATGGGTCTCCTGATGGAAAGAGTCTACCATCGCCTATAGATATCAAATATGTTAATGGTGCGTTGCTATCTTGTGGCGAGGTATTAGACCTCGCCTCTACCTCCTCTGCCTAGACCTGCCAAGACTTCTAATGCCACATGCATAAGTTTAGCGGCTATACCTTACCCTCCAAACCGGAACACGACAGCGACAAGCACTGATGCTATTGCGGCAGGAATAGGTAAGACGGTGGTACCAGACCCGGGCGAGATAATGCAGAACTCTACCACCTAGTAGCCACGATGGTAGTGATTCGATAACCAATTGGTGCCTTTTACGACCTGCTTGGTAGAACGGCAGTTGACCTATTCTTCAATGGAGGCCGGGACCAACACGGCGCTAACTATTCTTCAAAGGGAGCCCGGACTAACACGGTGAAAATTAATAATTTAAAAAAAGTAAAACTGCAACACGCGGCTTCGATTAACCTTCAATATTTGATCATCTTCTTAAATTTCTTCTCTCTATTCTTAGACTCTATCCTAATAATAATAATAATAATGAAACCACTTGGGAAATTTAACCTTTCAACGTAAAAATAATTTCCGAATTGGTTCAGTAATTGTCTTCAAAAATAAAATAAATAAAACATTCAGGCGAAATGAGAATCTCTTACATTTTTTAGGTCGAAATAAATTTCATTTTAGTTTGTTTAGATTTCCCAGTGTTCATTCATTTATCCTATCCGACTATGTTACAACGAGATGGTATTAAGCATTCTGTCTTCATTCTAGTTCAAGAACTAAATCCATCTTCCCAACAAAACTTTTAATTTAGTTTATCACTTGATTTCATTTCCCTGGAGTTATTTTTTGTATTTCGTGATCGTTATGTTTTATCACTGACTATAAATGATTAAATATTTTTAGTAAATATAAATATAAAATTATAAAACTAAAGTGGTAGTTGAATTTCAAAACAATTGAGTTTATTGAAGCCTATAAGCCTACATATTTGTAAAAAAAATTATCTGTTCATCTGCCTGTTTGTCAATTTTGGTGTCATTTTAATTAGAAGGTGATTATAAACAAGGCTACTGTATGTTCGGATAATATTAAGGGCTCCTAAATAATTAAAAACCAACAGATTCCGCAATGCTCCTTAGATTTTTTTGGATAGGAAAATTTCAATTCCGTTTCCAATATATTTTGTGCACTATAAAACCATATTCTTCATATTCCCGGAAGGCAAAATATTTTTTATAGTATAGGATAACAAACGAGAAGAATACTCTCTTGAGGTAAAGAGACCACCATCGTCTATAATATACCTATAATGTGACAAGTTTGTAATGTTTACACGTGTAAGCCTACCGGATACCTATACGACAGTGACAAATATCTTATGTTATTGCGGAAGGATTAGGTTAGCCGGCAGTATCAACTCCAGCAATATCATCTTCGACCCAGTAAGGGGCCGTCCATTAATCACGTGAGACTCGAAAGGGGGGGGGGAGGGGTCCATAAAAAATCACAAAATATCACAAGGGGGAAGGGGGGTGTAGCAATATATCACGTGTATTTATTTGCAAAATACTTATCCAGTTATTGGTGTTGAAAGTTTTGCTAATCTGTGGTAAGAGGACACTGTACATTAATGTTCATGTATTAGTACAACAAACTTTTCACATTCCTTGTATTCTTATGTCAGCCAAAAATAACCTGCAACCTTTCTGTCTACCTCTAGATGTTATTATTGTAGTCTAATATTTTCTAGAATAAAATTAGATGATACTTATACCTGTATTTCGTAAATGTTTAAAAAAAATGTAAGATTCTTTGTAGGTACTAAAAAATACACGTGATATAGGGGGTAGGGGGGAGGGAGGTAGTCTTAAACATCACCATATATCACCAAGGGGGAGGGGGGGCTTAAAAATGCCAAAAAAAACATCACGTGATTAATCAACGGCCCCTAATAACACAATGTTTGTGACAGTTTAGCTTTTGCACGCCTTTAACATTTTGCCAAGCGAAAAGGCATGCGGAAAATCTGATAATCGTTTTTCATCAGTCCATCTGCCATTTGGCCAGGCAAATCGTAAAAGGCGAACGATTGGCTTTACGTATAACTACCTTCGTCACTTCAAGTTTGTAGATTTTGGTATCGTCTCGTCCGGTTTGTTACCTCATGCCTGCCTCAATAGCGTCACAACTTGTCACTGTCACTTGTCACCTCGCCACACGTATAGCAACGAGCCAATAACAACTTTAGTATCTGTAGTCGATAGTAATCTCTTTCCATCAGGAGAGATTTATAATATAAAAAAATGTTCAAAATGAACCAAAGTCGGTCAATCAGTTAGTACTTAGCTGTTGCGTGCGATTGTTTCACCCATAACATTAATTATTGTGAATTCAGATATTTTAATTAAATTCGCGGCAAGCCCTATCTCAAGGGGCATTTGCATATGTCAAAAATACGGCACGATTGGTAACATTAACCTTCACTCGGTGCCGCACCGCTCTGCTTAAATTAGTGGTTTCAATATTTCAAAGCAAATTTATGCGTACTAGTGAATGAGCAATGGTCGAAAGACGATCGCAACTCAATTCCTCATAATATTATAAATGCGTGAATTTGTGTGTGTTTGTGTGGTTTGTGTGTGCAATGTCAATGTATGTGTACGTCCATATATGTCTTTATTTCTTTTCATCGCTGAAACGCTTAAACAGTTTGAATTAAATTTGGTAAAGGTAATTTGTCCTTACGCTTTTTATCTTATAAATATGCAAGGTTTCCGTTTTAGTAAAATATAAATTCTTCGGTATAATTTATATTTAGGTGTTGGTTGCATAATTTTTAAATATAAGTATATTTTTCTATACCCATATCCACAATTAGTCAATGGTTTTATGTTTCTTGGCGTAAACTTGGCCAACGTATCGACAAATTGGGTACAAATTCAGCCTTATACAGTTTTTGTTCACAGAAATATTGACAAAATTATTCAGAACGATTTGCCTGATCCAGGATTCAAATCCAGGATACTCAGAAGTCCATATCACTATTGTATTGAGGCAAAATTAATCCGGTAAATAGATCTGCAAATTCCGTTTGTATCTAGTCCTCAATAATTTCGTAATCTACCACCTCTTTAACTATAGGCATGAACTATTCAGGTTGCAAAAAAATCATTATTTTGGCAATTGATATAAATTTTATTGTAATATTAGTACATAGTTAAGCTCGCATCCGCTTTGTTATCAAATCTTTTTTTAAATTCCACTGAAACAAAGAATTTTTGCGGGCCAAAATGTATGTGTTAAGACCCTGTCAACACCAAAATCGTGCACTCTATTGCTATCGGAGTAAATGAGAGCCCACTATAAGTGTAACTGGGCGGCTAGGTCTTATTATTAAGTAAATGTTGAAATTTAAAAAAGGATAGATTATTTGTCAAATATGATTCGGTAACGGTTTAGGTATGAATATGATGACTTCATGTTTTTAATTGCAGACCCACACTTAAAAAAAAAAGATATACCTAATATATTAATGATGATTTTAAGACTAATCTTCGCAATTATTTTCTATCGACCCAATTTTGTTCAATTATCTATCGGGTCCGGCCACGGTCTTTGACATTATGATGAATATTAACATATATTTTTTGTGATGTGCTATAACAAATAGCTTTTCTTAAAAAACTGCTTAAATAACGTCAATTTCAACAAATTAGGTTTAAGTTTGAACGTAGGCTTTTTATCCCGAAAAAAAATTGTTTTGTATATACAATTTTATTATATTCCGCTCAACTAGATTCAGGTATTTTTGTGCAATTCGGTAAAAATATAAATTACCACAAACCACATATTTTATGAATTGTAGGTAATTCGGCAAGTTAAATTAATGGTTAAAACTATTTACGGTCAAACTGAAATTAAACATTATAATCATTAATTAACTAAACAAAAAACTACGTTTTCACCAAATCAATAAATAAAATGAGGTGTAATAAAATAATATTGCTCTGTGCAAGCCGAGATAAAAATAATTTTCTTTGAAATGCCAGATGGTAGATTACATAATGCCCATACAGGAACTCTTAAATATAAACCACATGAATCATGTTCGTACAAAATCGATTGACCTGATCACGTGGCTATTGTTTACACCGTGGAATAATAAAAAAAGCTATTGTTTACACCGTGGAATAACGTATTGTGCTAAAAATAAACGTCCTTGTGTTTTTTTAATTTCATAGAATAGCAAACAAGCAGATGGTTCTCCTGATGGAGAGATAACCGTCGTTTATAGACTAATGATGGTAATAGTATGTTGCTATCCGTGTGGCGAGATGGTATTGCCAAATGTAAGTTTAAAAGCTACCCTCTAACCTAGAACTCGAAAGTGTCAGGCAATGATGCTGTTGTGGCAGGAATATGTAAGGCGGTGTTGCTAAACCCGCTCAAGACATTGCAGAACTCTTCCAACAAATCTAGGTATTAATCTATATGAATATTATAAATGCGAAAGTTTTCATGTATGGATGAATGTTTGTTACTCAATCAACAATCACCCAAAAACGATTGAACCGAATTGAATTAAATGTGGCGCATAGTTAGAGGATCCACAACAGAATACTTTTTACCCCGGGAAATGTATTGTTCCTGCGGGATTCACCAATAACTTTTGTAATGCAGCGAGCTGCACGGTACAGCTAGTTAATAGAAACCCGAGTGGGACGTTGCGGAACTCTCGTCACGTAGTAGTCAAGACAGAAGTAACACGTAATTTAGCCAATGTTCGTCTTTTACTACATAATATGTATAATGATTTCATGAAATATATAATTTGTGATTAATAATTTTGTGAAATAAATCTGTGATGTAGTCTAATTGTAAATGTTACGAAAAACTACATTCATACGTTCAGTGTACGTACTTAATTTCTTTTTTTATGTCTCTTTTAAAAATCATAAGATAGCAAACAAGCAGATGGATCTCCTGATGGTAAGAGTCAACCATCGCCTATGACACCAAATATGTTAATGGTGCGTTGCTATCACTGACTGCATAAGCACTGACGCTATTGCGGCAGGAATAGGTAAGGCGGTGGTACCGGACCCGGGCGAGACAATGCAGAACTCTACCACCTAGTAAATTTCACTAGAAGACTGAATCTTCTATAATTATATAGATTGATCAGACATGATAACCAATTTAGACCAACAAGGCAGTCAACGAAAGGCAATAAAAAAATATAAATAAATAACGCTAATAAGTGTAATTTGTCACTTATCGGTGTAACCCCAAAGTAAGCAAATTATTTATTTGCTTGTTATAAGGGCGTTAGTCAACTATAATAATAAAATATTTATAAATATTGAAATACATATATTTAATAAACACTCAAATCCAAAAATACAAACATTTGTGTTCATCGCACCAACACTTGTCCCTGTTGGGAATCGTACTCAAAATTCCTCGATTGTGTAGTCAGAGATGCTTAAAACTCGACCAACGGGGTAGTATTTTCTATTATGACTTTCTTTGGTTCATTGCATCATTAAACAGTCATGTCGTGCGACACGTACATCCACATACACACACACACACGCACACACAAAAGCACACGCACACGCACACGCACACGCACACGCACACACACACACACACACACACACTTTTCACGGTAAAAACGGTACGGTTTGTACGTGTTTATCCCAGGCTCGGGGGAGCAAACACACCACCATCAGAGTGCTAAGTGTGAGTTTGGTTTCCCACTTTTACCACTAGGTGGCGCTGTACAAATCACATACAAATTCCTAGTAAACTCCAAACGCGCTCACGATCGAATGCGAAAAGAAAAACTCAAACTTAGCACTCAGACTGCGAGTTGCTACTGAGATATGAATTTCCAATAAAACTAGAAAAACCTTCATTAAATTTTTTACCCCATACGAGAATCGAACCTGGTGCCTCATGATCTGAATCGAATAGGCTAACCCATTACACGTGGCAGTCAAAATTTACTTACTAATTAATGGCGTTATAGAAGGTAATGTATTCTTATACTTACTGATTCATCTTAAACCCTATAAAAATATCTATACACATATATTGTGTACATTGTCACACTGAATCCCATTCCAGACAGAGAGCACTGAGTGCCATGTATTGCATTTTTATCTACATTCATACTCGCTTCATAAAAACACGCTGGTTTAAAAAATAAATAAAGTGGTTAAAAATCTAAAATAAAAAAAACTAAATTTATTACAAACACTAAAGAATAATTACTGACTGTGATCGAATACTTCATTAACTCGGTCACCTTTCTGACATGAGAAAGACGTTGATACTTACCTGAAACAAAAAGAAAACTGATTAGGAATATGAAACCAAATAACGACCTCTTTCGATTCTCGGCCGGTTTCCAAAACGCGAATCAATTTTAATAAGTAATTAATCTGTGTTAAACAAATCATTTGCGTAAAATTACGTTACGCAAATGATTATATTGGATTATAATGAAAATTTTCTAAAATAAAATTCCTCGGGGTTTTACTCGGATATTTCTCGTTCCAGTAGGATTTTCGGGATAAAAACTTTCACATGTCCTTTCTCGGGTCACAAGCTATCTTTGTACTATCTTTGTAAATCGCGTGGTAGTGGTTTAGGCGTGAAGACGAGACGGACAGACAGACAGACAGTTGGAAAAACCTTAAAAACAACAAAGAAAAATATTGACACGCGGGATTTGAACCTGCGACCATCTCCCTAAAGCACTTTTTAAGGTTTTTCCAGTTTCCCAAGCACGGGGTGAGTGCTATAACACAAAAATAATTAGATATACGAAAGTACTGATCAAAATTATAAATGTGAATTTCGTCTGTAACGATGAACTCATTTAACTAGTTATATGTACGTATATCTAGCGATCAGTACAATCGACGTAATCGATCATATATAGCAAAGAAGAATTTCACCGCCTCGAGTCTGTCGACACTAGCTCAGTGGAAGAGCGTCCCGGCTTTAGGGAGATGGTTGCAGATTCAAATCCCGCATGTCGATATTTTTCTTTGTTGTTTTTAAGGTTTTTCCAGTTTCCCAAGCACCGGGTGAGTGCTATAACACAAAAATAATTAGACAGACAGTTACTTTCACATTTATAATATTAGTAAATATTAGTATGGAAGTATGGATTGGCTAATTAAAAATATAATGTTTGTACGCCAGTTGTGCTTAGAAATAGGAATATCGGTTGAATAATAATATTTAGGTTTTGTATTCTTTTTACAAAATCAACTATTTTAGTTGTCATCTCAAAGTTACCTGAGCTCATTGTATGTATGTCCTCGAGATGGGGTTTTCAATTTATCAAACGATTAGTCACAAGTCACATCAACGTCGCATACTATGTGCACAATATCGTATCACCCATCAACAGATAATGCCGTCTGCATATATTAATTTGTTCGGACACGCTTGTAGAGCATTCTATAATAAGCATTGGAGTGCTAGTACATTGGAATTCCTTGCATACATCCGTCTTTACATCTAGGAAGCTTTAAAATATTTTGAATTAATGCTTGTGAAATTATATGCTCGAACATTCCATTCGAAATCTATTTAGATCCTTAGTGTATCTTGACACAGTTAAGTCATTAACATTTTACATTAACTAGTTATTAACCCCAAGAAAAGGGAGTAACAACTTTTTGAAAAAAAAAATCTTGATGACTATAAAATTAATATAATTATTGTTAATTAAAATTTAAGCCAAAATATCCAGTAGATTTATCTCTGTGGTGATTTTGAACTAGTCAGAATAATTGATGGACGAATTTTAAAATCGATTGTCCTATATACTTAGCATAGTCAGTTATTTAATAGGGAGTGCAACTGAATTGATTTTCTTTAACTAAGAAAGAATTATACGAAAAATCCTAAGTCAAATAAAATATTGGGGAGATTTTAAAAGGTTGAGCTTGTCTGTCGCAATATTATGAAAATTTTATAAATGAAACGGCTATTTACATATCCAGTAACTTTTATGATAACATCTTTCGAAGGCTCGGAAGTACCCACGCATTATCGTTAGATTAGATGGTAGATAACATCAAAAATATTGTTAATATCATTAAGCATTGGTTTAAAATCGCTTTCGAAAATCCCTTCCCACAGATTATAATTAAGAGTAGTTTGTGTTAATTTACACTACGTTAAAATATTTTTTTTTATTAAAACAGTGTATTGCGTATTAAAAAAATAAGTAAAAAAAATCGCATAAAAAAGACAAGCAACAGTCCGATTGCTTGTCTCCAAATGTTTTCTTACAACAGTTTCATCTGTTCTGAAAAAGATAAATTATAATTAAATATTAATAATAATAATAGTAAGTAAATAATAATAAAAATAATTTTTACTACGAAAATGGAAAATACTTAGGTGCAGGAAATGTAGAGCTACATTTTGTAATAGCTGTATTTAATTGATTAATAGAAAGTTTCTCGCCTACAAACTGTTTTACAGTTTGGCGAGTACTATGAGTGTAATTTATTGTATTAAAATGTGTGGAAATAAATAAATTAATAAAAAAACAAGCCCCATTTGCTTTGATTCTAACACCATGCCCATTGTTTAAGCATTCAATTGTTCGTTAGGGGCGGGATTAACACCCGCTGTTTTCAGTGCTGCACTAAAGAAGTCATCAATTAATTTGACGAAGGCTAGAGCACGAGTGGTTTTTGCAATATGATCCTCTCATAATATGACACGCCCTATACGGCATTATAACACGTGCCCGAAAAGCGTGATCAGAGTTGTTGACTAAAATATTACATGGTATTCGTTCTTTATACATTCAATGAAGAAATTACACTGAAACCAGTACATTCAATTGACCGAAGGACTAAAAGTTTTAAATGCGAACGGTAGGAGTTACCATTATGCAGGACAATTGTTAATTTTAGATACGTAATAAAAAGTTATAGAACCTCCTGCTTCTTGTCCACTTGCCCTGCCATCATTATATATATAGTTAGTGGTTTCATTATTATGTTATTATATTGTGTCTAATCTTAGAAAAATATTTCAAAATTGGCAAACTATTTCGTAATCTTTACTCTTAAACGATTAACTTATCATTTTATATATAAAATGTAAAAGATTTATTTTCCTTATCAATAGATATTATTAAAACTATAACAGTACACCCATGTACGAACGAGTATGTTAAAAGATGTCAGCGTAAAAAGTGTCGCAACGGTACTTTACATTCTTCAAACAGTATATAGTGCTAGGGCAAATAAATCAGCACGCAGAAGCACAGAAGTCGTTTCTCCAAATCGGGATACAGGAATGAGGAGCGATATTTCCACGGAAGACATTACGGAGCTACCGTGTAAGGAGTAATGACGTGAAACAGGGTTTGTTTAGAAAAATGACGGTGTTTTTTGTGTCTTTAATGTATATGCTACATAAGTTTGTATTTGTGATGTTCTTGACGCCCATTTATTTGAATTTGTTTGTATATGTAATCATTTATTTTCAAAACCCCGCAAATTAACTTAATTTTAAAAACAAACCGGAATTGCCAATTCGTGTAGGCATCAACCTGAAATGATATAAGGTATACTTTCTTACTTACTTAAAATATAAATTAATAGGAAAAAATAATATCTCTCTGCATCTTTTACCGTATTTAGCATGGGGAGTGTTCCGACGAGTTGTTCGGACTAATGCCTGCCGCTAAATTCCACCATCGGACATCGCGTCAAAATTTAAAGTTCCATCCTCACCACCTCGATGTCTGGAAATCCACAACCGTGCGCTTTTGTCGACACTTTTTGCCTCACATTACTCCTTTGTGGAATCTATTACCCTCGGGGGTGTTTCTGAATGGATACGACTTAGGGACCTTCAAGAAACGAGTTTATTCATTCTTAAAAGGCCGGCAACGCAGCTGCAATATCCCCGGTATTGCGGATCTCCATGGGCGGCGATCGATCGAATCTCGATCGAAACGAGCAGATCGTGCACTTACCATCAGGTGCACGATCTGCTCGTTTGCCTCCTCTACTACAAACCACATTAATTGATAGCGGTATACTTTATATATGAAATGCTGAATTATATTTATTAAAGTTCCAGAAATATAAAGGTCTACGTTTACCATACAAGCGCCCTTTCTTGACGAAAACCAACATCAGCTTCGCCTCCATCGACGTCATCAACTTATACCATACTCATCGTCATAAACTCTAACCACTCGTCTACCTATGCGGTTATAACAAGTCCACTAAAATATGGATTAAGAAAGTACGTGTTAAATGTTGATCTATGATATTTATATACATGCAGAAGAATAATAATATATTATATTATAATATATGACTATTCTTCTGCATATATATATATATATATATATATATATATATATATATATATATATATATATATATATATATATATATATATATATATATATATATATATATATATATATATATATATAAATTAACTTAGATCGTGTTGAGGCAAGCGTTGTTTTGAATGTTTTTTAGGGGGCGTCACATAGCCCCGACCTAGCACCCTGTGATTTCTGTATTTTCCCCAAAATCAAAGATTTGATGAGAGGTTTTACTTTTACCAACTCCGAAGAGGCAGTGATAGCGTTCAATCAGCACGTAGAAAAATGCCTTCAGATCTGTGGTCCTCCTGTTTTAAAAAATGGTTCGATCGCATGAAAAAATGATTAAAATGTAAGTAAAGGAGATTATTTTGAAAAGCAATAAACATAATATTTTGGTTATAACATGTTGTTTTTTTAAGTTACACAAAACTTATAGTGTGACCTACGTATATAGATGATTTATGCTTAACCCATTACTTAAATACGCGAATTCATTGTTTTTCTGTATATATATTATATACGGTATACATACAGAAAAGTAATTGTATTGTAATGTAAACTTGGTATACATATACTTTACATCCAGAGTTAAACATAAGGTAGCTTTTATTTTATTCAGGAAAATTTCGTGGGTTCCAAAAAAAAAATAATTAAAAATCGAGAAGGCTGTGGGGCGTAGCTAGTATTATAATAACAACGATATTGACGATCGTTTACCTCACAAAATATCATTTAGAAATTTAAAAAGTGTTTCAAATTATAAGTGAATATATAATTTAATAATTATAATTTAAAGCATTTTTTAAATTTCTAAGTAATGTTCTGTGAGGTGAACGGACTTAGAAAACAGAGGGCTAAGAAAAAACGCATAAATAAACTATAAATAATCAGAAACTAGCACTTCAAGCTGGAAAATAATTTGAACAACGGGACCGTAGCTGCACAAGCGGCTGCTGCTGGTTCATTAAAATTTCCAGTACATTGTAATGATAAGATAAGAAAACGCTGCACCTTACTTGCGCTAAAGTGAATTCGTTTACCATGTTAATGCCAGAAACCATAGTCAATAATATAATCGTGTTTTCATGACGCTATTATTATGAAATAAAGTTCATATCACGAGTCTTAATCTAAGTAATTAAAGTAAAAATATTTTATAGATAATCTTTATATCATTATAAATTACATAGTACATATATACTTTTTAGTCATTTCTTTTTTAGAGTTCCGTACTCAAAAGGAAAAGCGGAACACTACACTAAGCCACCGCTGTCACCAGGCTGTATCTCATAAAACGTGCTATATTTCCGTTGCCGCTATAACATTAAATACTAAAAATAAAAAAAAATAAAAAATATTAAGGGCGATTCCCATACAATAAACGAGTTTTTTGTATTTTTTTGCTATGATGGTACGGAACCCTTCGCGCACTTCACCGTTTTTTTTGTTTTGTGTTTTATTTTATGTGGTTTGAGTTCACGATTGGACGCAGTATAATAATATTTTTTCACTTCAGGGCCCAGAAATAAGCATTGCTAATTACTGGGTCCTGAAGGCCGTCTGACTGGTCCGCTAGTATAATTATATAATTCTAGTTTTCATTTTGATATCATAGAATAGCAAACAAGCAGATCGTTCTTCTGATGGAAAGATATATCCATAAGAAACATTAAGGAGGTTTTTGATTGTTGCTATCCTTGTCTTGTGGAAATAATGTAGCATCAACACATGCGTATATCTGCTAGCCATCTTAACTTCTAAACTGGAACACAACAGCGACAATCGTCAATACACTCGTAAAAAGAGTAAAACGGCCGGACCAAACCAAGGCGAGAAGTTGCAGAACTCTACCACATAGTAAGTAGTCATAATGGTTGTGGTACGTTTTACTTTCCCTTACCTTCTACGGCAGTTGATTTTTTCTTCAAAGAGGACCCTGATCAACTCGTATTAATTTCACTGCACTCTTAACCGGCTCGACTGACTTTAATGCATTTTCTTGAATGTGTTTAAAGGTGTCCCTGGATAGTATAAATTCACAAATGTACCTAGTGAGTGACGCTGTAATCGGATTCCAATTTTAACCTTTTTTATATCATAAGATAGCAAACAAGCAGATGGGTCTCCTGATGGAAAGAGTCAACCATCGCCTATAGACACCAAAGATGTTAATGGTGCGTTGCTATCTTGTGGCGAGGTCTAATGCCACATGCATAAGTTTACCGGCTACCTTACCCTCCAAACCTGTTTTTTATTAGCCAAATATTGATCATATTATACTGAAATCTATACTACAATTATTACTAGAAAAAATAAAACAATTGCTTTACTAACTAAACCAGCTGCAGTGTGCCACCCGCATTAGATTTTTTTTTGAAGAATCTCGCGGGATAACCTAATTTTTAGCCTATATGCTATTCCAGGTCATCATCTACCTGTGTACCAAATTTCATTCAAATCCGTTTAGCAGTTTTTGCGTGATTGAGTAAAAAAATCCATCCATCTAAACATCCATACTTTCGCATTTATAATATTATATTAATTAATATATTTTTTTCTTTTTTTCTTATAAGATAGCAAACAAGCAGATAGGTCTCCTGATGGAAAGAATCAACCATCGCCTATAGACGCCAGAGATGTTAATGGTGCTTTGCTATTTAGTGGCGAGGTCTAATACCACATGCATAAGTTTACTGGCTACCTTACCCTCCAAACCGGAACACGACAGCGACAAGCATTGGCGCTATTGCGGCAGGAATAGGTAAGGCGGTGGTACCAGACCCGGGCGAGAGACACGTATGTGTGAGTAGTTTTGTATCAGAACCGAAAAATATAAAAGCAACAATTTACTGTCTCTTTAAAGGCAAGGTTAAACGTAAAAAGATTAAAAATTCACTTGTACCTACACTTGATCACCTACCATTCTTTTCTTATTCCACCACCACTAGGTACCTGTTAGATCTAATTACAAATTGATGATTATCTTTAAATGTTGTAGTCAATATAATGTTCTTTACATGATTCATTCACGAAAAGCAGGAAAGCGTTACTCCAATATTATGTAACTGCGTATTTTAAATATGCTTTATAGTTATGTTTATTATAAAATGTTCAACACACAAGAATAAACTTTCCTTTTGGCTACCTCCCGTAAAATCCTTTCCATAATCCATATCTCCGGGGTAAGCCCTTATTATGGTAACATTTTTTTAAAATTAAATTAACACAATACATAACTTCGCTTTAGTTCGAGACAATTTGTTAGTGCTAATCAGTGTAAATAGAAGCCGAGGGATTCTGTATGTTTAGTGGTCCCTTTGTTTACTCGAGCTTGCTAATCGCTTAGTTGATACTTGATGTCCACATATGTACATTAAGTATCGCACCTATTGCTTTAGTAAATAGTTAGTTCTCAATGTTTTTTGTATCTGTATAAAATATATTAAGCACGTGCAGTAAAAACTCAATACTAAACAATTTGGACTGAACAACGTCTGCAGAATCCACTAGGTAGGTAATAAATTAATGTGTTTACTACAATATTTATTAATTAATAACACTTGTACTGTTTTACAAAAAGGCAATTATATTTAATTTCCAACCGGTTTCGCTTACAAAAGCATCCTCAGGGTATTTACAGTTACTCTAAATAGAGTAAAAATTATTATTGTGAAACAGTACAACTGTTATTAAGTAATAAATATTGTATTAAAATGGAGTCACCAAGTGCCGATGATAAAATATGTTTACGTTCGTTTCCTTTCGGGATTAGAACAGTAATGAAAATATTATGACAGAACAATTTGGACAAAACAATGTCTGCTGAATCTACGGGGCCGGGTAACAAGTTAATATGTATACGTTTGATTCCTTCCGAGATAAGTACAACAATGAAAATATTATGACAAAACAATTTAGACAGAACATCTGCAGAATTCACTAGGTAATAGGTTAATATGTTTTCATTGTTCCTTTCCGGGATAAGGACAGTAATGAAATAATTATGACAAAACAATTTGGACAGAACAACGTCTGCAGAATCCACTAGGTAAGTTAATATGTTTGCATTCGTTCCCTTCCGAGATAAGGGCAGTAAAGAAAATATTATGGAACAAACTGATTTATCGTAATTAAATTCAAAAAATAATAATCATAATTTAAACGAAATTCGTTTAGTATTATTAATTATAATCGCTGACATGAAGTAGATTCTGGTGATACTTGTTTATGCAGAATATATTTATAGAATATCTATATATCTTATAAATATAATTATCATTATAATCAGCGATTACTAGGACTGACTAGACAGTAGACAGTACTTTTTAAAATACAAAGTCAGCGGACTCTTGACACAGCACTACGAAGCCGCTTCTGAGATTTTTGGTGATTGAAAAATTTATTGAATTTTTTTTTTCTGATTTAGGATTAGATATAATCCTCCAGTTGAATAAGGTAGTCAAGTTATTTAAAGTAAAAATGCTGCAAACTTATTTCCAAATTAAGAGTAACGAGGCCCGGAAGAAATTGTCAGTTTTTATGACTTGAAGTTTTTACTTGGGCTGTGATAAGGCGGAAGGTGAATGTTGTAATTTAACAGAAAGTAAATGCGAAAATTTGACCTGAAAGTTAAGTAAAATTTTATATTGCATACGTAATTACAGACCGGCTTAATACAATAATCTGGTTATAGGCAAGATTTATTCTGGTTTGCTAGCGGTTCACTATAAAACTTAGTAATTAACATTTCTTTTAAATACCGCAGGAACAAAACATCTAGAATAAAAATATTCAATATCTCTAAATGTATATATCTAAATTTGGGCATTGAATACCCGTATACCAAATTACGTCCCAATCCACCCATCTGTTTAGGGTCACGCCTTAGAAGTAAAAAAAACACAAACATAAAAAATTAAAAATTTTGCATCCGTGCGCGCAATTATGTATGTATATATTATGACGCAGCAATTCAGATTCCAAACATGATGAAAAATTTATAACTTATGTCAGTAGTAAAAAAGAATTACAGATTCTTCCCCTATTTTCGAAATTTGAGTTTTCATTATTTTCACGATAACATCAGTATGTCTCTGTGTGTACGTAAACATAACTTTTGAACGGCTTGACGATGTTGTCAACAATTTTATTTTATAGGGTAGCAAGCAAGAAAGTGGTTCTTCTGATGGAAAAAATGCGATAACGCTGGGTAGCTATCTGTGCGGCTAAATTGGAAGGCATCATCCTCTATCGGAACTTACCCTCTATATCGGAATATGGTAACGACAAGAAATAGGTAAAGCCCACCTGCTGTACCTATTTCTTGTCGTTACCATATTCCAGTACCAGACCAGGCCGAGACGTTGCAGAACTTTGTCAAGTTAGAAGTCACAATATTAGTAAAGCGTGTTAGTGTTCTCTCACTTTTTTTGAGATATCTAGCATTAGGGCATTTATTTTTCAATATAAGGGCCCGGATCAAATCAATTCACTATAATTAAATTTAACATTATAAAAACATAAATGGAATGCCACATCTTTCTTTTACATTGTTACATTATCGGCTCTCGCATAAATTATTATTGTAGACACCAGTATCTTCAGCGCTCTAGTGTAATAAAAGGCTCTTCTCCGAAGCATCTATTATGTGGATAGTGACGGGAGAACTGTGAATCTCAGCACGATATTCTATAGAGTGACGTTTGAAAAGAGCAGTGTAGGTGAGGTAGGCGCTAGACTTGTCAATGTTGGATTGACAAGTATAGTGCCAAGGTGGGAAGCATTTTATTTACTTCGTGCACAAATAAAATAGTTTAGTGTTAGGGTTCCGTGCCTCAAAAGGAAAAAACGTAACGCTTATAGAATCAAATTGTTGTCCGTCTGTCTGACTGTTTTGACCTTTATTTTGGGAATTCGTGGAGGTATCAAGTTAAATTAAAACAATAACATATCGGGTCTACAGTCCCTTGATGCTGTCAAAAATGAAAATGCTTCCATTTATGCCGTACAAAAGTATATTTACGTAACGTATACGTAACGGTTCTTTTGGTTGTTCTAGAACTAAGCTATTAAAAAAATATTGTTATTGTAGTTTTTTGTCTGTACTTGTAGTATACAAGTACAGACAAAAATCTGAAAACAATACGTTTGTTATTAAATCATAAAAACTATAGCTTTATTTAGAGTACATAGGCTTTTTAAACTAAATTTCGAAAAAAACTGAGAAAAAATTGCGGGACTCTATTTCTGAAATTTTATATTATGTACTTACCTACAAATTTATTCGGAAATGGCCGAGAGGGTGACACTTGCTCGTCCGACTCGCACTTGTCAGGTTTTTTACCCTATTTGTATTTCAAATCAAATAAATTATAAAATTATTTGCAAAACGTCAAACATCATTTTTACATAAAAAGTATCATTACGTCCGGTTCCCTTGCGGGGTAGGCAGAATAAACCGAACGTCTATTAACTTTCCGATTCACCGCTTTTCAGCGGATTCAGAGTCGTGATCCTCACGCCGCATTTACCGACATGTTAAGGAGCGTCCATAAATTACGTGAGGTGTTTTTTTTAATTTTCTGTCCCTCCCTCCCCCCTTGGTGAGATGTCGTGAGATTTTATTCAACCCCCTCCTCCATCCCCCAATCTCACGTGAGATTTTTCAAAATTTGGGTTTCTTAAATATGTAAACGCGTTGGATTTTTATTATAAAAATAAAAAAAAATGCTTCGTGATTTTATTTACGACTGTTAAGACTAGTAATCAATATTGCTGAGTTATGTCATAACAATTGAACAATAGAATACTTAAATCGTAATTACGGCGATTAAAAAAAGACTGTCTACTCCTCTGATAGTGGCGCGAAATCAAAGGACGGGCTACATGTACCGTAAATTCAGATTAAATTGAACTATTTGGTATAAAACAAATATGATGGTTTGGCAGTCAGTAGTAATGTATAGCGTCGAAGTATGAATGAAATTATTTTCTTTCGAATGAATTAGTGAATAATCTTAATCGTATTACGATTAAGCTTAAGATTAAATCTTAAGCATGTACAATTTGAATAATATATTTTATTATAAAAACCAAAATAGTATATTTTTTCTGTTTCAAAAATGGACCGACAGTGCACCCAAGGCACAGGAGTGGTAATACAACACTCCGCTAGACTCCGAGCTGCTACTAAGATTTTAGATTTTCGAAAAAAACCTCGGAAAACCTCGGTAACACTTTTGCTCTCATGATCTGACCACAAAGCAATTTTAACTTAATTTTATAATTTATTTTAATTTTTTGTTTATATCTGAGAATTCGTGAAGGGGATTTTATCAATTTCCCTTTAACTTATAATACCTTTCGCAAACTGAAACTACCAACAAAAGAATTCTTTTAAAAGTGTACTTGAAATGTACCGACAAGAGATAGACGCTAGACTTGTTAATCTAACGCTAACTTTAGAAGCACTCTTCCGGTATTACACAAATATCAGCTCTTTATGTGACTCACGTGAAAAGTGTAAAATTTTCTCTAAGAAAAAAAGTTACAACAAATTTAGCCTACGAGGATGACTGCACTTGAAAGTAAAAATCTGTAAATCGGTTGTCACTGCAGGCCATTCCTGAAAGCCGTCAAAACTGTATCTACGCATGTATTTTAATAAAAATATTGATTATTTATTTATTTTAAAAATATTCACATCATGTTGTATGGAAAAGACTTACAATAACTCATGCATGAAACATCTTTGGTAGATTTCTCTCGTTCCCACCTCCTGCTAACCTCCTGATAACCTCTGAGTTGCGAGCTCAGGGTGCCCTGGGGGAAAAGCTAAGCTGTCTTGGAACCCGCATCGAATTTAATCAGAAGAGTATAGGAGGAGTAGGAAAATACATCCAGTTTCCCTCCCTTTAACAGTAGGAGACAGCGTAAAGATAAAGCAAAAACTGCTAAGAAATGAGACGTTTACAATCAGGTTAAGCCTGATTGCTATTGTACCACGGTAATTTAGGTATTTGAGGACCTACGAAAATGGGCTACATAATTCTGGTTCCAGTAGTATGTATGACAAAGTCGCTTGAAGGCACGGAAATTCCCACGTGTTGCTACAAGGTCGAATAGTAGATTACCCCGGATATACATCGTATACTATCAAGCATTTGGCTACGTTCATTTTGCAGAGATTACACTCCCAAAGAATATGATGTGCAGTTTGTTCATATTTACAGTTTATGGTGGAACATTAGATTTTCGAGAAAAACCTCGGAAAACCTCGGTAACACTTTTGCTCTCATGATCTGACCACAAAGCAATTTTAACATAATTTTATAATTTACAATATTGTTTATATCTGCGAATTCGTGAAGGGGATTTTATCAATTTCCCTTTAACTTATAATACCTTTCGCAAACTGAAACTACCAACAAAAGAATTCTTTTACTTGAAATGTACCGACAAGAGATAGACGCTAGACTTGTTAATCTATGGAGAAGGAATTAATTTGAATGAGAATAATTTAGCTTTAAAATTACCATGACTAGTAAGGAACTGTGCAACACAATGATCTATTTCTATCCACGTTTTACTTAATCGTTCCCGGACGCAGGGGAAAAAGTTATATAAATGCCGTCCTTTAGGTGAGCAGCACCAACGCGACTGCCATTCATTTATTAATTCATTAGTAACATCCATTACGGGATTAAAAAGACGACGTATTTTTGTTTGAGCTTGCGGATTTATAAATTCTGGGCTAGTAAAGTTCTTAGAATTATAGTACATTGAGGCCCGACGCTAAATTTCTAAATCTAATGGAAATACACCTGATAAAACGGGTAAAGCTTCAGAGCTTACAGTGCGATATGCTTTACACAAAAATATTAAAGCCAAATGCTGATTTTGAAGTAATTTACGCCGGGTCACGCCGCTTGTAACTTTATCAGCCCATGCTGAACATGCATAAGTAATACAACCTAAATAGGTTGCGTTATAAATTATCTTTAAAGTGTTAAAGGTTAAACCCCACGTTGAGGTAGATATGCCGGCAAAGGACAAGTAATTCCGTTCAGCTTTTTCATTGATATAGTTAATATGATTTATAAAAGTATAGTTTTTCTCTAAAACTAAACCTAAATATGTTACGGACTCCTTTCTCTTTACTGTGCTATTATTTAATTTTATACTAGGAGATGATAAAAGCGAACCTTTTAGTATTAAGTAGAACGTTTTATGAGGCGCAAATTTTAAATGATTTCTGAATCACCAGTTGGATATTACATTAAGACTAGTATAAGCCAGTGACTCTATCTGTGCTCGTGTGTTTGCTTGTATTATTAAAGCAACGTCGTCCGCATAACCTATAAGTGAGCATCCTTCAGACAAGGCTAGTGAAAATAAATCATCAAATCCTAAGTTCCATAGATATGGCAAATGTACTGATCCCTGTGGGCAGCCCAGAGTAAGGCGTTTAGATGCAGCGTAATGCCCTAGCTGTAATTTCAAGTGACCGTTTTCTAAATACGTTTTAATCCATACTAATATTATAAATGCGAAAGTAACTCTGTCTGTCTGTCTGTCTGTCTGTCTGTTACGCTTTCACGGCCAAACCACTGAACCGATTTGGACAAAATTTGGTACAAATATAGTTTGAGACCCAAGAAAGGACATAGGATAGTTCTTATCCCAGAAATCCCACGGGAACGGGAACTATGCGGGTTTTTATTTTAGATTTTTTTCCACGCGAACGAAGTCGCGGGCACAGCTAGTAAATAAATAAAATGAATAAATAACATTTTCAGTTTCTGTTTTTCCAACTTCCCCATATAAAACTCCCAATAGGTATTTTAAGAATGTATCAATTTTTTACAAAATGTTTATATTTTAATGATTGATTTTTAATTCATTATCATTGGAATAAAAGAAACAAAAAATCACAATGATTTCGCATGATATATTTTACTGGCACTGACTTTCACTTTTAAAATTACCCGAACGACAAATAATCGAAAGCTATTAAAAATTAAGTATAATTATTATAACCACTGCCCCTTCTATATAAATTGGATGATTTTATTGAGTGTGACACTTCACAGACCAAATGAAGAGAGGTAAGAAATGCGATTTATGAAAATGGATTTCATATGATTTTACACATGCTATTCGTTAAATGTTCCATGCCTAGTGCCAACTTAGTAGTATCGATTAAAAATACATATCCAATTTAAAAAATATATTATATTTACAATTTTTATAATAATTAAATTCAGCACATCGCGAAACTTTCATCTAAGAAAACAAAAACCGAACAAAAATAAAAGTAAACAAAATTTAAAACTAAAAGTCCAAAAAATAGTATTCATCATTGGTATCGTGGTTGGGTATATACAGATTAATTGGTAAAAGACTGTACATATTGAAGAAAAAAAAGTATCTTCACGCCCATATCCCCGAGGGCAGGCAAAGGTACAACAAGTGTACCCATTATTAGCCGAAGATACATGGTCCCACAATATAATAGATGGCAAACCTATCGCCAACTGGGCACTTTCCAATTACGGACTACGTTGTTTATATCAGAACCGACCCAGTAATCGAACCCAGAACCTCATGTGGTCAACTCCGACACCGGACAACTAGACCACAGAAATGATAATTCTATAAACATATTGAAGAACATGGTAGTTAATGGTCATATGTGACCAATAACAATTTAATAAAAAGAGAGTATTGCTTAACAAATATAGTGTAGTTAATATTCAGAATATATGGTCACCGTATGGGCCCAGACGAACATGGGAAAGTTTAGTTGTAAAACTCTTGGAGGATGCCTACTTAGAAAAGGAGTATCGATATAATTGTTATAAACAATTATATTGATAACATACAGATTTTACCACCCTATGTTCTAGCTGATTGACCTATCCCAAACAACATTGTTTATATTTGTTTGTCTGTATGTATGTCCGGGGTAAACTCAAAAAGTACTGCAGGGATTTACTTCAGATTTTGCATGAATATTACTAACAGGTCGGGTCAACATATAAGCTACATATTATCACGCTATCACCTACGGGGGAGGAGCTGTGCGGAGTAAACGAAGTCCGCGCGAACGAAGTCGCGGGCAACAGCTAGTTAGTTGATATATATTAGAATAGCATCCCCTTATTTTTAGTTTTAATAATAACGTCGGCCACCACGCGTTATCAAAAGCACCTGAAATATCCAAAAAGATACCCACAACATAATTATTTCGTGATAGTTCTACCGTTTTTCTCATGGTTAGCACTGCATCGACAGTGGATTTTCCGGCGGTAAATCCAAATTGTTGTTTATTGAATGTGGGCCCTTGCGGTAAGAGTCGAGGAACTACTAATCTAATAATAATAATAATTTAGTTGATGGTTGTCTCTTTCCATCAGGAGAACCATCTGTTTTTTTATATTATAAGATAGCAAACAAGCAGATGGGTCTCCTGATGGAAAGAGTCAAACATCGGCTATAGACACCAAAGATGTTAAGGGTCGTAGCTACCTTGTGGCGACGTCTAATGCCACATGCATAAGTTTACTGGCTACCTTACCCTCCAAACCAGAACTCGACAGAGATTAGCACTGTCGCATTTGCAGCGGGAATATGTAAGGCGATGGTACCAGACCCGGTCGAGCCGATGCAGAAATCTACCTTGTAGTCACGATGGTAGTGACGCGCATAGCCACTAGGTCGCCTTTTACGTTCTGACTGGCAGAACGGCAGTTGGTCTATTCTTCAAAGGAGCCCGGGACCAACACGGCCAGTTTTTGTGTTTGTTTGCTATCTTATAATTTAAAAAAATACATTTCATGTATGCCATTTACGGATTTTCTCTTTGTTTTCTGACCATATAATGTAATTAACTAGTAGAGAAATTAGTACTATTACTAATTTCTCTACTATAAGTGACGTTGCTATGAACGGAAAGTTACAAAGCCGGGAATTGTGACGATATTCGAGCTTAATTTATTGAAAAGCTATAACTTTTCAATGCAATCATCGATTTGATCTTTCAAACGGTATTCAACACAGTTTTTCGAGCTCTAAAAGATTCGTCATGGGTTTTGACGACAAACAAAATCGATTGTTTAAATAACTATCTCTAAGGGCGGCTTGCACCAAAACGCTTAAAACATTTTAAGTCACTAAATACGTTTAAAGTGACAGCATTTAAGGTGATTTGACATTTACTAAACATGTTTAAGGGACTAAATGCATTTAAGCATTTTGGTGCAAGCCGCCCTAAGTAATTTCGAAAAAAAATATTTTTTATAACTTTCAAAAGTTTTTGACTACGATACCGAACAAATCACCTAATTTCGATCCAATTTTAGACAATTACAAGCTAAAGAGCTAAATAAATCAATCAGTATATTAGTTTGGGAGAGTTAAGAGGAGTAACAAGAAATTTACAAATAAATTGATATACTTACATACATACATAGACAGGCTTAACATCGTAAAAATAGGTAGGCCGGCTTCCTTGGGTGTCGAAACATCGAGATCTAATAAAAATTCGATTTTCGAAAATCGGGAAGAAAACCAGAATTTCATGATTTTTGAAAATTTTCTTAGCGAGTTTAAAAGGGAATATTATAGTTAAGGATACTTTTTGCATTTACTTTTTACATTTACCATTCCATTGGATTTAATAAAACTTTCCTTAAAATTTAACGTATCTACCACTCTATGAGAACAAAAGCTGCTAATGTTAAAAGTGATTGTATACTCTGCTTAATGTAAGCGTCCATTATGGACAGCGGCGTTCGAACTTGGCGTGATAATTCTATGAAGTGACATTGCAAATGTACTGAGGTGAGACAGACGCAAGACTTGTCAATCCAACTCTAACTTTAGATGCATTCTTCCGGCATTTCACGATTAGCAGCTACTTTGTGTGGATCTTAACTTTATATTTATTGAAGCTAAAAGCTTGTAACAAATACTGACTTTTGCATACGTTTTGATGTCATGGAAAACATGACTTAATTCTGATCTTTGGACTATAGTTTGGTAGAGATGTGTTGAAGATAGAAAAAATACTTCACTAGCTTATTGTTAGGGTTACAGATTCACTAACACGTTTATAATGCAGCGGGCCTTTAAAATACTAGCTGCACCGTTATGTAGCTAGTATTTTACAAGGAGCGAAAAGAGCCCTAACGTGTCTCTACAATCGTGAGTGTGATTCCTAAGTGGTAGAGTTTTCTAACGTCTCGCCTGAAATTGGGTGTACAGCTCTAATAATCATTTTTGCCGCAATCACGTATGTGCTGTAATTATCACGTTCTTGTATTGAAATTAAGTTAGCAGGTAGTTTTGTGGATGTGGGTTTACATTTCTGCCACAAATATAACTTTTAATCACGTAAGTCATCTTACTATGACATAATAAAATAATCTTTTGGCTTAAAAGGCTATTTAAAGGAAGTTTTTTGGAATTATCTTTTACTATAGATCTAGTTAATATTTTTAAATCTCTTGATCTTTGAGGTGAATTCGTATTTCACGTGCAAACATTAATTTATGGTTTCATTTCATTGTTTAATACTAATACATTATGCACGAAAAATCTATTAACCTTTTACTTAAATGTGATATATCTTCATAAAGAATGTTTGTTTCATATAAAATACTCAGGATGGTAATAGGTGACTTATGGCTCACGATCAGCTGCGGGCATCTAGATTTCTTGTGTGGTCCGCCTTTGCCTACCGTACCTACCAGAGAGCAGTAATATAGCTTATTTGCGTAAGTTGTTTAGATTTCAAAAAGCTCGCCCGCCAATATATAGGGTATGATTTATTTTGTAATGCTATTTGCGTATGTTATTTAGATTTTAAAGGCTTGCCAATATAGGGTATGATTTACTTTTTAATGTTTATAAATAATGTATGCATATACTATATATGATTCCAACTTCATTATTCTTATCATAGGGAGATAGGTTGACAAGTGATTACGGAACAACTTGATATCTCATTTATTTTCTTTGGTAACATGGATATTCTATAGGTACGTTATCTGAAATTGAAATTCAGTTACTTTTTCAGTTAAAAATATATACCTATTAATAATCACTAAGCGATTGCCCTTGAGTATAAAATTTGAGCATAGACTTAATATTAGTCTAGTTAGTGTTTACACTAACACAAAATAGTGACAAAAAACAAGATAGTATACATGTGTGTATAATATGAGTGTAAAATGAACTGTAGTTTGTGTAATGTTTATAATGCATGCTATACAAAAAATATTAGTTTTCTGCACTTCTTCACCAACTAAACGTAGACTTTAACTGTGCCAAATTTCATACTCCTCCGTTCGAGTTACTGTCGTAAAAAAGGGTTACAAAGTTTTCGTTGCACATAGGTATAATAGGATTTACCAAAAACATATTAACCTAAAATTGGCTGTCCTGAATATTAACACTACGTGCATTTTCTTTGACAAGACTAATCTTGATCAGTTAAGTATAGTTCGGTTAATCTTCATTCCAGACTTGTTACTGTAATATTTTATGGTGATGACACGAAACCAAATACTTATTCATATAGTTATTTCCATTTTATTGAAAAGTATTTGGACTGCGGAACTCTACAATGTGGTGGCGATCAACACCGATCTTGCCATCCGATGAATTAGTAAATCTTACTTACCCCTTACGGGAACCGGCGTGATAATATATCTTAATATGTACACTATATAACATTTTTAAATATAGAAAAGAAAGTACCTAGTAAATGAAACTCATTAGAAATAAACGAAACGTTATGAGGAAGCATCATTCATGCCGAAATAGCATCACTATTTGTAACTGTCGTGTTTCGGTTTAGAGGGTAAGGTAACGTATACATGTGACATTACACGCCCACCATGAGGATGGCAGCGTGCCAAAACATTTTATTGTCTATAGACGATAGTTATCTCTTTCCATCAGAAGAACATTCTGATTATTTGTTATCTTATCATTATAGGGAATCATTAACAGGAAACATTAATATTAGGTCAGCATTTTGCCCGTTTTCCGCCTCTTCAATAAAAACATTAGTAGATATTATGTAATGAAAAGTAATAGTTTCATACAACAATAGAAATTAAGGTAAACGATATTGCAATAAGGTTTCAAATATGCGTTAAAATTGTGTGAAGGTTGAAATAATTAACGTTAAAGCTCTTGTATGACCCAAAAAAGAAGTGAGATCTCTCGACCTCAAGTCGCGCAATTAACCGCCGCGCTGCGTCAGTTCACTGAGTGAGATGAGTGCCCTCACATGCCTACAATTAAAAAATCTGTTTGTTCTATCATGTTTGGAGGTAATTGGTGTTTAAATTTTAATGCTGATTTGTTAAAATAAGCCCTAAAATGATTGATTTTTTTTACGAACTCTTATAATGTGACTTTTGTAATTCGACTGGTAAAGCAAAATTATTACAACAAATAAGGATCTTATCAAATAAATATATGGAAAATTCTTTTTTTCCAGATATTTCCCTAGCGCCAGTGACCTTTCTTGTCCATTAAACCGTCCACCATGTCAGCAGTACAAACAAAAACACATCCTATACGTTCTCAATCAATTATTTTAATTTCTTTTTTATTAAGAGGGCATCGAGCTTTTAGAGCGGATCGATATTTTTGGCCTTCTACAGGACAGGAGGCAAGCGTTATGGTTCTGACAAGGATGGGCGATAGGAGTGCGGATATTGATATTTCCTTCTATCATCAAAATTTGTATACATTTTTAAAATATAAAGTGTATAAGTAATATAAAATGTGTTGTTTTGCTGTCATTTAGAAACTGATAACCTTTCGTTAAGTATATACGACGTATAAGGGGTTTTCCTTTTTGTTCAGAAGTAATTTTAACTTTTTTATCTATCGAGGAAACTACAAGTTATCACGTGTCCAAGTTGTATATTTATGGCGTGAATCCTTTAGTATCTTACTTATGAATTTAATAGCTAAATCTTTAATGATAACGATCTCTATCGACGACGAAAAAGATCTACCGAACCCATTTATTTCGAAATTAGCTCGGCGCAGCCTTAAGTAATCGAGTTCCGTCTCATAAGTTAATTTTTTATATCTTTTATATCATTAGAAAGCAAACAAACAGATGCCTCTCCTGATGGAAATAGAAACCATCACCTATATACACCAAAGATGTTAATGGTGCGTTACTATTCGAGTGGCGGGATGGCAATGCCACATGCATAAGTCTACCTTACCCTTTAAATCGGCACACGACAATAACATGCTATTGCGGCAGGAATAGGTAAGGCGGTGGTACTAAATACCCGTTGCGGAACTCTACCATGATTGCAGTGACACGTATAGACAATTAGTCGCATTTTACGACCTGCCCGCCAGTACGGCAGTTGGTCTATTCTTCAAAGGAGCCCGGACTATCACAGGGATAAATGCCTGAATCTAAATAATAGCTAATTTTTAATTCTATACTGTTAATCATAGTAAAACTACATTTTAATTGAAATGCTAAGCTTTGACCACAGAACAAATGAATTGCTACATATTATAAAACAAAGTCGCTTTCTCTGTCTGTCCCTATGTCCCTATGTATGCTTAAATCTTTAAAACAACGCAATTGATTTCGATCCGGTTTTTTTAATAGATAGGTTGATTCTTGAGGAAGGTTTTAGTATATAAACCTTCCCGATATTCCCACGAGAACAAAAGCTACGCGGGTGAAACCGCGGGTAGGTTGCTAGTAGTTAATAATAGACACTTTACTAGGTGGTAGAGTTCTGCATTGTCTCGCCCGGGTCTGGTACCACCGCCTTACCTATTCCTGCCGCAATAGCGTCAGTGCTTGTCGCTGTCGTGTTCCGGTTTGGAGGGTAAGGTAGCCGGTAAACTTATGCATGTGGCATTAGACCTCGCCACAAGATAGCAACGCACCATTAACATCTTTGGTGTCTATAGGCGATGGTTGACTCTTTCCATCAGGAGACCCATCTGCTTGTTTGCTATCTTATGACATAAAAAAAAAAGACACGGTGTTGAGGGGTGAACGTGTAGCCGCGCATAGGAGCAAACATTCCTACAAACATTTGTAGATAATATATGATATCGTAAAAATATAAAATTATGCCATGTTGTGCTTTTTATCGTGCCAAATAAGTAGCCGAGGTTTAAAAATACCCCTAGAATGATTTTATTACCTCGGTAAATACTATAATATTGTATTTTTGGGTGTGAATGCAACAAGCTACACTGACAGCCGAAGAAATTGACTTGAAATTTGGCCAACAGTATTTTACGTGAAACAAAATCGAATGCTTTACTCATGTCTAAAAATAAATAAATAAATAAATATTCACGGGACAAATTACACTTACTCATCTAACCCCAAACTAAGCAAATTATTAGCTTGTGTTATGGGTGTTAGTCAACGATACTAATACATATATAAATACTAGAATATATTTAATAAACACCCAAACCCGGAAATACAAACATTTATGCTAATCACACAAATGCTTGTCCCCGTCGGGGATCGAACCCGAGCCCTGTCGATTGCGTAGTCAGGGTCGCTAACCACTCGACAAACGGGGCGGTCAAAAAATACACCAAGTGGATACATTGTTGAGTTCAGGTATTCCGTTATACTTTTTACTAACTCAAAACAGGCTCAGGTTGTAGACCTTTCCTAAATTATTTAGTAAGTAATTTAAATTCCAGTAAATAATATTATAAACTCTTTCATACATAGCTTTTTCAAAAAATTTTGAGAGTACTGGAATTAATGTAATAGGCCTATAATTATTCAAATCACCTTTATCTCCTTTTTTACTTAATTGGATTATTACATCGTCCCATAGTTAATATTGACACACCTGAATATTTAAAAATTTAGTAAAACCATGTTACCGACATGGTTTAACGGATTAGCAGTCTCAAGCGCCAGAGGGCAGGCCACATAGCCAGAAATCAATGAGTCAAGGATATTCCTGAATGGTGACCAAGCTTTGAACCACGCAGTATCAACCAGGCCTCTACCACCTGAAGCTATGATTTCCAATAAATGCAGCGGAGGAAAAAAAAGTTGTCAAGTTTAAGTCCAACGGTAGACGTCACTGGGCTATGATATAATCAGCCTCAGAAACTTATTGCAAGGAAGGCAATATTGATATAAGAAAAGAATTAAAAAGGATATGACGTAACTTCCTGCATTTACAATTATATTTCTAGTACTACGTCAACAGACCTACATATTACGTTAATTAATTAGTAAAATATACATTTATTAATCTAGGACATCCGTTCTTGGGACCAACACATTAATAACTGTTATCACATCGTGTCGTACCTACCTCATAGATTAAAAGATATGGATCATACCAATGGATTCTGTGCTTAACAAGACTTAATTAGAAATTAAAATTTATACTTCCATTTTTGATTATATTAGAATGTGTTTTAAATAAACCAAAAAACAAATCAACGGATTGTTGTCTATTTATATATATATATATATATATATATATATATATATATATATATATATATATATATATATATATATATATTTAAATTGATCGTTTCTATTTATTATTGAATGGGTCAAATACATTGATATATATCAATGGTCAAATATGATAAAAACCCTCAATCAGTAATCAGTGCAGTTACATCTATTGACTATAATCAATAGCTGTAAATAATCTGATGCCGTAAGCGAAATCAGTTGGAAAACAGTACAAGTAAAATATTGGATTGTTATAAACAATAGACATAAATGCCTGATGATGCTTATGTAAGCTAATCTGGTTGGATAATAATAGTTTTTAATTTATGTGAAACAGTACAAGTTTTTATTTTTTAAACTATTAACAAAGCATCAATGTATCAAAAATCCTCAAATATCTTATTCAAAATAAAAAGTAAGAAGGACACAAGTTATCTACTTTCGCTTTTGTAACAAGCTTAGTAATAATGGATAGACACAAATTATATGTCTTGCTGTTTCCTGCCTTGAATTTAAATTGGCCTGTCAGTACAAAAGCAACACTATAATTGCATTAAGTCGCCTCGCCAATTGCTGATAAGGGTTATAACACTAGTCTAGCATCGATATTGACATTTTTTCTGATCATAATTAATATCCAATTGATTGATTTCACACTATGACTATTAGGCGTATAACCCACCATTAACATTTTTAGCCGTTTTAATAGGCGGTCGTAATCTACTTTTCAACTCACTTTCAAAAAGGAGGAGGTTATCAATTCAGCTGAATGTTTTTTATTTTTTTATGTTTGTTATTTTAGAACTCGGTCATGAATGAACCGATTTTGATAATTTTTGGGTTGGGTATATTTTCCGTGCAGCCCCATTTTAATTTGGTAAAGATCTGATGCAGGGTTCCGGACATATAACAAATGGGAAGTTGTTTACTGTAGTTTTAATGCGTTAAAAATTATTAAAAAACCATGCGGTTACTCTGCTTCATTCCACCATTTCAACACTTCATCACCCATATATAAACCACTTGCATCTCGACAACCTTGAGCAAATCACAGGTTTTAGGAAGACCTATAGGATGTAAAGGAAAACAGGATGTATTTTCCTACTCCTCCTATATACTTCTGATTAATTTCGTTGCGGGATCCAAGACAGCTTAGCTTTTCCCCAGAGCACCCTGAGCTCGCAACTCAGAGGTTATCAGGACGGTTGCCGCTGTTGATTCTAGTTTACAGAAGTTACAGTAGTGGGAACAAGATGTGGGCCCATTTCAGGAAGGTGTTTACACATTACTTATTATTTATTACTTATACTTATTACTTATGCATGTACCAGTGTGACATGATACTTATAATTTTTGCTTTATGGTATTTGATTATCACTACATAGTATAAAACAAAGTCGCTTTCTCTGTCTGTCCCTAATCTCTATGTCCCTATGTATGCTTAAATCTTTAAAACTACGCAACGGATTATGATGCGGTTTTTTTAATAGATAGATTGATTCTCGAGGAAGGTTTAAGTATATGAACCTTTCCGATATTTCCACGGGAATAAAAGCTACGCGGGTGAAACCGCGGGCAGGTCGCTAGTTAAATATATTTATAGTCGTATGTTTAAATAGTTTAAACTGTATTCGGATATTTTAGAAGATCGAAAGAAAATGGACAGCGCTGAATTTATTCATTCACTTTTTTGAAGAATATATCACCTGTCTTTCTTCTTTCTGCATGACATTTTTTTTTATATCATGAGATAGCAAACAAGCAGATGGGTCTCCTGATGGAAAGAGTCAACCATCGCCTATAGACACCAAAGATGTTAATGGTGCATTGCTATCTTGTGGCGAGGTCTAATGCCACATGCATAAGTTTACCGGCTACCTTACGCTGACGCTATTGCGGCAGGAATAGGTAAGGCGGTGGTACCAGGTACATATACGGCAAACGATTTGTCAAAGCTGTTACTATCATCATGACTGCTAAATGGTAGAGTTCTGCTAAGTCTAGCCAGGGTATTGTGCCAGTGTTTGACCTATGAATTAAATGGATACGCCTTGCAAGACAATTTCTTAGTTTGTCAGTATAGCTTGCATTTATACAATAAAATACAGAGTTTTACTACTTACCGATAAAATAAAATCACTCCAAGGGTAATTTTTAAACATTGTCATCCCATTCGGTACAATAAACAGTACAACGTAGCTTACTTCTAGTTTTTCACGATATAGTATATTAACAAATGTATGACACTTTTGAAAGTTATAGGAGCGTTTGCTTATAGGCGCGGCGACAAGTTTCCTTCCCAGTGACGTGTCTATTAGTATTCATGTGGTCCGTGGTTTGACCCTTCCGCCGCCGCAATAGCATTAGTGATTGTTATTTTCATGCGTTGGTTTAGAGGGTAAGGAAACCGGTGAACTTATGATTAGGTATACAAGTTATACCACACAAAAATAATATCTGTGGTTCTATAGTTATCTATTTTAATCACGAATGCCATCCGTTTGTTTTCTATCCTATGATATTAAAAAAAATCTTGAAGATGCGAAGGGTTGCGAAGAGTGTGTCTGTGTGTGTCTTTGCGTGTGTCTGTGTGTGTTTCTGTGTGCGTCTTTGTTTTGTGGCTGTGTGTGGAATCAGAAAATGAAATCAGCCTGAAATCAGAATCTATAAATTGAATTACCTCAATTACTTACTTCTTTAATTTATCGATAATAGTTGAAAAATACCTGAATCAATGAAGTATAAAAAGTTATTACTGTCAAAAATCGCTCTGTGGTCTAGTGGTATGACCGGACCACTGCCGGTGTCGGTGCTGACCACATGAGGTCCCGGATTTGATTCTCGGGCCGGGCAATTCAAAATTGTGTTTTTTCAGCTTTTGATAAAAACAACGTTGCCCAGGATTAGATAAGTGCTCGGTTGGAGATAGGCTTGCCACCTATCACATTGTGGGACTTAGTATCTTCAGCCAATCGTGGGTGCATTGGTTGTGTCTCTGCCAAACTCGTCGATGGTACCGGCGTGAAGATACTTTATTATTGAAAAAAATATATATTACACGATTTTTTCTTCTAACAGCAGCTTGTCAGCTTAGTATAGTGATCCAAGAATAGGATCTCTAGATCAAACGGCGTGGGAGCTATAAAACGAAAACGATAGCGGTAATTTTAATGGCCCAATTTATAGAGCCACCTAAGTTGTGTGCATTCGAATGGCCTTTGGTGCGAAATCAATTTATTTTTGTAACATGAAAGTTTTACACGAAAGCATTAATTACCAATGGATTGGTAATAAGATAGAATTACATACAGAATTAGAAAGAAACTGTAAAAATAAAAATAAATCGCTTAATCTGTTGCTAAGCGCAAAACTCAAAAATGGCTGGATCAGTTAGAAATATTTTTTTTGAAATATTCTTTGAAGTTCGAAGAAGGTTTTTATAAATGGAAAAAAATTAAAAATTTGCAAGGAATATAATAAAATTAGCACTTTAATTTTCCTAAAGAAATAGTTCCTAATTCTCAAACACTTAAAGATTTTAATATGTTCTAAGGCACCTCTTCAACTAGTTACCACTAAAAACCTAATTAATTTTTATACACACACAGTTTAAAATTATGTATAGAATATTTAGTTATATATTTTATATATATTTAATACATAGAAAAAGATATTTAAGTACCATACCTAACAGTCCAGAAAAACTGTTTTTTTTTTTCCTCTATATTCATTATTTTTTTCATACTAGTACTTTTTTCATACTATTCAGTGTAATACTAGTAATTTAAAACACTTTCGGACAACACTAGATTAATTTAAAAGGCGTAAGTCTAATTTTTGCCACACGGAAAGAAAATTATCAGTAATCGAGATATACCTATAGACCACAAAGGATATCTATTGGTAGTTATACCTTTAGAAAAAATGAATATAAATACGATTTCAGACCTTTTCTCACTAAAATATGCCAAAAGAGCCTTTTTGATATGACGAAAGGGCTTGAATAAATCAATATGTGATATATTGGTTTAATGTTATTATGCGTGTAAAGGATTCGCGTATGAATGGAAATTTGGTCCCGGCGGCGGGTTTTGGCAAATTTCATAATTTATACATTCCATACGACATGCATGATGCAAGCTCAACCTTTTAATTAATAATATCGTTATTTTCTATATCAGGCTATGATGGGGCTGACATATTCAGCATGAATAAAACTCCCTAAAAAACCAGAATAAAAAAATATCCTTATTTTCACACTTAATATACCTTGTTGGTCTAATGGTTAGTTTGGTCGATTAAAAATGCTGCATGTAAACTGGGGCAGTTTGGGGAACTACAAAAAATGTAAAATTTTGTTCTGCGAGGATCGAAACAGCACCTCCCTATTTTGTAAAGCTGTGGTTTTCGTTATTGCAAAAATACAAAAAAAAAAAATAAGTGAACATAGTTACAAATGTATTATTGAAAAATTTGAACCCCTTTTTAAGACATTTACATAAATAGGTGGAGTAAAATTTGGTACAGTTAAAGTTTACATAAAGGAGGACTGCAGGAATGTAATATTTTTAAATAATTTGCATTAAAAATATATTAAATTAATAAAATAAATATTACACACAAATATACTATTTCTTTTACGGATAACTCGAACTTAAAAGAAATTTTATTGTTTAGTCTGAGGCCAAAGTTAATTATCACGCTTTATCTATTTATTATGCGTATCACGCTTGTCAAATGAATGTAGTGTGTGTGTGTAATGTTTATTTTTATTAATTTAATGCAATTTCTACTTCATACATTGATTGATTTATTGTATTTAAAAATATTAGGTTTCTGCAGAATATAAACTTTAACTGTTCCCAATTTCATATTTTATCAATCGTGTAATTGTCTTAAAAGAGTGCAAAGATTTTCTTCGACGAGAAAGAATCTTCGCGTGGTTCAAAATCATTAGTACCTTTTACTCATCCAGGTAAAAAGTAGTCATGCCCTACCTCAAAAACTTCACTATCTTTCAGTGAAAGTTTCAACAAAATCGGTCCAGCCGTTCCTGAGATTACCCTGTACAAACAGAATGACAGACAGACAGAAATTTTAAATATGGTTGTTAAGGTATTAGTATCGTAAAAATAACACTCTGCACTAAAAACCCTAGTTATTTGGAAATCACAAATAGGTACACACTTCAATTTTATTATATGTAAAAATAGGATAGATTTGTAGGTAATAAGAATTTCTAGTTGTCATGCTTGACGACGTACATAATGTCATTGGATATTATGTAACTGATATGTAATATTATCTCAGAGATATATGTAATGCTACATTGTATAAATTAATAACGAATTCAAAACCGAAACACGACTTATAGCTTATACTAAACAAGTCGTGTTTCGGTTTTGAAGGTAATGTAATCGGTAAGCTTATGCATAATATGTCCCTTTAACCAGCCACACTTATGGGACACATTTATCCAATAACCGGCGTATATATGCGATGTTTGTCTTTTTCTATTAGAAGTATGAAGAGTAATCTATTTCTTTGCTATAAAAAAGTAAAAATATGTTGAACTAAACATTCCTTATGGAGTAAACGGAGAGATTGGTGCATTCATTGCGCATGACTTAGGGAGATTTATAATATGAATACGAAACAGCCCATATCTTAAGTTATAAAAATATATAACAAATCATGGGACACTTTTCCACATTCCACATTCCCCAAATTCGCTTTAAGACCTTTAGATGTCCCCAATCCTATTTTATCTTCTATAAATGCCAGAAATGTAAGCTTTTACGTTCACAACGTTTATACCGATCTTCCGTTATCGCTCCTTCGACTATTCCTTATCGTAAATAGCAAAAAAGCTTTTCCATGTCAAGAGCCTGTCGATAGAAAGCAGTATTGTTACTAGTCGGACGCTTGCACAAAGGGAACGGGCAACACGCTTTTTATTTCTGCTTTAACAGCGATCAAATTCCAAGTCGAATCCACTACAATCAAACACTCGAAATGATTTATTTAAATTCCTCCTTGATTTTTCTTTTTTGATGGAGTATCAAGAGTAATTTGTTTTACGATTTATTAAATAAAGCTTTGTACGTAACTCAAGGAAAAAATTTATGAGTGTGATCTACCCCATAGGGAAACGACGTGATGATGAGATATATACGTATAATAAATGTGAATAAATACGGATGTTATTATTTTATTACATCAAAATGAAGAATTTCTTTATTAAACCTCGATACATGAATAACGATCTGATTCGGTTCAAATAAAAGCTTTAAATTAAACGAACTGAAATTTCAGTGGAATGCCTAACCATTTTTCCCAATAAGTAATATCTTGGGTATTTTCAAGTGAAATATTGGCTTCTATTTCAAAAGCCAGATAAACGGCCTTGTTCGCCATTCTGTTAGTAGTAAGCTTGATTGCTTGTCTGTTATTGTTGATAGCTATAAACCGTGTAACTGAAGTTCACACCATATCTCTATGTTAAGTAATATAATTAGTGGCTCTGTGGAATTAAATAGTAAGATTTACAAATCTTTCCCCACTGTTGGTCCCGGGGGGCTCCTTTAAAGAATAGGCCAACTGCCGTTCTGTCAAGTAGGTTGTTAAAGGCGACCAATTGGTTATGCGGGTGACTGCCATCGTGGTTTCTAGGTGGTAGAGTTCTGCATTGTCTCGCCCGGGTCTGGTACCACCGCTTTACCTATTCCTGCCACAATAGCGTCAGTGCTTGTCATTTGCATGTTCCGGTTTGGAGGGTAAGGTAGCCGGTAAACTTATGCATGTGGCCTTAGACCTCGCCACAATATAGCAATGCACTATTAACATACTAGCGATGGTTGACTCTTTACATCAGGAGACCCATCTGCTTGTTTGCTATGTTATGATATAAAAAAAATATCAAAAATCCAATTAGTTAAATGTTCGAATTATTATTGATTTTTTATTAAGTATATGGATGTTGTTATTTAATAAAAACTTCTAGAAAGCTATTAACTCATTATTTTAATGAAATCTTATCAAGTTTTAATCTCGTAATTATATCTATATTGTAAATTGAACGAATGATATAATTGTAACACCTTTTGAATAAAGGGCTACAAATGATTGACCCGATTTGATTTTTTATAGTATGTAAATGTATAATCGATTGATATTTGATTGGTTTCCAATTTGATTATAGATTAAATAGAAATTGGCAAAATAGGATATATAAGATTTTATCATTTACCCTATTTTATGCATATAAAGAAGTTTGGAGATATTTACTTTTGCATAGAATCTGGTTCAAGAATCAAATTAAATACATACATGATGTCTTTAAAAATGAAATATTTATTCTTGAAAAAGAGAATATATTCGATGTACATTTCAAAAGCCCAATTTCTACTAATTTACATAAAAACTAAATGTATCATACACACCTTATGCATACACCTTAAGCTTCCTTGAACCATTCTGTCCATTGGTGAAAATCGCATAAAAAATATATCATAACAATAAGTTTAACAATTTAAGCATAGCAATAAGTTTATCGCAAACATACAGATAAACGCGGCTAAAGACTTTTAACTTTCAACGCAAATTTAGACGAAACCTACTAGGAGTAATTTAAAACATAATTATGCATATAAAAAAGGTAAGATGGAAATAACAATCTGTCCGATTAGTACGTAATAACGAACACTTCGCCAGATCATATCTGAGTGTAAATGAAAGGGAAACATAAACGGACGCCGCGAATATTAATTTCCAACAAAATTGAGGAGTGGAACGTAACGAAACCAAAGTGAGTATTCAATCCGGTTTGGGAGAGGATTAACAACTTTACGGGCTATGCAAAGTCATCAAGCTAAATAAAATATGTGAGAACTAATACTGAACGATTTATTTCTCAGCGGGGTCCTCGCTCGCAGCAATTGTAACACTTCATTTAAAAACATTACGCATGTGCTTCACGAAAACATAAATGTTGTTCTGTCAGTGAACATCACTTAAGGTTAAATAATGAAGACATTGAAAGAGGGTTTGAATTCAAATTCTGTTTTGGCGTGTTGCAGGGAACTTGGGCGCTTGCATAACCAAAACTATTTCCCTTAAATACAAGTGATTTTATTCAAAAAGTAATTTCTGTTTTTCAGCTTCTAACACGTCTTTGTCGTTCATTCTGGTGACTCATTTTGGCCTGAACTACTCTTCTGTCGAAGCGATACGAGGGGTCACAGATGTCTTATTTTTGTTTTGAAGGGCCCTTAAAACAAAGGTAAGGCATCTGTGAGACGTCGTGGTGATAACTAATAACTAATTATCAGGTAAGCTCATTTGCCCTGTTTTGTAGAAGACGGCCCTCATGACAAGCAGATGGAAAACATAATCATCACTTATACAAACCTAAAGCGTAAATAGTATCTTGCAATCGCGTTGTAAACATGAAATGCCACAAATCTTAGTTTAACAATTAAATACCGCCATCTTTAAATCGGTTGTTGTCAACCATTGACGTCGTGGTGGTAGGAATCTGCTTATTTTTACCAGCTGCTTACTCTCCTCTCCATAAGCGGCTTGGATGGGAAATAAATAATAAAGCAATTTAAATTTAAGTGGAAATAATTCCAATGTCATTATAGACTCGTATTTCTAAAATCAACCTAATTTAGGAATAAGACATGAAAATTGAAACAATTTTAATTTGTTAAACAAAATACTACAGTAAGTAGGAATATATTGAAAATACGAGAAGAATATATCGGCAAATATAGGAACAAATAGAGATTCACCTTATACCGTTCAGTCCCAAGAGCGATCCCCTAAACGGGCAAAAGAGTTGAATTTTTCAGGACTGTCGTCTGGTGGTCTACTATTAACAAACACCCCGTGCCTATTATGCCCACTAAATAAAGGGAGGCGGTCTAGGCTACTGTAAAAAGTCATTATTAAGTCGAAACGTTCATTGACGTTTGGTTCACTCCGTTCCACAAGAGAACCGGCGTCATGATATTTATTTTAAAACTTAGTACCTAACAGCTTAGTCTTATATAATACACATTTTCTAAATGTGCACGAACGGATAACTCATGTCATTTATTGTTCACGTGGAGAAAGCGGTCAAAAGTCAAGGAGATAATTGTTTGAGCAGGAAATTAAATGCATTAAGTAACTAGGACAATCCACCGCCTTACGAAATAGGGAACCATAAAGATATGACGCATGAATACTAATTGGACAAATATAGCCGGGATAATTAGAAAAATTGCACATTATTTCAGGAGCTACTACCATCAGTATATTCACATAAACTTATGAGTTACATACATATATGTATCTACGTCCCAAATTACTTATGAAATGAGCCAAGAGATGTGATTTCTATATGTTACATTACAGACTAGGTAGACTTGCTTTACTGAATCCACCTCCAAAATTTTCTTCATATAAACACGTAGATTTCGGAGACTCTCGGCACCACCGTCGGAGAGCCTCCGTCAATTTGATAATGGTATTCAGGCTTAGTTTTTCCGGTACCTATATCCGTCAGCGTTCATATTGTTTTGTCAATCTTTTATCTTCAATTATTTCTATAGGTTCGAATTAACGGAGCATGTTCTTTCTTTTTTCTTAAGGATTGAGTAAAATTAAACAAGAATAAAGCATCAGAAATACGCACGGTGGTGTAAGCAGACCATCTCAGAATCTATCGCCTGAATTTGCCCCAAACCAGTATCTCAAACAAATTACCTCAGTGCAAGTGGGCTACCTGATAGAAATTGGTCACCACTGCCCATTGATATTTGCAACACAAAAGGCTAGTCGGCTATGTGATACCGGCTTAGTTGTAAACGTGACAGTATACAACAGTGCAAATTTACTTACTTTATAAACATTGCTGGCATGATGGTAGATGTTCTTTTCTTCATAGGAGTGGGGGGAGGGTAAAGGGGTGGTGGTACATTTGCATTATGTTATTCATACCGATATGTCAACTTTAGTCTACATATCGTAACGTTCTAAACTTTTTCAATGAAATTGTCGTATTTCAACCAAACACGGGCAAGACGTTACAGTACTCTACTGTCTAGTGATCACGGTGACAGTGTCATTTTTGGCCAATCGTTCTCCTTTTACGAACAACTTGGCAAAATGGCAGACGGTCTATTCTTAAGAAGGGACTCAGACCAACACGGATCAGACATTGATACTGCAGGCGCGCTCAAGTAAGCATCTGTACAGGTACTGACTAGCACGTGCTTTGATAAATTGCGTAGCCGATTGCGGGACGCAGCTAGTATCGCAATATAACTAAATAGATTACAAAATAGAATGGTAGGTAACAGAATGCTATCATAATAAAATATGTAACATAAAGTCTAACATTACAACAAGAACCCATGATTTCAAATTCATACCAATAGGTTTCATAAGTTTGGATTACTTAACACGTCACTACAACAATTGATCAATGTTTCATCAATAGCTTTAACTTATATGCAATACGTAGGTCACACTATAAGTTTTGCGTAACTTAAAAAAACAACATGTTATAACCAAAATATTATGTTTATTACTTTTCAAAATAATCTCCTTTACATTTTAAACATTTTTTCATCCGATCGAACCATTTTTTTAAAACAGGAGGACCACAGATCTGAAGGCATGTTTTCTACGTGCTGATTGAACGCTCATCTCATCAAATCTTTGATTTTGGGGAAAATACAGAAATCTTTTTTGGAAGATAAAAATGATTTTGTTTTGTTGGTCGTGTGTGAAGAATCGTTATCATGGTATAGGAGAATGCGGCTTTTGGTTCGTCTTTCGCGAACTTTTTCTAACACCCTGGATAAACAAATGGTAGAATACCACTCGGCATTAACACTCTTTTGATCTTCAAGTGGAATTGTACAGATGGGACCCATAGCTGAGAAAAAAAACGCGATCATTTTTTTACCAACGTTTCTCGCCTGTCTCACTTTTGTTGGCCTGTTCTCATTTTCAAACACTCATTCACAAGATTGCTGTTTTTTTTCGGGTTTAAAACAATAAATCCACGTTTCGTCTCCTGTGACAATGTTATAAACAGCATTAGAATGTCCGTGGTCGTACTTCAGTAGCATATGTGAGCACCATTCAACGCGAGCCCGCTTCTGCTCCGCTGTCAGTTCATGAGGAATCCAACGACAACAAAGTTTCCGAACTTTCAATTCTTCGTGTAAAATTTTCTGAATTTGGCTCATACCAATCCCCAATAGTCCCCGAATTGTCTCATAGGTAATCCAGGGTTTTCTTTAATTAACCGCTTAACAGTAGCCACATTATTTTCGCTGACGGCAGTTGAAGGTCGCCCTTCACGAAATTCGTCATGTAAAGAAACTCGACCTCCCTCAAATTTAGCAAACCATCGCCTCACGGTGCTCAAACAAGGTGCCTCTCTCCCAAAAGCATTTTGAAGACGAGCGGCACAGTCTTGCGGAGAAGGAGAAGGAGAGAAACTAAAATCATAAAAAATCATCGCTCTAAAATCTTTTCGACTTAATTCCATTTTTCTTGCGTACGTAAAACTTTGATGTGTGATAAAAAACAATTGACAAATTATTTCCTGCCAATTGTTTTTTTTATTACTAAGAAGGTTGCAACGTTTTAAAAATATAACATTCGAAATTCAAATAGTTCCGATTAGCTAGAAGTGCAAAACTTTTAGTGTGCCCCATGTATTTGGAGCGTCGAGTAAATTTTTAAGACAAATAAAATGAAAATCATACATTACACCCTATATAGTCATATAAACAACAAAAATAAATCAATAAACTCTTATAGTTACCGAAAATACAATGTCTTATATTTTTTTAACGTTCATGATCTTGTATTTTACAATTTATCACAGAACAATTCTGTATTTTTGACGTGCGGTCAGTGACGTGAGCGATGGGATTCTATTTGAAGTGAGCGCACAATTTAAAATTGTGCGCCCATTTTTAGACGACGTTTTTGAGACACTGATTGTGTATCTTAGGTTTTTATATATCAATGTTATACCTATAATATTATACCTATAATGTCGCATCTGTTATCTAGTGGTCTGGTGTTGGTGCTGACCACATGACCAAGAGGGTGCGATTCCTGGGTCGGGCAACTCAACATTTTTTTTCAGTTTTCTGATAAAAACAACCGATAATTGCTTCGTAAATTACACTGCAATAGCCATTTGGAAAAGTTGAGCTTATAATCACGTACCTAAGTAATTATGATATTAACTTATATTTATTGTTGAATTATTTTTTGGTATTTGAGTACTATGTAGATAGCATATTAAAATAATTTTATATATATTTTCGCTGGCTGGATTTTCAACTATGAAATCTTATTTTAAGATTGGATAATGTAATTATTTGTTTTGAAATATAAGCTTTTATGGACTCGTGGGTTGGTTACAACTGTGTGTACTAAAGTAAATACTGCCATAAATCTAATAACACGACAAGCCACTAAATTATACTTCTATTCATTACAACGTTACCAATTCGCCACAAATTCGTACCAATGATATCTATAAGTTTTAACTAGATTTGTAAATTCTTACAAAACTTATTTAAACGTTATAGATATCATCACGTTAAATTCGACTTACACGACAAAAAATCACAGAAGTCCATGCAGATTTTCTTAGCTACAAACAAGTTATTTTCGAAAATCGATAAACTATTCCATTGTTTTTATAGCTTTCTTATTAAGATTAGAATATGTTATTTCTTCGATCATGGCAAAATTCGTATTTTAACATGTGTTTTTGCATAAATACACTTTTTACGATACGCCGTGTTGGTCTCGGCCTCCTTTGAAAAATGGGCCAACAGCCGTTCTGCCAGGCAGGTCGTAAAAGGCGAACGATTGGCTATCGAGTCACTACCATCGTGGCTACTAGGTGGTAGAGTTCTGCATTGTCTCGCCCGGGTCTGGTACCACCGCCTTACCTATTCCTGCCGCAATAGCGTCAGTGCTTGTCGCTGTCGTATTCCGGTTTGGAGGGTAAGGTAGCCGGTAAACTTACATGTTAACATGTGGCATTAGACCTCGCCATACGATAGCAACGCACCATTAACATCGTTGGTGTCTATAGGCGATGGTTGACTGTTTCCATCAGGAGGCCTATCTGCTTGTTTGCTGTCTTATGATAAAAAAAACACTATACAGAGGGCAAAACAGGGACTTTTGCCCTGATGATGCGTTAAAACGCGAAACCGGTTGGTTTTAATAAATAAAAAGACAAGTAAAACGCAACAAGTGCTTATAATACTGTTACGTACTTCGGGTTCGTAATTGTAAGAAAACACCACTTATATTAAATCCGTGTATTTACAACACAAATACACACAAGACAAGACAAAACAATGTAATACTAAATACTCTGATTAACACTAGTCACTCACTGTACTAACACCGACTATACAATAAAACACTTCTCGCTTCGTACGGGTTGCTTAAAGTATCGCTCTCGATTGCTTTATAAAAACTGCCCTGTATTTGTCAACACATCTCTATTTATACCCAGGGTAAAGTTCTACCTGGATCCAGAAAAATCTAAATTATCGAGAAACGATGCATCACTTCTTATTGTAATCAACTTATGATAAACAAGTTATGAGTCATAATTCCTAGTGCACGCTACTTTCAACCTTATGCCATATACCACAAAGTTCATTATAGTATAGCTTAGGTCAACTATTTGTTTGTCAATAGGAGCTATCTCTTTTTTTTATTTCTAGATCTCTCCAGCGTTCCAACTCTACACGTTTCTAGATTATTCGTAACAATACGATATAAATATAAGTTGATAATTTAACAATTAGTTTCTGGTAAAATCTATGCTTTAAACGAGCAATTCTTGTATATTTGTATGCAACTGGTTTCTCCAAAGCGGCTCTAACGAATTTGACCAATTGATCTATGTAAGTGTCATCTACGTAATAATCCATTTTCACAAGAAAAAATCATCCAAGCGAAGCTTGGTCGCCCAGCTAGTGTAGTATTTTAAGTAACAAGATATTAAAATGATAGAAATTCATTTGTGTATGCCAGACGAACATTTTGATTGTTTCTTAATCATTATCATTCCTTGATCTACTGCAACGCAAAGGTGAAGCACTAACATTTAACTTGTTCAGAAATTGCTTAATACCACACTAGAAATTTACATGGGTACCTAGGCTATGAAAGAGATTTTTATCATTGACATTAACAAGACTTTGTGTATATAATATCTATGACTATAACTTTATACGTCTCTGGTATAGTACACATTGATAATTTAATGTAACCGTAAAATAGTAAACTAAGCACTACGAAATAACGAAATAACCAAATATACATAGATATACTACACGTCCAAAGCAAATATATGTATATATTATTTATATACAGAGCTGCCTTCGTATACAGCTTAGCCCATGGAAATTGAGAATCGTATTTGCCACACGACACATAAAATAGCATTTTAGCAAAAAAAATTTAATCCTTTGTTACGAGAGTAATTTAACTAAACATATAGAATATAGATTTTTTTTTATATCATAAGATAGCAAACAAGCAGATGGGTCTCCTGATGGAAAGAGTCAACCATCGCCTATAGACACCAAAGATGTTAATGGTGCATTGCTATCTTGTGGCGAGGTCTAATGCCACATGTATAAGTTTACCGGCTACCTTACCCTCCAAACCGGAACACGAGAGTGACCAGCACTGACGCTATTGCGGCAGGAATAGGTAAGGCGGTGGTACCAGACCCGGTCGGGCCGATGCAGAACCCTACCACCTAGTAGTCACGTTGGTAGTGACGCGCATAGCCACTCAGTCGCCTTTTACGACCTGCCTGGCAGAACGGCAGTTGGCCTATTCTTCAAGCCCGACCAACACAGGGGAATCATCAATAATCAATATATAAAATCACGGGTTTTCTCATAAGTTTTGTTAAAATCTAAATCTTTTTTTAGATGATCTACTTTTACATATTTTACTGCAGCATTCGTCGACCTCTATTAGTCTTCATGACCATTTAAAATGATTGAAGAATATTCATACACTTTTTTATTTTTGGTAGAAATACTTTGTATGAAAAATGTAATCGGTTAATCAGCGACTTTGGTTCTTCCTGTGGTTGTATGATTGCTATGTACATACCTATGTTACAGTTACTGCGAATAATCAGTTGAACTTACTCCACCCAACACACGATTCGAAAATTATAGTTATTTTTCGGTATACTTTGTATTTATAGTTGTGTTTAGCCTGACCGATTGTTCATACATCATGTTATTGTGAGCAAATCCAGCGAATTTGGTTCTACGGAGATATTACTATGAGGCAAGCCTGACAACACAGTACCTTGTAGGAGTTCTTTCATAAGTTATACTAAATTAAAATTAAAATGAGCGAATAAGTAAGCAACCGAAGAAATACAACCGTTTACTTAATTTTTTTCTTTATAATGAGTGAACGACTAACAGATAATTTGAAAGTCGTTGACATTTTTTTTACGATATCTAGTGTATCTTTTAAGCAAAAAATGATCATCCACTTCATCCAATCCATAAGAATTACGTCTTACGTAAAGGGGAAAGGGCCTAACGAAACGTGATATAGTGATTAGTTGGAAATACGTTTTACTAATTTATCTTTTCATACTTGGAAAGACAAATTTGTAAAATTTATTTTCTAGTTCCTTCCCTTCAAATGTAATGTTTTCTAATCAGTTTGAGTTGACTGGTAGTGAATGCTATGCAGCATCAAGTCCACCTATGCATTCAATTTTTTTTAATAATCCTCCTGCGATCTAGTGGGCCGGTGTCGGTGTGATATTTTATTTTTAAATTCCCGGCAAATCGGGCAATTTAAAAATAAAATGTGTTTTTTTTTCAGTTTTTTGATAAAAACTACGGTACGCGGGTTTGCGCAAGTGCCCGGTTGACGAGAGGGTTGCTACCACTGCACCGGTTTTACTTCTGCCTACTTCTTCGGGGATAGGGGTATGAAGATACTACTAAATAAGTAAATTATGTGTGTCAAAAGTTTTGTCAACAAACCATAATTGTTTTTATATCAATCCATACTAATATTATAAATGCGAAAGTCTGTCTGTCTGTCTGTTACGCTTTCACGGCCAAACCGCTGGACCGATTTTCCTGAAATTTGGCATGGAAGTAGTTGAAGAGCCAGGGTCAAACATAGGCTAATTTTTTTTCAAAAATCGACCCTGAAGGGTGGAAATAGCGGATGAAATTTGTATGAAAAGCTATCTTGACGACATGCTTAATCTACTCGCGGGCGGGTCAGCTAGTCATAAATATAATTTATATTCGATAAAAATGTTTTGGTGATACAGGAAATAAGTTAAATCCATACTAATATTATAAATGCGAAAGTCTGTCTGTATGTATGTCTGTTATGCTTTCAAGGCTAAACTGCTGGTCCGATTTTCCCGAAATTTGGCATGAAGTTGTTGAAGAGACGGGGTCAAACATAGGCTAATTTTTTTTCAAAAATCAACCCTTAAAGGGTTGAAATAGGGGATGAAATTTGTATTAAAGGCTATATTGACGACATGCTAATCTACGCGCGGGCGAAGCTGCGCGGGTCAGTTAGTCATAAATATTATATATATTAATACGCTAAGGTTAAGATGTTTGCATCCCTTTTCAGAGAAAACCTCACAATTACTCCATATAAATTCTATATCATTTTATAAATAATTGTTTGCTCTAACGGCATCAACAACTAAAAAAAACTATTACTGCTTTTGTTTTTATAAATTATTAAAATTAAAATTGTATACATATATTGCCATCTGACACAATGCTGCCATCTGACAGCTTTAATTTTGAAACAACGTCATTGACATGATTGACAGGCTGTAATTTTTTTTGTTCAACTTCAAATCAACTTAAGAAGTATTTAATAATTAATAAATAATGTTATTTATTATTTATAATAATTAGTGCGAATTATTCGTACGGGTATTGCTAGTATTCGATAAAAATGTTTTGGTGATAGAGGAAATAAGTTAAAAATGTTATTATTTAAAAATATACTACAAAGGAAAAGTCTTCATTGAACGGCTTTTTTAATTGTTGAGTTTCCTGTTCTCAAATAAAAGTAAAATGATCTTGAGTCTTGTAGTAGAAGGAATTATATTTAATTATACTTTCCGTTAAAAGCCTACAAACAAATAGGATACAAATCTATATCTTTATTAATCTATATTAATATTATAAATGCGAAAGTTTGGATGTTTAGATGGATGGATGTTTGTTAATCACGCAAAAACTACTGAACTGATTTGGTTAAAATTTGGCGCACAAATAGATGGTGACCTGGAAAAACATATAGATTACTTATTATTCCAGAAAACTTAGGATATCCCGTGGGATTCGCCAAAAATTTTTATAACGCAAAATCTATTGGAGGGATTGAATCAACTATAGCACATAGGTAGATAATGACCTGAAAGATCACATAGGCTACTTTTTATCCCGAAAAAATTAAGTAATCCCGCGGGATTCACCAACAAATTTTATAATGCAGCGGACTATAGACTGCAGCTAGTATAAAAATAGTTTGTTTTCGGTAAAATTAAGTATCTTCACGCCCATATCCTCGAAGGGGTAGGCAGAGGTACAACAAGTGCACCCACGATTAGCCGAAGATACTTGGCCCCACAAATGTGATAGGTGGCAAGCCTATCGGGCACTTTCCAATCCCGGGCAACTTTATGTTTCTCAGAATACTGAAAAAACACTTTTCTTATGTGCCCGACCCGGGAATCGAACCCGGGACCTCATGTGGTCAACGCCAACGCTGGACCACTAGACCACAGAGGCGACAAAATCGGTAAAATTATAATGTTTTAGGTGTAAAATGTGTTAGACTTTTAATAACACAAGCTTTTTGGAAATAGGATATTTTAATGTTATTTATTAGTCGGCAAGTTATGTGGATTTTTAATAATATATCAATTGACAGTTATTAAAAAATTATAATGTTTTAGGTTTAAAATGTGGTAGACTTTTAATAACACAAGCTTTTTGGAAATAGGATATTTTAATGTTATTTATTATTTGGCAAATTATGTGGATTTTTAAAAATATATCAGTTGACAGTTATTAAAATTTATTCATGTTTTTCTATTACCTCAGAATTGATCAGAGAGTTTAATATACTTACTACGTATGTAATATGTATATAAAAGAGTTTTACAAAAAAATAATAATATTAAGTAACATTTTTAAAATAAATAGATTATCTGTGTAAACTTTATTTCTTGGAAAACAAGGCAGTGCAGCTCGTAAGAGTCGAGCGAAGGCAATACATGCTCCCATCTACAACTGGAGAGTAGAAGTTTATTTTTTTTGCCAAGTACGGATGTTGTTGATAGGTATAATTATAGCACTAATTCCTCCTGATTTAATGACAATACCAGTCACTATTATGTTCTGATTTTTCTCGTGGTGTTCCGGGCTCTCTTTGAAGGATAGACCATATGTCTTTTCGGCAGTCGGCAGTTCGTAAAAGGCGAAGTATTGGTTATTCGTGTCAATGCCATCGTGACTACTAGGTGGTTGATTTCCGCAACGTCTTTGTCTGGGTGTATGTAACCGCCTTACTTATTCCTACCGCAATGGCGTCAGTGCTTTTCATTGTCGTGTTCCGGGTTGAAGGGTAAGGTAGTTTGGTAGACTTGCATAAGGCAATGCTATCCCGCCACACAGATAACAACGAATTGGTAACATCTTAGGCGTCTATAGACGATGGTTTCTCTTACTACAAAATTAAAAAATGTAGGGTAGTTGGTAAACTGGTGGTTGTACTTTTACATCTCCCTCACGTGGAAAGTAACGTGTCCTTAAAAATGAATTATAATATCATTAAACTTTTTACACGAACTAATCTTAGGTTAACGATATCAATTCCAATATGTATAAAATGTAGTGCACCGCGGCTTAATCAACATCGAAACGCATATATATATATATATATATATATATATATATATATATATATATATATATATATATATATATATATATATATATATATATATATATATATATATATATATATATATATATATATATATATATATATATATGTATATATATACTTACCAAATCTCAGAGTCAAATTTAATATACACGGTCATAGGCCATGGTAATTTTTTACCCTAATCGTCTACTTATTAAGTATTGCACTATAAAAAGATTTATAAGCATTTTATATTAAAAAAAAGTAAGAATCCTTGGAATACCTTATTTCATGTAAGAACAGAATAAACACCTAGTTAAAGTAAACAGAAACCATATGCGTCTTCAAGTATGAAGTGAGTACTTAGTAGTGTTAAAAGCTCGAGTGCCGATCAACACCAGACTTGTTTGTTTGTCTGCGAGGCGTCTGCGACACTATGATTCACACTAGTGGGCAGCACGGCACGCCTGCGCTTTGAAATATGTGAGTAATTGAACTCTACATGTATCAATGTCTGGTATGATTTTAAGCTATCTGTTTTCTGTAAGTGTAGTGTGATACTCAGTGCTAGCCAACCGCTAAGTCTTTGTGCTCAAGTTCATATATTTTTATTATTAGTTATTACACACAAAAAAATTAAGGAATGTCATTTGTTGAAATTACTTTACAATACACTGGTACTTTGTACTGACAGTCAGTGAAAAATATTACGCCCTGAAGATGCTTTCAAAAGCGAAACCGGTCTATTAATTTAAATAATTTAGTGGATACTTTTAGTGGAATTAAAGTACAAGTGTATTGTAAGGTAGTTTAAACAAATAATAATGGAATTTCACCTGTGCCGACAGTTGAAAGTGTAAATTATATTAAGAAATCCTTCACAGTGGATTTCAACTGTCCATTTTTATATACCGATGGTATCTGTGCGCGTTCTATCGCGCCCTCGTTACAAATAGTATTAATCTACATAATAATGCCTATAACGATTGGATTGGGTTTTTGTTACTGACTACCTAAGTAAGATTCCATTGGCACTTGGTTGTGGTGGCCTAAAACGCTACTCTGTCGTTTGTAGGTAAGGGTTAAGAACATTACGATAGTTGTATTTACAATTGTCGTAATGTTCTTAGCTCTTGTAAATAGGTACAATTTGTTTTTGTAAATAATTTTTGTAAATTATATATAGCACCTTTTTTATTGAATGTAAGTAATGTTATAGCAGTTTGTAGTGCCACGAAACACGACAGCGAATACATATTTTCGCTATTGCGGCAATAACAGGTAAGGCGGTGGTACCAAAACCTAGTCGAGACGTTGCAGAAATCTAACATCTTAGCCAGACGTATTAGGCTTCGATCGCCGTAACGAGATAAGCAGCAGTAAGGCAGTAGATTTATTCTTTGAAAAGGGATCTGAATCAACATGGGGGAAAAACCACCATTCACCATATTTTTCCACCATTTTTCTGAGTCACTGTACTTTAGTATATATATATATATATATAAAAAAATGATTATTTTAAAGAGGAATTATATAAACACCAAAAAAATATAAAAAAGACCTGGGAAATAATAAAGCAAATAACATGTAGTGCAAAAAGACAAAATAATAATGAAACCCTACTTAAAATAAAAGATAACCCTCGAGCTTCAATAAACCATGTAAACAACTATTTTGCAAATGTGGGAAAAACTTTAGCTAAGAAGATCAAATATAGTACTAACAATAATTTATCCAATGTCGATCCCAAACCAATGTTTCAAATGAATTCTTTAGGCTTATTAGATACTAATGAACTTGAAATTTCAGACGTCATAAATGGGCTAAGAAACAATTGTGCAACCGGCTACGACGGAGTTCCAACGAAAGTTATAAAACAGTCCGTAGCAGTTTTAGCGCCAATTATAACACATATTAGTAACTTAACTTTGCGTACTGGTATTTTTCCGGATATTTATAAAAAGTCCATTATAACACCAATTTACAAGAGTGGGAACATAGACAGTGTCGTAAATTATAGACCAATTTCAATTTTACCATGTATCTCTAAAATTGTAGAAAAAGTAATAAACAAAAGAATCATATCCTATTTAGAAAAATATAATCTACTCTCACCTAATCAATTTGGCTTTAGAGCGGGTCGATCAACCGAAAAAGCTGTGGCTGAACTTTCTAACTTTGTCATCTGTGAAATGGATAGAAAGAATAAAGTCATAGGGATTTTTTTAGATCTAGCAAAAGCTTTTGACACTGTCTCTGTTCCCATTCTGGTTAGGAAACTTGAACGTTTTGGAATTCGTGGTTCTGCCTTGCACTTAGTAGAAAACTATTTAAAGGGAAGAACACAAAGAACCAAAGTTGGAGGGGTAATCAGTGGGGATGAAGCACTTACTTACGGGGTCCCGCAAGGTAGTGTTTTAGGCCCGACTTTTTTCCTAGCATACTTAAACGAACTATGTAATTTAAATCTTCCTAGTGGGAGGATATTTTCATATGCTGACGACACTGCATTAATATTTACTGGTAAAACTTGGGAAGAGGCGAAGGATAATGCAGAAAAAGGCCTTAAAATAGTGTCTAACTGGTTACATGTCAATCAGCTAACTCTCAACGTTGAGAAAACCAAAGTCGTATCTTTTATTAATCCACGCGGCAGAGCTCCTCACCTCAACATTAAAATACACACCAATTGTTCAAAGGGCAGCTGCAACTGCCCAAGTTTAGAATGTGTCAATAAACTGAAATACCTGGGTGTTATACTAGACAATAGGTTAGGTTGGAAACCGCATATTGACACTCTCTGCTCAAGAGTTCGCAAACTTATATTCGTTTTTAAAAACCTCAGAGATGCAGCTGATCGTAACGTAGTGTTCAAAGCGTATGATGCACTTTGTAAATCAATACTCACTTATTGTATTACCTCTTGGGGTGGAGCATGTTCTTCATATATAAAACCTTTAGAGCGTGCCCAGAGAGCAGTATTGAAGGTCGCGACTTTTAGACCATACCGTTCCCGAACATCTGAACTCTATAAAGACTGTAATGTGCTAACAGTGAGACAACTCTTTATACAAAATTTAATCTTGGTACAACATATGAAAAAACCATGTACAGATAGAAATAAAAAAAGAAGGAGAGATAATGCATTTAAGAAACCTTCCTGTAACACAAAGTTTGCTCATCGACATTCAACTTATCTAGGACCCTACCTCTACAACAAATTATGCAAAACATTTCCAGACTTACCTACAAAAAATAATAAAGACCTTAAAAACACAATTAATACCTGGTTAAAAAATCTAGGCCCTGAAGAGTCAGAAAGGTTTATTAAAGTAAATTATGCATAGCACTCAATTAATTACTAGCTATACACAATTAAATACACCTACACACACACACACGCGCATACATACACACACACACGCACACACAAGTACTTTATATATTATATAATTTATAAAGTACTTTATATATTATATATTTATTTCAAGTACTTTATATATATATATATATATATATATATATATATATATATATATATATATATATATATATATATATATATATATATAAAGTACTTGAAATAAATTGCCGTTGCTGCAAAAGATTTCACATTTATTTTGGCCAGTACGCCAATGTGTAAACTAACCCCTTAATTTTTGCCAGCATGCTGGCCCAACCTTAATCTAATAGGTCAGGTCATAACAGTCAGTCGCCATAGAATTTTCCTAAAAGAAAATTAGAAAATTAGAAAATTTAAGAATACTTAACCACCATATAAAGTTCAATGCACTTTCGGCTGCCTGGAAGGACAGTCCCTTGCATTTTTTACATACCTATTAGATTACTAATAGGTATGTATGGCAAAACAACGTTTGCCGGGTCAGCTAGTAAAAAATAATTAAAATAATTATAACATTCACACTAGCAAAAACAATAATCAAGTTCAAATTGTAACGTACCTACTAGGTATGTCTTGAACAAGGCCATTCAAAGTTCGAACATTAATAATAATTGTTCGTCAAGGTCATGTTACGTATTTAGCTTTTTATGGCAAACAGAATATTTAACCAATGTTATTAACCGTAACCGGTTCATTCATATGTTAAGTATTGTCTGTAAAGAAGAATAAATTGCGTCATATAGTAACTAAAGAATGTGCCGGTGTAAAGATGAGAAAGAGCATGTTCCGTTGCTTCGGACATGTAGAAAGAATGGTAGATGAAAGGTTAACAAAACTGATATGCAATGCGAATAAGGAAGGATGTAGGTACAGGGGAAGACCAAGACTGACATACTATGATCAGATTGATCGAGTACTGTCCGAAGGTGGTATCAAGAGTCTTCGCAACCGGCGTGTATGCATGAAGAGAGCGATGAATGTGGAGAAGCAAGACAAGACTGCAAGGATCGCGATGTATGGCACTCGGTTCTCTCTGCCTAACGCGTAAGGGATCTGGCGTGAAGATGTGTAAGTATGTTTGTATGTACATAGCACGACGCAGTTTATTGGGAAAAGATTAAAGTATAAAATATGAATATCTTAATTTAAAAAATATATATATATAAATATTAATTTCCAATATTATGTGTACTTCATCTATACATATTAAAGAAAAAAATATCTAGGTCACGTCAGACACAGTAGCCCAATGGTTAGAACGCTACTTGCGCTGAAGGCGAAGATCACTGGTTTAAATCCAGCCAGCAGCGAAATTTTTATTAATTCGAATTATTTTCAGCAGCCTGCTCGTTTATTAGCCCTGTGACGTAGTTGCCCTTCAGATTATAAGTTATATTCATCTCAAAAACAAAAATGTAATGTATAAAGGCCAAGCCCACTAAGATACACCATAATCAAATTGATCCGGTGTTATCCGAGGATTATGTAGAAATCTCCTAAAAATGCGATTTTTAAAAAAGTGGAAGAAGTTAATAATATCAGTCTGAATCGTAATGAATGTACTTTCTGCCTACCCATATAATGTGTTATGTTTTATTATATTTACCAGTTTTTAGCGTATATTAAAACTGTAAGTGTTAGTTACTGTAAACTGTGAGTAAAGCTCCGTTTTCACTTTGATTAGTTCGAGTGCGAGTGTTTAATGCAGGTTAGTATTAAGCAAAAAATACGTGAAGACAGTCGTTGATCAGTGTGAGTGATTAATAATCAGCGTAGAAGAGCGAATAGACGCTGATTACTAATCGCTCGCACTGACCAACGGCTGTCTTCACGTATGTTTCGCTTAATACTAAGCACCTGCATTAAACACTCCCACACGCACTAATCAACGCAAAAAGCGAAAACGGGGCTTTAAGCCCCATTTTCACTTTGATTAGTGGGAGTGCGAGTGTTTAATGCAGGTGCTTAGTATTAAGCAAAAAATACGTGAAAACAGCCGTTGATCAGTGCGGGAGATCAATATTCAGCGTAGTAAAAGTGAATAGACGCTGATTATCTGCTGACGCTGATTATATCTCTCTCCTTACTCGCAGGGATCAACGGCTGTCTTCACGTAAATTTTGCTTAATACTAAGCACCTGCATTAAACACTCGCACTTGTACTACACAAAGTGAAAATGGGGCTTTAAGTAAAGTGCGTATATCTTTGGTGTCGATAGGATATCGTTATTTGTTTCAATCAGGCGATTTGCTATATGATCTATACATATAATAAAATCGTAAGAAAGTCAAAACTGTACATTGAATATTTTTTCAAAAGAATACTTGGGGCGTGATCTACAATCGATATCGAAGCCAACAATATAGTTTTTAGAATTTTTATCTGTTTGTCTGTTTATCTGTTTGTCTGTATGTATGTCCGCGGTAAACTCAAAAAGTACTGCATGGATTTACTTCAAATTTTGCATGGATATTACTAACAGGTCGGGTCAACATATAGGCTACATATTATCACGCTATCACCTACGGGGGAGGAGCAGTGCGGAGTAAACGAAGTCCGCGCGGACCAAGTCGCGAGCAACAGCTAGTATAATATAAAAATAAATATAAGATAAAAATTATTGCTCAAGGTATTTGTTTGTTAACGAAATTGAAATTAAAAAAATGATGTTTTCTGGATTTTTATCTGTAACAAACAGATAAATATCCAAAAAAGTACACCCAAAGACTACTAAATAAAATTACAAAGTGGCTGTATTTCTGTCGATCTAACCTAAAACTGGCACCCGTTTCCTCAAGCTACATTGTCTAAAAGTAAATATATTAGTAGAGCTCCCTAACGCTAAAAATTGTATTTAAAGCGAGCTTAATTTATACTGGTTATGTAAACTTTATAAATACAGATCACGGATATAACTCCATAGTTGTGTATTTAGAAAGAGGTCAAATAATAATTTAAATAATTCAAAGGAGGAAAAATAAGCGAGTTCATCTCCCTTACGATTATTTAAAAAGAGAACAAGCACGAAATGTTAAGAAATTTCTCATTTGTACGAAGGAAAAAGCTTTTATTTTCAAAGGTTTGCGTGTTACATGTGCGTGAGTACAACAATAGAGACAATTTGTCGGCTATTCCCAAACTTCGCTGGAAATATATATCGGGGTACGTCAATATGTGATAATAGAATGATATTACCTTACTAAAAGGAAAACCAAAGATTATCGGTAAATCGTGATGATTCGGGGCGTTTAATTCCATTTGTTTGGTGCACTCTACCTCACAGACCTAGACTGGTAGTATATATCAATCATTATTGATATATTCCAATTCCAATTCCAAACTTTTACCCCGTGTTGGCCCGGACTCCTTTGAAGAATAGGCCAACTGCCGTTCTGCCAGGTAGGTCGTAAGAGGCGTCCGATTGGCTATGTGAGTCACTGCCAACGTGGCTACTAGGTGGTAGAGTTCTACATTGTCTCGCCCGGGTCTGGTACTACCGCCTTACTTATTCCTCTTCTGCATGTAGTATTAGACCTCGCCACAAGATAGCAACGCACTATTCTACATCTACATCTTTGGTGTCTATAGGCGATGGTTGACTTTCACCATCAGGAGACCCATCTGCTTGTTTGCCATCTTATGATATAAAAAAAACGTTTACTGGCCATCTTGCCCCCTAGACCAAAACATATCAACAATAGATGATATAATGACCCGAGGGCTGGATTAGATGTTGTCTAGAACAGAACTATACGTATTGTTGTGAATGACCATTGACTCTTGACTCTTTTTTTACGAACTGCAATCTGAAAAAAGTGCAGACCTAGGAGATAATATTTTATCCCCATGTTAATTCAGGAACCAATTAAAAATAAAAAATAAAACAATTACAGCAATTGAGATTTAATAAAATACAATACTCATAGGCATTTCTCGTAAAAAGGACAAAAGGCTAAACAAATCAGTATCAACTAGGTAGAGTTCTGTAACGTACTTCTCGTCCAAAAATGCTACCGCCATAACTATTTTGCCACAATAACGTCGATGCTTGTATCTGTCGATTTCTAGTTTAAGAGTAGGGTTAACTGGTAAATTTGCATGTTGTGATACGTCGCTGATGTATGGATAGTATCATGTTATTAGAATCTTTGGTGTCTCTTCAGAAGAAGAACCATCTGACTGTTTATACTATGACATAAAATATAACCCTTTCAAATTTAGAAACAAATGCATTATAAAGAGACCACTAAATCTACAAATTTTTATTGGATTTAGACTAGTACTTAGAGCAATCAACGAGTCAATGCCTTTATTAATATGACGGCAACGCTTGGCTTTGTCGACAGCAAAATTCTGTTCGTCTGTAAGGGTTCTATGGTAACTGGTAGCTATCGCGGTATATTATAACGTAGCCGCTGGTAACTGGTTACTCGTTTGATAAAGGTCAGCTAATTGTCTTACTTATCTTAGAAATTTTAATAAGATTTTAATAAGAACCAATGAGATACTTTCTTTCGTCGGTATCGTCATTAGTGAAACTGCATCATATTATTTTAAGGAAATCAATTGTATTTCTAGTTATTTGTAACTTTACATATTATATATTATTAGATAGCAAACAAGCATATGGCTCTCCTGATGTAAAAAGGAACCTATAGACGCCAAAGATGTTAAAAGTTCGTTGCTATCCGTATGGTTGGATGGCAATGCCACATCCATAAGTGTACCGGCTACTTGACTCTCCACACCGTAACGTAACGCATTAGCATTGACGGTATTGCGGCAACAATATCGTTCGCCTTTTACGAACTGCCTGGCAGAATATAATCTATTATTTAAAGGGGGATCCGACCAACGTCAGAATTATCAGTTACTTCAATTTTATTTTATACTAGCTGCTGCGTGCAGCCCGCTACATTATAAAAGTTTTTGGCGAATCCCGCGGGATTACCTAATTTTTCCGGGATACAAATCCGTTTAGTAGTTTTTGTATGATTGAGTAACAAACATCCAAACTTTTTTATTTATAATATTAATATAGATTTAATTAAAATTTTTCTAATAAAGCGAAACTATTTGTTAAATAAGTGATATAAAAACGTGTACAAGTGTTTTTATTTAATCTTAAAAAAAATATACTCGCAATGTGTATATCACTTATATCTTTATATTAATACGTAAAGTAAAAACTTTGTACCCCTTTTTCCGACAATTAAGCGAATAGTGAATTATGAAATTTGGCACAATTATAGTCATAGATTATTATTAATGTATAAGTGCAAATTAATGTATAAGGAGGAGTGCAGATACCTAATATTTACATTATATGCATTAGAAAACATTACATTATAAAAATAAACATTACACATTCATGTGACTGATATACACTTCGGACATACATGATAATATATGTACACACATGTACTTTAAATTATATACGACTCAAGTCTTTTTCAAACTTAAAAAAGGTTTTATTATTTAATCTATAGCCGATTTTCGACAATAGGGTGAATTCTAGCATGGTGAAATAGGCTGGAAAGTAAACAGTTTTTACGGTAAACCTCTTTATAAACAAAAAAACAATAAATTTTATGAAAATTAGTGGTTTTAATGTGTACCTAGTTATCTACATCTTTATTCGTTTTGCATTAATAAATGTACAATTTTAGTCTTGTGTTCATAGAAGTCGTTTTATGATACCGGTAATCGATTTATACGATAAAACAAAACGTGGAATTGCCTGTGGTACTGTGGAGTAGTAAACTCTAGAAATAGACACGTAGTTAAACTTGTCCGCAAACCATGGATCCATAAATTACTGCATTGTTCCATAACACGTTTGGTATGCATGACAAAGGACTGGCTAGGCTTCCAAAATGTCATCCAGATATATTGTCGCAGGATTAGATGGAAACAATGTGAGAAACAACTCCACACTCTTGTAAGCTAAGTTTAGCAATGCAATTAATATTTGTAGAGTGATTACGTTGATAATTTAATGCGTGCTAGTGGAGTTCGAAGGTAATTTATATATTAACTAGCTGATCCGCGGAGCCTAACTCACAAGTAGATTACTAGGCTATCAAAATAAAAAAAATTAGACAATCTTTCATCCCCTACTTCAGCTTCTTAGGGAATGTAATGAATTATAGTCTGTTGACATATTCGACAGACCGTTATCTATATTAATGAATTGTCAACGTCAAGTAATTGTCAATAAGTGAACGGAAAAGTCACAGCTGGCCGCCAGACGGATCAAAGAACTCATTGCAGAAGCGGCTGTTCAACGAGTAAGGTCAGTAATATGTCTTATTCTTGAGTGATAAAATATATATAGTGAAACTAGTGAAATAAATGTGATCTTGGCTATTTGAAATAATCTTTTACTTATTTAACTCCCTTCTGTGATAGTATCACAGAAATGATTTTTGAAGTATCCTATGTTTGACCCGGGTCTTTAGTCATCTCCTTATAATTCGGTTCAAAGGTTTAACTGTGAAAACGTAATGATGGAGCCGCACTTGCGTCTATCGTCCCAAAGTTATACGCGCGCTAAGGCACACGCAGTCCGGAATGTATACGAAAATGGTCATATCTGCATTTATCGTGTCATTGGCTTGCACGAAGCTTTGTGACGATAGACGCAAGTGCCGTTCCAGCATAACATACAGACTTTCATATTTATAATATTACTTGATGACTCGCGCAGTTTCACCTGCGAGCCAAGTCAGATCATCAATAAAAAAATCAGTTTTTCATCACCTATTTCAGCCTTTTAGGGAATGATTTTTTAAGAAGTAGCCTGCCTATGTTTAACCGGGTCTTTGCAGCCGGTACCTTTATGAAGTCTATGGATATAATATCATATCCATAGACTTCGACGCTATTGCTGATGGAATAGGTAAGGCAGTGGCACTAAAACCCTCGCCAGACGTTAAAAAATGTAACTAGTGCAAGTATCTACTACGATATTATTTTACTACAGGACTACGACTAGCGTTGAAACTTTAGAATGTGCCGGAACGAGGAAACGTAAGGAAAATACTTTAGTTACAACCACGAGATAAAAAGATCAAAAGCAAGCGATAGATTTTGTTCACTGACGAAATGCTTTTACAGAGTAGTAGATTGTTGAAAGCGGATAGGATAGTGACCCATTATAAGTCGTTATATACATAGCGAGGTATATCATATCCACCTTCCTCCGACCTCAACAAAATGATTGTGTTTGATATCCGAGAGGCTAACAGTTGTGTGATGAGAATAGATAGTTTGTATTCCTAGGTCTGGGTGTATATCATAAGATATATATAATTCTATATCATAAACAAGCAAATGGCTCTCCTGACGGAAAGAGAAAACATGATTGTAAAGCTACCATAGCCAAATGAGCAGAATCTCTAAAAACTTATCGCAATAATAGGTCCTATTTAGTGATAATTTAGTGCAACAAACAGAAATTTAATGCTCTCATAAATTGGCAGTAAATTATAACACTGCTAGTTTCACATCATGCTAAAAGTAGCAGGGTTACTCCCTTATACAAAGTATTGAATAATAATTAAAGTACAGAAAATTTAGCGCTAAATGAGTGTTGGCCAAAATCAATTTTGCTAGCAAGACAGACTTAGCAAATTCTAAGGTTGAATTTAAAGTTCTGTATCAGTGATTGCTGGTTCTTTCGGATTGAAGATTTAACGCTTAATGAGTGCTGGCGATACGTGATAAGCAATCTGGCATATTTTATTTTTTAATTTCAATAATTATTAATTCTGCTATGTGACAGCCTTAGCATGGTTCAAGGTTTGAAATTAAGGCTTAGCATCAGTAATTGCTGGTTCTTTCAAGTTGAAATGCGCTTAATTTACATTGAGTTATTTACGTTGTATAAGGGAGTAGTACGCAGTGTTATAACTTACTACCAATTTATGGGAACATTAAATTTCTGTTTTCGGCACTAAATTAGCACTAAATAAACACATATTTTTGGAGATTCTGCTCATTTGACCATGCAAGCTTTACAGGCGTAGAGATAACCATTACCCGTAGACACCAAAGGCATTAATGGTGTATTGCTATCCGTGTGGCGGAATGGTAAACTTAAGTACATAAGCTACCTAAACCTCTTCACCGCAATGCGACAGTGACAAGCACTGGCGCTATTGCGGTAGGAATAGGTAAGACTGTAGTACCAAAGCCTGGGTGAGACGTTACGGAACTCTACCACCTAGTAGTCACTTTAGTAGTGACACAATATAACCAACACTTACCACAACTGGACCAACACTGGTGTTTATAAAATGTATTTTTGTATTTCCATGTATTAAAATCGTTGGCTACACACCCATGTCATGTCACGGCAAAATAATAACTTATAGTAGGGGAGCCTAAGAAAGAATTTCTCGAGCACGGCAGATTAATATAAAGGAGGGGGGGGGGGGGACCTCGCGTACTGTTCAGGCTCTCCTAAAAATAAAAGCTCTTTATATGAAATCGGGCATCTAGGGCAGTAAAAAGAAATCCAATAACTTCGGCTTATCGGAATTGTCAGATTATATTTTTTTTCGTTATTCTTACATCGTTTCATTAAAAAAAAATACGTGAGTGTCGTGGAACACTCGGTTGGAGCTAAGTTTTTTATTTTCCTCCAACTCTCCTCCTCTTCTATATCTGCCCCCTTCCACCTCCTTCTCGCCTTTTTCATTTTCCCCTCTTGTGTTCTCTTTTCCCTTTTCGATGTCGCGCGTAACACCTAGTATCACATCAAATCACATTATAATAATATCTAACACCTAAACTAGTTAAACCAGTAATTTAGGCGCTACATTTCTTATTCTAAGCAATTCTACATATTATATTAATACTTGAGTTACTAATTTTCTTATCTTCTTATATTTAAAAATGAATTGCTGTTCGTTAGTCTCGCTAAAACTCGAGAGCGGCTGAACAGATTTGGCAAATCTTGGTTTTGAATTAATTGTTGAAGTCCAGGGAAGGTTTAAAAGGTGAGAAAATAAAGAAAAAAAAGAGTAATTAAAAAGGTAGAACAACGTTTGCCGGGTCAGCTAGTCTATATATACAAAAATCTATTGCTGTTCGTAAACTCGCTAAAACTCGAGAACGGCTGAACCGATTTGGCTAATTTTGGTTTTGAATTAATTGTTGGAGTCCAGGAAAGATTTAAAAGGTGAGAAAATATAGAAAAAAATAAGAGTAGTTAAAAAGGCAGAACAACGTTTGCCGGGTCAGCTAGTAAGTAATAAATATACACAATTGGTTGCTCAAAACAAAAATAAGAACGGAAAAAGAATATAATTGTAAATAACTTTATAACTTTATACATACTACAACGAATACAACCAAAATATTTTGGAACACCAACAGCAAATACGCAAAAGTTACAAATTATAAATACGATTTACGGTATAAGTCTATTGTACGTGCCAATTACAGGTAAACAGTTCATACAACAAAAATAGTGAAACAGTTTGACAAAGTCTATAGTCAAAAAGAATATACTTACATTCAAACAAAAATACTAGTAATTAAACAAAAAAAGTAAAAATTACTTCTAAAAAATGTATAACAAACAAATAAAAGGAAATAAAGTGTAAATTTTAGTAATAACCTTATAATACTTTAGGTCGAGTCAAATCCAAATTTTTTTGTCTAAATTTAACGAGGAAATCATTAAATATATCCAGATCTGATATTTTTGAACGAACAAAATTAAATTCAGATAAGGCTCGACTCAAGGGTGAATGCAAGGGTGAATTGTGATGGATTATAATAATGTTGTTAAAATATAGTTATAATGTTATCTATATTCATTGTGTAAAATGTATGTATCGTTTAATGGAAGTTGATAACATTCATAATTGAAGTAATAGTATATCTTTGATAATGCTTAAACACTCGATTCAAATTTTCATTTCTTCTAAAGTTAACGCAATATAGGTCGTTTTTAATAAAAATTGTTAATCTTATAAGTGAATATACATGCATATGTTTATAAAACAATCAAGACAGACTGGAAATCCAATATATTAGATGTTGCTGAGAGTATAATTTTCAAACAGTTGAAATGAAAAAATGAAAAATTACACTCTCAGCAATATGTCGTTGAATTCGATTTTGCTATCTTGTCAAATCAAGCCCTGAGTATCTCAATTAACTTAAAATTAATACTAAAACATTTATCATAAAATAACTCGTTTGATATAAAATTATGTTATTTCTGTTAACCTAATTTGCTGTTAACCTTGTAAACAAGTTATTAATAGCAACCATAGAACTAAATAAAGATTAATGTACGAATCTAGTTTTCTTGGAAGCGGAAGTATGAAGGCGGCAAATCAACGTATCCTGCCCAACAAACACCGGATGTTACATTATACGAGTATATTATTTCTGACTGTCAAACTTTCGCCTTGCAAAATATTTTGATTTTAACTTTTCTAACCATTTCAAACTTATTAACCTAGAATTGAACGTATTGGAGCAAATTCACATTTTAATGTTTAAATTTTAAATGGATACAGTATCACTAGCCAAATTATAAGAATTAATTTAACACCGAAATAATCAATATGGTTATTTTGGGGTTTTAAGGGGTTTTTAATTTACTTGTATATTAAGGGTATTAAGCCGAAGAATCTTCGGCTGAATACAAAAGAGTATCTACATAAATTACTAATATATATTTACTCAGCACACAGATCCAAGAAATGTGTATTCCTGTTCTATCTGCTCATCAGCCATCTCACAAAGGCCCCTGCCACTATCGCACCCGAGCCGGACTCCATCAGCGTCGTTGGGCGTACATATTCACTAAGCATTATGATTCTGTTATACGATAATAGTCGTCACTCTTATTACAGTATCGATAACTTAAGCCCAACACAACACAATCACAACACCTCTGATTTTCTACAACATAGATATATGTAGTTACCATAGACCACATGAATGTACTTACATAGGCGATGCTAATCACTACCGTCAGGTGAGTTTCTTGTGTTTTAACTTTTTGTTACGTATGTAGATAAGGAAGTTACTGATTGTGTGTGTGTGTGTGTGTGTGTGTGTGTTCGATTGGATTCCGCTCAACTTAGACTTAATGAAAATTTGACCCAAATTGGCCCAGAAGAGTTTTAGAAATTTTGAAAAAACCTCAAATTTTTTTTTGGTGAAACAGTATTTTTTAAATATAACTTCCAGATTAATGTACCGATTGAGTACAAAATCTAATCAGTTCTATTCCTCGAATAACTTCGTCTTATGCATAAATTGCATCAAAATCGGTTTATTATTAAGGGAGTAATCGTTAAGGAAAAATTTAAAAAGTTCTTTTTCGACATAACTTATAAGTTTTTCAACAAATAGTTTTTCAACAACAAAAAAATATACAGCTTTTCAAAAATGAATGTACTTTTTAACAAAATAGATGTTTTGAACTGAAAAAATCTACGCTTATAGTCTTTCGAGCTTTGGCGGGAAGCTTCAGAAATGGCCTGCAGGGCCAACTTTGTTATAATATAAAGAGAAACAAGCAAGAAGCTCCCTTGATAATAGTGATTAGGGATGATCGCCGCTCATGGATTATTTTGATCAAAAAAATAAGATAGCAAACAAACAGATGGCTCTCTTGATAAAAAAATCAAAAAGCGCTTATAGACACCAAATCTATCCTTGTGGCGGGGTCCTAGTGCCACATGCATAAGTTTATAGGCTACGTTACCCTCCAAACCGGAAAACGACATTGACAAACATTGACGCTATTACGGCAAGAATACATAAGGCGGTGGTATCAGGCCCGGCGAGACACTGCAGTACTCTACCGCTTAGTAGTCAAAAAATAAGTTTGCAAATTCTTCTTTAAAAGAAGGATCATCGCAACAGTTTTAGTCAAAGCTTAAATTAAAAATTCAAACAAGCCAGTCTCTGTTGTAGTTAATTGAAAATTATGCTAGACATTATAATTCCGCATAAATTGAGATAGGAAAATTAATAGACCTAATCGGTATCACTTTCGCTACCGCAATGAGGTTATATATAGTGAGGCGAGGCAGACCTTTCTACTAATGAGGCTTTTTGATGTAGGGTGAAAGGAACGATGGATATCTAATACGTTGGTAACTTTGGTGTCCTTTGAGTTAGCTTTAATACTACACTCTACATTTTGAGGGTTGTTAAAATTATTTTTTCCTCGTGTTGATTCAAAAGATTAAATCAACTGACTTATTGCTTAAAGCATTTTGTTTATAAGTATCGTCGTGACAAAACATCGTAGAGTCCTACTATGTTTCGCTCGGATTTTGATTCCACTGCCTGATCTTTCCCTGTCGCAATAGCGACGGTGCTTTTTGCTGTCATTGCCTAGTTTGGAGTACAAGGCAGCCGGTAAATACGGATAGGAATGTTAGTAACGTTATAACATTTTTGACGTTTATTGTCTAACTCCTTTTGGAGAATTATTAGCTAGTTTGCTGTTCTGTGATATAAAAAAATAAGCTGATAGCCTGAAGGCTTATAGCAGCGATACAGAGTATTATAAGGGAGTGCTTAGACAACGTTTAATAGTTTAGGCTTGGGCTACTAATGCTCGTGCTGAGAGTTAACTCCTGTAAAATTGAACCTGTGTTTCAAGCAGCATTTTGAGAAATTATGGAAAAGACAAACAAATCAACAAAAAAAAACAAAAAACAAATAAAGGCAAACAAGCAATTATTCTTGCCGCAGATGCATCAATGCTTGTCACTATCGTATTCCGGTTTAAAGGGTAATGTAGCCGGTAAACCTATGCCTGTGGCATTTAGAACCTGCCACAAAGATCGCAATGCACCATTAACATCTTTGTTGTCTACAAGCGACGGTTATCACTTTAAAACAGGAGAGACACATCTGCTATTTTTATTTTTTTGCTATTTTTATAAAAGACCATTGCAGACCCCTTCTTCTCCATCGACTAGGTACAAGTTATGTTTCTACATCTATATTAATATTACAAAATTCTATTATCAAAGACAATATTTTACAGATTTAACTACTTAACAGAAATAACAACGACAAAATCATTTGATGGTTAACCAAGACCGAATCTATGTAAGAGCTTTAAATATATAAAACCAAAACATATTATATTTTATGTCTGCATAAATTGCGATAAAAATCTTAAAACGATCAGATATTGACAGGAAAGCACTTGTTTACTGCGTACTTTTATGCATGCAAACAGACAAACGAACGCTTCCTTGGTACCCTTTCAGTCACGCCGCTCTTCGTGACTAAGCGATGCAGCGTTGAGATAAGCCTACGATATTATTTACAATGTGAATCGGCATTCTCTAGTCGATCAAACGTCTATAAATAAAACATCTTCAAGTTCAACTTCCTCGAATAATGTTTTCGAGTTCAAGGTAGGTTAAAAGTTTTTATAATATAAGTATATTTAGCAAGAACACCTATTGAGGTTAAGTAGTTTTGATCAATGCTAAATATAAAAAAATGATTTTTTCATAAGTCACATAATAGCAAACAAGCATATCGCCTGATGGATAGAGTTTACTTCTAAAATAACCTAAGAGGGAATAACTGTACATCTATACATATAATAAAATCGTAGACTTCGTTCCCGACTCACCCGCGACTTCGTCCGTGCTACAGCTAGTCTATATTAATAATTTAGTCAAGAGTTACGGTAGATTCAATCGAAACCTTACCTAAATTATAAAGCCTAAAAAAATAATGATTTTGAGTCTACAACAAATATCCGCAAAATTCGGATTGTCAAGTATTTTGTAAAAATAGTGATTAAAAATTCTAATGGTGTTGACAGACAAATCGGCCATATTTCTTTAAAGGTTACAAATATTATGTGGTGTAGATGGCGTGAACATTTATTAAAGTAGTAAGTAAGTAGTATTGTAGAACGGAGCGCAGATTATCGTGAAACTGATTTTCTCTTCGTTCATAAGAGTAGAAATTAAAAAATAGCAACACTATAGTGAAACCAACGTAATCAATGACGTGTATAAGGCGCCCCATAGACCTAAAATAACATTGTGCAATACCTTTATTGTGCAATAATATTGAATAGCCCCTTTGACTCCAAACGTTCAATAAATTCACTCAATAAAATTGACAAACCAGTCTGATCAATATTTTCGAGAGAGCGACATGTCTGACGACGAAGTTTTGGCGGCAACCATGCTGGTGATTTTGTTAAATAAATCTCTATAAAATTCTATACACTCGAGTAAAAACTGCCGTTCTTTATCTTTTCTAGCATTCTTGCTCGCTATTTTGCTTAAATTTACGACACGACCATACATTAAACACCGTGGCTGATAGAACGCGACCACTCCTCTGAACTGAAAAATATTGTGCAATATTAAGCCTACACAGCGCAAAAAAAAAAAATATTTCGCAATAAAAATTAAACCCGCCCAAACTTTCGTATAATCTTTGTGAAATCTTCAATATTAACCCTAAACGGTCAATAATATTGCAAAATACGTAATATTGCGCAATATTATTGTAGGTCTATGGAGCACCTAATATTATCATACACGTCATCGAACGTAAAAGTTGAAAGAAGAGGTCACTACAGTGTTGCTACTTTTTAATGTCTACTCTTTGAGTTAGTATATAAGATTGCGTATCATGAGACTTCCGAGCGAAGCCGGGTTTTTATCTAGTATTATATAAAATACTAGCTGTTGCCCGCAACTTCGTCCGCGCGGACTTCGTTCACTCCGCATAGCTCCTCCCCCGTAGGTCATAGCGTGATAATATGTAGCCTATATATTCACCCGACCTATTAGTAATATTCATTCAAAATTTGAAATAAATCCATGCAGTGCTTTTTGAGTTTACCCGGACATACATACAGACAAACAGACAAAAATTTTAAAAACTATATTTTTGGCTTCGATATCGATTATAAATTAACGCCCCAAGTATTCTTTTTAAAAAATATTCAATGTGCAGTTTTGACTTTCCTACGATTTTATTATATGTGTAGATGATTAACTAAACATTCACTCATTTATTCATTCATTCATTCATAATTAAAAATTCATTCATTCATAAATAAAATTGAAGTGCCTGTAATCTATACATATAATAAAATTGTAGGAAAGTCAAAACTGTACATTGAATATTTTTTAAAAGAATACTTGGCGCGTGATCTACAATCGATATCGAAGCGAAAAATATAGTTTTTAGAATTTTTGTCTGTTTGTCTGTATGTATGTCCGGGGTAGACTCAAAAAGTACTGCATGGATTTACTTCAAAATTTGCATGAACGTTACTTACAGGTCGGGTCAACATATAGGCTACATATTATCACGCTATCACCTACGGGGGAGGAGCTGTGCGGAGTAAACGAAGTTCGCGCGGACGAAGTTGCGGGCAACAGCTAGTATCAAAATAAAAGCTTATTACGTAGAAAAAAATAGTGCATATTAATGTTTGGAAGTTGGTAATATCAAACAATTTAAAAGACCTAACTGACAGATAACTGATTTTATAACAAGTAGTAAAAAGGCTTGACCAATCGAAACGCGGTTGATGGTATTCGATTAGATTCCGCTTAACTAAGACTTCCTGAAAATTTTAACCAAGTCTACCTTGGAGATTTTGACAAATTTTGAAAAAGTCTCAAACAAAATTTTGGCAAAACAGTATTTTTTTTAATATAACTTCTAGATTAATGTACCGATTGAGTACAAAATCTAATCACCTCTATTCTTCAAAAAACTACGTCTAATGCATAAATTTCAATAAATCGGTTTATCCGTTCGGGAGTATTCGTTAACGAAAAATTAAAAAAATAATAGTGCTTATTTGACATCACTTCGAAATTTTTCAACTAATAATTTTTATTCTACAATATTTTAGTACAAAAAAACTACGTCGAATGCCGTTTAAAAAACACGCAAATTTTGATAATTTTGTCCCTTGTCATAGAACAAAAACACCTTATTAATTTTTTACTAATAAAGCATTAATTTCATGCTTAAGTACATTATGTTTTACCAAAATTCACGATCTATACATACTTTGTTTCTCCACAATTATACCATTCATATTCAATTAAAATTTTTGCAATATAATATGAAGATGAAATAATGAGCATTGGCCCTTTATTTCAAGAGTCAAGATACGGCTGATGGTAATTTGTTTCGCAATACGGCGCAGTACCCATTGGCAATAATGAAGGGTCAGCAGATAGACCTTAATTAAACCGGTGAGTTCGTTCTTTTAGAAGTTTGTTCTCTAAAGTCAAGACTTAATTTCGTTTGAGAACATCTTAAATGTAAACGTTTGAGGAATACTAAATACACATCTCTCCGAAGTGTATTTAAGTAATAATATCAGTAAATAAAAATATATATCGAATGGGGAAATGGTGGTAGATATATTTAAAACACAATATTTTGCTTAGAGATGACAAGTAGGACATACTAAAAAGTATTATCATAACGGTTCTCTTGCGTGGTAGGTAGAGGCTATCGAACATCTATAGAATTTGCGCTTTACCACAACCCTTTCGTCGGATGGCGAGATTGGTGGTGATCCCTATTCCTATCCCTAAGAGTCAACCATCGCGTATAGACACAAGAGATATTAATGGTGCGTTGCTATAATTGTGGCGAGGTCTAATGCCACGTGCACAAGTTTACCGGCTACCTTACTCTCCAAACTGGAACATGACAGTGACAAGCATTGACGCTATTGTGGCAGAAGTAAGCAAGGCGGTAGTACCAGACCCGGGCAAGACAATACAGAATTCTACCACCTAGTAGCCATGTTGGTAGTGACTCGTATAGCCAATCGGTTGCCTTTTACGACCTGTCTGGCAAAACGGCAGTTGGCGTATTCTTCAAAGGAGCCTGGGACCAACACGGGGAAAAACGTTTACTCGACACGGAGATCGAACCTGATGCGTCATGTTCTAAATCGAATAGACTAAACCGTACATCACGAGGTAGTTAAAATTTAGCCTTAATTTTTTTAATTTATTAATTGATGCTGCTGCTGGCAGCACCTTATGTCAGAAATGAAAGTAGAAATCAAATAGAAAAAATAAAATAAATTTATTACAAATAATTTTAAAAAATACTTACTATGACCTATATAATACTTAAAATTCATTGACTCGGTTACCACTTTGAGATGAAAAAGATGATGATACTTACCTGAAACAAAAAACAAATTGATTAGGAATATGAAACCAAATAACCACATTCTATTTTGTAAAGGGCCCACATTTAACCACGGGCTATCGTAGTCAATTACCCGTAATTGATAAATATCCCAGATTCGATTGTTAACTCATGCGAGAAATATGTTTTGAGGCTATCATTCCAAAGATCCCCGGTTGGATTTATAATCCCGATAAGGCGAAAGTAATTTTGGAAGGTGTGTATATGTGCAATATCAAATTCTTGGTTTTCAGCTGACTGATTTTGAGAGTAATAAGTTGTAAACTAAAAATTTTATTCAATATTTAATATTAAAACACTTGTACTGTTTCACAATAAATTATTACATATATTAAACAACAGGTTTCGCTTCTAAATAAGCTTAATCAGTGCAATCACAACTTATAATTGTTTGTGTTTTATTATTAAATATAGTGTTATAATAAAGTGTTTTAATATTAAATATTGAATGAAAATGGAGTTTCACTAAGTGCCGACGACAAAGAGTATAAATATATAAAAAAAAAGAATATTTAGTTCCGCTTGCACCAAACTACAATAATTTTTACTATGGTTAAATTCATACGAAAACTTTTAATAGCTTGGTGCAAGCGGACTTTAACGTTTAAGAACCGTAAATCGTATGCTTGTTATGGTATGGTAGTACCTATCCATAACAAACCTGTCATATTTTATATACAAGTCGGGTAGTCGGGTATTTTCCCTTGAAAAGAGAAGTAGTAGTTTCCGTCATCTAAGGGTATTTCGAGCCAAACACTAAAACACTACAACTGATAGGAATACTAGCGGTAGTTTATACACTTAATCGTTCTATATTTTATTTTGGACTAAACGAGACTCGGGACTTCATTCAAAATCATTAATTACTTCCTTGTGTTAGTTGGGTAAAAAATTAGCCTGTCTCACTTCCGAATTTTGTCGCTTTGTAAAGGTAAAAGGTTTTTTAAGATTGGTCTATGAGTTTATTCGTTACAAACATACAAGAATACAAATCTCTTTAGAACATTAATATAGATTTACAAGATTTTAAGATGACTGTCATGATAAAATTTCGATAGCTAAAATTATACTACACAATTTTTTATTTGTTTAATAGTAAACCTATTCTGCTCAGGTTTTAAATAAATTGAAAAGTTTCTCCGTCTTTCAGTCTGCTTAAAGATACTTGAAACTGTATTAATAGAATTCAGTATGAGTCAGCGCTGTATTCCCTAATGAACAGTTTTACTTTCCAGAGAGCACAATGCACAATGAAAGATCTAAGTTAATTTTAATCATAGATCAACAGCCCATTGTAGCGATGTCGGCGCTCGCGCTGTGAAGCGTGAAAATGTAAACCGATCGGAATAGGAATCCAATGATAAGTGAATAGGATCTAATTAAAACGGGGGGTCAAGATAAACGTATCGGTCACGATTCTATTACCCGTACAAATTGTTGTCTAACAGATGTTCGGGGCACGCTGCGAGCAGATGTTTGCGAATTTTAACATAGATAAACAGATTTGTTTAGTTAACTTTACTAATGCTACTACTTATTGAGAGAATACGACTTGAAAAAGGGCGGCTGGCTCAAGTTTCGGCGTGTGCACGTGCTAATTTGAACTTACTTACTTACTGTGATCTAGTGTAGGTGTTGATCATATGAGGTCCCGGGTTTGATTTCCGGATTGGGCACAAAATGCGTTTTTTCAGTTTTTTGATAAAAAAAACATTGCCCGCGATTGAATAAGTGCCAGGTGGGCGAAAGGCTTTTTTTAGATTTTACACTTTCAATCAGCGGCACTTGGTAAATTTCCATTATTATTAGTTGATACTAGTTAAGAACACACTTGTACTTTTATTTCACTATAATTATAAACTAAATTATTTAATTTAATCGATCGGTTTCGCTTTTTGAAGCATCTTCAGGACATAATATTTAGACTTAACTAAATTTTGGTTTTCAACTGAAGTCCTATATTTACTTATCCGAAAACTAAACCGTTACAGTGGTTTCAGAAAATACCGCGCCGCCCACTTTCTATAATATTGACGCGCGTCAAAATACCTCACCTTAAAAATAAATACGTCCTAAAGATGCTGTATAAAGCGAACCGGTCGATTAAATTGAATAATTTAGTGTATAATTATAGTCAAATAAAAGTACAAGTGTGTTCTTAACTAGTTTGAACTAGTAATGCCAACTATCACATTGTGGGAATATCTTCGGCTACTCGTCGGTGCACTTGTTGTACCTCAGCCTACCTATTCGGGGACACGGGCGTGAAGTACACTTAAATAGAATTTTAATTTCATAACGCAGTAAAGCTGCAGCAAATGACTTGCCATTTCCTTTATCTCCGGTCCACTACATCATATCTTCATCAAATTAAAATGGGACCTTACGGATTTCTCGATATCCAACAAACTTTTTCAAAACAGTTCATAATGAAATCAACGCTTATAATAATAATTTTATTTATCTTAACTAATTAAATCCTGGAAATCAGCTTTAGTATGCCTAAAAATAATCATCATCATCCTTTCTGATTTTTATATCTACAAAAACTCGGTACTAAATAATGTGTATAAAGTTTATATAGATATTTCCAGTACTTAAAATATAATGTATCCATATAAATCCAATTTAATCATGGACATGTTTGAAGTAGGCGTTAATAGATATTGTTCCAGCTTATTGCGTCTCCAACTATGACAAGGCTTCTCACTGGTTTCCATTAATCAGTTTGAGTCATCTTTCAAGCTATCCCTATAAACATGTTTATCTATGAATATTTTTTCAGATACTTTGGTGATCAAACGTCTTTAGCCATATGATTTGCTCGTATACAGCTGGTTGTTGATTCTTCCAAAGCCCAATGGAAAGAGCTAACCATCGTTTATAGATAGGTACCAAAGATGAAATGGTGCGTTACTATTCGTGTGGCGAGATGGTAATACCTCGTGCATGAGTTTACCGACCACATTACCCTCCAAACCAGAACACAAGTGGCAAGCATTTGACGCTATTGCGGTTGGAATAAATAGAGTGGTAGTACCAAAACCGGGCGAGGCCCTCTGCCTCGCCACCTACTAGTTAAGTATCAGTGACCTATTTCAATCGTTAGTATTTTATGGATTTTCTGGCAGAGAGTATATTCTTCAACAGTGGGCTGGAAAATTTTAAGCCTAATTTATTCTCATCAATTTGAAATGTAACTTGTTTATTATTGCATTGTATGGTTTTAAATAAAATTAACCTTTTAAAGATCAATCAATTAAGGTCGATGACGCACCCGTATAAACTTGTTTTCAATCCATAATAGGGCGCTATCTAGACTCCATATAGATATATCAGCTGATAACCACTTGCAGCTTTACGCGTAACGTGTTATTTTGTATTGATATTTAATGTTGTTTGCGTATTTAGTACAACCACCTTATAATTATTGATTATTCTTTTTTTATCATAAGATAGCAAACAAGCAGATGGTTCTCCTGATGGAAAGAGACAACTATCGCCTGTAGACACCAAAGATGTTGAGGGTGCGGCGCTATCCTAGTGGCGAGGTCTTAATCCAACAGATAATGCAGAACTCTACCACCTAGTAGCCATGATACTCGTAGTGTAACTTGTATAGCAAATAGTTTTCTTGAACTTGAACTGCCTGGTAGTACGGCTGATGATCAGGGTATTCTCGTAAACTAAATGAGAAAAATATTGGCATTATCACCATATCAGAGTACAGAACCCAAACATAAAACTATTCAGGTAAAAACATATTTGTTTGTACATTTTTATTAAGCAGAGGATAGCAAGCAATATGACGGTTTCCTCTAGTCTCTAGTCTCCTGGTATAATCTTCATAAAGGACCGAATAAAGATACAGGTTTATTTGAATGAGAACATCTGAGATTGGTTTGGAATCAGTCAGAATCCCGTAGCAATGCCTACTACCATATTGTATGGATCCTTAAAAAGGTAGGCAAAACCGAATGAAGCGTGAATATAGACACAATAAAAGATAGCTAGCACACTCAAACCCTGCTATTTGAAACTTGGAACTTTTCTAAACTTAGTGAAGACTTGATAGCTAACCGAAATCTACCTATACAGTATACAGTATACTCAAATGTTTTTGCTTCGATCTTTAAGTAATTGCAGATGAGTCAGCTTATGTCCAATAAACAGCAATTATATGTGAGTTATTTATATGTACTATATCAGCTATCTCTCTTGCACAGTTTCGCACCTAGTAGAGGAATGTGATCAATATAATCTTTTATATAAACTTTCATCCTCCAGTACCTTAGGAGTTGATTTTTGAAAACAAAAAGTCTGACCTTACATCTTCAACTATCACCATGCCTAACTTGATCAAAATCGGTTCAGCGGTTCAGATGTGAAAGCGTGACAGAAAGACTTTTGTATTTATAACGTACAAATAGTATTGATATTAGTATAGAAGTATCGAGTCGACTAACAGTCAAGGAAATATTTTTTCTAGCTCATTGAATATTATTTTATTTGTCAAATTGTACGTACAAACAATTGAACTATCGTATTTTTTAATTCCTAAATTATATGTACTATGTATTATTATTACTAAATCTTTTATTATCATTGGTTTTGCTTAAAGGATAGCAAGCTATGGAAAAGTAGTTTAAAAATTATATTTACAATTAATAGTCATTATGTAGCATAAATATTATAGTAAAGTCAAGCACTTATTTTTGAAACCTGTAAACTGTTGGAACTTGGTTGTAAATAATACTTCAAAACCAACATATACCCTGCCAAAACATGAATGTTGCTTTGAAGATCTAAATATTTGCGGATGAGTCAGCCGATGTCCAGTAGGCAACGAGTGCTATTTGGGTTGTTTATACTAAAACCCACGGTCAAGGAAATGTTTGATATCATTGAACTTGAGTACAACTTTGTTATTTTAGATGTCAATCAAAATTTATTTGTAAACACTTTTACTATTATGGCTGCTGTTATTATTGCTTATATTCTCACTACCTCGTGGCATATTCAGCTCAGATCATGAGGTACCGAGTTCGATACCCAGGTTGGACAAAATTGTTATACAGGTTTTTTCGAGGATTTTCTCGAAAATACAAAATTTTAGTAACAGCTCGGAGCGTAGCGGATAATGTGTGTGTATATCTGGTAATATCTTTAAACAAATCGTTAATATCATAATTCTCGTCACATCTGCTATTGATTACTGTTTCTTGTTTTCTTATACCTTGTTTCTTGTACTTATACTTCATGTCATGTATGTCAATGATTTTTGTTTTCTTATACCTTGTTTTGTGGTATATATGTTTTAGTTTTTTATCCAACTGAACGTTTTAACATCTTTAGTATTTTTTATATCATAAGATAGCAAACAAGCAGATGTGTCCCCTGATGGAGAGACAACCATCGCCTATAGACACCAATGATGTTAACGGTACGTTTGATACCACCGCCAACCCTTTCGGTTTGGATGGTAAGGTAGCTGATAAATTTATGCACGTAGCACTCTAACCCCACCACACGGATAGCAAAGCACCAAAAGAATCTTTGGTAAGAGCTACATCATGAATAATTCTTTACATCAGGAAAACTATGAGCTTGTTTGCAATCTTATGAATATAATACACAACAGGCGAACTTGACGTCCACAAGTAGATATTATATATTATAAAGCTAAAAACGTACTTTTTATCACGTCAGCTATAAATAATACACAGCAAGAATTTATGGTACGTCAAAGGTCGCTTAAAACATCTGGCGCATCAAAGTTATTCGAAAATAATTACCGTGATAACATGGGTGGCCGCAAATGCACCGCCCAAAGTTAAATAATACAGATACGATTACAGCTATTGTGCACATTGCACAATTTAACCAAAGGGTCATTTTGTAGAGATTAATACATCGCGAGCCGTGCCATATCAGCGATTTGCACGTGTTCAATGTTACATTATCATTTACATCTTATTCTCATTTATTAATAGGAGCGCGAGCGTAGTCTATCTATAATCTATATCTTCTATACATATCATAAAATCGTAGGAAAGTCAAAACTGTACATTGAATATTTTTTTTAAAGAATACTTGGGGCGTGATCTACAATCGATATCGAAGCCAAAAATATAGTTTTTAGAATTTTTATATGTTTGTCTATTTGTCTGTATGTATGTCCGGGATAAACTCAAAAAGTACTGCATGGATTTACTTCAAATTTTGCATGAATATTACTAACAGGTCGGGTCAACATATATGCTACATATTATCACGCTATCACCTACACGGGAGGAGCTGTGCGGAGTAAACGAAGCCCGCGCGGACGAAGTCGCAGGCAACAGCTAGTCAACAATAAACATGCTAATCATATTTTGATGTATGTAGCAGATTTAAATCTACATATTATATTAATAAAAATGAATCGCCAAAATACTTCGAAATAAATTCACCATATTAGATATAATTATTTTTTAAGTTGTCTTTATTATTGTCAGGCAGGTTTGCGTGTAACGCTTTCACAGGTTGAATCGATTTTAATGAATTTCGATATGAAAATAGCTGTAGACTCATGGTCAAATGTAGGCTACTTTTTTCAAAAAATTATCCCTGAAGAGCTGAAATATGGGTTGAAAGAATAATATATTTGAAATGTAGAAGACATGAAATACCTGTTAATCCGCTTAAGTGCGTAGCTACGTGCTCAGCTACTTTTGAATAAAATACAAAATATGTATTGATCGAGTTTTAGTTTTCCACTGAGTTACGTGTTTCTGCGTGAACAGGGGTTTAAATACAGAGAATTATCCTATAATACTATAATTCGTTTATACTACTATATCCTATAATTCGTTTCATAAAATGAAAAATGAGCGCCCCGTCGGTCTAGTGGTTAGCTGACTACGCAACGACAAACAACGGGGCTCGGGTTCGACTCCCAACGGGGACAAGTATTTGTGCGACCCTGACTACGCAACGACAAACAACGGGGCTCGGGTTCGACTCCCAACGGGGAAACGTATTTGTGTGATGAGCATAAATGTTTGTATTTCCTAGTTTGGGTGTTTATTAAATATATTCCAGTGTTTATATATGTATTTATATCGTTGACTAACACCCATAACACAAGCAAATAATTTGCTTACTTTGGGGTTAGATCAATAAGTGTAATTTGTCCCGTGAATATTTATTTATTTATTATATAACAATGTAACTTACTTGAACGTTTCATATTCTTTTATTTAGTTTATCAGACACTCCCTATCGATATAAGGACAGAAATTCATTCGAACCAAACCGGTATCTCGATTTACGAATTCTATCCGGACAATGCCTAAAAAAGCAATGGGTGGTTTAATAAAAAAGTGAAAGTCATAATACTTCTTTAAAAGTAACTGTGTGATTGAAGACTTTCTTCAATGTGAGATAATTACGATCTTAACATAATCTGAAAGTTTTAGCAATTCGAAAATATTTTTTATTAGCTGTTGCCTGCGACTTCGTCCCCGCGGACTTCGTTTACTCCGCACTGCTCCTCCCCCGTAGGTGATAGCGTGATAATATGTAGCCTATATGTTGACCCGATCTGTTAGTAATATTCATGCAAAATTTGAAGTAAATTCATGCAGTACTTTTTGACTTTACCCCGGACATACATACAGACAACGGACAATAATTCTAAAAAACATATTTTTGACTTCGATATCGTTTATAGATCACGCCCCAAGTATTTTTTTTTTAAATATTCAATGTACAGTTTTGACTTTCCTACGATTTTATTATATGTATAGATGTATAGATTGTAAACACCTGCGGTTACGGTCGCAACCTATTAACAATAAATGCAAAAGTTTGAATGTTGCATTCAAAAATTACAGTATTTTTTTTAATTAAAATAGTTTAAGTAATACAAAATTAGAATGCGTAGATATATTTTTAGATTCAGGTTTCGGGGATTGATTGCGGAATTAACCGGTTCACAGATTTTTTTACATGTAATTATCTATACATACAGTGTGGCGGTGACCATATAACAATAAGTGAGAATTAAGGTAGTACTAGTTAGTACTAGTATTTTTAGTCTATCAAATCAGTCCTGATATCGAAATTAAAAAAACAAAAATTTCGAACAAAATTAATGACACGAAAATATAATAAAGATAAAACATCCTTTGACTTACCTATCACCAGGACGGCAACGCCGCACGCGCGGCTTGGCGGCTGGCGCCTCATGTTATTATTATTATTTTTACGTGTGACATAATATTTAGGCGCCTTTTTAAACCACACTCATCCTCAATAATTATTTTGATAAATTATTATTATTAATCACAATCATTTTGTACAATAAGTAATTACGTAGCTATAGAATTATTTTTGCGTATATTGTAAGAATAAAGACCGTATCAATCTAGGATTCGTGCCACATATTGGCTAAAAGTAAAGAAGAAAAAACAAAAATGTTGTTCACTTCACACTAATAATAATAGTTACCTAACGTGTCTTATCACAAAATAGCACTAATTAGCACAAACATCATGGCCATGGCCGGCCATCACAATAAAAATTAAGCGTCTACTTTCGCACAATTTAACTCGTATTTTACCACAATAAAAATTGAAATGAAGCGTCTACTTTCGCATAATTTATAAGTCTAGAATAATAAAAGAAAAAAATAAAAACTCAGTACATGACAAGTAATAACGTAATATCAATTACCACGGCAAAATCTTTGATCGTACTAAACAATAACATTAAACAATAATGACCGTGACCTACGTATCGTAGGTACGTGACACGTGTAATCAACGGCTTTCATCAAGAAGGCGCAAAATGCGCTTTTTTGTATCAGTACACACTGTGTATGCACTCAAGATAAAGCGACTTTTCGCTTTCTTTTCAAATTCTCCTAATGACAAGATTGGGTTGTTATTGGTCAGTTGTAAAGGATAAAAAATTAAAATAACCAATGAATGCAAGGATTTCCTGCTAGTATTGCGAGTTGGCAACTTACTTATAAGAGTTCTTTCAAACCATATAGGGTGAACGGGTCACGTACAGCCATTGACCTCTATATATTTCTATGCGTACAGCTGATAATCTACATCATGTTCGCAAAATTAGAAATGAAAACTAAAAAATTGTCCTGTGGCTAAACCAGTGGATGTATTTATCAGATTTTTTGTATTCAGGCTGAGAACATTATTACATATACTAAGTTTAATTAATTGGTGTATCGTCACCGCCACACTGTATAATAAAATTGTAGAAAAGTCAAAACTGTACATTGAATATTTTTTTAAAAGAATATTTGGGGCGTGATCTACAATCGATATCGTAGCCAAAAATATAGTTTTTAGAATTTTTGACTGTTTGGGTAAACTCAAAAAGTCCTGCATGGATTTACTTCAAATTTTGCATGAATATTACTAATAGGTCGGGTCAACACATAGGCTACATATTATCACGCTATCACCTACGGAGGAGGAGCTGTGCGGCGTAAAAGAAGTTCGCGCGGACGAAGTCGTGGGCAACAGCTAGTACTAAGTAAAATAAAAGTGACAAAGTTTTCGAAGCCAAGGTAATAACCGGCGGGCCGTGACCACCAAAGTTGAATGTTAATGGGCTTGGACATTACGAACGCATTAACTTTAATAAAAAACTTATCGCCGTAACCGTGTTAGATGTACAGCATGTTTTCAAGAACAATTATTTGTAATGATATTGACATGTATTGATAATGAGAAATCTATATATTAGTACGTGATGCAAAACCCTTTTACCTCATTTTAAGACAATTAAGCGAACTGTGGAACATGAAATTTGGCACAGTTAAAGATTATATTGTGGAGGACTGCAGAAACCTAATACTTTTTTAATTATAAAAAAAGTATCTTCATGCCCGTATCCCCGAAGAGGTAGGCAAAGGTACAACTAGTGTATCTACTCACGATTAGCCAAAGATACTTAGTTCCACATTGTAATAGGTGGCAAGCCTATCGCCAACCTGGCACTTTCCAATCCCGGACAACGTTGTTTTTATCAAAAAATTGAAAAAACACTTTTTGAATTGCCTGACCTGGGAATCGTACCCAGGACCCCATGTGGTCAACACCGATAACGGACCACTAAACCACTGAGACGATTTTATTTAATCATATGCATTAGAAATACATTAGAATAATAAAAATAAACATTACATACATGTGATATGTACATGATAAATGATAATTTATGCGGTGATATTAGGTAATTTAGCTCCTATGTTAAAAATAGATCCCAAGCGGTTGTGATCAATGGTTACTCCTCTCGCTGGTTTGCAGTCTCATCTGGTGTACCTCAAGGGTTTCTGCTCGGTCATTTGCTATTCAACATATTTATTCATGTTGTGGGTTATTGTTTTAAATATTCTATCTTTCTTTAATGTGCCGATGACAAGAAAATTTTAAGACTATTAATAATTTCAACGATTTCATTAACCTACAACATGATTTAACTACTTTTAAATATTACTGTACTAAAAATAAACTTGACCTCAACGTTAACAAATGCTATGTCATTAGTTTTACACGTAAACGAAAACAACTGAACTATAAATGTGAGTGGTTACGCAAAAAGGGACCTGAAGGGATTGGAAACGGTTTTTTTTTTTTGATAAATTCTGATTCTATGGTCCTTCATCTTTGTTTTGTTCTAATCAAAATAATTTTAGGTGCCGTAGTTTTTTTTTAATGATTTTTTATATAAACCGAGGCAGTTTTGAAAATATTACACCTTATACACAGCGCACACTAGTTTCTTTTTCTAGCGCGCACATAAAGACAAGTAAAAGACGAATAAATAAGTCACCAATAATACAGCTATCGCAAACACGTGCTTTTTCTCACTGACGAAGTCGCTCACTAACGACACTAACATAAAACACCCCGCGCCTCTCTCATTTCGACTCAACATTTTAAACGTGATTTACTCGAAATCAATTATTTTCCCTTGAGGTCCCTTTTTGCGTAACCACTCACAAATACTTTCTTAAAGGACAAGAGCTTCATAGATTAAAAGAGATTCGTGATCTTGGTATCATACATGACGCTAAATTGACATATGAAATGCATATAGATAATTTTTTAACATTAAAAAAAGCCAATAAAGTGCTGGGTTTTATTATGAGAACAAGTTCCCATTTTAGTAGTACAAAAGTTATCAAAATACTTTACTGCTCTTTTGTGCGCAGTACCCTAGAGTATTGTTTGCAAATATGGAATCCACAGTATAATGTATACATTGATAGGATCGAATCTATACAACGAAAATTTGAATGACGAAAATGAGCAAACACTGAATAAGCAAAAAAAAAACCGTTCGACCAAAAGTAACCTTAAATTTCAAACAAAAACATTATCAAGTGTTATAAGGGGTCGTTCAAGTATTACGTAAGTATATTTTATACAATTATTGACTCCCCCCTCCCCTATGTCAGCAAAAGTATGTAAATCACTTATCTCCTCCCCCTTTGCTCAAGTAAACATTTGTAAATTTATTTTTAATCTGTTCCTCAGTTTTGTGATTTATTCATGAGTTTTTAAAATGCAAGTAACTGGGTTAGGAAGGTAAAGCAAACATTTTAATGTAGCAAGCAATAAATTTGTAGAAAACTCGAAAGTAATAAAAATGAATTTTGCTGACGTAATCACATATAGATTAGTGACATCAAACCATTTTAAACAGAACCATTTGTTTTAAGGGTAATGTACTAAGGTCTATAAAATTTAGCAGAATAATGTTAGATTTTTTCATTACATTAAAAAAATGATAAAATGATAAATCGTATATATATAATAATAATTCTTAAAATAAATGGTACTGTTTAAAATGGTTTGATATCACTGTGTTAGATATTGGTCTATAAAAAAGGATGACATGCAGTTCTTTAAATCGATAGCTTATAAAAAAATCGATTTTAATTAAATATATAAGTATACTTATGCTAGAATAAAAACTAACTGTTCGTTGTGAAAGATAAAATCGCTATTTTATTAGGATAAAAATTGGTAGTTGGTCCAGATGGCCACGAGATAATGTCTTTCATTTCAATGACTTGTACGAACAACACTTTAAGAGCAAGAAGCAGATTTTAATTTTTTATTACGTATGTTTCTTTGATATAAATTAGTTCATTTTCTATTTTATTTATTAATTTTCGATATAAATTAGAAATTACCTACTAATACAAATGCATAATATTTTAACAGCAAATTTTTGGCACGAATTGAACAATTCTGTGTATTGTACGATTGAAAAAATCTTATGAGTCACTTGATAGAATAAAATAAGATTCAACATCAGTGCAAATTCTAACAGGCAAAGAAAGAATCTAACAGACAGGATCAGTTGTCATTGGTTTAGAATTTGATTAGCAGAAAGCGTAGAGTCAAACAGTCTCTGAAACTGTATTTTTTGTAGGGTACGACACTATAATTTAAAACTTCTTTAACCTATTATTGTATATGTTATACCTTTTCGGTTGCTTATTTTTCTTTTTAAATGCTACTTGTGCGTTTATGCAACACTGACAAGTTATTTCGCTTGCCGACTTTAATAGTTTTGTTGGCGAACGTGTGGAAGCGAATTGTTCCAAAAATGTAGTTTTTTTCTCACAAAAACACACAAATATACATAAGCACATATCTCTCGTTTGTGTTAGTTCGGGCTTCTAGAAGAATAAATCAACTGTCGTTATGCCAGGCAGGATTGGTTATACGTGTTAAGTTACCACCGTGATGGTAATGATGTTACTGCAATTTTAGCAAATTGTTTTTTTGTTTTTTTTTTTCATTTGTGGTAGAGTTCCGCAACCTCTCGCCCGGGTATTCGGTACCACTGCCTTACCTATTCCTGCTGCAATAGCGTCAATGCTTGTCATTGTCTTGCTTTAGCTTGGAAAGTAATGTGGCTGGTAAACTTTTGCATGTGGCATTGCTATTCCGCCACACGGATAGCAACGCAACACTAACATCTTTGGGGTCTATAGGCGATGGTTTCTCTTTTCATCAGGAAGATATGTTTTTTATGTCATAAGATAGCAAACAAGCAGTTTGCTATCTTCTGCTATCTATGTCAAACATAAAAAAACATATCTTCATGCCTGAAACCTGAGAAGTAGGCAGGAACCACCGAGTTCCGTATATTACGAGTCCGCAGATTTGCTTTATTTTTCTCTATCTTTTTGCTGTTCATAAAAGGGCGCCAGTTACAGACTCTTAACTTTAACACAATCCTCGATTAATCTGACGATGGTATGTTACCATCTGTCTTTTCTGGTTCATACATCCTTCAATATTCGCATTGTATACGTATAATAAGCATATTATATGCCTCATCTGAGTAAAAAATTATTTTGCGAAGCAAATATTATTGTTATAATAAAAAACTTAATTCTTACATCTTCGAATAAGTAGAGGGAGATGCACCTAGTGCATCCAAGTAAAGCTAACGGTATAAAGTTCCCTGATGCGAAAGATGACAGTACAAATCAAGCACATAGTTTCGGGCAAGTTAGGTTTGTCAGAAATATTCTTAAGAACCTACTCGACCCGGCATTTGAACCCAGGACTTCATGCATTTGTACGGTCAAACGAACTAGTCGTTCAAGAGATTTAAGACCATTAAGGCGACTAGAAAAAACTAAACACTAGACCATTCATGCGACTACAATAAAAAAACTCAACTATTTTGGAACATGCTATAGATATCTAAAAAATGATGAACGTAACGCTCAAGCAATGGCTTAATTAATTTACATAGTACCATCAAAATATATTAATCGCATACATAATGCACTCGAAAATCCATACGCGTGCACTCCCAGCTGTTGCGGTAAAAACCGCCTGAATACAAATGATAATACGTCGGCTTATTATTCACGCAATCATACTCTATCATCTATTATTTACTTTCTATAGTCCCTTTTGTAGTCCGCGCGGGCTTGACACACATGGCAGTATGGGACATTGAGGCAACTGTTACATTTATTTTATACTAGATACATCTTTTTATTTGGGTTTGTAGTGCAATTGTTGTTTCCATTGTCTAGCAGTGCCGGCTTTGGTATACATATACACGTGAAGTCCTAGGTTAAAAACTTGGATTCTAGAAAACCTTTTTAATTTTTCTTGAATTAACAACTTGCCCGAGACGGATTATGTGCTTGATTTTTCTATAGGATGGTCACATCACGGAATTTATTACCGTTGGCAAATCTGGGGTGCACCAGTTGCCATTACGCTCTTACGAGAATATGGGCATGAATATATTATTATTAAATTATAATAATCACTCGTGGTCTAGAGGTTAGCCTATTCGGCTCAGATCATAAGGTCCCGCGTTCGATTCTCGGATCCTTTTGCCCGAAGTGTTACTAAAGTTTGTTCGAGGTTTTTCTCGAAATTGGTTTTTTGAGTAAAACCTCAAACAAACCTGTTTTTTTAATTTAAATCTCCGTAGTAGCTCGAAGTCTGGTAGGTGGTTGCTAACACTCCCGTACCTCGGATTAACACGTAAACCTTGGTCCTGGTCATCGCCAGAAGTATTCGATAATCGTTATCAGGGCGGTGAAATGCGGCGATGGGGATCGCCACTCATCTCACCAATCGTTAAATCGATGAACCGAATAAATCGATGGTGAACCGAAAAATCTATAGACGTTCGCTTTACTCTGCCTACCGCTCAAGGGAATCGGGGGTGATGATAATTTTTAAAATAATTACTGACAAAATCTGTATAAATAAAAGGGAACAACAAGAAATCTCTGAGTTAACTTAGCAGATCGTAGTTTTTTGAAAGAAGACGCGCGTCAGCTTAAAGAGAATTTTGCAAAATTCTCACGGGATTAGGGTATTGAAGGTTAACTCAGAGCTAGAAAGGTAGCAAGCTACTCCAACTGACGTTGTTCTCTCAATCTTTACAAATTTGTTCTCAAATAGAGTTTACCTACGAATTTATGCTCAGCGTTACTGATTGTTATGCCTTGTGTTATTGATTGGACATTTTCCAAATACCACATTCTACAATCGTTACTCTTAAGTCGAAATCTACGAGCATAAGCAATATAATTGTTTGAAAAACTAAATTTGAATCTAAGATATCGTAACGTTACGAATTAGAACGTAAAAATTATATTAGGAAATAAAATTAGTGATTTAACACCTTGGCTATAAATTAACAATTTAACGATTTCCCCGTGTTAGTATGAGCTTCTGTTAAACAATAGTAAGAGGCGAATTGTTGGTAATGTATCATTGTCAACGTGACTGCCAGGTTATAATATTTTTTGGTACCTAAAGGCGACGGTGATGACTTTCCAATGTAGAGAACCATTTGCTGACTTGCCATTCTATGATAATACATTCACGTCAAATCCCTTACGTAGGCAGAGAGAACCGAATGACAATGTCACGATCCTTGAAGATTTGTCTTGCTTCCTCCATATTCACTAATCTTTTTACACAAACACAATTCTATAAAGATGATACAAAAAAAGCAATGATTCGTCTATATCGTAACATGTAACGTATTAGTAAGATACATAGCTAGCATTCTTATTTAAAAAAGTTGATTCACGCCCTTTCGTATAACAAATCATACTCATAACTAGGCGGTATAATTCTGCTACGTCTCGCCCGGGTTTTAGTACAGACACCTATCTGCCTAGGCGTATTACGGGTTGCAGAGCAGTAGATCTATTTTCCAAAACATGATCCGGATCAACACGGGCAAGAGACGATTATTTTGTTATTTTTTTATCATAATGTATATAATATAAAAATTGCAAATATCCACAAAAAAAAGTCAGTATTATCTTATCTAAACTAATACTAAAAAGAGGAAAGATTTAATTTTTTGTATATTACGATTTAATTTAAAAACTACTTGACCGATTTTAAAAACTCTTTCATCCCTAGAAAGCTACATTATCTAGGAGTGACACAAGCTATATTTTTACCTGTTTTATCAAAGAAAAGTAACGATTTTGGTCATGCGAACGAAGTCACTAGTACCTGCTAGTTATAAATATAACTGCACAAATATTTGTGCTCATAACCTACTAAAAACTAATTACCGCCTGCACTGCAGTCCTAAATTTAAGCTCGGATATTTTATTGAACCATAAATAAACCTTGTTATCTATATGTCTAAGAGCACTAGATAATAGAACACGAATTATCAACCATATGCGAGCATGAATGGAATCTTCAATGGGACATGGACACACCGCGCGCTAGCATGTGGCGAGGTTGTTGTTGTGATTGATAATAAAAATATTACATCTGTCGCTTTTTATGTTCTTTATGCAACTGCAGCGTGTTTTACCTTTATTGTGTAAAGACAGGCCATAAAATATTTTCATTTGTAAAACTTTAAACTTTACGAAATACGTTGAAGGATTTGTTGAGGTCATATATTATACTCAGTGCCGATATTATCACAAACAAGGCTTACTCTTTTAACCCAAATATTATGGCGTATATATTTTCTTTTTCGCCGGGTAACGATCATATATGATGATAAATGTTAGTATTCATATATGTATTTTTTTTATGTATGTGCTAGCTGACCCGCGCAGCTTCGCCCGTGAGTATATTAATAAGTCATCCAAATACCTTTTAATAAAAATTTCATCCCCTATTTCAGCCTGATTTTTGATTTTTGAAAAAAAATTAGCCTATGTTTGACCCCAGATTTTATATCTCTATATCCATGCCAAATTTCATGAAAATCGGTCCAGCGGTTTAGCCGTGAAAGCGTAACAGACAGACAGACAGACTTTCGCATTTATAATATTAGTGTGGGTATATATTTTTATCTTTGACCAACAATCGTATCGTAGGATCGTCAGTTTTAGATAAGTTAAATTCCTGTAATTTTTCCTAATTTGTATTTTCTAATATGTAGTAAAATATGGTATTTTCGTTCGGTATGTTTGTTGAAGGGAAGGTTGAAGGGATTATGTTAAAGGATAAGTCATTGTCATAACCCGACGTCCCTATAAAGTATCGTCAATATTTGTATAGATGCCGCAAGTAAGGTTGTGTAGAAACTATTCATAGAAAATGTAAGGTTGTCGGCTTCCTTTCACTTTAGTAGGAAATACACTTTTTTTAAATAAGAGGATAGCGAACAATCAGATAGTTCTCCTGATGTAGAGATATAACCATCACGTATAAGTAACACGGTTTTTACTGGTGCATAGCCATTGGTCATCCATGTGTCAGGTATGTAACGCCCTGTGCATAATTTACCGGCTAGCTTACTCTTTGAAACAGAAAGACGTCTATTCCTTACATATTACTACGGCAAAAGCACTGACGCTATTGTCGTAGGAATATGTAAGGCGATGGTGATGTTGTAGAACTCTACAACTACCTAGTAGTCACGATAGTGGTGAAACGGAGTCAGAGTCGAGTGAAACGGAATCTCAGGTAATCAGGTAAATATTTTTACAGAGTATTTAATTCTACCAAATGAATTACTGATAATTAAAATTAAACATTTATAGATTACAAAGATCAACTTTTAAGCCACCTGAGTGCATTAAATCCCATTAATTTTTTAACAAATTTTTAAAGTAACTCCTTAGCCACAATATACAGTATAATAGAAATTGATTTCTTCAATTCAAAATCCCCGACTTTTTAAAGTTTGTTTGAAAACTGGAAAGCACATGGACATTTGCCAAATGGAATTTGTCACCAGGACATACGTTATTCTCTGCAAGTGCCCGTTCATTTTAAATGACTAAGCTAGTTTTAAGAAGACATTTTAGAAATAATATTTGAAACTGTAAATAAAATATCTACTACTGCTACCACTACGCAGCGGGCCGCAAAGTCTCGCTCGGCTACCACTAGCTTACCTTTTTCTGTTGCAATAGCGACAGTGCTTGTCATTGTCATGTTCAGTTTGGTGGGTAGGGTAGCCGGTAGACTTATACATGTGGCATTGCAATCCCACCACACGGATAGCAACGCAACATTAACATATATGGTGTCTATGGGTGATGATTTCTCTTTCCATTAGGAGAGCATCTGCTTGTTTGCTATTTAATGATAATAAAAGAATGGCATTGGCCGCGGTTTACCTCATATCACTTGTAAGATTTCGAATCCCATTTTGTCATTTTACGTGTTGCATTTAAAAAAAAACTTTTTTCGGCCGACATCTACATGTAGATATCAAAGATATCAAATATCTACATGTCAAACAGCCACCTTTATGTTATATACATATTGCCAAATTGTTTTCTTGTTGAGTAGCATTAATACAAGCAGAGGTTTATCACTATTCACCGGTTTGTCTGTTGGGGAGATAGGTGGTGACCTCCATCGCCACAATTTGCCGGCCTGTAAAGATTATTATTGCTTGCTTCTTGCGTGGCTAGGAAAAACTACTTAACGTCTCTCTTAACGTAACTCTTGAAAACGTTAAGCTCGTGCACAGAATGAGGTGCCCACAAATAACAGACGCCAAGCTGGTACTAAGATATTTTCTCATACAAAAAAAAATTACTTGATTGTATCGATCTCAAAACGTCATGCTCTGACCAAATAGGCTAATCACAAGATTGTGTAGCAATTATTTTCTTTTATTTAGATGTCATTATTAGTATCTGCTGTCTAATGAAAACATTAATTCTAAACAAAGATTGATTTTCTCAGAAACAACGACCTACTCGTATAATATAGTTAAAGCGGAATTGGTTTGCAAAAGTCAATTTGTTCCTCAAAATATAATAGAGCGGATGCCGTAATATCCCTCTGCCCGCGGCGGCGAATCCTCGCATCAAACGCAACCATATATTTGAAAAATCCTCCAGCAGGTTTTATTTTCCGCACAATTTCACTTAGGATTACATTTGAGTCGCTTATTCGAAAATAGCTTTAACTGATTCCCGGATAAAAGGTATGAATAGGCTTATTTTTCTTCTAAGATTAAGACATCCAAAAGTGCCATCATCTTATCCGTCAATTGGGCTTTATTATGTCGATAAATGAAAGAACAAGCCATCAAACGAATCATTCCGTTTGTGAAAAACACATAAATAAGTCTTCTAAGATAAGCTAACCCTTGCAGCACCGATATTCCGTCAAATATATTTGTAATTAACTTGTAGCTATTCCCAGTCTCGCTAATCAATGTTATTATGCACATTAAAATTGTATTTAAGCTTTTATTCATTTCTTCGCAACACAGAAGAATCAGTCTGATCCTCGCAACATAAGAGAATAGAAAAAGTCACATTGATATCGATACTAACTCAAGAAACATCTTCGGTACATTTTCAAGTCTTAGCATATTTTTAAACATTAGTTGTACTAGTAAATGATGCTTACTGGTAACTTAATTATTAATAAGATTTTAATTTGTATCAACCTAATTATATATTAACACGTGAATTAAAAACTTTGTAAGGTCCCCTTTTTATAACAATTGCGCAAACGGTGAAGAATGAAATTTGGTGTAAAGTTTACATTGCGGAGAACTGTAGAAGACTAAAACTTTTAAATAACATGCATTGGAAATAAATTAAATTAATAAAAAATGAAATTACACACGCTACATTCATGTCATACATGATAATATACACACATGTATAATATTATGTTCTTTACGGCTACGGATTTTATTGTGTAGCTGTGGTCAAATTTCGGCTACGGGCGATCGCCAGTAATAACTAAATTGGTTTATTGTTAGTTTGCCTGAATATTTTTTTAGAAAATGCTTGCTATAGTATACTCGTGAACACCCATAACAAGAACTTATTTAGGTCCGTCATTTCCGAGTCTACGAATTCACCATAATGGCAAACTTAGTGAGAGGAAGTGCAGATGAGTTATATGACTATATTACGCTGTTTATTCTAGGATTCGCGAGGTTTATGACCGCTTAGTCTAGACTACACGCAGCTGCCGCTTAGCATAATAAAATCAAACAATCCGTTTCTTTGACTGTGATTGCTGGCGTTATTTATTCTCCTATGATAGATGTGAATAGCCATTTTATTTGTTATTCTATAAATCAATGTATATTGTTATTCTAACACCTGGACGACCTACCTTACTTTGTAAAATTTATTTAGATATATGAATCATATACTGATTAAATATAAATATGTCTAAATATTATACTAGTAGCGCCATCATCATCCGTTGCTACTAAGTAGGTATATATGTACTACAAAAATGTACGTGATTCCTATAGGTCTGTGACGTGAATATATTTTATATTTGTGAGTTTAAGCGCGGATATATCTTAATCCTTTTTTACAAGTAATACAAATATATAAGCACATTATATAATATCTACTGTATATAGGTAAACTTAAAAATTACAACTTAATCTAAGTAAAAAAATATCCAAATCGTTTGAGCCGTTCTTGAGATACACCTAATAATTTTTCATACTTACATTAATACAATAATTACTCATATAAATATGTCTGTTAGATTGGTTAGTATATTCATTATGTTGCTTGCGGTTTTGCTCGTGTTGAATTAAATTAAACACCCTTAGTGGTTAATATATTAAAACAGCTTTTAGCTAAAGAGCTTATTAGATAAGTTTCGGCTCGATCCGTCTAGTGATATGAACTGTGTCAGATAAGAGATGCGCTATTATAAGGATCACTTTTTAAGAATATTATGTGATTGGATTAAAGAGTGTGGATTTGACATAACTAGAAAATGGTCGCAATATTAAAGTTATAATACTATAGGTGCAAAAAATTGTGAAGATGTATATATATGTTTGTGACTCAATAATAACGAAACAACTTGTATATCTTTCTAGGTGTTGCGGCGTAATTACAATTTTTAATTACTATGGGCGTAATTGAGTTTCAAATATTGTTACGCAATTACGCCGATTACAACAGTTTACATCATTATTCATTACTGACTCGAAAGATACGCGGATACCTAAGCCATATTCCGTGTAACAACTACAGTATTAGGGTGTTTTTATCCTAAAATTAAAATCAAAGTTTCCGTAGTATAAAGCAAAAAGCCTAATACTCAGATTTATAGGACTCGCGAATTCAAATTGATTACATACTTCTTTTCGCTAAATCAAGTAAAAAATAGCCTATTTCACTTCTGGCTAGTGTAGCTTTCTAATGGTAAATGAATTTTTAAGATCGGTCTTGTAGCTTTTGAGTTTATTCGTTACAAACATAAAAATACAAATATTTTTTCCTAAAATTAGTTGAAAAACTGTCAATAAATGTTATTTAAAAACTACTAATGAGATGATTCAAAAAATAATAGACTATACTTGCTACAGCAATTAATAAAAAATCATCTACTGTTATTTTTAAGCTTTAAGTTGTAAATGACTGCTTCGTGGTTGTTAGCCAATTAGACTCATAACATATTAATTATTTTTGATACAAATATAATGAGTAAATTTTTTCGATGCGCACGCACGATACGAAAAACCGATAGCATAAAATTTATTAGTCAACTTCTTAGTTTTTCAAAAAAAGTTTGTCCATTTTTTGACTATCTACAAATAACTATTTTATGATATTTAAATAAAATTTATTTAACTAGATAATTCGTTAAAATAAAAATTTCTTTCAATGTATTTAATTTTTTTTTTATTATTAGTATCGTTTTCTCTACAGGATAACGCGAAAGGTAACATTTTTCGAAAGATTTTTATCTTGTTACGCCAAAGAAGCACAACATACATACAACAGTAAAAACGTGTGTGTGTGTATATATATAAGTAGGTACATACACATTTTTTTCCAGAAAAAATTTAGTAGCAGCACGGAATTAAGTGGTGGTGGTAACACAACCGTCTGATGAGCAAAAATAAGCGATTGTCTTAGCAGGTCGGTAGAATGAGGTAATGGTGATTACCACCTTTTAGTGAAATAGGTGGTAATCACTAATCGCCATTACCGCATTATACCGGACCAATATAACGATAAATTGTGGTGATCCGGAGCTTCTATTAGTGTTTAGTATACTTTTGGAAAGTTAGTACGTATAATGTTAGTACTTTATTTTACTTCAGTATATAAATTTTGTTCTAAAGTATTCAAATTTTTTGCTTGTGTTATGATATTAATATTAATACGTAGAAATGCATATATAAATATTGAAATATATTTAATAAACACCCAACCCCATAAATACAAACATAATATGTTCGTCATAAAAATGCCTGTCCCTATCGGAAATCGAGCCTGAGACCCATTGCTAACCACTCGACTAACGGGATAATCAAAATTGTATTCTGATAAAACATAACATTTTTGCTACTCAGAGATCTTTCTACAAACCAATAAATTTTTAAAAGCACCATTCAAATATTTTGTCTTTAGGCACTCAAATATTAATATTTAAACACATAAGATGAATAAAGTGCACTACGATTACACACCTCGTTTGCTGCCACCCTCTAATCTCGTTATTTGTACTCCGGTGGGGTTACGCGATAACAAATACTCGCGTTCATAATAAAATGAACATAATGCTTCAGGATTTAGGCTACGACGTGCCAAGCCTACTGAATTATGAATTCATATGTAGTTTGGCTTGCAGTCAACTTCTGAGAGAATACGAATTAAAGTACTCGTTTTACTAACAATGAAAATGATAGAATGTCGACTGCAGTACTTTTTACTAAACTAGTCACGTTTTATTAACGAAATATGCTCGTAAAATGGGAAGGATCTACTGGCTGAACATGTATACTTAATTTTCATACAATATGCGGATTTCATGTGATGAGTCTCTCCTAACAACAGGATATTATGTTTTATGATTTCTCATCACCATCTCAGCGTAAATCATATTCATTCATGACGTAACATACTGGATGAGTCTACAGAGGATTACAAAAGGTACATACAGCAAAGTTGAGTTACGGATAGATCTATTGAGAACATTTATGAATACTAGCTATCGCCCTGTGGTCGAAATTTTAACATAGAATCTATATTTCAATATTAATATTATAAATGTGAAAGTTTGGATGTTTGGATGGATGGATGTTTGTTACTCAATCACGAAAAAAATACAATACGGATTTTGACGAAATTTGGTCCACAGGTAGACAGGCTAGAATAGCACATAGCTAATTTTTATACCGAAAAATTAGGTGATCCCGCGGGATTCGCCAAAAACTTTTATAATGCAGTGGGCTGCACGCTTCACCTAGTAAACACTAAAATCTTTTAAGTTTGAAAGCAGACTTTAGCTGTAACGAAAATAGTGGTATGTAAATATATGTGTGTATAATATAATCGTGTTCATCATATAAATGTAGTGTATATAATGTATATTTTTTGTTAATTTAATATATTTCTAACTAGCTGACTCGGCAAACGTTGTTCTGTCAGATTTGTGTCTACTTTTCCGTTTTTTTTCTACATTTTTTCACCTTTTAAACATAACCTGAGCCTCCATGAATATTTTAAAACCAAAATTAGCCAAATCGGTCCAGCTGATTAGGCTAATGGCTAATGAGATGCATATTATTTGAAAAATATTAGTTATTTGCATACCTTTGCAATGTAATTTTGACTGTGTCAAATTTCATAATCCTCCGTTCGCGTAATTATTTTAAAAAGTGGTAAAAAGCTTTTTCTTTACCTATATATATTAATTTAGTGTGTGTAATGTTTATTTTTAGTAATTTAATGTAATTCTAATGCATATTATTTAAAAATATTAGGTTTCTGCAGTCCCCCGCAACGTAAACTTTTACTGTGCCGAATTTCATCCGACCGCGTAATTATCTTAAAAGGGGGTACAAAGTTCTTCCTTCACGTATTAATATATAGATTCTGTATAGAAACTCTGGACTATTGACATAACCATTAACTGGAAGGTAGATAAATGTAAAAAAGATGTTGGTTTTTACAGGCTTCTGAATATACATGTAAACATACAGATTGATTAAAGCTTCACCGGGTAACGCACAAAAATACAACTATAAATCTTCCAAATAGTAACTCAATATAAAACTCGTAAATAAAATGTTATAGCTCGAAAATTATGACTTATACCATTTTAATACACACTCAAATATTGAAGCATGAATCAGTAGCGACAGACGGTCATAAGATTAAGGTTATTTATATCCCGGTACTTCTGGTAACGGGTGTGATCAATTTGTTGGTGTATCATATAACACAAAAGGCAGTACAGCTTGTAAGACACGATTTGACTCCCGAGAAAAGTTGTAAGCTGAGATTGGATTAAATATTTTTAAGAAATAATAACGTGTACATTTTGCCTATTTATGAATATCGTTAGTTTTTATTATAATAAATATGTTTAAGCTGGTTACCTTATAAGAAAACCAGTTAGTTTTCCTCCTAAGTAGAGTTAATCAAACGTTGTCAAATATTTAAGTTCTTGACAATTCGCCATTTCGTACGAGATGAGTGGTGATCCCTACCATTAATATATGCCAAGCTTAACCAAGACTAAAGCCGGTAAATTATACGTGTGGTATGACATTCCCTCCAGAAAGATCCTAAAACACCATTAACATATTTTGATTCTATGTACTTCCTAACCATTACCCAGGTTATTTTTTTCATTAAGAAAGTCGTTTGCTTGTTTGCTATATAAAAATATAGTTTATCACACATCCTACAAACTTTAAAGTGAGTGTATGTTTATGCATGTTATTGCTTCACTTTAAAATGGCTGGACATATTTGAATGAATTGTATTTAGGTAGACTAAATTATTACTTAATTAATACTTATTGTATAGAAAAATGTATTGATTTCACAAAACTTTATTACAATATGAGAATAAAAGACAAAAATTCTGCCAGGCTGAATTATTTTGACACCTTCACCTATATCATCATGAATCAAGTTGCAAGGTAAACTTAGTAGTTATTAAGTTTTTTATTGTAAGAAATCAAACGACGTAAGCTACACAACTCCCCTATTTTACTGAGTACCGTGCCTGGTATTTATGACCCAAGTGTTCAAGATCGACACCTCCTACGTACAGTATCGTAAGTGCATTTTTGCTACTTTACAGGAGAGCAGTTTAAAGATTCACTCATTGTTTTTTGATAATTATTCAGTCAAACAAACACCAATAATTACAAAAATTTGCAATCAAGCGTGTAAGAAAATGAGAAATAATTCTGTGTGGTAGTTTACATCTATTTTTTTTCGTATTTTCAAGAAAAGTCACTTACGATATTTTACGTTGGATGTCAAAAGTAGTATATTGTTGTATTTTATACTTAGTACTCTTTACGTTGGATTTTATTGAGAACATTTTGATGTAAGTTACAGATACAACTTTTTATTTTGTTAAAAATAAGCAAAAATATTCTGTATATAATAGTTACGACAAATTACTATGTTGATTTTTCTGCATTATTATCGTAAATGTTTATGAAAAATTGACTAAAACGCAAAATTATATGTTTTTATTATAGAATAAAACCTAGTTATATTTGAGGTACAAATGTTTTATAATATTAAAATTTGTAACACTAAATCATGTAAATATTATCATATTTTCACAACTATTTAAAATAAATTAACTCAATTTTTGAGAAACATAAATTATAAAATTCTTCTGGTAAATGAGTATCTTTTAGTAATAAGTAGTAATAGGTAAACGAATATATATTAATCAGTCATATAAGTCAATCACAGCACTGTTTTGGAGTATTTTTTTTTTAAATGATTTATTTAAATTATTTATTAAACTCCTACCGTTTAATACTAAGATTTTACTTTATCACTTAAAATCAGTATCACTCGACGACAGGAATCATCAATGACCAGATAATATGAACTAAAATATTTTTTCTTTTAGTATTATAAAAAAATGAAAAGCCGTATAATATTTTAAACTTAATTGAATTGAGATGAGATTCCGAGTCGTGGTTATCCGTGCTATATCCGTGCACATATAAAGACGATTTGATAGTCTTTTATTTTGCTTTAGGAATTGGGATATTATTAAAATATAGTGGTTCAATAGTACCTGATGTAAAAGTGGCTGATACAGATTATTTTCTTGTATTTTTTTTTACCATTAACTTGTTACAGTTTTCAACAGCCATACCATATTTAAAGTATAATTTATTAGGATCAGATTTCACACGCACTTCTCTAATTTTGTGCTACTGAACCTTATCTCCATTATTACTTATAACTCAGTTTCCTTCTAAGAACGACTTACAATTTTAAAAATGTGTAATAAATAGAAACCTGATAAATAGCAGTAGCAAACGTGTACATTGCATAAACAAGACGATTCCGATTTAGACCGACACAATTATTGGACCAATTATTTATGTATTTTGATATGAATTTAAATAAGTAACTGGAAACCTCATTGGCCCCTCGTTTTTCTTGTGTCTCATGCCACATAAAACATTCGACTTTTTCCAAAGTAGTATAGACAAATTGTTCGCTAATTGAGAATGTATTTAAGAACATCTTCTTACAAATGATTACAAATTCATCTGCATCCACTGTATTCACCTTAAGTCGATAAAAAAGTAAAATTACGCCTTCAAACCATACCACTGAAAATTCTGTCTATTTTTTTAAGAACTAGAGAAGCCACAAATATCCACAGTTTCTCTCGGTCATCAAAATTCTAAGACTTTTGGAAAATGGAAAGATCGTTACTAATTTTAGCTGAATATCTCTGTCAACAGTTTTAAGGACATGCAGTTTCCATTGATTTACTAAGCCTTATAGTGCCGTCACGACTTTTATATTCTTTGCCTAAGTTTCTCAATATTGTCCTCTTATTGTCGATCCAATGTCGATGTCTAATATTACCTTTGTCCTTTCTTTATGTATTTTTTCATTCTTTAGGATAACTTAACTTTGATTATCAAAATGATGCCAGTGGAGTATTTGTATGAAGTGTTGATAATAAATCAGTATTGTGTGTGTTCAGTGTTGTTGTTGTAATCAGTGTTGATAGTGAATATACGGAATGTGAACTTTGATTAGATTTTTCAATATACTAAGCACAGAAGTAGTAATCGCAATCGTAGTCCAGGTGATTTATTCCGGTGACGGAAGTGGTGTGATGTTTCCATCTAACTTGTTGTCATCAGGTCTTCCTGAAAAAAAAATGTATATGTCATAATAAGAGACTAAGGTTCTACTGTATTAAGAATATTATTATCGTAGCCCAACCTGAAAAGATTAAAACATTTCTTTTTTATAGTGGCAACTGAAATATATCCGTGAAAATCTTAACTGTCTAACTGTCACGGTTCATGAGAATATACAGTCTGGTGATAGAAGAACAGACAGACCGATCAACAGACAAACATATAGACAGATAAACGGTAGGACAGTGGAGTTTTAGTAATAGGATCCAGCTTTACCCTTTGGGTAGAAAATGTAAATATAAAAAAAATTAAATCAGTACATACTTTCTTGCTGTGTTGTGTTTGAACTAATGCAGATATCATGGTCATTCCAACCTGAATCAGACAACGTATCCATCAGCCGATTAATAACATTCATTACTGCTTCAAGAGGAATAGGTGATTCCAGAAGAAAAAAAAGGATTAATACAATTTATCACACTTTTTAAAGATGTAAACAGTAGTAAGTTATTTACCAAGATGAAATAAAATATTTTAAGTATTACATAAGATAAGTAGCAATATTAAATTACCACGTAAAATATCGTAAGTATTACGTACCGCACTACTTAAAAATAAATTTACCATGTAAAATATCGTATTTAACACATGCAATATATTTCTGATGTAAGAAAACAATGTATAAGGTATTAAGTCATACTTACGATATTTTACTTTGGGCGAAATTCAAATTGCGGCAAAACACTACGTTTTATAACTGAGAAGAAAGCAAAGTATATAGTTTATTGTTTCTTACCTTCATTTATCTCAGATTCTTGGTGTGCAGACAAACAGTCATTATTTAAAATTTTAACGATCGCTTTTTGTATTTCTTCATTTTGCGAAACCGGATTTCTCATTACGAAATCTGTAATTCTTCTTGCTCTATGTGACATTTTAGATGTAATTAGATTTTATAGTAACAGCATTTATAAAAATAGTAGAATAAACTCAAATAATCGATATTTTAATAACGTCAAAGCAAGCATTCACTTCCCCCACGTATTCGATTGTTAGTGATAGATACGAAGCGCGTGTGCAGTATGAGCGCTCTCCTCCACCACGTATTGTGTCTTTAGTACTCAGTACGGTAATTTACATCGGGGAATAATGAACATACGATATTTTACAGTCTGAAATTACGGCTTTCTGGTCGATGTACTGAAATTTTATTGATCACAAACAAAAATATACATAAAATAAGGCATGAAAATAGAAAAAAGTGAAAATCGACAATTTCATACTTACGATATTCTTCGTAGGAGGTGTCGAGATATATAAAAATTTCGCAAGAAATAAAACGCCGGCGACAGATTATACGATAAACTGCAAACGGTGTAATTGCTCTTAATTTTATTTTATACTTTGAAATATTTGTCTTATCAACATAATAAATAATATTTTAAAAAAAGTAAAAAACACGCTTTTATAAAATTTATATTATGACTTATATTAGGTATATAACTTATATATATATATATATATATATATATATATATATATATATATATATATATATATATATATATATATATATATATATAGCAACTTACTATTTATATTATTGCATTGTCATCGGTCCTTGATAAGACTGCAACGTTTCATATTAATCCGACGATTTAAAGTTCGACAGACAGATAAAGCTCATAAAAGCGTGTTTAACAATCAAAAACTTGAATTCATTCATGTAAACACTTATATTTAATCTTCAAAAGTATATATTACAAAAATATCTAATCATAAGGACCTCATAATCTGAGCTATAGACCACGAGACTATGCCACAAATGTGGTTCTAAAAGTAGTAGACAGACGCTTTTCAATTGTCGTATTCAATTATCATCATCCCTTTAACATCGTTTCGAGTTTTTTCGAGTCCGGGCTCCCTTTAAAGAATAGAACATCTGCCGTTCTGCCAATCAGTTCGTAAGAGGCGAACGATAGGTTATGGAAGGCACTATCATCATATCTACTGGGTGATAGAGTTCTGCATTGTCTCGCCTTGGTCTGGTACCATCTTGGCCTTACCTATTCCTGCCTCAATACCGTCAGTGCTAGTCACTGTCGTGTTCCGTTTTGGAGGGTAAGGTAGCCGATAAACTTAGAAAGAAAGCAAGAAAGAAAGAAAGAAAGAAAGAAAGAAAATATTTATTTGCAAGAACATGGGTGTTACAAGTTGTTAAAAGTTAATTAAGTTACCAACATATTCTACCTTATGCATGTGGCATTAGACCTCGCCACAAGATACCAACGCATCATTAACATCTTTGGTGTCTATAGACGATGGTTGGTTCTTTCCATCATGAGACCCATCAACGTGTTTGTTATCTTATGATACTTAAAAAAAATACCTTCCCCCTACCTTCCCGCTACCAGTTTTTACCACTGTATCATACGTACACACTCAATATAAATATGTCCATACTTATATACATAGGCATCGGTTACGGTAACATGTGGTTTATTACCACCACAAAAAATGTTCAACGCGCCTAAAGAAGTTTTTCTTCACGCCCGTAGCCCCGAAGATATAGGCAGAGGTACAAGTGCATCGACGATTATCCGAAGATACTTGGTTTCGCAATATGATAGGTGGCAAACCTATCACCAATCGGGCACTTTCCAAACCAGGGCATTGTTGTTTTTATCAGAAAACTGAAAAAACACATATTAAACCGACCCGGACATCAAACCCGAGTCAGGCAATTCAGATGCAAAAAGAAATTTTTATTTAATAAATATCCGAGTACAGACCAGTGTATACACGATTAGCTAATTGTATGTTTTATGATGTGATAAGTGGTCAATGAATCGAGGGCATATTCAGTATCGAATAAAGTATGTTTTTCAAAAAACTTAAAACCTATAAAGGTATAAAGGATGATTCCTGGTTCGGGCAATAGTTCGATCAAAAAGTCATTATTAGCCTACACCAAACCCGGTAAGACCATTGAGACGATAAGCTATTCTTTGAGTTGGTGCGGGCTCTTTTCGAATTGATCACCTGCCTTACTGCGTATCTCGTAAAAGCCGAGAAAATGTTTTACTAACGTCATAACTAATACTCGTAACTATGTCGTAGAGACCTACAAAGCCTCGCCAGGATTTTGGTACGCACCTCAATTATTACTGCCGCTATAGCGTCGGTCCTCGTCATTTTCGTATTCCGGTTCGGAGGGTAAGTAAATTTATTCATTTGACTTTCAATTACTGCCACACGGATGGCAACACAACATTAACATCTCTAATGTCCATAGCAGATGACCGTCTCTTTCTGTCAGGAGAACCATCAGCTAGTTTGTTATCCTGTGATATACAGGTTGACTAGTAACAGACTACAATTGAAGGTCACGATAGTTAATGGTTATAAGTAAGCAATAAAAGTATAATAAAAATAAAGTAAACCTCTACGAAATTAGTGCAGTAATTAATATTCAAAAATAATGGTCATTGTGTGATGTACTAACGATTCTAGTTGTGAGTTCGGTTAATCGTTGTTTGTAAACAATGAACTTCTGTGCGCCGTGCGCTGGTGTCCGTACTTGGCATTTTTATTGAAAGTTAGATCAAAATTTAAGTACTTATCTAATTTTTTACATATTCGGTATCAGAATCGATTACTAAGCACACTCCCTTAGTATGTATAATCTTTTACCCAACCTGTATATAATGCTACATATTAGGCAACTTTTTAATAACGAGCATTTTTAATTAATATCTTGAAATAAAAATCGACCAAACGCTAGATATACTAGACAAACCGGTTTCAGACGAATATTATACAACTGACTCAGATTGATGTCAAGAACATAACGATTTGCTCATAAGTTGAATTAATTGTGGGAATTGCATAATAGATCTAGATCTGTTCTCACAGATCCTTTAGCACAGGCGAATTCAGGGTTGCCAATTTCCAATAAAATAATATTGAAGTGGTTAATAACACCATAATATATTATTGCAAATGCTACGAAATAGGCAATTGCAGGCCGAGCATGAGTTTGAAGGCCGAGCTGCAGGTGAAGACTTCAATGATATGAGACAGACAATTGCCAATTTCGCCAATGCATATGTAGTGCTTTCTTTTGTTATGCGTTCTTTCAAGGCAAGAGAATGTTATAGACCACTAAAAGACTCTGGTGTTGTAGTCTGGTGGACAAAGTAAATAACTTATTTATGTGAAAGTAAGTTATTTACTTTGCAACCTCCCGCGGATGTGTGTCTTTGGGATGCTAGTAAAAGGAAATAAGAAGTGTAAGATTTACTCTACGAAGGTCTGGGATATAAAGAAAAACCCAGCGGCACAATTATGCATCTTCCTCTACCACATTTTCCACCAAGTTAGGAGCAAAAACAAAAGCATACAGTATACGTACTCTATGCACGTTAATTCACTTCGCAAACGAAGCAACTTCAGTAGACACGAAAACTACTACTCCACATGAGTCGAAGTGATATTAATAAAATAGTACCTACTCAACACCACTGCAACATTGTGTATTCAAATAAATGACCGCCCCGTTGGTCGAGTGGTTGGCGACCCTGACTACGCGATCGACAGGGCTCGGGTTCGATCCCCGACGGGGACAAGTATTTGTGTGGTGAGCAACAATGTTTGTATTTCCGGGTTTGGGTGTTTATTAAATATATTCTTGTATTTATATTTGTATTTATATATGTATTTCTATGTATTAGTATCGTTGACTACACCTACAAACAAATAATTTGTTTACTTTGGGGTTAAATCAGTAAGTGTAGTTTGTCTCTTGAATATTTATTTTGTTAAAAAAAAATTGTTGTTGTTATTATGCAACTTAAGTGCCTAAGATAGTAAACATCATAAGTTAAGAGAATGTTGCAGAAACGTACACTGCGGTAGACGACAAACTCATTATTTTCCCAACACATTATTATACTTAAAGCAGTCTAAAAATAAATGACGAAGGGCGTGAAAGTATGTTTAACTTCACTTGGCACCCCGCACGTGTAATGTCGTGTATTGTGATTACCTCTAAGAACAGGAGTGCTGGTTATTTCTGTTAATAGAGGGTGCGTCGACAACTAATTGTTTATATAATGAGACGAGAAACAGACAATCATCTTAAGAAAATATATACCTTTTTAAATACTTTTTACACGAGTCAGAGACAGGTTGTATAAATAACGTAATATTTTTCCCTGCGCCATCTTAAAGTAGACCATATTTGTTGCCAGGCGGGCAAGAGGCTGCTATCAATGATATTATATTGTTTGCTATATATATCGCTACGATAGCAGATACAGTTCTGTAAAGTTAATTTTTTATATCATTCGATTACTCTCTCTCTCTAGTTGGTATGTAAACCCGATTGGATACCTTAATTAAATCTGTATTCCGGAACATGTTGGCCAGGGCCTCATTTGTAATATAGACAGTCTACCATTCTGCCACGCAAACCATAAAAGGCAACCCATTGCCTATTAATGTCACTACTATCGTGACTACAAGGTCATAGAGCTGTGTAACGTTTTGACCGTGTAAATTTCTGCACTTGGCATTCTAAGCCCGCTACACAGTTAATACAGTACCATTAACATCTGTGGTGTCTATATGCGATAGTTATCTCTTTTCACCGTGAGAGCCATCTGCATGTTTGCTATCCTATCAAATAAAACAAAACACTAAGTAGGTATTTTGTTTTACTGTTTCTTAGATCTCTGGAGTCCTATTCCTCGTATATTCGAGTATATTATGTAAAAGTTTATCTAAGGCCTAGTCTCATATACCAAACATTCGATTATCACACAAATCATTTTTCAAATATCAGTATTTGAAGCCGTTGGCGCTTGGTTTGGTATAACGATACCTAATCACTAAACTGTTTTTTAATTATTTTTGTGTTATAGCACTCACCCCGTGCTTGGGAATCTGGAAAAACTTTAAAAACAGCAAAGAAAAACATCGACACGCGGGATTTGAACCTGCGACCATTTCCCTAAAGCCGGGACGCTCTTCCGCTGAGCTAGTGTCGACAGGCTCGAGGCGGCGAAATTCTTCTTTGCTATATGATCGATTACGTCGATTGTACTGATCGCTAGCTATACATACGTATAACTAGTTAAATGAGTTCATCGTTACAGATGAAATTCACATTTATAATTTTGATCAGTACTTTCGTATTTCTAATTATTTTTGTGTTATAGCACTCACCCCGTGCTTGGGAATCTGGAAAAACTTTAAAAACAGCAAAGAAAAACATCGACACGCGGGATTTGAACCTGCGACCATTTCCCTAAAGCCGGGACGCTCTTCCGCTGAGCTAGTGTCGACAGGCTCGAGGCGGCGAAATTCTTCTTTGCTATATGATCGATTACGTCGATTGTACTGATCGCTAGCTATACATACGTATAACTAGTTAAATGAGTTCATCGTTACAGATGAAATTCACATTTATAATTTTGATCAGTACTTTCGTATTTCTAATTATTTTTGTGTTATAGCACTCACCCCGTGCTTGGGAATCTGGAAAAACTTTAAAAACAGCAAAGAAAAACATCGACACGCGGGATTTGAACCTGCGACCATTTCCCTAAAGCCGGGACGCTCTTCCGCTGAGCTAGTGTCGACAGGCTCGAGGCGGCGAAATTCTTCTTTGCTATATGATCGATTACGTCGATTGTACTGATCGCTAGCTATACATACGTATAACTAGTTAAATGAGTTCATCGTTACAGATGAAATTCACATTTATAATTTTGATCAGTACTTTCGTATTTCTAATTATTATATCTAGTAATCGATCATATAGCAAAGAAGAATTTCGCCGCCTCGAGCCTGTCGACACTAGCTCAGCGGAAGAGCGTCCCGGCTTTAGGGAAATGGTCGCAGGTTCAAATCCCGCGTGTCGATGTTTTTCTTTGCTGTTTTTAAAGTTTTTCCAGATTCCCAAGCACGGGGTGAGTGCTATAACACAAAAATAATTAGAAATACGAAAGTACTGATCAAAATTATAAATGTGAATTTCATCTGTAACGATGAACTCATTTAACTAGTTATACGTATGTATAGCTAGCGATCAGTACAATCGACGTAATCGATCATATAGCAAAGAAGAATTTCGCCGCCTCGAGCCTGTCGACACTAGCTCAGCGGAAGAGCGTCCCGGCTTTAGGGAAATGATCGCAGGTTCAAATCCCGCGTGTCGATGTTTTTCTTTGCTGTTTTTAAAGTTTTTCCAGATTCCCAAGCACGGGGTGAGTGCTATAACACAAAAATAATTAGAAATACGAAAGTACTGATCAAAATTATAAATGTGAATTTCATCTGTAACGATGAACTCATTTAACTAGTTATACGTATGTATAGCTAGCGATCAGTACAATCGACGTAATCGATCATATAGCAAAGAAGAATTTCGCCGCCTCGAGCCTGTCGACACTAGCTCAGCGGAAGAGCGTCCCGGCTTTAGGGAAATGGTCGCAGGTTCAAATCCCGCGTGTCGATGTTTTTCTTTGCTGTTTTTAAAACTGTTTTTTATATTATTAAATATACTGTGAGGAGAAAGGGAAGAGACGTAGTACAATTAAATGCGTAGGTGTGTTTAAAGTGATGGTTCATATCTGAATGAAATGAACCGACTGCGCCTACGCATGTAACTGTAAACTTTGATGTAGCCCACTTTGGTGATGTTATGTAACTCGATGGTGGTACACTCAAATAAAAAACTGACAGGTTTAAATAAAATTACAATATTTTACATTCTTATCGCGTATATACTGTTTATTTAAACCAAGGCTGCCCAAGTGATTTTGAAGGAGGGCCACAATTTCGATTCTAGCAATTGCTTGTAAGTTATTTTAAGTTATGAAAAACATGTAATAACTTAAATTACTCAGTTAATAGATTTTAAACAAAATAAAGTTATATAAATTTTGTTAAAAAAGATCAGTTTGAGCTGTGATGAGGTATTTGAGCTAAAAGATTTACCAGTCGTCGGTAGGCAAGTGAGTGGTGATCCCCATCGCTGCATTTCACCTACCTAATAATGGTTACCATTTCAGCGCCAACTGCTACTACTACTACGGAGATTTGGATTTTTTAGAAAAGCAACAACACTTTTGGCCGACCCGCGCATCAAACTTAGGACTTCAGATCTAGCCAAATAGGCTAACCCCTAGACCACGAGGCAGATGCGTTTTCTACAAAAGCTAAAAAACTTATTTAGATCGAATCGCCCGATCTTTGATTCGAGCTCAGATTTAATATATCTATGCCGGTACCACCTGATTCTTCAGGCGATTACTATGAATAATAAATTCCAGTTAAGCAACATCATTTTGACACTAACTGTCCCTATATTGTTCGAAAACAAGATTTTTAATGAATGCAATAGAACAACGGTATATTCAAAGTGTGCTGACAGTTTGTAGGGATTAGTGAATGAAATGCACGTGGCTTTGAGATCAAGATGACAGCTTTTGTATTTGGGTTTCATTATGACAAACTGAAATAACGCAGTGATTTTAAAATCCCATACGTATTATAAAATATGTGAAAGTTTACATGTTTGGCTATTTAGATATTTGGATATTTAGATGTATGGATGTTAAGATTTTTGGGATGTTTAAATGTTTAGATGCTCAGATGTTGGTTACTTAATCACACAAAAACGGTTGGACCGATTTGGATAAAATTTGCCACACAGGTAAATGATGACCCGGTGAGTAGTTTATGAGCTACACTCATAAACTACTTTTGCCCGACCCGTTGGTCGACTGGTTAGAGAACTTAACTACAAATTGATGGAGATCGGTTTCGATTCCGGGCAGGGGAAAACAATTATGTGATGAGCATAGTTGTTTGTATTTTTGGGTTTGGGTGTTTATTAGGTATGTAATAGTATTTATCTATGTATTTCTATGTATTAGTATCGCTGAATAACACCCATAACACAAGCAATTAATTTGCTTACTTTGGGGTTAGATCATTTAATGTGGTTTGTCCAGCAATATATTATACTAGCTGTTGCCAGCGACTTCGTCCGCGCGAACTTCGTTAACGCCGCATAGCACCTCCCCCGTAGGTGATAGCGTGAAAATATGTAACCTATATGTTGACCCGACCTGTTAGTAATATTCATGAAAAAAAGCCTGAAAGCGTAACAGATAGTCAGACAGACTTTGACGCTTGCTGCCCCCTTCAACTTGCTGCATCATAACAGTGAATCCCCCGGGAAAACTTACTTTTTTGGGATAAAAACTCTATGTACTGTTGCAGGTCATCATCTATATGTGTGCCAAATTTCATCTAAATCGGTTCAGCCGTTTTTGCGTGAAAGAGGAACAGACATTCATTCAAATATACTTTCGCATTTATAATATTAGTAGGATAGCACTAGTAGGCTTAATATTAAAGTAAGAATAATCTAAGCATGACTAAGGCAAACGAGCAAGAAGCTTTTCAAACGGTAAATAATCAATACCGCCTGTAGATATCTGTAATTTACATTTTCATTACAGCATTTATAAAGTTAGCAATTCCCATCTCTTTGAAGGTTAGTAATTCGTACCCGCATAATTAAATTAATTGATTATTGATATATCCAATAACTAATACGAGTTGCGTATTTGGGTATATTATAACTATAGGGTAAATTTAATAATAACGCTAGTTCCTACCGACAAATAGTTAGTACAAAATTGTGTGTTAGTTCATTATTAGTTTAATGAACGCAACATATTATACATTTGACAGAAGAATACGGGAAAGAAAAGCCAAAAATAAGGCACTTCGATTCTATGTTTTAAGAGCAATATCTCCTCAGTGTGGAATGTAAACGAGGTTAAAATGTTAATTTGAAATCAATAACGCCGGCCGATGATGCGAGGAGTCTTGCAGAACCCCACGGAGATAATGGGCTTTTTGGCAGCTCGTTATATTTATTTATCAATGCGGGATCCTTATGTCATAAAAATGTAAAACATATTGAAACCATATAGAAAATAACAGCTCTAAGGCATTGTTCGCCTTAAGTTAGTAAGTAAGTAAGCAATAAATATTTTCAAGATTTCTATTTAAAAAGTGATACTAGCGGAAAATCTTTAGAATCTTGATGACTACGAGTTTATTATGAGAAAACTTGACATCAGAACTCTTCGTTTTTGATGTCTATACAATGTTTGCGCTGAACGAGTGTAATACGTGTGTACAGTACTATATTTGGAAAAATCGCACGCATTAAGACTGAAACTATGCAACGACTAACCGAGAGATCTTAGGGAGGGAGTGAGAGAAACAGAGGTGCTTTTGTAGTTTATAAAATCTGTAAACCGGTTGACCCTGCGACCATCCCTAATACTTCCCGCTAATTAAGGTATTTTAAGCTTAAAGGAGAAAAACTAAAGGCATAGATTTGTTCGGTTCAAACATCTCGTTTCAGTTTAGTAGTAGGCAAAAATGACGTGACGTAAGCATGTATCCTGAATTTTTAAAAGCTGAATATTTTGGAAACGATGATCAATTTTGATCTTTCGAATGGCATTCAACACAGTTTGAGATCTAAAATGTTGTTTAGCTACACAATCGACAGGATGAAAAATTTAAGTAGTGACAAAAGTATTTTTTCAAAAATTTTCATCATTAATAAATACCAAACAAATTGTCCGATTTTGACAAAATTTATTTGACTCAGTTTTTAAGGGAAAACAGCTGATATTATTTTTAGATCAATCGGCATATTAGTCTAAAAGTTATTTATTATATTGAATTTGAATAAAGTATGTCTGTCATTTTTTTACATGTTTTTAAAGTGTTATTCCAGTTTATTTTAATTGACGTTCAAAAAATGTATAAGTTATACTTATTTTGAATAAAATATATTATATTCTATTCTATGTTTGTTTTAAACAACAAAATTTTAATATTTGATAAGCTGTAACTATTGGAAGCTCGATTCGATTTTGATTTTTTAAACGGCATGAGGCGCAGTTATACAAGTTCCTAATATTGTAAAAGTAAAAAAAAAACATTTTCAAAATTATTCAAGATGCATACATACATTCTGACGTCATAATACTGACTTCACAAAATAGTCAGAAAAGTAGGACCACAAAACATGGAGATCTAGTGAAAATTCGATTTCCGAAAATCAGGACAAAATCATTAACGCCCCCTATCTACATGATATGTAGGTACGTAGCGGGAAGTTAAAAAGTACTGTTGAAATATTATCTTCAATTGAAATTGATAACATAAGGAATTGATAAGACAGTGAATATCGCAAGCGATGACAAGTTGCTAATCTCTACCTTGTAATGTTTTTTATATAAATAATAATTGGCAAACGAGCAGGAGGATCAGCTGGTAGCAAGAGATTACCACCTCCCGTGGACATCCGCAACGACAAGAGACCTGCAGACGTGTTCTAATTCGTATCCCTTCAAAAATATCCTCGTTGTCAATTAGTTTTAAAAAGGAGTTATTGGGAGGCAAAAAGTTCCTCGAGATTAGTTGCCCGCTAAGAACACCAAGCTGTTTGCAGATTAAAATACATTCCAATGATCACGACGGTAGTGACATACTTAGTCTTGCTCGACAGTATAATGGGATATTAAGTCTTATCCTGGCGATGAGTATAGGTATGTAAGGCGTGTTGGTGGGTTGCTGCTACACGCCCAGATGAGTGATGATGTTGTGATGAGAGAATTTCAATATTACTTGTAGCATTTACAAGGTGGTAGAGTTCTGCATTATCTCGCCCGGGTCTGGTACCACCACCTTACCTATTCCTGCTGCAATAGCGTCAGTGCTTGTCGCTGTCGTGTACTGGTTTGGAGGGTAAGGTAGCCGGTAAACTTATGCATGTGGCACTAGAGCTCGCCACAAGATAGCAACGCACCATTAACATCTTTGGTGTCTATAGACGATGGTTGACTCTTTCCATCAGGAGACCCATCTGCTTGTTTGCTATCTTATAATATAAAAAAAGGAACACATTTTTTGCATACAAGTAATTTATTCAATATATCCAAAAACAAGTCCGTTATATTAATAAGTAGCAGAAGGATTTTTAAAATGTAATAATTATTTCGGGGAATCGGAAACAGATTTAATGAACGTGTTACCAAACAGCTCGTAAGAATGCATAAAATAATATCTTTACAGGCGTTAGGCCTTGGAAACTTGTTCAGAATGATTGGAGGCAAGATGGGAGTGCAGATTACGAGTTATGAAGCGTAGTAATGACGTAAAAACATTTAAATATCTGCAGACGCTACGCAGGCACCGACTCATGGAATCATGTCAGCCGGACGTAGTAGATTGCGTGTATTACATTATAATGGGCGGTTTAATCATCAAATTGAAAAAATGAACGTACTCAAGACGATTCTTACTAATGCTTGTAATTTATCTGTTTATGAATACTTCTTTCAAGGGACCACAGAAATTGCTTTTGAATATTTTTTGTAATAACCAAAACTTTTTGCTTTAAACCTAAGTAACTTAATTTTTTCTGTACTAGTAATTGCTCATAAGTGATCGCGTTACTAACCAAACTGCGAAAGAAGCGAGATTTACAGTATTTTTTGATTCAATATAATATATATATATTGAACAAACATTTGCGTGATGGCATAGAAGTTTGTGTTTCTGTTTTTGGGTGTTTAATACTTGAGTGTTTATATTTGTATTTCTATGAACTAGTATCGTTGGCTGGCAACCATATTGCAAGCAAATAATTTGTTTGCTTTGAGGTTAGATAAATTCGTCTAATTTGTAGAAATTTATTCTAATGTAATAATAAATCTGTATAAAAATATAATTGACAGCAGGTTAAAATAGCATTATATTGATTCGAATAAAAAGGGTTTAATATCCATCGGCATCGTTTTTATTTCTTGCTGATATAAAGAGTTTTTTTCCGGATGGAAAATTTTCCGCAAAAAAACGAACAAATTTTACATAAAATGGCAAATTGACGATAGCATTCTTTGAGTAATATAATAAAATATATATTTTTTGATATCATAAGATAGCAAACAACAAATGGCTCTTCTAATGGAAAGAGAAACTATCGTCTATAAATACCAAATATGTTAATGGTGCGTTGCTATCCGTGTGGCGGGATGACAATGCCACGTACATAAGTCTACCGGCTACCTTACCCTCCAAATCGGAACACAATAATGACAAGCATTAACGCTATTGCTATAGGAATAGCTAAGGCGCTGGTACCAAATACCCGGGCGAGACGTTGCGGAATTCTTCCACCTAGTAGTCACGATGGTAGTAACATGTGTAGCCATGGGCGCCGGCAGCAGGGTACAAGGTTCCTGGCCGAAAACAAAATACGTATAAAATAATAACAATATGTGTATTATTCTTTATTTTTTAGTGAATGGTATGATGTGTAGATGCTATGCATCGCCCTGAAAGTAATACTGGCGACGCCCATGTGTGTGGCCAATCGATTGCCATTTACGTTCTGTCGGGCAGTACGGCAGTGGGTTTATTCTTCAAAGAAGCCCGGACCAACACAGGGAAAAATATTTTATTGTAATAAGAGTGCTTATTGTAACAAGAGTATTTATACTTTTAATTTGTTAGCTCTCCAGCGTTGGGTGTCAAGCCAGTTACAGTCAATACAAACCTGATTTGTAAGTGTATAGACAAATCAGGGACATTTTATTTTAGGTCATTGCTATAATAAGCTTCAAGGGAAGTAACAGATTTAATGTGTAAATTATAGATGGACGGAATTCGTGCAATGTGCCCATTAAAGACCTTTCCGGTCCTAACGATCTTCATTTCTTCAGGCTTAGTGACCCTTTTGTGCCATAAGATTCGTATGGCGTGCGATTCGAACTGTATTGTTACTTTTGTTTCATATTTATCCCCGTGTTGGTTCCGGGCTCCTTTGAAGAATACACCAACTGCTGTTCTGCCAGGCAGGTCGTAAAAGGCGACCAATTGGTTATGCAAGTCACTACCATCGTGACTACTAGGTGGTAGAGTTCTGCATTGTCTCGCCCGGGTCTGGTACCACCGCCTTACCTATTCCTGCCGCAATAGTGTCAGTGCTTGTCACTGTCGTGTTCCGGTTTGGAGGGTAAGGTAGCCGGTAAACTTATGCATGTAGCATTAGACCTCGCCACAAGATAGCAACGCAACATTAACATCTTTGGTGTCTATAGGCGATGGTTGACTCTTTCCATCAGGAGACCCATTTGCTTGTTTGCTATCTTATGATATAAAAAAATATGCAATCTGATACCTACTTAGCAATAAAATTTGGATCGGATTTGATTGGTTTGTTCTTTTACTCCGTAGTGGTCAAGTGTCAATCCATATCCATACTAATATTACAAGTTCGAAAGTATGTATGTCTATTAGTCTGTCTGTTATGCTTTTATAGTTAAATTGCTAAATCGATATTGATGAAACTTACACGGCACGGTGATAGTTGAAGATCTGCAGTCAAAAATTGTTTATTTCTTTTTCAAAAAGCATCTCGCTGAAATAAGGGATGAAATTTTATATGAATTGATATATTTTATATCGATGACATTTTAATCTAATCGCGGGCGAAGCTGCGCTCAGCTTGATTACTATAAAGTCTAATTTCTTTATCAGTATCCCATTAATATTATGAATACGAAACTTAGTTAGGATATTCAAATGTTTGTAGGTTTTTACTCTGAAGCGAAACAGGATGGGCGTGAAGTTGGGCGATCTTATTATGACTTAGATATTTGGGATACTATTTATCCCAGAACAGTAAACAGTTTCTATGGAATTTATGTAGCTCTAACTGCATTATAAACTGCAAGGTGCAGGTAGCTAATTGTCTAGTTTTATAAATAAGAAAATTTGTGAATGTGGATGTGTATTACTCACACCACAATCGATTGTACGACATTTCATTTTACTTTATCTATGTTCAGATATTACAAATATATATTTTTATTCAGGATTAAAAGCATTTGCGGTAAATGTCCTGTTAAATGTATTGGAAACTGTGAACCTTTTTTTCTAAGTTTTCAGGACAACATTTAAATAAGTTGTACAATAAATATTCTTGTGATATGAATATAAGACTATAATTGTTTAACAGTATGAGGGTTGAGCTACATCTGTCAGCACGAAATCGCTTTTACCGTCACCCTACCCTTTTCTAACGCTTAGAACTTAGAACCGAGAATAGCGAGAAAGATAGGGGAGATGCGATAGTATGCGGGGGAATCCTCGAGGCAATAGCATTCCTGCTACATTTTCTGCTCAAGCAAATAGCAACCCTGAGCTACGGAAATGGATAGGACGATGGAAAAAAATGATTCTGTGCTGACAGACGTATTACAGCCATTACATAGCCAACAAGCAGATAGCTCACCTGATGAAAAGAGAAACGATCACCTATAGACAACAAATATGTTGTTAAATTGTACGTTGCTATCCTTGTGGTAGGGTGGGAATGTCACATGCATAAGTTTCCTTCAAAGAAGAATATGACCATGAGCTTGTCACTGACGATATTGCGAAAGGAACAGTTAAGGCGGTGGTACCATATAGCCAGGCGGAAGTTGCGGAACTCTACTATTTAGTCCATGTGTTCATTGATTGATAAATAATTAACATAGAGCGGATTCTTCTGAAACTAGAAACTTTGTTTCTTTTATTCTTGAATAGATTTTATAAAAAGAGTTGGATAGCTAATAAAGAAAATCAGGAGTCCCAATACACTAAATATTTTTTTAGGGAGTGATTACCAATAAACAAGTTCAACATTCGTCTAGATTGTATAAAAACATTGAGTTTAGATTAATTTGTTCCGTTTTAACAAATAGTCTAATGCAAGATTTACCCCGTGTTGGTCCCGGGCTCCTTTGAAGAATAGGTCAACTGTCGTTATGCCAGGTAGATCTTAAAACGCGACCGATTGGCTATATGTGTCACTACCATCGTGGCCATTAGGCGCTCTACCACCTGTAGGCGGCACACACGGAGAGAAATTTTGTTTGCTTTTATTCTCTTTGCATTTGTTCTGTTTTGATAAATAATCTGTTTTTAAATTATTTCCAGGTTCATACGATAAAACGTACAAAAAATCGATTTTGGTCTCGTTTGATTCGTTCTTTTAAGGACTTTGGAACAGGATGTTTTCCAGTGTCTGATGGTAGAGCTAAAAGAAGTCCATTAGAACTTTTAAGCTGATCTAGATAAACCCATCGAATGTCGACTAATTTGGTTAGTTTAGTTTGGTTTGGTTAGTCTAAGATATAATAATGATGGAGCTGAAAGGTGGCCATCGGAGATTGGGCTGATATCGATGGCTTTTATTACTAGGAGATTCTCAGGGTTTTATAATGGAACTAGAAAGTGGCCCTGGAACTTCTGCACTAAACTTTCACGTTTTCCACTAAAAATTACGCATACGTAGCGGAATGGCTGTCTGAGGATGTGTCGGGGGTTTTTGAAATTTTTAATTTTATCTTGTTCATATTACAGTTGATACTCGAGTCACTTCCTACTCGAATATAACACAACTGGACTATACGAGTACATCTATATAAACATATATATATATTTATATATATGTACCCGAATATAAATGCGAAAGTTTGGATGGATGGATGTTTGGATAGATGTTTGTTACTCAATCACGCAAAAACTACTAAACGGATTTGAATAAAATTTGGCACACAAGTAAATAATGACCTGGAATATCACATAGGCTCCTTTTTATCCCGGAAAATTTAGGTGATCCCGCAGGATTCACCAAAATCTTTTATAATGCAGCGAGCTGCACACTTACATAGCTAGTAAGACATAAAAATGCTTTTTTATATCATAGAATAGCAACTAGAATATGGCTTTCCTATTGGAAAGGGAACCATCAACTATAGACACCAAACCAAGGATGGAAATGATGCTCTGTGTGACCTTACCTTCCAAACTGGAATACGACAGAGACAAATTTCCGTTAATAAATAATTTAAAATTTTGTTGGACAAATTATGTATCAAAAAACTTTTTATTTTATACACGACATTTAAATACAGTACTTACATTACAAAATGTAATCACATGATGGAAAGTATATATAGTAGGTATTGGAATTTTTAATCCTACGACAACTGCATTATATTTTAGTAGACTTCATTTTTTCAAGTTGGTAGCCTTTAGTTAAACATTTAGGCGCAAATAACAAAGTAGGTGCAGAGGAATGCGGTACACCTCTTTGGAGGTTTTTATGTCTTGTTACGTACGTGACTGAAGTAAGAAAGTATTTTTAATTAATCGTCGCTCGTTAAGAAAGTGTGCACAACATACACATATATGGCAGTTAATTATTTTTAATTTAACTTGGCCGTAAATACGAAAATGTTCTAAGAAATTTAGTCCTAAAATAAAAAAATACTGTTTTCGAAAATCACACCCATAGTATGTAATTTATTTTTAAAATGGCTGCCGCCTCGTTGGTCGAGTGGTTAGCGACCCTGAGTACGCAATCAATGGGGTCCGTGTTCAACTCTCGGCAGGGGCAGGCATTTGTGTGATGAGCACAGATGTTTGTATTTCTGGGTTTGGGTGTTTATTAAATATATTAAAGTATTTATAATATAAAAAGTATTTATAATATAAATACATATATTATATGTATTTCTATGTATTAGCATCGTTAGACGTTAACTGATACCCATACTACAAGCATATAATTCAATTCAGATTCAATTCAAGGGGTCAGATCAATTCGTGTAAAAAAGTAGTTATTCATTAAGACAGTGTCTACAAAATCGGTATGTTTGAGTGAGCAAAGTGCACAGTCAGAGTTAAGATTAATTGGCCTTAGAGGCCTAGACTTAAGGCAATATCTGGACGATGGGTGTGTACTGTGTGTATGTATATAATATTAGTATAGAAGTTTTGATATGAATTAGTTTTTTTAAAAACAAATAACATTTTAAAGAAAGTACAAATATTACCTTTAGCCCATATCAGCAAAAAATAGGCAGAGGAGTGACTTTAATCAGAGAATCTGAAACTCATTTAGAGCAAATTGCCTAACTTGGAATATGAACCAAGGTGATGGCCAAAATGTGTTTGTACTGAAGAAGGTATCGCTAGATCAATAAGGATATTTGTTTCATAAGGTAATAAATAACCTGTAATTAAAAACACTGCAAGCATGTCGATTCCTATAAATATAAGAAAATGGCGTCTATCGCGCTATAATTATCTAATCACATATCTACGCGTATGTACACTAACGACACATTTTTTGATAAGATAAATATGTTTGCTTAATGTTAACACTTAAGTAACATCTATGCAGATAGAACGTGCCATACCCAACGGCCGAGAGGAATAAAGTAAATACTATTATCTATACATATTATAATGACACAGTTGAACCTGGTATATCCGTACATCAATGTACAAAAAGTATCAAAAATGGAAAGCGGGTCCCTCCAATCAAATACAAAATAACGGTACAAGTTGTATCATAATGTTCATAATACAAAATTAGGATTGTTTTAGTTACCACACATCTAGAATTACTGAAAAAGTTTTAAAACAGTTTTTAAGATTTTATATTTTACTATACAATATTTAAATACAAATTTTAATCCACATTGTTAAGAACTGTTTCCAAGATACACGATTTATAATATTTATTTATTTTATTTATTTATTTCACACTTTATTGTACACAGAATATATCTTTTTGAAAAATTAATATACCTAAAACATGTATAAAGGGCGAGCTTATCTCTGAAAGAGATGTCTACCAGCAGACCCGAGAAGCGAGAATGCACAGATAAAGGTGAACACAGTGTACCAGTGCATAACTTACAATTAGAATTATATAATACAAAAAACAAATAATAATAATAATAAATGATATAAATCTAAACCTTATACCTAATGCCTTTCAAATTATCATGAAAAGTAATGTTCTCTTACTGCTTTATTAAATATATAAATATGTGTATTTAAATACATAAATTGCTGATGTAAATATATTGGTTAAAGATATAACTTTTTTTATGCATCATAAGATAGCAAACAATCACTTCTGCTGGAAAGATATCTATAGGCACCAAAATTGTAAATGGCGAGTTGCTATACTTGCGGCGGGGTCTTAATGCCACATGTATAAGTTTAGCGATTACCTTACCCTTCAAACCGAAACACGACCGTGACCAATATTGAGACTATTGCGGCAGGAATAGGAAAGGTGATGGTACCTTGGATGGACTCGGGCGAGACAATGCAAAACCCTACCACTTAATGGCCACGATGGTAGTGACTCGCATAGACAATCGTTCGCCTCTTATGAACTGCTTGGTAGAACGGCAAATGGTCTATTGTACAAAGAGAACTGGGCTAACACGGGGAACCGACAAGCAACAACTACGCAGACAAAGTAAAACAATTATTACAAATCTCACGTAGTAGTAAATAATATTGAAACCTATTCGATTGATTTCATACTGACTTCATAAAAACATATTTCAAAGCTAAAACATGTTTTTAAAATGAGTAAGCTAACTGCTTACTTATTAAATAATATTATTATATGATAAGCGTTTATCTATTTTAAAACCGACAAACGCAATCCAAACTAAAATACAACTATTCGGGAGACTTTTCGCTCAGTCACATAGCGCTGTATATACATAGAATAACAATTCATATCACGACTGAGAATTGAACATTTTTGCCTCGAGCCCTCTGAGTCAATTCACTGATTGATATTCTTTCATTGTGCCTAACAATATAGTCTGATGTCGGGGCAATAAGAAAACATTTTGTGTCAGTTTCAATAAACTATCTCGTTGGATTGTTTTTCACTACTACCAGATATTGTAGCTTTTTCAATTTACACTGTCAGTAGTTGTTAATATTCTTATAACATTGTTGGAAAGCATCACTGTCATGTTAAACCACCTATTACTAGCTAGCTATTACAAACATTTTTTGTCGGAATGACATTTTTTTTGAATTGTTGGTTGCTACAGCGACTCAGAGTTTGTCTCCCACAACGATATCGCATTTTGGCTATAAAGGAGTTCTAGAACCTGACTGACTACCTCTAATACTCCAAATTTTATTGCGATTGGATAAACAAATTCGAAAAATTCACTTTAATTGATTCACAATCTAGAACTATTGACAACCTACACTACACTAATAATGTTTGATTATATGCACCAAATTGTTCCGATTGGCTAATTCAAAATGGATATTTTTTTATGTGTTTACAGCTGACTGGATTATTTTTTTCAGCTCACTATTTTTTTCAGATTACTATAAGATCTATTAGTCTGATGTGATGACAGAACAATTGGCCAGTTATAAGGTCTCTAGTCAGTTTACTCTAGAAACGATTAAGCAGATTATCGAGCTCACAAAATAATATATATATATATGTATATATATATATATATATATATATATATATATATATATATATATATATATATATATATATATATAACTTTAATAGCTAAATAATAAGATGATTTTTTTGTGAACAGTTTTTTTTTTACTGTCGATAGGGAAGCGCTTGACCACGATCTCGACTGATGGTAAGCTAAGGTGCGGCCTAAGATGGAACGCGCTTCCCTAAAAGGTACCTGTTCACTCTTCTCTTGAAGATCCCCAGATTGTACCCGTCGGGGAACACAGACTCAGGTAGCATATTCCAGTTTCGTTTTGATGAGACGCCCATCTTTTCTATTTACCAAAAATCTCGAATCGGGTAACTAATAAAATTAGGGGGCTTCGAACATTTACATTCTATGAAGGGAAATATTGATTACTAACAATATTTATTTTTTTACATTAATCGCTTGACAATTTTATGAAAAACATCAAAAACCTTTTGTCCTATACATTCGATGGTTTTTTTGACGAGTCCTCCACTTTTAAGATTCGGAATTATGAGATTTTTAAATTAATATTAATCAATTTAAAAAACAACCTAATTTTCTCACAACAGTTTGTTAATTTTTAAAACAGTATCTTCACGCCCATATCCCCGAAGGGGTAGGCAGAGGGTGCACCCACGATTAGCCGAAGATACTTGGTCCCACAAATGTGATAAGTGGCAAGCCTATCGCCAACCAGGCACTTTCCGATCCCGGGCAACTTTGTGTTTATCAGAGAACTGAAAAAACACTTTTTTTATGTGCCCAACCCGGGAATCAAACCCGGGATCTCATGTGGTCAACGCCAACGCTGGACCACTAGACCACAGAGGTTGTTAATTATTATTATAATTCAAGGGTTACTTTATCCTACACGTAAAGTATAAAATTTTTTTACTCCGACATTTTAAAGTTTTATTTTTTATATTATATCTTTATTAGTTACCCGATTCATGATTTTTCGAAGATAGAAAAGATGGGATGAGAAAAACGAAGCTGTTCACAAAAATTCAGTTTGTTATTAATCAAAAAATATTTGGTTACTAGGACCACTGTCTATAAGACTCTAATTTCATTGCGATTGGATACCAAGTAAATTCGAAAAAATTTACCTCAATTGATTATTGTATCACATTTTTAACTCTCAAATCACGTTATCGATTAATCTATGAATATGGAAGGAAAGATAGAAATATCGTCAAATGGCATATTCGAATAATATATACATTTAGTCAAAATCACTGAATATGTAAAAGATTTTGGACATAGTTTGTTTTACTTGTTCCGGCCCATATAATATCAATTTTTGACCACGCAATTCAAAGGAATACTTAAACTAGTATTCGCTTTTGCTTTCAAAAACGTTAATATTTTATTTTTATCGTTAAATACGTTAAAGTTGCAATGACACGGCAATTGCTTTTCTGATAAAATATCTCAACCTTTCAAAAGAACTGATTATAAAGTACCAAGCCCTGACGAGTCGTTGTAAAAATCTGCCACCTAGTAGTCTGGAAGTCTGACACATTTGAATTTTGTTTTTTGAACAACACAACTGAATTTTGATTTGAAAACTTTTGAGCACTGGCATAAAATAAATTAGTTGCGTTGTCAAGAAAAAGAATTATAATTGTATTAGGAGTGTAAGGCAACTTGTAACTAAGGCTGCAAAGGCCAAGGTGTCAAGTGTCGGTATGTACAAAGAATTATATGGAACGCTGACTGGATGTTTGCTTTCACTCCTCAAGTGAATGTTCGAAACTTTACACCCACGCCTAAGGATGGGATCAACATGTAATGAATTAGGTCCATTACGTAAGATAAAAGTATTGTAATTTATGATGGAGTATCTTGTTTTTAAGGTATATTGTCTTGACAGCCATGTTCGATTGTTAGACTGTTCAGTCAAAAAAATAAGTACCTTTAATAAAAAACATTTAATTTTCCTTCGTTACCAGCAATGACCGACATTAAGAAATACACTTAGATTCTTAGGCGACATGTCTAATATCAACCCTTTATACTCTGCCTTGAATGTCTATGTAACATTCTCAGTAGCAGTTCAGATTATCCTGGTGATACACGTTTTTTAAATAGCGCGTAAGATTTTGGTCCTCGTTACTTATATCGCAAGTTAAACGCAATGATGGAGTTCATCATTACTTCCATCAGCCATCAGGCCAACTGGTGAAATGGGATAAACTGAAAATTCTGTTTATCACGTATGGGAACCGCCGTGGCGATATTCACTATACATTTCGCCAGTCGACAGGCCGGTGAAACTTGTTGAGCCAGAGCGACATTCGACGTACGATTGACTTTACCCATGACGCTGTATGAAACCGACAAGATATTTTTTATGTTGCACGTCATTAAGGCTAATGCATACAAGTAAGTCTTTTACACATTTTTAACCCGCTAGTGTTTTAAAGAATTAATAAAATTGAACATTAAATAAAAGTGTAGTTCTAGTTGTGTGTAGAAATAATATTTTTTTTTTTTGAAACCGGTTGACTATTTAAATAAAAAAGTATATATTATATATAATTAGTGAATAGTGAAACAGTACAAGTGTAAAATTTAAAACAATAGAAGTAATATTTTCTCTTTAATATGTTTTTCGGCTGTCCTTGATAATAAATATAAGTCGCTGAAACGCGATGAGTTGCACGTATCTGCGGTATCTATAACAAATAGGTACGTATAATTATTACTAATTATTTGTTTTTAGAGTTTTTGTCTTGTGTTAATTATATATTGTATGCTTTTTAATTAGATTTTTAAAAGTAATGTGAGAAAATATGATTAATTTCATATTTTTTTAGATTGATAATTCTTGGGGCCATTGTGCACTATGTAACAAAAACATTAAAAATTCAGATACATATATTCTTTGTAAAGAAAACCATTAAAAGTCTGTTAAAAATAGCTTTAATAGGAGACAGTAATCCACTTAAAAAATTATTTCAAATTGTTTTAAAATAAAAGATAAAAGGTTACCTGATAGCGATGATGAAAGAACTGAAATATTGAATACAGATACAAGTACTGTCAGTACTTATATCTGCATTTAGTGTTAGTGATGATAATAATAAATACAGACCCTACAAACAAACAAAATTCCTGTTATGACTAACAACATAGAATAATAACGCATAGAAACCGAGTCGACCCGCGCAATATTAAGCCATTTCAAAGAAGCCTGAAAAGGCCTCTTACGTTCGCCGGCCCCTCAGGCATGCGACACGTGCCACGCGGAGTACAGCTCTCGCAATTTCAAAAAATGTGAGTTACTGTGTGGTGAAATGCTGTCACCGTGCTTCACAAAAGCGTATTTAGGACTTGAAGATAACATTTCACCGATAAAAACTACTTGGCATCGGATATTTTTGTATAAAATCCAAACAAATAAATCATAAATATCTAAGTAGAACGATATTCAAAATGTTGCCAGCCAAAGGGAAAAATATTCTACCACGTACTTGTTTTTACCTATTTTCATTATAATTAATAATATGTGTATTCCTATTTTGTGTGCGATATTACATATCCTGGACTTTGCTTTTGCATAAAAAATAGTTTTTAAGTGTTGAGACTCACCCATTATACTGGCACAAATATTACAAATCCGTTTGTCAGACCAATATTATGAAGCATTTATTCGTATATAATGAGGACTTTTAGAAGACAAAAAAATGTTCCAACTAGCATTCTAGATGCCACAGTGACTATCAGAAAACAACTCTGTCACTACCAAAGTCATTTTTTTTTTAATTTTCTTATTAAATAATATGCCATCGTACTGCATTATTTCGTATTGCTTAGTGTCAAGTAGTTTTACTAGCGATATTTTCGACTTTTATCCACGAAAACATGCAGGGTAACGTGCCCTAAAATCGGTTTGCGTCTAATGTCGACCTCCTAATATGTTTATACTGATAATTAAGCTAATATTCCACATAACTTTTAAGAACGCGGGCAAGACTTCATACATCGTTTTTTAATTATTATCTTAAAGTTTAATGTGTTTCTTAAGATTCTATATCAACTGCTTAATTTATCCGCATTTAATAAATATTTTTTTAACTTGGGGAAGAGTAGTTAAATAAAGTTGAAATTTAGGTAAGATTAACGAAAGCAATCAGTTCTCTCCTTAGTAGTCTGTGGTTAGATATTTATCTTGTCATTGGGTGTCTTCAGTACAACAGCTGTTAATCTCAGAAATCTAAGTTAGGTTGACAGAATTCTGAGCTAAGTTTTTGTGAAGACACTTTATAGGTACTTAAAAGAACAAAAAATAAATTAGCTTTAACTATTCTTTAATACAAAAACAGGGAGAATTTTTATTCGATACTTATAATGAAAATTATAATATATAAACTTATTGCTGTTTTAATGAAAATGTAAATTAAGTTTTATACAATGATAACACTTAAATTTGATGATAGAATTCAATCAAATTAAAGTCTCAATATTTTTTGTATAATTGTTCCTAGCGATATATTTTATTTAATTGATTTAACAATCATAGAAAATTATTCTAGTTTTAGTCTAGTAGTGAAAAATAAAACTTTGTCTTTAAATTGTTTCCTTTCTTTGACTACAACTTAATAAAAATAAGTACCCTAAAATAGTTATATTGAAGATTATTTGATATAGACAAAAAATAATTTATATAAATCGTTTTATTTAAAAAAATATCACAATATTGAATATTTAATGCTCATTTCTCTTAATTTTGAGGACCAGCAAGTAACGATCTAATGTAATTTTTACATATCAAATTTTTTCTGCGTAGTTTTAAAGAGACTAAAATATCAATTTATTTCATTTATTTTATGTCTCAAAGAAAGAGACTCAATCATTAAAATTGGTGACCATTTAGATTTTTTCTTTGCAGTTTTTAACAAATTAAAAAGATCATTTAAATACATACCATAAAAAATTGAGGGCATATTATGTTTACAAAAGTTATTTAATAAAATTAAAGTAAATTTTAATGCAAAGTCAATACCTTATTTCAATTTCAAACATCCTTTACTGGCTAACATTAGAGAAAAATGGGGCTGAAATCAGAGAAACATTGACCGACAATAGAAAAGAAACCAGGATAGAGAGGGTCAATCATTTAAAACTTAACACGTTTACATATTTTTATTTCGTTGTTGAAATCAATTCGAAACATCAATAGTGTAAAATTTAAATATTGATTAAGACGAAAAAGAAAATGAATATTTTCTTCCCGATAACGGTTTAAGCCTAATAGGGTCCGAAAGTTACGTATTTGGTTAGGCGGCCGAAATTTGGCTATTTTACCCTATAAATTTCTACATCACTGAGATTAATTTTAATTTTTAAAATTTTAAATAAATAATTTGATTATTAAGTATACATATTTTCGTGTCACAATTTGCACAAAAACGAAAAAATCCAAGGTGAAATAGCTTTGGAACGTAGAATTATAACACGTAGAAACCGAGTGGGCCGCGATGTTTTAAGCCATTTCAAAGTAGCCTTAAAAGGCTACGCATGCGCTTGCCGTCCGCTCAGAATCGCGATACATGTCATACGGAGTGCAGGTCTCACAATTCGAAAAAAATATGACTTACTGTGTTGTTAAAGGCAAAAAAAGACAAATAAAATAAATGCTGAATTATCAAAAAGTACCCTCGAGCTAAATTATTTTCATAAGACTTAGTATAAATAATAGTTAAAGCAAATACAATAATTAATTTTCTTAACATTAAGGTCTAACTAAAAATATTGTGCGCAATTTTTTTCCCACAACTAGCAACTGTATAGTGATAAGTTATGTGTTTCAAATTATCTATTTTTAGTCGATTTACATAACAGAAAAATTATAAATTGTAAGTATTTACCTGTGAAATGTTCACTTTTTTTGTTTTTCTAAGGTGTTAAAACACTTCTTTATAATGCAATAAGTCATTTCGAATTATTTTTCGTAAACTGTGTCCGATATAACCTGATCTTATTAAGCATTGACAACTCGCAAAACGAATTGAGCCGTTTCTGGTTCAGTTTTATTTACTCGTTTTTTGTGGTTTCTAGGCGTTATTATTCTAAGATCAGAACCAAAACAGTTGCGGACGCTAGGTGGTGCTCAAGTCGTGCACAGAGCCAATAGTAGCCAATATAGTACGTTTAGCTTAAAACATTTAAATTTTTTAAGTTGATTTAAATAAATACTTGATTAATAAGTATCTTATTAATTTTTACCTTAAAACGTTCGTCTATAACGTAAGTATTGTTTCTGCTTGCCCACCCATTTGCTAATTTTCAAGATAGTTTAAGGTTTAGAACCATGGCAAGATTTGTATGAAAGTTAAAATAAAAAAGGTTCCAAGGTAATAGCTTTAAACAAACATACATACACATACATGCACACAGACATACACATAATAACACACAAGTATTTGCCAAGCAATGTATTTCAAACATTTGTATGATATAGGATAATATATTAGTAGATACATATCAATAAGGTTTTTTTTTTGTAAGAATTACTTAAATCACTGTTTTTATAACTTAAATAACGTAAATTCGTATTGACCATATTTTTTATTTACGCTCGGTGCCGGTTGGTTACCGCTGTTTAATTACTGAAATTTAAAAAAAAATCTTGAGAACCTCTAAAACATTTTCCTGTAATTCTACTCATTTTACCTCACCAGAATAAAAATTGTAAGTTCTAAATTTTCTATATAACTAATAATACTATTGGAAAGACAGACAATTTTTATTTCAGTGAGGTAAAAATATTTTAAATCACAAATAAAAGCACAAAAGCTAAAAAAATATAAGGTTAAATAGCTTTGGAATCATCTTGAGAACATCTAGAATATTTCCCGGCATTTAACATATTTTACCTAACCGAATAAAAAGTGTAAGTTTCAAGTTTATACTAAATGATTAATAATGTTATAGTATGAAAGTTTATTTGTATACCGGTCAGGTAGATATATTTTAAATACCGTCTTGGGAAAATATTTATTTACTTGCAACACTATTCGAGTCTTTGGAGTCTTTGTGTGCGTGACGACGCTAGTGATTACACAAAGCTTACACGGACATTGACACGGTTTTGGCCTAAAATATGAACGAAGCGTTGAATGCAATTATCCCTCTAAGCGTTATTACTCTATGACTAACAATAACATTAATGAAACTGTAAGAACAGATATTGTCACTGATAATCTAAAATCTAAAGTGAAGATACTACTTGTAAAAAAGATGATGCCAGAATCAACCAATGTACCGATATTTTTCTCGATAAAGTTGAAAATGTTAGGTCTAAAGACCTTATCACAAACACTAGTTCTGAAACTGATGATGATAAAAATAATCCAAGGTTAAAAACAGACATTATGCATACCAACAATAATAGTTCTAAAATTCTAAATACAGACTCTATTTCTTTAAATGAACTTTAGTTAATTCTTTTAAGGTTTTTCGTCTCTGTGGTCTAGTGATCCGGTGTTGAAGTTGACCACAGGAGGTCCTGGGTTCTATTCCTGGGTCGGGCAATTCAAAAATGTGCTTTTTCAGTTTTCTGATAAAAACATCGTTGCCCGGGATTGAAAAGTGCCTAGTTGGCGATATGATATAGGTGGTGCCTATCGCATTGTGGGACCAAGTATCTTCGGCAAACCGTGGGTGCATTCGTTACACCTCTGCCTACCTCTTCGGGGATACGGGAGTGAAGATATATTTTTTTATAAATATGCAGGTTCATAGATATTTTAGATGTGTGAGGTGTGGTAGAGTACTGGCACTTGAGATCATGAATTAAGCCAGCAATTCTTTCGGCAAATCTAGGTGGTCAAAAATTTAAATTTTAGGATAGGAAGTAAAAACTACAAACAGCTTTTCCTTTTTTTACTACTTTTTCTTAGGGGACTGGCTAGAGCCAACAGTGGTAAGTCTCACGATGTGATATGTGGCCAGCTTATCGACGGATCTGATACTTATTATTTATTCCCGGGAAATGTTTTCCAGAAAATATGAATTGAGGATTCGAATACGTCATAGGTATTATACGTCTCCTCTTACGTGCATACTAAATCCGATACTGCTGGTGGCTAGACTCATGAGTCATTTAGTCCCTAAGACGCACCTGCTATACCAATACAGAGTAGCTTAATATTAATATAATGTCAAAATATATGAAAATTCTGTTTCCAGCAGTAGATGTCAATATAATGTGATTACTACGATATGGCAAATAGCAATACAATATTTGCTATGAAAGGAAGGATAAGGATGTTTTGAACAGACATTAATCCGTATACGACCGCAAAAACAAGGACAAAAGTTTATGAGCTATAATAAAATGAATACCAAATATAGTAGATCATTAAAGATATCTTAAGCCGCCAGGAAGCCACATTAAAGAGTAATTTATATTACACTGTCTTTTATTTAAGTATTTGTTGTTAGCTTTTCCGACTTGGAACAAGCGTAGTGACCGGATTATTGTTATACAGAAAAGTCTTTAGCTGTAGCCCAGAGTTAATGAGTGTATTTGAGCACCCCGTTAGTCAAGTGGATAGCGACCCTGAATACGAAATCGATGGTGCAACCGATATTGCAGGCAAATAATTTACCTACTTTGGGGTTAGACCAATTTGTGTAGTTTGTGTGGCGATTATAATTTGTTTATTGTGTGCGCACTTTCGAGCATTTCTGTTGAAAACTCATCATTCTTGGAGAAAGCTGCAAGTTTATTGTCAAGTTTACGTTAATTCTCTACATAAAAACAAAAAAACAATAAACATCTTTACTCCTCCTGAAAAATCAATGCGACGTTTATCGATTATTTCCCATCCTGTGACATATAATCTAACAGTATAGATTATTGAGTAGGTGTTGCTGTTAACAAGCGATAGCCTTAAAGTTTGACAAATATCGACATAAGGAGCTCATTAATTACGTCAGTCGAAATCCAATTAATCACAGGGTTGTTAAAAGGCAGTCAAATAGAGTCGAGTCGAGAGATGATCTTATTTTCATTAAATATCGATTCATATCGATCAATGGAAACAATCGTTGTGTGTGGCTCACTAAGCGCATCGGGTTGTTTTTGTTCGAGTTAAGGCTCCAACCCACTCCCTCCTTCCCACGTTCCATTGTACGTGTTCAAGTTTTATTTACATCACAATACCTAGTTTTGGCGTGGCGCCATACTCCAGCTTGCATTTTTACGATTCTCTTCTCTTTGGTATTTGCGAAAACATGACTAACAAAGTAACTGCGTTCACTCCGTTCGTAATATACGCACGCACATTGAGAAAAAATAGCTATTGTCGTTAAAAATTTTCAAATTAAAACTTTGTATGATACGGAATGATTATTTCAGACTGCGCATGAGGATAATTATAACAAATAATAATAGCATAAGATCCCTCTATAGAACAACCTACATCGAGCTATAAATGTCCAGGATATGAATTTTTTTGTCAACCCATTTGCAATATATTTATTGACATTTTTATTTAGATATAAAATACCTACTTTTTATCCATTAACCAGCTCGGTGAAGGTCATTCTATAGCGGGATTTTAGACTATAATATTGAGGTCAGTTTATACCAAATTATTTAATAAATTTTCAAATGAATTTCAACACACTGAAATTCCTTTAAAAAGTATTTAAATAGTTTGGTGTCAGCGAAAGTGAATTAAAATTTAATTATCAATAACACCACAGATTATAAAAGAACAAATGTTGACTATTACCCCTTATAGCTTACACGGTCAAACATTACTTGTTAAATCCGTGACATTTACGTTACGCTTACAATATTAATCAAAATATACTTTTCACTGCTGTCACTGCTCGTGATTGCCACTATGTTGCCACTAAATATTATAAACAGACTAGCGGCCCGGTACGTGCTTCGCTACGTATAAAGTGAAATATTAAGAAAAATCCGCCATTTATTGAATTCATTTGTTCCATAAAATGTGATAAATGACGTACCGCTCTACCGATTTTGTGCAAACTTCACACAAACCATCTACTAAATAGTCCGAACAAAGTCTAAGCATTTGGTTTGGATAGGTGAGCCCGTTCTTGAGTTATAAAATTACAATGAGTGGCAAAAGTGGCATTGATTTTTATAGATATAGATTATGTAAAACTATACTCCATTTTTTTTTAATCTGGTTTGTTTTAATGGACTTTTATTCTCTAGGAACATGTTAGTCCCATCGTATCCTATACTAATAAATTTACTCAAAAGCGTTATTGGTGCAGAAGTATGTCAATTAGATTTTGCAATTTTGGAAGTATGTTGCGCTGTATGTTTAGATAAACTTACTCCATTTTATAAATCAGATTGCTACGTGTGACAGTTTATTTATGAAACATGCAATGCTCATTGCATACGAAAAAACTTTTGTTCAATAATAATACACTACTACCAATAAACCACGCAACAAATGACACGTGATCATAGTTAATTATGCCGTGACAAAAATACACAAACACACAAAGAACACGGGCAAGACTTCATACACCGTTTTTTTAATGATTACCTTAAAGTTTAATGATTCTATACCAACTCTTTTACTTATCAGCATTTAATAAATATTTTTTAACTTGGGGAAAGTAGCTAAATAAAGTAGGAATTTAGGTAAGGTTATCGTAAACAATCAGTTCTCTCCTTAGTAGTCTGTGGTTAGGTATGTATCTTTTCATTGGGTGTCTTCAGTACAACAGCTGCTAATCTCAGAAATCTAAGTTAGATTGACAGAATTCTAAGTTAAGATTTTGCGAAGACACTTTATAGATACTTAAAAGAACAAAAAATAAATTAACATTAACTATTATTTAATATAAAAACAGGGAAAATTTTTATTTGATTTTTAGAATGAAAATTATGATATATAAACTTATTGCTCTTTTAATGAAATTTAAAATTTTAATCAATGGTAACACTTAAATATGATGATAAAATTTAATTAAATTAAAGTCTTAATATTTTTATATGATTGTCCTTAGCGATATATTTTATTTGATTGATTTAAAAATTGTAGAAAAAAAAATGTAGTTTATCGAATATTCGTCACTCCGAAAGACACGCAAGGGATGTACAAAACCAAAATGTTCTGTCATCTTTTATAAAGCTGGTGGTATCTGGTATTTTATTCAACATTAATAACAAGCTGTTAGATAGTATTATTAATACTGTCTAATAGCTTGTTCAGCTGTAGAAAACTGTCTTGGGTTTGAATTCTCTGGTAAAAAAGCTTTTTTTTTTAAATATTCCCGCATCTAATGCTTGGAGTATAAGTAAAGCTACTGGTCGCGATTATCGCGAGCAACAAGCTTTTATAAAATACGGCAACAGTATCAAACCAAACTAGCGAACTGAGAAAAAATGGAATATCTCATGTTTTGTTTAAATTGTTTTCCCTATAAGAGGACGTGATGATATGAGTATCTTTACTAGCTGTTTTTTCGCCCGCGTGCTAATGATTTTTCGTAACAGAATTTCTATGTTTCATTTGCGTAATATGTGTTATGTGCTTCTTTAAGCTTTATTGTATCTCCATGTACACAATCACAATCAGCCTAAGGCTGCATGCAGCCAACCAAAAAACATGTTAGTCACAATCGGCCTAACAATTAAGCTATAAAATCATAACAAACAAGCAGATTGATTTGTTAATAATAGAGATTTAAGCAGATAATCTTTGTCTTTATAACACTCGTATGGATTCTAAGACGAAACAAAATTCGCGACTCACGTATACTCGTAGTAGAACCACAGAATACTTAGAGACAAACAGAAGTCAATGTTGTATACAGGTAATATTCGAGCATAGCACACACAGACACCTCTCACGGACGCGATATCTCGGACTGGTGCGGAACCATTCCGAGACATCGGGTCCGTCAGATGGGGTCTATGTGTGCGTTGCTCGAATATCACATGTATGTAGATTGACTACTGTTAGTATCTAGTATACTGGGGTAGAACTTAGAGTAGTGAAAAGTAGTAGTACGGTAGAAGAGAATGACTGAAAATTCTGTTTTACAATTATTATAACTGCAATATCATCAATCTGTATAATTAGTAAATTTCATATCGAATAATATAAGCTTGAGTTGTTCGTACATAAAATCTTTGATAAATCTGCATACCCGGTAGAGAAAAGCGAAGCAGTTTAATATTACGAGGTCAATCTACCGTGAACTTATTGAAAGACTACCTTTAAGTCATCCATCATAACGTCTGCGCTTGATAATGTAAAGCTAAATTTATCGTACAAAATTAAGTATCGATGGGGTAATAAGAAAACGGTAAAAAGAAGCGTTAGCGACCAAAGTAGTTAAACTTGAGTAGGCTGTAATAATTATAAGATACAGCTAATTTTACGACTTTAATGGATGTTTGCGTGGATCTGGCGGTTAAACCATGTGAGTTCGTTATCTTAAGAAACACCTGGGGCCTACAATTACACTTTTAATAACTTTACATACATTACTTAAATTGTTTTACATTAATTTAAACCAGTGTTTGCTTATATCACAGGATACAAACCAAGCCAGTAGCTGTCCTGATGTATAGAGACAACCAAGGATTTATAACTTTATAATATTGATATGTTTGCGTCGTCGTGATTGGTTATTGTATACTAGCTGTTGCCTGCGACTTCGTCCGCGCGGACTTCGTTTACTCCGCACTACTCCTCCCCTGTATGTGATAGCGTGATAATATGTAGCCTATATGTAGATCTGACCTGTTAGTTAATATTCATGCAAAATTTGAAGTAAATCCATGCAGTACTTTTTGAGTTTACCCCGGACATACATACAGACAAACAGAAAAAAATTCTAAAAACTATATTTTTGGCTTCGATATCGATTGTAGATCACGCCCCAAGTATTCTTTTAAAAAAATATTCAATGTACAGTCTTGATATTTCTACGATTTTATTATATGTGTATAGGTGATATATATTATGACGTTGTCTTCTGGCGCTAGGTGGCGAACCAATCACGAAACAGCAAACATATCGAAATTATAACGTTTTAAATCCTTAGAGATACCCTATAGCTTTAAAAACCATTGATGTTTATGCGCCGTTGCCATCTGTGTGGCAGGGATGATTCGGCAATTTAATTCTATTTTGATACATGTAGTATCAAAATAGAATTAAATTGCCGAATTAAACTAAATTAATTTAATTTAATTACATACAGTATTAAAATAGGCAATCTCTTTTCTGTTAGGCAGTTTGTTAAAGACGAACGATTCACGAAATATGTCACTAACATTGTTACTACTTGGTGGTAGTGTTCTGCAACGTCTCGCCCGGATTTGGTACCACCGTCTCACCTATTCCTGTCACAGCGTTAATGATTGTCACTGTCGTGTCCCCTTTTGGTGGGCTAACTTATGCATGAGTCATTACATTACGGCACAATAAAAGTTTTTTTATTGTGCCATGTTTAACCCAACGATTAATTTATATGGACCTGTCTGGTGGAATGAAGGATCGACTATTTCTCAAAGGGGGCTCTAACCAACACAGGCGAAAGAAAGCCTAACATATTATTAATAGCTAACAAACTCAATGCAAATAAAAGTAATGTTTCCTCCGAAACCAAAGTTTATTCTCACTACACATTTTTTTTAAATTTACAATAGCTAACAAGTAGACAGCTCTTCGAAATAAAAGAAAAAACTCTAGCCTATAGACATCAGATGTTAATGAATACTTGTGAGGAATGTAAGCAGATATTTGTCGCCTACACGACAGACAGACTTGCTATGGGGACACGAATAGGAAAATCCAAATAAGACTATCCATTTCGGGGAATTTGTAGCAGAAGTCTAATTAGCCGAAATACTGGAAAACCACAATATGACAAAGAAAATATTACTTTGCATTCTGAAAATTTTTACCATCGTAGAAATATTTAATGCATTGGCCATGATGATAGTAATACGTTTAGTTTTCACTAGATTCTTACAAGCTATCTGACAGAAAAGAAGACTTTGAAGGGAAATCCATTTTATTAAAGTCAGGTAAATTCGTTGTTTCACTTTTACAACGAACGTTTAGCGTTCGATGAAATGTTTATAAGCCGTTCAATATACAAAAACACGCCATGTGTCACTGAAAATGAAAAAACCGGAATCACAGCTGATGCACAACACACGAATATTGTAACACAGCCGAGTTTAACAGGTCAAATCGTAATGGTTGATACAAAAATTGTTAGGTGTCAGTGTAGTGTAGTTTAATCGAGTAGACTTGTTAGAACTGCATTTTAAATGAATAGGGCGGTAAATATGGTACTTATTTATTTCACACGATCAAACGGACACCAGAGCCTCATTGATTGAGAAATATAAATTCACAATTTAATATACAAGAAAATAGGTATCTCAACAAAAATCAATGAGCAATCATAAAATAAATATCAATAATGGCTAAAAATCATTTTATATTACCCTTAGATAAATTGGTCTTGCTGCGCGCGCCGCGAGACCAATCATTTATCTATGATATCACCTTATGCTATACATCCTAATAAAATAAATTATGTAACTGAGATTTTTTTGAAAATCATGTAATTTTGAATACACGTTGTCAAGGGTACAGAAAAAGATATAGTTTTCATAATAACTAGCGACTGCTTGGCTATACGAGTCACTAACATCGTGACTACTAGGTGTTAGAGTTCTGCATTGTCTCGTCCGGGTCTGGTACCACCGCCTTACCTATTCCTACCGCAATAGCGTCAATGCTTGTCACTGTCGTGTTCCGGTTTGGAGGGTAAGGTAGCCGGCAAACTTAATATGTATATGGCATAAGACCTCACCACAAGATAGCAACGCACCATTAACATCTTTGGTGTCTATAGGCGATGGTTGACTCTTTCCATCCGGAGACCCATCTGCTTGCAGCTGATGTAATAAGGAGTAACTAAGGCTACTTTTAGTTTAAAAAATTTCCAAGCAAACGTATTTGCGGACACAGCTAGTGTACAGATAAAAAAGCCAGGAACAAAATTTGTGTTAAGCAAACAAACCAGTGGTTATTTGTTGACGTATCGTGTGTCGTAATGCAATCACCTAGCCCGAATCAATATCAGTTACTTATCTGTTTGACTTACGATAAATGATCCTCGCCTCTATGCGTCCGCGCACGACTAATGTTTAATTGCATTATCAGTTTCACATTACTTGCTTATTCAATAATATCGACGCGGTTATTTATCAAATATACAAATTGCATTTGCTTTACGTTTGAGTCGCTAACACATGGATGTAATTACTTGTAAAATATATTAAAAGATTACGGGGTTTAACAAGTGTACGTTAATAAATAAATATCGCTGGACCAATTACACGAATTGATCTAACCCTAAAGTAAGCAAATTATTTGCTTGTGTTATGGGTGTCAGTCAACGATACTAATAGGTACATACAAATGCATATAAAAACTATAATAAATACTCAAACTCAGAAAAGAACATCTAGTCTAACACACTAAAACAATTTAACATATTTATGCTCAACACACAAATGCCTGTCTCTGTCGGGAATCGATCAAGCTCACCTACAACAACAACCGTATAATTATTATACAAACAGTGCTGATACTAAGATTTACAAATACCATTGCTCTTTGTTGAGTAGGTACTGATTTACGAGTACACTGAATAAATGTACCCTCTTGTATCTTAGGAAAACTAGTGTTTAAAAATTAAAAGCTGTTTTCAACGTAGACCACTTTTATAATACTGTTCTATCAATACTGTTTTATCAATACATCAGTTTTGGGGCGACGGCGCCATCGACGATTAAACCTGCATAAATGATAATGGGTATGTTGCTTCGTAAATAACATTGACATTGATTAAGTTGTGAATGCTAGAAACCCCTTATAATGCTTGCGTTTAATACTATTCTGAATTTGTTTATTAATTTTGTATATTTTGGTAAGTACATACACAATACACATATATGCGTAACAGGCAATTATATAAAATGAGTTATAAATGTTGCATCCCTTTGACATTCACTTTTATAGGTTAACATCCTACCCGGATTTGGTGTCACAGTCTTTACTTATTCTCGCGCTATTGCTGTGTTTTATTTAGAGAGTAAGGTAGCCGGAAAACATACGGATGGCTGGTAACATATGACAATACATTCCTGCCATTGGTGGCATTACGCGAAAGTCTATCTACCACTCATATGCTATATGTATAGGCGATACATAGTTATCTCGTTTCATTAAGAGAGACATCTGCATGTTTTCTATCTTATAATTTAGAAAAAAAATGGCATATCTGCCTGGTAGAGAAAGAGAAAGTAGTGTAATACGCATAGTCTCTCTACCCTACAATAAGCTTTGGCACAAAGCTATGTATGTTTATAAGTTTTTTTATTAACAGTGCCGTTTTCCTTTTAATAAGTTTTTAACGAAATTACTTTCATAGAAAGCCAACTCATGTTATAATTCCGTCAGCACTTAGCAACATGGTAAAACGTCGTGTTATTCCTTAATAGTGGCGGTGCCGGTAGAGATATGAGTAGGAGAGTCATAGGATTAATTTTCACGTTAGACAGTCTTTTGGTATAGTATATTTTTAAAACCTGGATATCTCGGATATCAAAAGTTAAATTGTTGGTCCAGTCAGTTGAAGAACCGACCAACTGCCGTTCTGCTAGGCAGTTCGTAAGGGGCTAACGAGTGGCCATGCGGGTAAGTACCATCGTAGCTACTAGATGGTAGAGTTCTGCAACCTCTTGCCCGGGTCTGGTACCACAGCTTTACATATTCCTGTCCCAATAACGTCAGTGCCTGTCACTGTCGTGTTTCGGCATAGACGGTAAGGTAGCCGGTAAACTTATACATGTGATATCTATTAAGATCTCATCACAAGGATGGCAACTCACTATTAACAACTTTGGTGTCTATAGGCGATGGTTTCTCTTTCTATCAGAAGAAACATCTACTTGTTTGCTATCTTATAATATAAAAAAAACTTTACCCATTTTGTTCTGCCTGAAACAATCCATTAAATTTTATGGCACGTAAATAGGTCCATCTAATATAGGGGTAACTTTACCTCCTCCTATTACGTAATAGGTGTAATGATTTTCAACAATAAATTACAAAACTTTCTACTTATATAACCGATAACGTTTATTCTTAATTAAGTTGTATTCGTATCCAATTTTCTTGTAAGTTGTTACTGAATAATTATCTGTTTCCTGTATTAGATTATCTCATTTCTTGTTAGACCTGTACTTAGATTAATTATCTTATACAATCTAAGTCCGTTAGATCTATCAGTGCTGGACAAAAAGTAATGTTCGTGTCTGGACACACGTCGCTCTCGGTTCAGTGGGCACCGGCCGCCGCGCAGGTGGGCGAGTAACGGTCACCCAACAATGAAGCCGGTTGCCGCGAGGGGACTCCACTGTCATCGCGTAGGGGATATTCGCGAACCACCGGCTACCGCGTTTAACGGTCTTCTTTATAAAGTCTTTATTTTAAATAATAAAACAAGGTTATTATTAAAAGAAATAAATATGTACTTGTAGTTTGTATAATAATAATTTGGTTCAGTTTAGTGTATTTAATTTATGTTGCCTAGCTAATATTTAAAGCTAGACAATTAATAATTAGCTGATCTGATAATCGACTTAATACGGACTCTGGTGGTTCTGTGTTCATTAGCAAACTCAGTCAAATTGTTTTAGAAATAAGTTACTCTAGGTTTTCTGGAAAACATGTCATACTCGAGACTGATTTCTCGAGAAGCTGGCTCTCTGCTTATTTTTTCAAGGTCATAGGCGTGACGCTAGGAGTTTAAATTTATACCTATACCTATTTAAATTTATTTAATAACTTACGCGGGATGTGTTCCTTTGTTGATTGTTTGAGAATTACATAACTGACAAGAGTGATAGTAAATTAAAACAGTGGTAACGACTAACGATTACTGTTATAACTTGTAATAGGGATATAAATTTCTTTAACCCCAATAATTATATTGAAAATACCTTTGCTGACTAAAATTTGAGCTGAGCAATTAATAATAATGATTTAGCTAATCACTAATATTTTACTCTCATTTATCAGATATTTCTTAAATTTTAACATGAACCATCTCCCTATGAAAAGCCGGGTTGATTTGAAAGAGTAGAACAACCGATTAATTACAGAAGTCTAGAGTAAAAAATGAAAGATGGCTAAACGTCTGTCAGCCATCGTGACTGCAAACTAGGTGGTAGTAGTCAAGTTGATGTTGAGCTTCGCAATATCTTACCTTGGTATAGTACCACCACCTTACTTATTTCTTCCGTAACAACCGTCTTTGTCCTATTCTGTGGCAACACATTCCTACCACGTGGATATTAATGTAACATTAACATCTCTGCTGCCTGCTGATGGTTATCAGATCTTTGCACAAGTAGAGCCGTCATTTTATTGCATTTAATGCAAGCTAACCTAATAGTAGTGCGTATACAATGTGAAATGTAATTTAAAAAACAGTAGTAAGATAACATTAGTTTTAATAATAAAAAAACCTTTGACCCTGATGGTGTAGGTACGCTAAGTAAAATGACCGTTAAATACTAACAAAATAATGATGCGATAAAATGGTAACCGATTTTAATAAAAAAAAATGCAGTAAAACAGTCCTTATTAAGCAATATAATATCGTATATATTATATAGAATAAGTTTTATAATGTATCCTTTTCTATTGTGTGTTTAACCATTTGACTGTAAAGGTAGTTAAATTACTTCTTTGTTATATTATTTTATAAATAAATATCAATGCTCAAACTAAACGAATTAATCTGAGCACTAACTAGACAATTTACCTACGTTATTCAAATGTGAATATTATTCAAGTGTCAAAAACAGGTATATTAAAAATATGAGAATATATTAAATACTAATATTTAAGTGATACCTCGACTTCAAAAATAAACTTCTTTGCTTTTTTAACACAAACCCTTGGTCCTGTCAGGAACTGAACCCATACTTATTAATTACTGGTCGCTACACACTTGATTTATCCAACGGAATAAAAAAACGTATCTTGAAAATAATGTTATAAAATTGTATCTAAATGCACCCAGATTAACGTTCACATCAATCGTGATCGCCTGTCTCCCGTAATAAAAAGTTTACGCGAGCACAGGATAGGTAAGTCGATAGGGTGGCTCACCCTTTTGACGTGGAACTCGTTTTATGGCTTTTAATAGTTTTGTAAGCTGCACTGATTGTAAGCCGGCAGCTGCTTGCATTATTTGGATTTACGGTTATAAACTATTCTTATTAATCTCACCTTCTTACCTGCTTGTGTAAAGAGAATAATGTTTTTGCGAGGGAATTTCCCATGATAAAAATAAATGTAATGAATGTTCGATTTTAAACTTTATCATGTCGTGACCCCCTGCTTGTCTAGACTTATTTTGAAGGAAAATCTATATGCTACTTTACCAGGCACTTCGTAAAAGGCTAATGATGGTATCATATCATATCAAGGGAGAGTTTCCTAATATCACACTCGCATTTTGTACCACCGCACCGTGTAATATTTTCTTAACGTAATGGCGACAGCGCTTATATCTCTATCATGTTTCAACTCCAGTCCAACAAAGTAGCTGGTAAATTTACGTTTTGCCTATATCCCCGCCTCACTGATGGCAAGGTAAGCGATTTATTTCTCTCTACTAGAAGTCATCTTATTGTTTCATATCCTACAAGTGGCCCGTTACGTGCTTCGCTACGTATCGCTATTTATTGAATTCATTTGTTACAAAAATGTGATAAATGAAGAACCGCTCAACCGATTTTGTGCAAACTTCACATAAACCATCTAATAAATAGTCCAAATAATAATAATAATAATAATAATAATAATAATTCACGGGACAAATAACACTTACTGATCTAACCCCAAAGTAAGCAAATTATTTGCTTGTGTTATGGGTGTTAGTCAATGATACTAATACATAGAAATACATATATAAATACTAGAATATATATAATAAACACCCAAACCCGGAAATACAAACATTTATGCTCATCACACAAATGCTTGTCCCCGTCGGGGATCGAACCCGAGCCTCGTTGATCGCGTAGTCAGGGTCTCTAACCACTCGACCAACGGTAAGCATTTGGTTTAGATAGTAAGCATTTGGTTTAGATAGGTGAGCCCGTTCTTGAGTTATAAAATTACAACGAATAGTGGCATTGATTTATATATATATATATATATATATATATATATATATATATATATATATATATATATATATATATATATATATATATATATATATATATATATATATATATATATATATATATAGAAGAGAAGATGTTAAAGTTACTTAAATTTGACAAGGCTAAATGTTTAACAACTCCCGTTTCTTTTCGTTGAAAAGAACATACAATATCATAAAATTAACTTTATTATAGGGGCCAATATTTTTTTACAATAAGTGGGACTATAAATGTTAGCTATATAAATATCATACATTATGCTTAAATCTTTATTCTATATAAGTAGTGTTCGCAAAAGTTCGCAAATGTTTTTGAACAAATTGTTTTAAGACAAAAATAGTAACGTTAGATATTGTGTACTCGTAGATATAAACGAATAAAATTGACAAAACAGGCAGACAACGGCACGATATATTGCCGCAAGTAGGTAATAGGCTGGCTGGTCACAAATCACTCAAATTCACATACATTTGTTATTTACTCATACCTTTGTACATTAACCATACTTTACACATAGATAATTCATATATGGAATGTGAATTTACGGTTTGTTAAATACGTATTAGTAGTTTCGGGTTGTAACTGCGGCTTGGTTTTAAATCTGACATTCAATTTCGATGCCGTTATAAGCACCATAGTTAACAATCTTATCTTAGAAAAAATACTGTGCATTGTGTTGGTTTTTGGTTTTGGTTAATTTAAGTTTTTTAAAAACACATAATAGTTAACTTTTTTATATTATAAGGTAATAAGCAAATGTTTTTCTTGATGAAAGAAATCTATCGCCTATTAATACCAAAAATGTTAATTAGGCAATTCTACCCGATTGGCAGGAATGTATTGTTACATACGTAAATTTACCTGTTTTGTTATACTACAATCGGCCTTCTTCTACAGAAATTAAAGATGCTTGCCCGGGGAATGCCAAACCTTACCGCCCGCCTCAGAACACGACAGTGATAAGCATTAATGCTATGGTGGCAAGAATACATAAGACGGTAGTACCAGCGGAGACGTCACAGAACTCTATCGTGTAGAGATGGTAGAGTTTTGTGCGTAATCACGATGTTTATATGGATGGTACTATCACTTGCCTTTTATAAGTAGCCTGGTTCAAAAGTAGCTGATCTGTTTCTCATAACAGGGCCGGATTTACCCGAAAAATGATCGCATAACTCTTGGCTAGAATTGCGTAAATCCTTAACAGCTATAAGTCTAAATTACATATTTAGCTGTAAACCCGCGAATGCTGTAAACCCGCGTAAAATTTTATGCGAATGTGGAAGGATGTAGGTACCGGGGAAGACCAAGACTGACATACCACGATCAGATTGATCGAGTACTGTCCGAAGGTGGTGTCAAGAGTCTTCGCAACCGGCGTGTGTGTATGAAGAGAGTGATGAATGTGGAGGAAGCGAGACAAGCCTGCAAGGATCGTGATGTATGGCACTCGGTTCTCTCTGCCTACCCCGTAAGGGATCTGGCGTGAAGATATGTATTGATGTAGCTGTAAACCCATAACACGAGACACTGTTAAAAAATTGCATGAATAAAAGTCCCAAATGTATTCTCAATGAGCTGCACGCCCATAAATGGCCGATATGTGCATTAAATCGTCTGCCGAAACCAGTAATGGCAGGTAGAGCAGTGACAGGGTTCGTTCACCGCGAGAAGTGAGGCAACTACCGCGAATAAATCACGTTGCATTGACTGGAAAACGCTGACATAATATACGCAATAGCTGTGTACGGTGAATTAGCGATTATAACGTGCAAATTGCTTACATTTATGGGTTTAAAGTTCACTATTCATACATAAATATATCTGTGCGTATCAACGAAGTAATTGTATCTTAAAAAACTGAATTTGTATTATTATTCTTGCAACATCATTCCAAATAAACGTCACCATGATTTTAGAGTTCTAGCATGTCTCCTGTGAATTTGATAAATCTTTACCTATTCTTTCCGCAAGCGTTAGTGCTGTCTGTATGCGAATTCGCATTACGATAAATAAAAAATGCGATATGTATGCGATAAATAAAAAAAATCAGCTAGCAATAAGTCGAGGAAAAGCTAGTCAGCTGATGCATTTAAATTGATAGTAGATGCTCCTGCCTAACTTCTATGTAATAACTTTCAAAGTATCAGCTGACGGTTTTTCCACCAAGATACAGCCAGCTGACCTCAGGGGCGTGCACTGTATAGAGGCAAAAAGCACTGCTTTACCCATATTTTAATAAAATGTTCATACGTTTTTGATGACTTTAATTAATTATAAATAAATGAATAAACAAAATATAATAACTTAAAAAACGCCTAATATTTTTAAATAGCACCTATTTGCAAGCACAGCACTCAAACATTATGTTTGCCACGCGTTTATTAAACGATAAATAATATTGAACGCGAAGTCCTGCCGCTAAGATTCTGCCTCACATTGTAAATGTGTGCGAGACATAATTACCTATCCGCACATAATTGGCTCACTCACACAATCATGCTATTTTGTGTAGCAACTACTGCGAGCTTGTTCTATAATCCGGGTAAAGATAATAGACGAAACATTATTGACAAACAGTATGCTCACATTATGCATTTTTGTTTAGTAAGGTTTTATTTGTTGAAATGTTTAAAAAAGTGAAGCCAATTTAAATTTTTATGTGATACGTGATATGCATTGTGTATTATTATATTGTATTATTGTATATGTTTTCTTAAAATATATATTATTGATATTATTATTTTAACATTTGAAAGTGTGTAAATTAAATTAAATAAACAGTAAATAATTAAAGTAAACAGTTATATATATCTCGAAAGTTTCATGTTAAAAGTTATAAAATGTATAACTGGCTGTGTGGTTGTGTACACACGATTAAATTATATTGTTTTCCTTGCATATTGTTTAGTAATTATTCTAGTACAGTGTGGAATGATTCGGGATATTCAGATTTAAATAATTTTTAGTCCGCGGCAAAGAAGCATTTTTAAAGGTCACATCGGATATCTTGCAAGAGACGTGTTCTGTAACTATCACTCACTTGGGTAAGATATTTGAGGTGGCCGAAATCTTGCGTTTATTTACATCGGGATATAGTATTCTCAAGTAACCGGAACCTTGAATATGTGAAAATTGAAGCTGACTAGGTGAGTAGGTGAGTAGTTATAATATTTTAGCTTATTATTTTACTTATTAGAATTTCTTCCGCCGCGACGATCGATCGCTGTTTTGTCTGCGTTGCTGTAGAAGATGTACATGAATAGTAGTACATCTAAGACTTGTTCTGTTGGCATGGTTTCCGTCTTAGAGATTCGTCGCGTGGCTGCGGCTATGCTATAAATCTATAAAGGAAAAAAAATTGAGACCGAGTACTCCGCCGCATACCCAGTGTCATAATCCTGTGCACGCTGCTGGCTGACCTATATATTTATCCACAGTTACATATAAGCTATCATCAGGTAAATTTTGGTTTGAGAGGAAATCACTGAAAATAAAAAAAATTTTTCATGTTCGAGACACCAGATGACGTACAATACACTATGTTGTAACCAGCTGATTATTTTTTTTCGTTGAGATATTAGATGAGCTACAATTTGACAAAACTTCAGCTGAGAGGAAATCAGTGAATGTATTTTTTTTCTTCATGCGTGGGAGGCTACACCAGCTCATCCCCCCAACCGAGCACCAGCTGACTTTCACAACGCTTTATAATACTATAACTCTGATGCGTCTCACGAATTATCTCTTGAGAGGAAATAATTAACCAAATTTGCACCTGGCTCCCGGACCATAAGAATTTATTTATTAGAAATTTATTAGCTTGACCGCCCCGTCAGTCGACTCGATTCGATTTGCTCGGGTCCGATTCATGACAGGGACAAGCATTTGTGTGATGAGCTAGATGTTTTTATTTCTGGGTTTCGATGTTGACTGACTAACACCCATAACAAGCATTCCCCGTGTTGGTTCCGGGCTCCATTGAAGAATAGACCAACTGCCGTTCTGCCAGGCAGGTTGTGAAAGGCGACCGATTGGATATGCGAGTCACTACCATCGTGACTACTAGGTGGTAGAGTCCTGCATTGTCTCGCCCGGGTCTGGTACTACCGCCTTATCTTTTCCTGCCGCAATAGCGTCAGTGCTTTTCACTGTCGTGTTCCGATTAGGAGGGTAAGGTAGCCCTTAAACTTATGTATGTGGCATTAGATCTCGCCACAAGATAGCAACGCATAATTAATATCTTTGGTGTCTATAGGCGATGGTTGACTCTTTCCATCAGGAGACCCACCTGCTTGTTTGCTATCTTATGATTATTAAAAATAAAGCAAATAAATTGTTTACTTTGGGGTTAGATCAATTCGTGTAACTTGTCCATTATTATTATAATTATTTAAAACTTTAGTCGATTTTATTAAGAGAATTAGATAAGTTAGCAAAAAAAAAACTTGGAAGCGCACGTGATGGTTAATATGTTTGTCGTTTAGTCTACACTCTACACTATCAGTTTTAATAACCCTGATTTAAAAAGTAAAGTCCTAGTGATAATAATAACTCTGCTATTAAAATATACTGGTAATAGAATTATTAAAATCCACTTTTTGGGCTTATTTATTTCAAGCAAAGGTACAAATCTACAAAAAATAGGATTGTTTCCACTAAGAATGAATTAGGTATAATTACTGTATTTATAATGATTAATTATGATGGAGATAGCAAAATTATAAAATAAATAAATAAATATTCACGGGACAAATTACACTTACCAGTTACCGGTCTAACCCCAAAATAAGCAAATTATTTGCTTGTGTTATGAGTGTTAGTCAACGATACTAATACATAGAAATACATATATAAATACTGGAATATATAATTAACACCCAAATCCGGAAAGACAAACATTTATGCTCATCACACAAATGCTTTTCCCTGTCGGGATCGAATCCGAGCCCCGTCGATTGCGTAGTCAGGGTCGCTAACCACTCGACCAACGGGGCGGTAATATATTTATTATAAAAGATACTTAAGGATTAATAACATTTTCAACATTTAGGACATAATTTCTTCAAAATTTAACATTAAGTCACGTGACAGTAGGAAGTGTTACATTACACCGTGGTAAAACCGAATATTGATTTTGTCATTTTTATAGAAACCAAACTATAAAAAGCCTTTAAATGGACATCTACCAGTATTCTATAGTATACAAAGTATATAAAGGGTATTTTAATTATGCACACGTCAAAATACTGTAGGTAAGACACTCGATAAAATATTACACAAGATAAGATGTTCAAATATACGAGAAGTATAAAACTGAATGGCAGGTGTTACAAATTATTTCATAACGACTTGGACTGCAGTACCGCTAACCTGTCGGAGACACCGAGTTTACGGATGGTTTTGACCGTGTAACTATTTAACAACCTTAACATTATCCAACTCGCATTTATTCGCGACTTTAGTCACGGCATACAGATTAAATCCTGGCTTAGCATAGCCGAAAATATTTTTAAAAAGCAAGAAGCACAAAATTGTGATGAGGATGCATTTTAACTTCCCGCTGGGTACCTATGTAGATAAGGAAGTTAGGTACTGATTTTGCCCCGATTTTCGAAAATCGAGTTTTCCCCAGATCTCCACGTTTTGAGGTTCTAGGGACCTTATCCAACTATTTTCACGATGACGTCAGTATGTCTGTATGTGTGTGTGTATGTACACATCCCATAACTTTTGAATGGCTGGACAAATCGAAACGCGGATGATGGCATTCGATTGGATTCCACTTAACTTAGATTTCATGAAAATTTGAATCAAATCGGCCCAGGAGTTTTTGTTATATCCCGGCTAAAAGCACATCCAAGACGTACAAAATCCATATGTTCCAACACTACATCATCAATCACTACTCTTACATCCGTTCTAGTATTTAATAATATAAAAAATGGACTAATAGTGTATAAAACACTCTTGTCGTGATTGCATATTCACCAATTTAGAACCTTAATAGACAGTGGTCCCAGTAACAAACCTTTTTTGATTAATAACAAGCTGAATTTTTGTAAACAGCTTCGTTTTGAGAAGAGGCCCATCTTTTCTACCTTCGAAAAATCTTGAATCAAGTTAAAGTAAATAAAAAAGTCGGGTAAAGATAGATAAAAAAGTAAATTTTAGAGTATCGGACGAAGACAGTTCCTACTTACAAACTGATTGATATTAATTTAAAAATCTCAATTCTGAATCTTAAGAGTGCAGGACTCATCAGAAAAACCATGGAATGAATAAGAAAAAATATTTTTCTTTTTTTCATAAACTAATTAAGCGATTAAAATAAAAAAAATAATAATTATTGTTATTAATTAATATTTTTCCTACAACGAGCTAAAATATTTGAAGCCCCCTAACTTCATTAGTTACCCGATTCAAGATTTTTCGGAGATAGAAGAGGTGGGCGTCTCGTCAAAACGAAGCTATTCACAAAAATTCAGCTTGTTATTAATAAAAAAAGTTTGTTCCTGGAAGTCTGAAAGAATATATTTATATATATTTCTTACTTAAATTGATATTCTCAATGCTTTTATACTTGTAGTACCAGCCTTTTTATAGGCAGAAATGATTTTGTATCTACATTCTACATGTAATGCATTTTGTGTTTACGGCGCTGGTAATGCGACGCGCCCCTTATCTACAACATACATTTGTACAATTTCACCTTTATTGCATTGTCGTTGAGCCCGATAATAATTTATATGCAATTACACGATAATGCCGACTACAATCATTTGGAAATATGACGCACGTTATACACGCAACTTTGTCATGCCTTTTTCAGTTTTTCTTCTATATTTACAACCCGCCTCCACATAGAATCTATGCTTAATGCGTGTATATCATAAGACAGATACTTACATTTTATATTGAAGTGTCTGTGAATTCACAATAACTCGGGGTTTTTTATATCATAAGACAGCCAACAAGCAGATGGCTCTCCTGATAGAAAGAGAAACCATCGCCTAAAGACACCAAAGATATTAATGGTGTGTTGTTATCCGTGTGGCGGGTAAGCCAACCCACATGCATAAGTCTACCAGCTACCTTACCCTCCAAACCGGTACATGACAATGACAAGCGTTGACGCTATTTCGCCAGGAATAGATAAGGCGGTGGTACGAAATCCACGGGCGAGACGTTCCGGAACTCTACCACCTAGTAGTCACGATGGCAGTAATTCTAACACCAATTGGTCGCCTTTACAATCTGCCTAATAGAATGGCAGTAGGTCTATTTTTCAAAGGAGCCCAGACTAACACGAGTTTTCTCAAATGCACTGTTTTATTTTAACGATATTAAGCAACCATTATTTTTCTGTCTGTAATTCTGTTTGTACGGGGTCATCTCTAGAACGGCTGGACCGATTTTAATGGAATTTCATAGAAAGATAAAGGAATTTATAGGGCAGGACAAGGACAAGGTACTTTTTACTCGAGTGAGCAAAACGAAACTGTGATTTTAGATCATGAACGAAGTCGCGACTAATGGCTAGTAAATAAGAATAAAACATCGCCATTATTTGACAAAAATATATTGTACTTTTTATGCTATCAATTTATCGAGTAGAAGATAAGATAACAAGTAAGTCATAATAATGATCTAAGTGTCATAAGAAATTTGGGTGACATTAAATCAATAAGTCATTAAAGATAACGACAAATAATTTTTACGGTATTTACAACAAATTATAATCAGGAGATTTTTTAGTTTTATTGTGATAAAGTTATGTTTATCCCACTGCTGTGGTTAATGCAAACGTTTGCGCGTGTGTGTATACCTTTGCGTTTAAACGGGTAGATGGACCAGGCACAATATATAAGCTACTGCCTCTCCCAGACAAGTTACGAAAAACTCTACTACTTGATAGAAGCCTAGAAGAAATCTTAACTTTTGAAATCAAAAATTAAAAATCAAAAGTACTTTATTCAATAAAACTTTTACAAGTTACGCGTCAACATTTTTTTTAAAACGACTGCCGGATCGGAAACACGGCCACACACTGAGAAGATTTCACAATATTACAAGATTAAAAAAATATATATGAGATTGGTATGAGGAGCAATTAATCCCAGTCTTTTTGTCTTTTAAACTAGCAAAAAGCAGAGCTTTGTAAGGGCTCGCAAAGTTAACTAACTAGCAATATTGTTAGGAAAGTATTTTTAACAGAATTACATCTTTTAATGTATGGACTTTATTTATAATATCTAACCTAAAAGAATCCAGCGTATTTTTACGCTAACATTATATTCGCATCAAAGGCGTCGTCAGACTTTGGTCTAGGACGACGCAGGAAAATAAAACCAAAATAAAAAAAAACATATTTCCAAGACTAATTTTTTAGTACCTACAAGAAAAATTCTTTAAAATTTTCTTGATTTATTAAAAACACGATTTTTATTACTAACAACGTTATCTACACAGAACAAATATAAAGGTTATCTACTAAAACTTTAAACCATATTTTCTGGACTACCTATAATATAGTACGGTCTACCTATAATATGAAGCAACTCAAGATCAATCGCGCGCCACCACTTCGCTCTTAAAGTCTAAATATCTGGTTGACCGAGCTTTGCTCGGTTTTTCACATACCCATATCTTGGGAACCGAGCTTTTCTTGGACCTGGAACCTTGATAAATCGATTCCTTGACCCGAAAAACCCCTAATTTGTGACTATCATGAAAATCGTTGGAGCCGATTCCGAGATTCCAATTATATAAAGAGTTTTCAAAGAAAAATGGGTATTAAAATGAAAGTTGACTTATAAAGAAAAACACATTTTTAACATTTCGCTAAGATAAATATTTTTTATTCTAAAATCGGGAAGTTCCTGGTTTCACATCGATTTTCAAAATCAAAAAATGTTTTATTTAAATAACATTAAAAAAATTTAGGATTAATATTGGACTTACAGCAGGCACGAAAAATTGGCGATTGAAACTCAGCAAATAAATGTTTCGAATTTTTCTCTCAGTGAAACCCTCGGGATTCGATTTCCGAGTCAGACAAATCAAAAATGTGGTTTTTTTTTTCAATTTTTTAATAAAAACAACGTTGCCCGGTAATGGAAAAGTGCCCGGTTGGTGATAGGCTGGTCACCTGTCACATTGTGGGACTAAGACGTATCTTCCTGGATACACGTTGTACCTCTGCCTACCTCTTCGGGGATACGGGCGTGAATATACCTTTTTTTAGCTTTTTACCCTCGGGCTAAGATTGAAAATTGACCTCAATACAATATTAATCAATTAAAACACTTGTACTCTTTCACAATAATCATATTGTGAAAAATCTGTAAACGGTTGACCTTGTAGGCCATCCCTGAAACTTTCCGCTAAATTAAGGTGTTTTAAGCTCAAAAGAGTAAAAACTATAAGCATAGATTTCTAAGAAATATTGAAATGTCTCAACTGCTAAGTCACAAAAAATAGCAAGAAAACACTAACGAATAAACCAACGGAACAAAATGGATTGAATGAAAATGATTTAAATGAACTAAATCTACCACGTCAAAGCAGAATTTTAACTCAATAGAATTTTAACATTTTAACTCGTTCAATTTTAGCATTTTAACTCGTTATTTTTATAACAGATGGCGTTAGTAGTAATAAAATGTATGTTCTTATGTTCTATTTTTTTTTTAGTGTTTTTTAAATAGTATTTTAATGGTAGAACATATCTACACATGAATTTAAACTACCACGTCAAAGCTCAAGCCTCAAAGTGCGATACTTTTTTAGTAAAAGATACCACAAAAGTGCATAGAAAGTGGCCTAGTGTAGGGCTCGCTTCGCTCGCCCTGATAATATGAGGTTTTATAATACCCTTTGTACACAGTTTTGTTTTAGCACGTTTTTTAAATTTATTGACTGGTAGAAGTTTATTGTAAAAGCGTATACATTGCCCCATAAAACAGTTACTTATTTTGTGGAGATAAATTGCATGCACAAAAAGATTGTTATTGTTCCTTGAATTTAGTGAGTGTACGTCACCCTTTTTTTTAAACATGCAAATTTTTTTACGAACGTACATCTAGTTACATTACAGTTAGAATATTGATTACTTTAAATTATTCTCTCAGGGAAAATCTCGGACTCAGATAGTAAATTGCCCTAAAAGCTCTTTTCTGCAATATTTATTTCAGCAGAATTTCCCCAGAGAAGAATTAGATATGACATAATGCTGTGGAAGTAACAAAAGTACCTATACAATTCTTGCTGTGTCGACATAATTTAAAAAAAATTTAAAGTTAAAATTTCCACTTAGATTGATAAAAAAAATCCATCATATCATCATTTGACTGCCTCGTGATCTAGGGGTAGCCTATTTGGCCAGCCCAAAAGTGTTATTGAGGTTTTTTCGAGGTTCGAAAATCCAATCCTTAGTAGCAGCTCGGAGTCTAGCGGAGTGGTGTATTACCACTCCCATGCCGTTAAACTGTCGGTCCCGGTTATCGCTAGAAATAGTCGATAATCTTTAACATGTCAGTAAATGCGACGTGAGGATTACCACTTATATCGCCAACCGACAAACTGGTGAATCGCGGTGAACTGGAAAGTCTATAGACGTTCGGTTTACCCTGCCTACCCCGCAAGGGAACCGGGCATGATGATACATTTTATATATATATATATATATATATATATATATATATATATATATATATATATATATATATATATATATATATATATATATATATATATATATATATTAAAATTGCAATCTTACGCGAATGCTAATTTTATTGTTATAAAAGAGAATTCATGCAGTTCGTTGGAATGTTCCTTTAAGTGGTTTCATTTCATAAGACATATTTGTTCGCGGAAGATTGCCAGTTAATAACTTTGTACATAACCAATATCCATGACTATGGAATCGCCGCTACTCGACTTGTCACATAAATATGTATCAGCATTTTTAGGTTACTTTTATAACCCATACGAATAGAATATTTTTATTCAAAATAAGTATATAATGACATTTTTATGTGTGTGTGTAATATTTTTTTCTTATAATCTTAATGTTTTCCAATGCATGTTATTTAAAAATATTAAGCAGTTGTTCTCCTCCGCAATGTAAATTTTAAACTGTGCCCAATTTCATACTTCTCCATTCGCGTATTTTTCATAAAAAGGGGTACAGAGTTTTACGTATTAATATATAGATTTTATGACAAACACACACAAGCAAAGGTTGAATTATACGTTAATACTAGCAAAACGGAAAATATTCATTGCGTAAATAAATAATGGGTTTATCTGCTCTACAGCTTTCGGGTATAAATCTAGTTGAAGATGAAATATAGATAAATTTTATTTATCTAAATCAATTAAGCTGCATTCCCATGTCGAATAACGTTGAGGAAGTTCAGCATAACAGATTTAATGCACATGTTCATTACCAGTGCGTTAAATAGTAAAAAATAATTAGTGAGTTCCGTTATGTAGTAGTGAGAGATTTATGGTGAAATTGTTGTTGTTTCATGCTTTTTAATACGCCATTAGCAATGTATTATTTTGTTTTCGTAGATATATGGTATTTTTTATATTAAAATGTTCAATGCCTTCCATTTGAATCTGGCGACCTGGCGTGATTTGGCGTATTATTCGAATCACTCCAGATCGATAACGATATGTTTTATTACATGTTATGTTTTTTATTTTAGTATTTGTTTTTAGATTGAAGTGTTTTTTTTTCATCATAGAAAGGTAAATAGACGATGATTCTGGTGATGCAAAGATAACCCTCTGCTACTGATACTAGCGATGTGAATGAATGAAATACACTTAGGATCTGGCCTTAAGGTGGAAATTCCATGAACTTCTTGAAAGCGTTTTTAGGATTGGCAATAATGGGACAGGCTATAGTAGCCCGTATTTTTAATCACGGTAAATAAAAACAATGAAAAATCAGTAGAATTGCAACAGACAATTTAATACAACAATAAGCAATACAACTACGAATGATCTTGCTGTATCGCTAGATCTCTACGTAATGTTAGGTAACAATTTATACGGGATAGCATAATGTATCGGCTTTTAAATAAAATAAGACACGCAGTTTGACCACATTTTAGAGATATCAATAAAATATATTTATACAACGGAACGACCGAAAAATACGCAACCGACATGTTATTGTGTTCTCCTCCATTTTGGAAATTGAAGCCTAATTATTATTAGTAGCCTGTGCTTAGAACATATTCAGTCTCGAAAAGTTATCAGGTGTATCAGAAGAATTATGAAAATGTTGATGTAATGAGATAAACCGCAAATTTAAAAAATAAGATAATAAGATATATGTGTATAATTTCGCAAATATATTTTATACTGCCATGTAGATGTGAACACACCGTAACATCTGTGATGTCTGTAAGGGATGGTTGCGTCTTTCCATCTGTAGAAGCATCCACTTTTTTGCCATCTTATGTAAATACTAAAAACAATTTTATATTTTTATTAGCTGACCCGGCAAACGTTGTTTTGCCATACAAATTACTTGTATTTAATATTTTGGTAGGGAATTTTAGTGGTGGGGAGGGGAATAATTGAGATAAAAACTATCCTATCTTTTAAGTTGGACCAAACAGTAGATATACACAAAATTTCGTTGAAATTGGTTCTGTAGATTCGGAGTCTATCGGACAAATGTGACACGTAATTTAGATACCAATATTAAGGCTAGATTTTTTTTATATCATAAGATAGCCAACAAGCAGATGTGTCTCCTGATGGAAAGAGTCAACCATCGCCTATAGACACCAAAGATGTTAATGGTGCGTTGCTATCTTGTGGCAAGGTCCAATGCCACATGCATAAGTTTACCGGCTACCTTACCCTCCAAACCGGAACACGACAGCGACTAGCACTGACGCTATTGCGACAGGAATAGGTAAGGCGGTGGTACCAGACCCGGGCGAGTCGATGCAGAGCTCTACCACCTAGTAGTTACGATGATATTGACGCGCATAGCCACTCGGTCGCCTTTTACGACTTGCCTGGCAGAACGGTAGTTGGCCTATTCTTTAAAAGAGCCCGGGGGATGATGATCCGGCAAACGTTGTTTTGCCATACAAATTACTTGTATTGAATATTGGTATTTACGTAGGTATATGTATAATGTATTATATATGTAATATATTACTTGTATTTAAGTATATTGTAATACCGTATTATCTTATTGTTTTGTTTAATTTTAATTTATTTTAATAAAGTTTCTATGTGCACCCCATCGTAAACACGTTTAAGGTTGACTGATAGAGAATGTCATGTAGCATTAAGTCCACCCGTTGTACATGTTTGTGCATAAATTTTAAATAAATAAATAATATTTTTGTGGGGTACTTGAAGGGGGGGGGGGGGGGCGGTTAAATTGAGATAAATGTTATCCTATCTTTTAACTTGGACCAATCACTTCATTGAAATCGATTTAGTAGTTTAGAATTCCATAGCGGACAAAGACAAATATATATACATATATATATATATATATATATATATATATATATATATATATATATATATATATATATATATATATATTTATATATATATATATATATATACATATATATATACACATATATATATATATATATATATATATATATATATATATATATATATATACACATTTTAACTTTAAATGACGAAATACACTTAGTATTTCGTTACATCTTCCCAAAGCAATTAATTTCCCTTGTTGTGTAGAAGCCACAAATTGTGGTCTAGTAAACGACTCAGTTGATTTGAAAGCTGTAGTCACGCGCGCCTTCGTCTGGATTTGTTGAACAAAACTTATAGTTTCTAGAAATACGCAATAAAATGTAGGAAAATTTTAGAAAAAAATACGAACGCAAGACTTATAAAGGCGAAAATATCAATGCAGTTATTTTAAATTAATTTAAAACTCCATACAATGTATTTTTTTTTGCTTCGAAAATTATTTTAGTATATTTCCTTACCTCTTATTAGTTTTAGCTTCGAATCGAAATCGAAAAGAACAAGCAAAAACTAAAGACAGTCTTACTTTGAGAAAATCCACAACTTAAGTACAAATTAAGCACTAAAGAACAGCACTGTAGCAAAATAGATTATAATATTGAGCGAAATAAATTTTCAAGAAAATTAAAAATTAAAAACATAATAATAAATTTTTATTTAGTATATCCAAAAATGTTCAATATTACCTGTAAAAATATGTATAATCTTAAAATATATAAATAACGTGTTACGTTGTTTGTCCGCTATGGATTCCTAGATAAACTCAAAAACTACTTGGCCGATCTTCAAAATCATTTTAATAGATAGCTACCCTATCCAAGAGTAAAATAGGCTTGTATTTTATCCGCCTAGACAAAAGGAAGTAATGATTTTGGGTTATGTGAACGAAGCTAGCGAAATATAAAAAAATGATATAGTTTCGAAATATAAAATAGACTGATATTTTATATGAATGTCTCTAACAATAAATTTTCTAGCAGTGTCATATTTGGTAAAACCGTTTGCTGTTTCTCTGAAAGGGTAATTTTTTAAAGTACTTGCCGGAAACATAAAAAGACAGGAAATATTTAGTAAATGTCAGCAGTCAAATAGCTAAGGTACATGGACTGGAGATTAATTGTACACGACAAAGGTATGTTATCAATAGGCACCCACGTATCTTTAACAATCACACGCTGCGCGTGCGCCATTGCGACAGCCATTGTGCCCAAATATTCCGAATAATGAAGCTTTCCTGCTTTTGTTCCAATAAAAAACGCGAATATTTCGTATATAACAATGGTGCATAATAAAATTTCGTGATCGTGCTGTGAGAAAAAAGAGAGTGAAGACGATTGTTTTTTGGCTCGAAAAAATTCACTTTTCGACAGTAATATACTTCATATAATCGATTTTGACGTAGTGCCGCTTCCTTCCTTCCTAGTCAACAGAGTGCGGTTAAAGGTGAACAAAAGGCAGGACTTCCGATCAGCTGCCGCGCTCCCCTGTTTTTTATGTGGCTTCATCTAATATTATCAAGTTTGTAGAATTCACGTGTTCACATGACACTCACATTGTCTTTACTTTTCAATAACAAGTCAACGTTCTTTATATTTGAGTATAACTAAAAAAAATAATGTAAGTCTAGGATATTTCTTAATTACCTACTATTAAAACAAGTACTTATTTATTTTAATGGTAAACATTTCAGAAATGTTTTGTGGGTAATATTTTTTGCATCACTGCTTCAACTAACACGACTACGTGTTAGAGTTTCGCAATGTTTTGCCCGGGTTTGCTACAATCGCCCTATCTATTCCTGCCGTAATAGCGTCGAAGCTTGTCGCAGTAGCGTTCTATTAGAAACACAAATAGCGACGCATCAGATTCGCGCATCATTAATATTTTTGTGGTTTATAGGTGATTATTATTTCTTTCCAGCAGAACCATATGTATTATGGCTATTCTATAAAATAAAATAAAGAAATACAATAAGTTCTAAAGCAAGTGTGGTTTGATCTTAAATTTTCGTTGACTGACATGTTCTAAGCCGAAATACAACATTGGCAATCAACTTTGGTTATTAGCTACAGGAAAAGGTAAAACTTGAGTGGTCACGATAGTAATGTCAAGATAAGACTTACAACATTAGCGGTAATTTAATAATTTATTAATACGTGAAACTGAAACTTAGTAACTTTTTACGAAAATTGCGCGGTCTGAGACTCTCAGACATATAATTTGCATTAGAAATAAATGTGTTACAAAAAAACATTACACACATTACCATAAGTTTGATATATATATATATATATATATATATATATATATATATATATATATATATATATACTTATATTACACTTATATATTTGGTTTATGGTAAAAGTGTGAAGAATTACGGCAAAGTTTCGACCTGAAGGCTTTGCCTTGTTATTTGGTCAATCTTAAAACCCATTTCTCTCTCAACACTCAATCACAACAGCAAGAAACAGCAAAACTATCATAATTCTATGAAGATGGCATTTAAATTATTTCCTGCTACGCACCATATGTTTGGTAGTTTCGAGCGCTAAGGGTGCGCCAAATTTATTATCAACGTAATCGAATTGCCGAAATATTACATTTCAAGCTCGAATGCGCCACTTAATCGGATCAATTAGGGTTTTGGAAGTCGTATCAAATATCTATTACAATAAATTATAGTTAAGACTATTTATTAAATGGTTAGTCAATTTTTTTATTAAAGCTCCAAAGCTTCGTTTTTAAATTAAGAGGTACTCGTAGGTTTACATCTTGGATAATAAATAGTTAACGCGAATTACTTTCGTGTGGTATACATATGTGTGTATTATTATGTATGCCACATGAATGTAGTGTGTGTTATGTTTATTTTTATCAATTTAATGTATTTCTAATGCATATTATTTTAAAATATTAGGTTTCTGCAGTCCTCCGCAATGTTAACTTTAACTGGGTCACATTTCAGACTCCATCGTGCCCGTAATTGTTGTAAAAAGAGGTACAAAGTTTTTCTTCACGTATCAATCTGTAGATTTACCAGCATGAGATATTTGAGGATTTTTATTTATTCTACACACATTAAACAAAAAATAAAAATAAATCAAATTATTTTCATATGAAATCAGTACAAATATGGTTTATTTTTTATAGATTGTTAATATACGAAATCAAACTAATATCGCTCTCAATAGCCAAATAAGATTAGAATAATTAAAAGATAGTAAAACTGCAAAAGCCGTCATCTAACAACATCTAACCTACTGTATTTCTGTAATTCTAAATCAGATCTTCACAAAATTCAGTTATAAGAGTTCTAAAGAAAAAAGATGCCCGAACATACATATAAAATATGAACATTCGAATCTACCTCACAGCCCGGAATTAGTCCCCAGTGAGTACATTTTTATCCTTAATTTAAAAAGACCTTCGCGGAATTAAAATTCTGTGATATTTCAACAATGAAGAACTCACGGCGGCGATAAATGACCATTTTTCAGGCAAAGAAAAAAGATGTTTTATAAAGGTTTGATAAGCTATATCTAGATAAATATTCAATTTGAAATTTACTGTCATTATGTCACCAAATTCGCAATTTTTTTCTGTCTGTGTCGTTATAACTCAAAAACCAGCTTGACCGATCTTAATGAAAATTGGTATGCAGTGAGACGATTGCGCAAATAAAATACCATTTTTACGGTCAATTTTACGCCCTGCGAAGTAGTAATTTTTAATGTTTGCACACCATATCGTGGTAGAATATGTTGGTAACTTAATCAAATTTTAATAACTTGTAACTCCCATATTCTGGCTTCTCTCTTTCTTTCTTTCTTTCTTTCTAGCCTAGTGCTATCTAGTAAGTATATTAAAAAAACCTGAACCTGGAACTCTTCATCCAGCACGCTGAGAAATAGGAGTACATAAATAGGAGAACATACTATCAAGGAAATGCATTTTACCATGTTAAGTCAAGTGTAAATAAATAAACTTTTACAAATGATGACGAATTTCCTTGCACCGAAGGATTGGACTAAAATGATATAAGTTCTGTAAGTCCTTGTACCCTAACAACCAAATCAAACTTACTATATATATAAACTATTAGTTAATAAGTAAAAAACCTTTTTAAACAGAAATATATTTTTAGAAAGCGTCAGTATCTATACATTACACGCAAGCCATAAAATAATTTCAAGTCAACCACAAGAAAGGTTAGACATTTATGTGTTTTAAGAATCAGTTTGGTATGTCTTGATGCATTCCAGCAACCAGTCTGGCACCGGCCTTGTCTAAGACGTGTATAATTAGCGTGGGCTTTTAAAGGTCATTGTCATAGTCGCGGTGCTTAAATTATGATGCTTAGATTTAATTTAAACTTGATTTGGTTCTACCGCTTAAGGTACGGCTGATATGTTTTATGTGAGCCGTTCGCTCGTTGTGTAATGGTAAATTTATAGACTACAGGCTTACTTTGAGGTTTAGCCATTTCATTTCGGAAATCCATAAATCAAAGAACAATTAAAGATTACCAACGAAAGCCTAGTGGTCGAAATTCGATCATAGATTAAACAATGAAATCTCATTAAGTTTGACAACAGGCTTAAGTCATAAAGAAAATAGTAGAAAATAGTAATAATAAAAACAGTAGGTACATGTGTGTATATAATCATGTATATCATATGAATGTAATGTTCGTATTGCTTGTTTTTATTAATTCTATGTATGTGTTTCTAATGTATATTATTTTAAAATATTAGGTTTCTGCAGCCTCCGTAATGTAAAATTATTCCTGCACATATAAATATATACTTGCACCATATTTAAATACTTTTTAATGGGCTTTTACTATGGTCAAATTATTTAAGAAGTCTTTAAATTGTTTGGTGCAAGCGGATCTTATTGTTTTTATTTCATTAAAATCGTACTACAAAATTAAAAGTTTTTCAATTTTAAATTAATTTAGAAATTGTGCTCGAAAGTTATGCCATAGTGGGAGTTCAAGCACGGCAACGTCTTCCATCATCCATGTCTATACATAATGTAGACTGTAATAATTTCAGCATTTTAATTTTTTTTAACTTTGTCATCACTACAAAATACAAACCGAAGGTATCCAATAGATGTTTAAATCTCCACAATTTGGAATACAAGCTGTTTGTTTAGAGTCGTTTATGGAATAAAAACGATTAAGCCACGTTTGATATTTCACGAGGCATTAAGTTGCATTATAATATGTAGAAATGTAGATAACTATTTCATAGAAATGGCAATAAAAGTATTAAATTGTAGTGTACATTCCCACAACCTTCATATTCTTTTTATTTACGTCCTTGAGATGTTTATATATCTGCGTCTCGTAGTTTGCGGCGCGATTTATCTCACGGGAACACTATAGTATCGAAACTAAGGACAGCTATGCCAAATGTAAATATAAATGAATTATATACTAATTATAATTATACAACTTTCTCCAGCTTTTGCTGTATAGCTGTTGATGTAACCACTGAGGTACCAATTCTAAGTAAGTAATATAGTTCATAGTGAGAGAGAGGTTAGGTTTGAAAGAAAGTGTCGGTGTAAAGATGAGAAAGGGCATGCTCCGTTGGTTCGGACATGTAGAAAGAATGGTAGATGAAAGGTTAACAAAACAGATATACAACGCGAATGTGGAAGGATGTAGGTACCGGGGAAGACCAAGACTGACATACCACGATCAGATTGATCGAGTACTGTCCGAAGGTGGTGTCAAGAGTCTTCGCAACCGGCGTGTGTATATGAAGAGAGTGATGAATGTGGAAGAAGCGAGACAAGCCTGCAAGGATCGTGATGTATGGCACTCGGTTCTCTCTGCCTACCCCGTAAGGGATCTGGCGTGAAGATATGTATGTATGTATGTATGTATGTATGTACTTACTTAGAATTGGTACTTGGAATTGGTAATTGGACTTACTTAGAGTAATGGATCTAATAAACTTTATTTGTACCATAGTATGGCAAAGATTTTCATCTGAAAAACTATTGCATGGTGCGTTGCTATTAGTATACCTACTAGGGTTGTGATGCCCATCGTACATTTAATGGCTGTCTTACCCTCCAATCTAGAACACGACGCTGATGTTGATGATATTGCAACAGGAAAAGGTAAACCGATTGCATAAAATCCTAGTGTTCCTGTTTTACCAACTGCCTGGTATGAAGGCAGATTGTAGAATGTTCAAAAGGAGAGAGATGGAGAGAAACAAGCCACATATTTTTACATATCAATTTCAACAACAAAGGTCATAAAAGGCATTTTGGCCAAAATGAGATAAAAATGCAGCAAGCTGCAGCATTAATTTTTGGCGTTGCGTCAATCTAAAAACATAAAACTAGAATTCGCTTAAAAGAAATATTTTTACTCCAAAATTTAAAGAGAGATATCGCAAAAGATAAACACCAAAAACGATTTCTTTTTTTTGTTTTTCGTTAATTACCTAAAACGCTAATTAAATATTTACGATTAAAACATTCATAATATTAATGGGATGTATATTTCATCTTCTCTTAATATCTTTTCGAATACCACTTATCTTGAACGTTAAGTCTTACCGATTCAAAACATTCATATCTTTAAGCCCACTACAAGTTAATCCTTTTGAAGGTAACGTAAGTATAACCGCGGTCAAGAGACTAATAAATAAGAATATAAGGATAGTTAATACAGGTGACCATTGCCTTAAATGTCACCGCCGCGCCGTTCACTTACACCTGTGACTTAAGCTCCTTATTCCACTGCCTATTAGCTGCGGGAGTTTGCGAAATAGCTGCAATTTTGCATTGAAATTGTAAATCAGACAAATAATTCAAAGGACATTATATTCAGGTATGCACGAAACCTGGGATAACTTATAAATAAATGCAAGTTCGTGTTTGTACGAATGTTACTTCTTTGCATTAAAATAGCAAATCAAATTTAAAAGTAATTTGGTATAACTACCAGTAGAACATGTTCAGGCTTAATATTAGGCTATCTTGTATGATGGATGTAAGTGAAGGTAGGTTGGTGTGTAAGTGATAGGGTGCTGCGATTCGCCTGGGTAGGGTATCGTCGCTTTATTAGTTTACCTAACGCCAGCAAGAGGCTTCTTATTGCTGATGCGCGATAATTTGGAGGGCCAGCTTGAAAAGTTATGTTTAAGACTTTACGTCCTAGGTACGGGCGCAACATTCATTAAAATACCAGCTTACAAATCTGCATTAAAATAGCAAACTTGAAAACATAACTTTGTCGTTTTGATAACAATTTCGTGACTACAAAATCACGAGGAAATCAAATCCAGCAATTTGTACTACCGTCACGTTTATACCTAATGTTTGTCAAGTTGTCGTGACTCTAAATTGGATAGTCAGAACGAAATGCTTCATTGACTACTACCCGGTAATTAGTTGCACGAGAAACAATTATTTTTATTGTGCTACATATATTCTAGGTTACTAGCTTTTCCTGCAGCTTCAATCGTATTAAAAGTTATTAGAAGGAAGTTCTTTATGATGCGGTTGGGAGCTACACAAGAAAAAGCTTCCGACGACTAAATGTTGGTACGTTGCACCCGGTGAACAGAATAGGTTTTTAGTTGAAACTAATTTATCAAACACTTGTACTTTTATTTCACTATTATAATATACTAAATTATTTAATTTTATCGACCGGTTTCGCTTTTTAAAGCATCTTCAGAACGTAATATTCTTTACTCTAGGTTTATAAATAATTAAGTATATAATAATAGTGAAATAAAAGTACAAGCGTCTGATAAACTAGTTTCAACTAAAAATAATGGAATTTCACCAAGTGCCGACGATTAAAAGTGTAAAATCTAGAATAGGTTTTCGTTAAGCATGGGTAATGGTTGCTACTTTTAAATCATTTTCATTGGATGAAACGAAACAAAAAAATATATCAATGATTTCACATGTGATATTTCACTGGCAATGACTTTCACTCATATTTGCTATATGAATTGGACGATTGATGACCAAATGAAGAGAAGTAGCAAAAACGAAGTATGAAATTGCATTTCATATGAAATTTCACATGCTATTCGTGAAATGTTTCATGCCTAGTTTTTGTTTACCGGTTGCACCTTTGACTACCGCTTCGGATATGAGTATAAGCGTTTCAGCATTTTGCGTAATTAATGAGAATATAAACGGACGAATAATTAGGATAATTTAATGGATAACAATTTCTTTGTTATTTCATAATTACATTGTAATACTAGCTGCATCGTCCAGCCCAATATAAAAGTTTTATGTGAATTCTGCGGGATCGTCAACTTTTTTCCGGGATAAAAGCCTATATGTTATTCCAGGTCATCATCTATATATGTGCAAAATTTCATTTAAATCCATTCAGTAGTTTTTGCGTCATTGAGTAACAAACATCCATTCATTCATCCAAACATTCATATTTATAATCTATATTAATATATATATATATATATATATATATATATATATATATATATATATATATATATATATATATATATATATATATGTTATAAATGCAAAAGTTTGGATGGATCAATGTTTGGATGGATTTTTGTTACTCAATCACGCAAAAAATACTTAATTGATTCGGATAAAATTTGGCACACACATCGATAATGACCTGGAATAGAACATAGGCTGCTTTTTATCCAGGAAATATTTGGTGATCCCACGGGATTTGTCAAAAACTTTTATAGTGCAGCGGGCTGCACGCTCCAGCTAGTTTTTTTTTTTTATATTATAAGATAGCAAACAAGCAGATGGGTATCCTGCTAGTATTTATATAAATATAATAAAAATTAATTAATATAGATAAAATTCTTGTAACAAATGACAAAACCGATCATTAATATTATCAATGGCCAATTTAATCAACGTCTCGCTTGTTACATATTCTAGGTGCGAACCGGCTACCTGACGGGCTTCGTTCTCAGAAATGCTTGCGTTATGAAAAAATCTCAACCCTGTAGGTTCCCACAAAAATGGCCACAGGGGTGAGGATTTCAAGTGTCTTTTTTGTTTTTGCTTCTATTTGTATAGTACGGTAATAATACAACCAAATGTTACTCAAGTGGTACAAAAAGTTTGAATACTTAAGCAAGATAAGGAAATGTCTTCTTCTTTGTACAATTCTGTGTTTAAAAATGTATGTGGTTTTTAAATAGTATAAGTGCATACCTACGAGCACCTAACCGTGCCCGTAGAAGCATACGTATCTAATAATTAATAGTTACATAATATTAATTTTAAAACAACATTTCTTACGGGGTAATTTTTAAGGTATATTTCGATTTGACACATACATCACAATTAATCATAATGCAAGTATACTCGTACATTCACACATTACATATTCATATATAGAAGAATTAATATTGCTCAATCGAGTTTTCATAGCTATAATAAACAAACACACCAATTTCAGAGATTTGACATCGCCGACCAAACATTGATTTGATTAAAGTTTGTAAAGCGCTTAATTACATTTTACATTTACAAGCCTATTTTTAAATACAATGAACAAAAAAATATCACGTTGTTAGTGTCTAATTTAAAACTATAAGGCTACAGTCAGAGTGCGAGAACTCGTGAAAAAAAATTTGCTAAAGAATATTGCCTAGAAATTGGGTAAAATACGCTCATATCTTGTGTTTTTATATCATAAGACAACAAACAAAAAGATGGGTCTCCTGATGGAAATAAGTCAATCATCGCATATAGACAAAAGTGATGTTAGTGGAGCGTTGCTATCTGGTCGCAAGCTCTCATGTCACATGCACAAGTTTACCGGCTACCTTACTCTCCAAACCGGGACACGACAGTGACAAGCACCGACTCTATTGCGGCAGGAGTAAGTAAGACGGTAGTACCAGATTCGGGCGAGATAATGCAGAACTCTACCACCTAGTAGCCACGATGATAGTGACTCGCATAGACAATCGATCGCCTCTTACGACCTGCCTGCCAGAACGACAGGCGGCCTGTTTTTCAAATGAGCCCGGACAACACGGGGAAAACACGGTTTGTATGGAAAAAATAAACAATATCCCTTCCTGTTAGCCGGCTTGTAAGGGACGTTACTTAAGTATAATTACAATAAATGTATAGCTACGTAGATATTTAATCTAATTAAAATAATAGTAAGCAAGATGTTAATTATGCCTTACTATCCCTGTGGTAGGGATGAATGCCACATGCATACGCTTATCGGCAACCTGATACTCCCAACGAACACGACAACGACATATTATGTATATCCGGGTTATTGGTGTAGAATTGAGTAAGGTGGTGACACCAAAGCCGAACGAGAAGTTGCGAAATCTATCACCTAGCTTAGAGTAACGATAGTAGTAATGTCTCCATTACTACTATCGTTAATCTAAGCTAGGAAAGCTACCAGCTACCAGCTTCTTTTGACTTTTACGAAATACCTGGTAGTAAGTCTCCAAAAGGAACCCGGAGCACTCGCGGAAAATACTTGGAACTTTTATTCTTAAGACAGTTAAAGTTTTAAGACGCGGTGTAAGGCTATACACAACAGCCTACAAACTCAGTTCCTCGTAAATTTAAATATGCGTAATACGGACATGTGAAATAATAAAAATATTGAATGTCCACCTAACAGAAGAAAGAATGACATTGCATGCATTGCCTTGCAGACCTTATAATTATAGTTGTGGTCTTTAAGATGACCGTGATCTCTAATCATTAGTTGATTGCCATTCGTACGCTATAAAATTATGTAAAATAGTCCATATATTGTAACAATAAATATCAAAACGGTTTGATTTCTTAAAAAGCCTACGAATTCTCGTAAATATTTACAAATTCAGTAAACATACATATTTATTCGTGCATAATACATTAGGTAACTATAAAGCCGTTAGGTTTAAGTCGGGGTTCCGATTACATGAAGACTTGCTTAATACGGACCGACTGCAGACATTTAATAGCTTGCAAAACTACACCGCTACGAGGAAAGGCACTATTGGGGACGTAAGGTGACACCTCTGCCTGTGGTATTAGGTGATCACTTGATCACTGACTCGGTTTCTGTTACACGCGCAATATCATATCCAATAAACATAATGTACTTCAGTGTTATTCTACTAGTAGGCTTGATTTCAAGGTATATCCATTTTTAATATCTAAGATCAATTTTTTAAATATGTTATCTTTTGTCATATCAATATGACATTCCATAACAAGTACTTTATTGTAATAAAGTCAAAAACTCGGTGGCTTACAAATTAAAGCACAAAGGTAACAAATTTCTTTTTTTCTTGTGTAGTAAAGTAAAAATGTTGATATACCACTACTATCTTACTATAATTGGTCTCGCGGCGCGCAGCGAGACCAATTATTTATCTAAGACTTTCTTCACCTTTTTACCAGACCGCGGACCCCTAGAAAATCAAGCACAATTTCAAGCCCTTAATAAAAAAATATTGACATTTAGTAATTCAAATGTTCATGGATAAGACGGCGGACCCCCATACGCATACTCGTGGACCCCCAGGGGTCCACGGACCACAGGTTAATAAACACTGATCTAGGAATATTACGTAGAATTATAGGAATCCTGAGTATATCACAATCACTGGCAATCCGTTGCTCATGCTCATAACAAAACTTATATCAATAACTAGCTGACCCGGTAAACGTTGTTCTGCCTTTTTAACTAATCATATTTTTTTTCTATATTTTCTCACCTTTGAAACCTTCCCTGGACTTCAACAATTAATTCAAAATTAGCCAAATCGGTTCAGCCGTTCTCGAGTTTTAGCGAGACTAACGAACAGCAATTGATTTTCATATATATAGATAAGATTACTGTTCACTCGTATTATTAAATAAACGCTCGAATAGCAAGGTTAGCAGTATGAATCATAACTCATAAAGAACAGTTTAGTCAGTATAAGACTGACCTAAAAATAATTCCATAAGATATAGAAGAGGCATCTGTTTAACACTTATGATCGTTTCCAATCAACCGAACCGTTGAATTAAAATACACAAGATTCAATTTATTATACAGTTTACATTGTTGAGGCTTCTAATGCAGAGTATGTAGTAGAAGCAAAGAGATTAATGTATAGAAGTCTTTGAATGCGCATAGTTTTTTTTTCCATGTTGGTCTGAGACTCGATTGTAGAAATCAGAATAGACCATCGGACTTGCCAGGCAGGTCTGAAACGATTGGTCAAATGTATAATTCGGCACGACTACTAGGTGATAGAGATGTGTAAAATCGGTTCGTACATCTGCTAAGAATCGAATGCCCAAGTTGCCTCAAAAAAGCTTGATATTCTGGTCAAGGTGTCTACAGTATTTCAAACCGGGACAGTTGTTAAATCTTTATCAAGCACAAGTCCGTTCGTGCATGGAATACTGCTCTCACCTCTGGGATGGATCCGCCAAATACCAGCTGGAGACGCTTGAGGCGAAAGAGAGGCGTGCCAAGAGGCTTATAAACGACGATGATCTGGCAGGCAAAAAACTCCAGAGCCGCTCATCGCCTCATCGCCGAAGAATGGCTAGTTTATCGGTCTTTTATCGGATACATTTTGGAGAGTGCGCTGCGGAATTGCATAACTTAATTCCGCCATCCCCGTTTTTCTATCCATCGTCGAGGCGCACAAATACTGGGCATCACCATAATATATACATCCAAGTTTTCACCAGATCTCTACGTTTTTAAGGTCCTAGGAACCTTTTCGATGTAATTTCGCGATGACGTCAATATGTCTGTATGTATGTACATATGTGTCTATGTAAACATCTCATAACTTTTAAACGGCTCGACCGCTAGAAATGTGGTTGGTGGCATTTGATTGGATTTCACTCAACTAAGACTTCCTAAAAATTTTAACCAAATCGGCCAAGGAGATTTTAGGAAATTTTAAAAAACCTCAAAAATTTTTTTGGCGAAACAGTATTTTTAATTATAACTTCCACATTAATGTATCGATTGAGTATAAAATCAAATTTTCTCTTATCCTCAAAAAACTATGTCTAATGCATAAATTGCATCATAATCGGTTTATCTGTTTGGGAGTATAGGTTTATTTGTTGACGAAAAATTTTGAAAAAAGTGTTTTCTCGACTTAACTTTGAAATTTTTTAACCATCATTTTTTGGTATTACTACGTCGAACGCCGTTAAATCAAAATCAATTTACATTTTCAAAAGTTACAGCTTTTCAAATATTAAAATTACGTTGTTTTTAGCAGAAATAACTTTCAGGCTAATACACCGATTGACTAAAAAATTTTATCAGCTTTTCTCTTTAACAAAGTCAAATCCCGTTAATAGAATCAAATTCGACCAATTTGTTAGGGATATATCAATGGCGAAAATTTGAAAAAAAAAACGTTTTTAACATTGCTTTAAAATTTTTCAACCTATCGATTATGTAGCTCAAGCAATGATTTAGATTTCAAAAATTGAGTTGAATACTATGCAAAAGATCATCATAAATCATCATTTCGAAAATATACGGATTTTCAAAAATATCATGCCATTTTTAACAAAATATTTATTTAAACTGAAAAAATCTGCGCTTATAGTTTTTACTCCTTTGATCTTAAAATACCTCAATTTAGCGGGAAGTTCCAGGTATAGCCTGCAGGGCCAACCGTTTAGAAATTTTTTATATTACAGAGTACTTTCTAATGCATCGCAATGAGTCGTGCTATATGTTAATGTATAATTTAATACAGTTATTATGATGGACAGTTTTAATAAGCTACAAATGAGCAAATTAAGCTAGCAAGATTAAAAAGTCAACTGAATACCAGCATCCTCGTCAAATACTGCATTTATTTAATATTGTATACGGGGCATCAAGATAAAAACGGGATGGAATGATCCTGCTAATATTATAAATAAGTAAGTTTGTGCATAAGCGCTTGTATGTATTAGTATCTTGTTACACCTATACGTCTCAACGGCTGACCCCGATTGGATTAAATTGATTGATATACAAGTTTAACTCTTTTAAGTATAAAAATCTGCTTATCTTCCAGGCAGCTCGTAAAAGGCGAACGAAGGTCAAACATGTCATTGCTATCGAGTGAAAGAGATGGTATCTTTCGGCAACGTCTCGCCCGGGTTAGGTAACACCACCGTACCTATTCTTGCCGCAATAGCGTGAGTGCTTGTGACTCTCATATTCCGGTGTGAAGGGTTTCAGTTAACTTATGTCGTCTCTGTGCTCTAGTCGTCCGGTTTCGAATTTGACCACATGACGTTCCGGGTTCGATTCCAGGGTTGGGCAATTCAAAAATGTGTTTTTTCAGTTTTTTGACAAAAACAACATTACCCCAAATTGGAAAAAGATCCCTGGTCGGCGATAGGCAGGCCATCTATCACATTGTGGGACAAAGTATCTCGGCTAATAGTGGGTGCACTTGTCCTCTGCCTACCACTTTGGATATACGGGCGTGAAGATACGCCCGATAAGATAAGATGTGGCATTTCAACTCGCCGACACGCTGATGTCAGCGCACCTTCTAAAGATGTACATTCTATAGGTGATGGTTGTTTCTTTCCGTTAGGAGAACCAATTATTTTACATACCCGCTACACAACAATATAAAAATGTGTATGTGTTTGTGTGTACAGATTAGTTATATATAAAGAAAAGATTTGTTTGTTTGTCATAACTCATAAGAAGTTAAAATCGAGTCGAAAAAATTCTTTCTGCTACACTATCAGCGAGAAACCTATTATAACCTTATTTTATATCTATATATATATATATATATATATATTTATATATATATATATATATATATATATATATATATATATATATATATATATATATATATATATATATATATATTCGACCAAATTCGACCAAAATTAATAAAAATAAATATTACACATAATAATATACATACATGTAAACCATGTACTATATTTTAGCCTGAAGTCTATTTGTCAATTAGTATGAATTTTATTGCTTAGTATATGGTATTACGACCACAGGGCAATCCTTAGTTAAAAGTAGAAGTCATGAAATTATGTCTAAGAAACAGGATTATATTTTAGTCAAAAAAATATGGTTCTTATTTACATCAGCGACGCACACATAAAACTGCTGTCATAAAAACTATTTTATACATATCACTGATTACGTGTATTTTAATCGGGTTTGCAAATTTAATTCTGTATTGTGTTGCATAGTCGTGTATTGCATAATAATTTCCGATTATGAAAAAATAGTTAATCAAAAGAACTGTAAATTGATTTAGTAATCCAATTTTAAATATTGTTATATGAATACTGAAAATAATAACGCTGTCCATAATTTCGGACATAGCGAGCGAATAGCGAGCGGTTCGGACCGCCGGTATGAATTAACCAAGAGCTCTTATGGCATCTTTAGTAGTTTTAAATTTTATCAGAAGCCAGTGCAGAGACTAGTTTTTTACCAACTTTAATAACATTCCTAACTTTAGTAACCTTACTAACATGACTCTTATATTTTGTAGTTATCATTTGATAGCATCAATCTTATTACAATTAAGTGTGTTAACGTTGGGCTAAATTGAAGATTTATAGACCAAGATGCGGGTCACGGAAATAATAATTTACATCCATAAAGACCATCGCTGATTTATCTCAATATCCTACAACGACTCGGTTTCTCACAAAGTCTAGTTAAATATCATTTTCGATGGTAGATTAACGAGTTATGAGACGCCAAAACACTGGTATTATATATCATAATTCGTGTTTCGGAGCCACTAATGACTGCTATACAAATAACGTAAGACCACCTTGAGAATCATCTAAGAGCCGGCGTTTCCGTTTGTTACGTATGGATAAACAGAAAAGCGTTGTAATATATTTCAAAGGCAAATGTAATAAGGTTGCGAGTTGCGTAAATAATGTCACATTACCGGTGTTAGAGGGTGAATGGACCTTTCTTAGACAAAAGATAAATCAAGCATGGGAATTCAAGGTGGTGTACTATTCTTGTTTTTGACATTTGCTTTTATCCGATGTCGAATTGTTACGCTGCCATTGAAATGAATTAAAAGCGTTAATGTGTGAATCGTTTGGATGAGTGACAAAGTCTTACGAGGAAGCGAGTAGAAGTTGTATGAAATACATTTCGTTTTGCGCTTTTAAAGTAAATCAATTAAAGTATCTGTACGCCCGTATCCCCCAACTATAAATGTAGGCAGAGGCATAAACAAGTGCACCCACTATTAGCCGAAGATACTTAGGTCATACAATATGATAGGTGGCAAGCCTATCGCCAACCGTGCACTTGTCCAATCCCAGGCAACGTCGTTTTTATCAGAAAACTGAAAAAACACATTTTTGTATTTACCCGACCCGAGAATCGATCTTGGGGCCTTGGGATTTTATGCCTAGACTAATGTTCGGTTAACACTAAACCTATGTACAAAATCCGATTCATTTTATAATACATATTGTGAAGCACCGTCTATCGTGTGAAGATATTAATGTAAGAGAAGAAAGCAATTCATGTCAGTGTTCGCAGAGCTACTTATCTAAAGTTTTCATCCTTGTTATCGTAATCCAAATTAAATTCGCAACCGTCTAATTTCTTCTTTGTGGACTCGTTTCGAAGCTAACAAAGTCGATAACGCTTTATCGGCCAATGACTTATTTACAATACGCAACTGTTTACCTACTTCATTGTTACTGCGTATTTATGAGATTTAGAAAGGTATTATTGTAAGGAATTTCACTTCCCTTATATCGACGTAAGCTTACGTGTTTTTTGAATATACAAAAATAAACATTATCACGCGGGTTTTCTTGCGAATAGGTTCATCAGCACGTCGGCTGTTTAGATTGTTGGTGATCCCCATCTTCTAATTTTGTCGGCTTTTGACTAACATAACTTGCTCCAAGACAGCTTTACGTGCTCAATTTTATATCACTCGATAGCAAATAAGCAGATGGCTTTCCTGATGGGAAGAGAAACCATTATCCACATAATCTTCGTCAACCATCGCCTAAAGACAACAAAGATTTTTATGGTATTTGGCTATCCGTTTGGCGGTAATACTTTGGAGAGTGTGCTGCGGAATTGCATGACTTAATTCCGCCATCCTCGTTTTTCTATCGATCGAGGCATCGCCATATGGTAGACGTTCCACGTACCCGGACAAAGCGGTTCGAATCAACATTCTCTATTCGAATCGCAAAGGACTGGAACATGCTTCCTGAGTCTGTGTTCCCCGACGAGTACAATCTGGGAATCTCCAAGAGAAGAGAGAACAGGCACCTTCTAGAGAAGCGCGTTCCATCTTAGGCCGCATCTTAGCTTACCACAAGGTGAGATCGTGGTCAAGCGTTTCCCAATCGATAATAAAAAAATGCATAAGTTTACCGGCTACCTTAACCTCCAAACAGGAACATGACAGTGCCAAGCATTAACGCTATCGCGGCAGGAATGGTTAAGACAGCAATACTAAATAAGCGCGCGAAACGTCGTAGAATTCTAGTCTAGTAAAAAATAAAAATCCCACGTACAAAGTATGGAATGTACCTTCACCACGACCAAATTCCAGGCTGTTTCTCTGAGTTCCCTCACTTCACTAAACTGACCACAAGGTAGTGTTCTCAGATACCTACACCCTTTTTATTCTTAGTTTTACTTTTTGTACAGGCAGCATTTTTATGACAGCAGATTATGTCATTCATCATTATTAGTAACTTTTTTATTATGATACTCAGCTTTACAAGTCAATGAACCTAAAATAATAAGCTAAAACTGTGTTATGAATAAAATATGCTAATATAAAATATAATGTGCAAAGAAAATAAGAGGTTGGAAATAATTGTAAAAGTCAAAAATGATCTAATCCATGCTTATATTAAAAATATATTGGTCCGGTCCCCCTTTGAAGAATCTGCCCTTCTGCTAGGCAGTTCGTGAAAGGCGAACGATTGGCAATACTATCATGACTACTGTGATGTAGAGTTCCGCAACGTCTCGCCCGGGTATAATAATGTACAACCACTTTACATATTCCTGCTGCAATATCGCCAAAGCCTTGCAGGGCAAGGTAGCCGGTAGACTTATGCATGTGGCATTACCAGTCCGCTACATGGATAACACAACTCTAACATCTTTGATGTCTATAGGTGATGGTTTCACTTTCCATCAGAATCATCTGATTGTATGCTATCTAATTATATATACAAAAAGGGATAAGATTTGTAAGTCTGTGAGCTTGTTTGTAGAAAGTATCTCTGCCGGGTCAGCTAGTCTATATATATATGAAAATCAATTGCTGTTCGTTAGTCTCGCTAAAACTCGAGAACGGCTAAACCGATTTGGCTAATTATGGTTTTGAATTAATTGTTGAAGTCCAGAGAAGGTTTAAAAGGTGAGAAAATATAAAAAAATGAGAGTAGTCAAAAAGGCAGAACAACGTTTGCCGGGTCAGCTAGTAATAAATATTAATTTACTCAGATGAAGCTGCGCTGGACAGCTAGTCACATATATATAAACTGGATAACTATATCAAGGAATACATATCTATCATACATTACCAAAACAAAGATATCAAATCAAAGTTTTTTAACACTGAAATAATGTATTTACACAAAAACATTCGAGACTGTTAACAAATTTAGCATTTATTTAAATCAAACGTACGCAATGTGCTTTTATAAGGTAATTTTTAAGTCCATATGTGATCTATTAGATAGTGTAAAAAGTAACGGTGCAACAAAAAATACCGGTTTGAAGAAGCGTGTGTCACGGCCAAGTAAACTGTCCTAATAAGATGAAGGTATCTTAGAGCATTCCATGTCAAAGGTATTTAATTTTCCGTATTTAAGAATTAAATAATTATATGAATTTCAAAAATAATTCCAAAATTTTCGCCGTGTTGATCCCGGCCTCCTTTGCAGAATAGGCCAACTGCCGTTCCGCCAGGCAGGTCGTAAAAGGCGACCGATTGGCTATCGAGTCACTACCATCGTGGCTACTAGGTGGTAGAATTCTGCATTGTCTTGCCCGGGTATTACCTATTCCTGCCGCAATAGCGTCAGTGCTTGTCGCAGTCGTGTACCGGTTTGGAGGGTAAGGTAACCGGTAAACTTATGCATGTGGCATTAGACCTCGCCACAAGATAGTAACGCACCATTAACATCTTTGGTGTCTATAGGCGATGGTTGACTCTTTCCACCAGGAGACCCATCTGCCTGTTTGCTATCTTATGATATATAAAAATAAAAAAAATGTACTCGTACATCTCAATCACTACATAGTATAAAACAAAGTCGCTTTCCGCTGTCTGTCTCTATGTGGTTTGTTCTCTCTAGTTCGACTTATCAGTTCGATGATCGTACTACTGAGAATATTTATTCTCATTTGTTCGATCGTCGAACTAGCGAGAATTATTTTTTTTAACCAGGCTCATGTTTCGCTTAGAAGCCAAAATAGGCCTCCGAAAATATGATCCCTTAATATTTAAGTTGTCCGCATCTTACTTTTAAGAATAACACAAGAAAAAAATTAATTAATCATAAAGAAAAAAAATTTTTTAAGAAAAAAAAATAGTCATTTCATTTCGTTCATAACAGTTTAACAGTTAAACAAACGAAAGAAATAATTCGCGCTAGTTCGAACTAGTGCGAATATTTCAACGTTTCGAAAATAATTCTTGCTAGTTCGATCATCGAACTGATGAGTCGAACTAATGAGAACAAACCCTCTATGTATGCTTGGATCTTTAAAACTACGCAACGGATTTTGATGCAGTTTTTTTTTAAATAGATATAGAGATTCAAGAGGAAAGTTTATATGTATAATAACATTCATTATATAAGAGAAATACTGTTAAAAATATATTTAGCAAAACAACGTTTGCCGGGTCAGTTAGTTTATTTATAAAACACCTATTACTGGTATTATAAACTTGCAGCATATAAACCGCTTATGCTCATCATTCAATTACCATGCAAAGTTGATATTCTTTTATCCATTTTACCCTCCAAACTGGAACATGACAATGACTAGTATTAACTATTACGGCAGGAAGAGGTGAGGCGCCGGTATAAAACTCAGGTGAGATTTTTTAGAATTCTACCACCTTGAAGTGGACGATAATAATGACATCTAGGCAAACACTCCTTTGAGTGGCAGTGACACTCTTGCAATCGGGTAATAATATTGAAAGCGTGGCCCAACAATTATCTTTTGCAAAAGCATTAAGAACTACTAATAGATAGTTTAGGATAACTGCTGGAATGCCTTTATCACTGGAAAGCCTTATCACCTTGAAATTGACGATAGTAGTTAATGACATCTAGGCAAACATTTTCCTTTGAGTGGTGGTGATACCAAGGCAAAACGTTGCGGAATTCTACGACCTATTAGTCAAAATTTTAGAGACACGTATCACCAATCGATCGCTTTTTATTAACTGCCTGGTAGAATGCCAGTTAATCTATTCCTTTTTACTCGTAACAAAAACAATTTAGGGTTTCTAAGATACGGCGAAGCAATTAAATATCATAGAAAATTTGTGGTTATTTTTTATTTATTACATTTAGGTTTAAGCAGTGTCTATTAATACAATATTGGCTCTCGCGCAGAATTTTGTTGTTTTTAAAAAAACGGGTATTATAACGCAAAAACTTCAGACATGCCTTTTATTATAAAAAGCTAGCGTGATTTCTCGCGGTTTTGGTCGCGTTGAGTTCGATATTATCTTTTTAAAGGTTTAATTCTTAGCGTGCATATCCACCCGATCCTTGCAGTAGTTAGAAGTTAGAACCGTGCGTATTACCAAACAATTTAATAACTATATTATGTAATATGTCGTTTTATCAATAAATAAATTGACTATTTAGAGGCTACTTAATACTAAGAGTGCTCTCTAAAGTAAGCAAATCTTCAAACAAGTCTCAATATATGAGAATGACCTATAAGCGTCCGTAGATACTAGATAAGATTTTGTCTAGAGACGGTACATTGTGATAGCGAGATCGATTGTCTGATAAATATATATTTATTACATATTTAAGACATGTTAGATATGTTTTATATTATAGGAAAGCAAACAAACAAATTATATTCCTGATGTAAAGTCAACCATCACCTGTAGTCACCAAAAATGGTAATGCCTGGATGGGGATTTAAGGTAACATTCATTATGTACCTTAACCTGCAAATCGGAAGAAGACAGTGACAAGCACTGACGCTATGCGGCAGAAAGAGGCTCAGGCATCAAACTCGAGTGAGTTGTTTTAGAATTTTAACATCTTGTAGTCAACGATCATAATAACATCAAGGAAATCTTTCGCCTTTATGAACTGTTTGGCAGGACGACCGATTCTTTAAAAGGGGCTCGATTCAACACGACAAAAATTATATAGTTACCTATTACATAATATATGGTTATAGAATTCCCTTTTATATATAGGAGGCTATTCATTTACAAAGTGCTTTTGCTGGTATGCCTATATTTTGTTGTTTTATATTGTTGTACTGGCAGATTGGCAAATTGGAATGTCGACGTTCAGCATATTAACGTCCAGGTTATCGCAGGTGAAAGGTTGTCAAATGAATAGTGGTGTTTACACTTCTGACGTGACTTATGTCGTGTATCGTCTGTCGCGACGTCTCGTATTTTTCCTTTAATAACATTATTTCATTATTCTTGTATCTATTAATATTTTTTATCATGGATCTTACCTGGAATCACCCGCATGACCAAGAACTTTTATTTTATATCTCGACTTTACACGCTTTTTAATATTTGTCTTACTTTTAATGTAAATCTTTGAAATTTAATATAACCAACTTCTATCGCTTATTGGCGTACCATTGTTGAGGCATATGTACAGCAGTTAACGAAAATAGGTTGAAATTTAAAAGGTGAAATTAATTAAATTTACTATTCTCCGAGAACTATTTTATGTGACTTTCGCGATTCCACCGAAAAGAAAGAAGCCGGTTTAATAAATGGACACAAAACTCCGATGGTCCGGACAAAAATAAAAACAGTATCGTCTGTCGCGACGTCTCGTATTTTTCCTTTAATAACATTATTTCATTATTCTTGTATCTATTAATATTTTTTATCATGGATCTTACCTGGAATCACCCGCATGACCAAGAACTTTTATTTTATATCTCGACTTTACACGCTTTTTAATATTTGTCTTACTTTTAATGTAAATCTTTGAAATTTAATATAACCAACTTCTATCGCTTATTGGCGTACCATTGTTGAGGCATATGTACAGCAGTTAACGAAAATAGGTTGAAATTTAAAAGGTGAAATTAATTAAATTTACTATTCTCCGAGAACTATTTTATGTGACTTTCGCGATTCCACCGAAAAGAAAGAAGCCGGTTTAATAAATGGACACAAAACTCCGATGGTCCGGACAAAAATAAAAACACCAGCGCCACAATTATCCACCTAAATCCACCACACTTTCTTCCACGATGACAGCAGGCACAAAGGCACACAATGTACGCAATTAATGCACGCTACACATCGAAAACGAAGCATCTTCAGGAGTAACGATCACTACCTCACGAGTGTAAAATAAAGTTACGCCTGAAACAATAAAATAGATTGATGATGATGAACTTCTATCGTAACTTAAATCGGTTTGAGATTATGTAAATGCATGTAACACCAATATGATAATACGAAGTCTTTGTTTTATTTAGCTAATCTGATGGAATCCATAGTTCGATAGTAAATTTTTTCAACAACTACAAGTAGTAAATTCCTAGACCGGTCTTGTTTCTTTTCAACCGAATGCCCACCAAAACGAATTTTTATTTCGGCCGTATTTTTTATGTTTGTTATCTGAGAACTCGATTATTTATTATCCGATTTCAAAAAAAAAATTATTGTAGGTATGCTTCTCATTTGGTCCCATACAAATTTGGTGACGTTCCGATCCAGGGTTTCAAAGATATAGAAGATTGGAAGTCGTTTGTGGCAATTTCACTACGTTTAAATTACGAGTATGTTTTACAGAGTCGAACAGATTATGATGATAGTCTGACTTTGATGATGCATCCCTTACATGAATTTTAATTTTTAACGCGTTATTAAAGCATTTAGTTGATTAAAAATTACAATTCTACTTACTTTTTCATGTCATGAAACTAGATATTCTTTTTTTATTTGAACAATTATTAAAAACTATAAATTAACTTTAAAAGTATAATCGTGGTGGTCTTAAATAAGCTATTTAGTTTTATTGACGGTAAAACAACCGCCGCCTTACGGTATTACTGGCGGTAAAATAACAACGAAGTTAGTTCTTACTTGACCCTACGGACAATTCCCATTTGTTCGTAGGCTCAAGATAAGTACTAATTAAGCTAAATTTGATGAGCACTGAAGTCGGATGCTATTGAACAGGAAAAGCCAGCAAGCAGACGGCAGAAAGCAGCGGAAAATGGCAGGAATTTCGAATGAGACAAGACAATCCTACACGTATCACTACCATTTGACCCAAATGACCAATTAACTAGCAAAGCCAAACTAACAATAAAAACATTACTCTTCTCTTGCAATTGGGTAATAATCTTCAAGGCGTGGCCCAACAATTACCTTTTGAAAAAGCATTAAGAACTAGTAATAAATAGTTTAGTATAACTGCGTGCGGCATGGCTTTATCACTGGATGGTTTTGAAATTATCTCGGAGCGAGTCGTTTTTATGGTCCACATTGGAATCTGGGCGTTTTTTCCCAATGCGCCCGTCCGAACGCCCAAACTGGTTTTTAGATAGCGAGGTAATGCATCAGAATGGAACGTTTTTATAGAGCCGGCGCGGCGTGCTTAACACAAGATGTAATGAAGTATATCACAATGTACTAGGATGTTAGATTAAATAAACAAGCTCTAGCGAGACTCTTTCCGATAATTATTATTATAGGTATATACCTATACTTGTACTGGTTTCAAAGCCTAACGATTTCGCGTTACTATTTCTCATATTTTATAGGACCGATCCCCTGTAGCCGAAATTCGACCATAGACTAAACAATAAAATCTCTATTTACTTTAACCGTAAAGAAAATAGTATACGTGTATTTTTTAAATTATATCATAAGATAGCAAACAAGCAGATGGTTCTCCTGATGGAACGAGTCAACCATCGCCTATAGACACCGAAGGTGTTAATGGTGCGTTGCTATCTTGTGGCGAGGTCTAATACCATATGCATACCTTCGCACCAAATCGGAACACGACAGTGTCAAGCACTGGCGCTATTGCGGCAGGAATAGTTAAGATGGTAGTACCAGACCCGAGCGAGACAATACAGAACTCTACCGCCTAGTAGCCACGATGGTAGTTACCCGTATAGCCAATTAATTGCCTTTTACGACCAGCTTGGCAGAACGGCAGTTGGCCTAATGCTCAAAGGAGCCCGGAACCAACACGTGTGTATATAGCAGTATGTCACGTGAATGTAGCGTGTATAATGTTTATTTTTATTAATTAAATGTATTTCTAGTGAATTTAACTTAAAACTATTAAGTTTCTTCTGTCCTCCGCAATGCAAACTTTATTTGTGATAAGTTTCATACTACAACGTTCGTGCAATTGTTTTAAAAAGGGGTCCAACTTTTTTCCTTCACGTAATAACATATGTATATGTAACAAAAAAGCTGAGGGTATATACGAGCAAGATCAACGCCGGTTATAAATGCTAAAATTGTTGTGTTTATATAGAAGAAAGGGTCACTTATAGTAGAAATCATGCAAATGCGTTGACAATCTTTAAGATACCGTTTTTGGAGATTTAAAAGTCGTTTCAGAGCCTAGTTTAGTATATGGTAGATTATATACTCGGACATAACGATAAGTTTCTTTTTATCACAAAAGAGCAAATAGGCATGGCTGCTCTGCCTGCCTGCATAGCTCTTCTGATGGATGGGATGATGCGTTGAAATCAGTGTGACGAGGATTTAGTGTTATTTGCATTGGTTTACCGGGTAACTTACCCTCCAAATTGAGAAATGACAACAAGCATTTACGCTGTTGCGGCAAGAAAAGGTAAGAAGTAAACCTAAATTTAATTAAACCGGGCTAGATGTATAGAATACTAACATCTCTACACGTATACGAGAAAATGCTTTTTTTTAAAAGAGAACAGCCATTCCTGTTAAGTAGTTTCGATACTAGAAATCTTGGAAATGCGTCGTCGTTCAAAATATGTGCTTAATTAAGCGTCCCTATAGTAAAAAAAATATATAGTAGGTATTATTATATTATGTTCGCTCTAAATTAGACCGATTTATAAAGTTCTCGGGAAACTCGTATCTTAAGTTGCTCTAGCGATACTTTTTAAATATCATCATTCATCATAGTAGGTTCGAACTAACTATACCGAGTTAGTTCGAACCGGATGGTTCAGTTCCTTTCGCGTATCTTGCAAGGGAATTGAAACCCGGGACTGTTAGGTTCAATAAGCGGGAGCAAAAGCACTGTTCATCACCAAGACTAGTGTCTTACGGAGATTAGGCGGTGCTGTTTTTAAAATTCCAGTTTGATTTAAATTATAAAGTCGCGGGTTAGGTTCTTATGTCGGACAGGGTTTCTTACTAGAAAATTTCAGTAGGTACCTAGTAGTCCGCAGAGTTAGCAAGTTCGTGCTTTGGAATAGCATAGTACATAAATCTGTTGGTTAAGGTTACACAAAAGAAATAGCTCACACTCACACATCACCTATTTCGCCGGTCACATGTAGTGATTCTGTGACGTGGTGAAATAAACCAGGAGAAGCCTCTCATGGTGAAAAGAGACAACCAACGCCTATAGATACTAAAGATGTGTAATGCCACCTGCATATTTTTACCATTTTATCCTCCCCGTGTTGGTCTAGGCCCCCTTTGCAGATTAGACACCAACTGCCGTTCAGCCAGGCAGGTCGTAAAAGACGACCGATTGGCTATGCGAGTCACTGCCATCGTGACTACTAGGTGGTAGAGTTCTGCATTGTCTCGCCCGGGTCTAGTACCGCCGCCTTGCCTATTCCTGCCACAATAGCGTCAATGCTTGTCACTGTCGTGTTCCAGGTTGGAGGGTAAAGTAGCCGGTAAACTTATGCATGTGGCATTAAATCTCGTCACAAGATAGCAACGCACCATTAACATATTTGTCTATAGGCGATGGTTGACTCTTTCCATCAGGAGACCATCTGAGGAGATCACGTATCACTACAGTCGTGACTAGGTACTTACTAGGTGGTAGAATTCTGCAGCGTTTCGTCCAGGTACTTGGTCCAACCGCCTTAGTTATTCCTGCAATGGTGTCAGTGCAGGCCATTGTGTTCCGGGTTGGAGGTAAGGTAGTCGGTGGACTTATGGAAATAGCATTGGCAGCTCGTCATACAGATAGCAACGCGCCATGATCTTTGGTGGTCTCTATCCGCACATTTCATTTGATGGAGGGTTTTATGCATTTTTATTTTTATATCCTAGTATAGTCGACAAGATAGCTCTGGAATAAGGTAGTCGGGTTACGACGAAATCATTTTGTGTTAAAGTTTTCGTTTGCGATAAAAATGTATATCGTCATGATAAAAAAATCTAATGTTTATGTCAGAAACGCAGTTTGGAAGATTTCACATCACATACAATAATAGAACAAGTCAACCTGAGTACTTAATAAGGATAACTCAATAAAAAGATGGGATTCGGGATTAATGAGTGCAAAAGGTTATAAAACCGCTTAGTTATAAATGTGTAATTTCTACGTTATAATATGTACTATAGGTATGTAGGTATGTACTGTAAGTAGACCCTTTAATTTATTTATTTGAAAATTGACTAGATGACTAAACAAAATGTGATATTATATGGTACTTACGGACTGGTACTTTCTTCGGATCATAGTTTTCTACGAGGTCGTTGAGTTTTTCGATTTTTGTTCGAGCAGCTTTTGATCTTTCAGTAATTCCTTCTAGCTGAGAAGTTAGCTCACTAAAGATATCTTCAGCGAGGAACACTAAAGACGCGAGCTGACGGAGAGCATTGCTTAATGTACAGTTAGTCACAGCCTGGAGTTCCTCATCCGTGACCCTCGACTTCCCGTGTTCGTCTCGCAAACTTGTTCGCGAGAGAAACTTTGGTTCCACCACGCGTTGCACGAAAGGCATGTCCACTAAAGTTCAAAAGCAGCCAAATATTTATTTACCCATTCCCTTGCCGCGAATTAACGTATTTTTCCAATCATTCAACACACTGCACAAAAAACGTCAGGTAACCGCCACTTCAAATTAACCGACATCCTGGCGAATATTATTACACTTTTTTAATAGCACATATATTAATACCGTAAAACATAAGTAGTATCATTGATAAACTCATATATTTAATTTATCTCAGTCGGAAAAAGTTTTATAAAAACTTTTCGTCGTGACGAAATCCCGCCATTTCGAGGCATTCGTCATTCAAACGACTCTACCTACAGCTCTTAGCTGAATGCACTGAAAGAGCAAGAGGTAAACAAAGAATAATGTTGCCAAGTAACGCTAGTCGATTTCCCTATGATTGGCGCTATTTAAAGTAGTTTAATAAAGATATTTAAAGATTATTTATTATGTGAGTTATTAGATAATAATTTTTAGAATTAATTTTTGTGTATATAAATAGCCTTTAAGTTATGTACACGGATACGGTATAAATCAAAAGAAAACTTTTGTTTTCACTTAATTTACTATACCTATAGCAGTCTATTGGTGTTCAAATTTGTACAAATCCAGAAACCAACACAGATCCTCATATTATGTCTCTGATTGTCTGTCTGATCTGTCTATTCAGTATAAGGAACATATGTCAATTTTTTCCATGTGCTTTAGCCTACTAGGCTTAGTCTATCCGTTCCGTTAGGCCAGCTAGCGATGGCGTTTTATTAAGTTGAATAATACATATTATATTATATGCAATCGAATAATCTAAAACATTTGTAGGTAAGCAGTAGTGTCTTTGTTAACTCAAGCTCTATATCAGTAAAATGTCAAAGCTGTATTTACCTAATTATAAGGAAATCAAACTTATAAAAATATGGCAATACTAACAATGTCACTTGAAACGCTCTCTAGTGTACTATTACTGTAATACTTTTTTCTTTAGCCAGCATTATCATTACACTTGTAATATTATAGATGGCGCTGAAGTATATAAATTCCAAGAGTTTGTTTTAGTTTATTAACAATTTAATAGATAGCGCAGCAGTAAATAGAGAATGTAATAATGTTTTTGTACGAACACTTAATATGCGTGTAAACAATATTAATTGATTTTAGACTCTGTATGCGTGATTAATCTAATTTTAAAAACATCTATGTATTTATTATTATTTGTTATTAGAAACTAACTTTTATTAAATTCTATGTAGGATGACGCACAAGCAGATCCCTCTCTCGAATGAAAGAGAACCACCATCTATAAATTATATATGGCAATAGTGCACTACCATCTTGTAGGTATCAAGTATGTGTTGCCAAATGCATACGATTGCAGAATACCTTACCCGCAAAACAAGAATAGGACAATTTTGGTCGTGGATTCTATTCCTGAATATAAAAATACTGTTGATGTTTTTTTTTCACCACTGTAGACTTCAGTATGGATGCATGAGGTCCAAGGTTAAAATGCGAAAGTTTAGATGGGTATAATATGTTTGTTGCTCGATTCGACACGAAGAGTACTGGGCAGGAAATTATCAACTAGGGTAATTCCGGGGGAGATGGCCGTACGGGAGAGATGGCCAATAGAAAAAATTCAAGTAATAATTCATAGATTTAGTTCGATGCGTTTTGGCACGGGCAACAAGTGTTGGCGGATTTTTTTGTGAAAAAATGATGAAAAGGTGAGGAATTTGATTTTGTTTTTTAATAACACGTTCAATTTAAACTAAGGGGTTGACATAAGTGGTCACAAAAAAGTTTTGAAAGTTTTGCCCGTTTTCGTGCTTTTTTGTGAAGTAAACTACTTCCTCGTGTTCTAACCTCAAAAATAACTACAAAATTGAGAAGTTGCTTTTATTATGTAGTGTGGCCATCTTACCCGGACAATCGGGAAAGAAGGCCATAGTATTTACGGGAGAGATAGCCATAAAATATAATGTCTTAATTTAAATTTATTTTCATATTTAATATTTTTTACAGATGCCCAAACAATACCTACGGAAGGTGAATGCTGAATGAGGTGCCTAGAGTGAAGAGGACTTAAAAAATGCTGTAGCAAAAGTACGAAGTGGATGAATTACGGTTTATAGGGCCTCCTTTATCTACCATATTCCAAGGAAAACACTAGAAAGTAGATTAAAACAAAACAATTACACTGAGGGACCTATGGGACCATTATCTACTTTTGGTGTAGACAACGAAAAAAGACCGAGCAAGCATATAAGAGACATGCAGTCGAAAAAATGAAAAAGAAAGAAAGGAAGAGAATTCAAAGAAGCAAAAAATAATAAAAACGGAAACTAAGACTGATAAATCTGAGAATAAAAATACTCTTAAGAAAAAAAGCAATTTGTAGGCTGTCTGATAGCAGTTCAGATTCACTTTCAGAGATAGGGTACCTCTGAAAGTGAATCTGAACATAGAGAGAAAGATAACTGCAGAGGTTGTGGTGATAATTATTACAGGACACAATTAGCTGAAGATTGGATACAGTGCGGGATGTATGAAAATTGCACGGAGTTTGAGGACATGTGTTCTTATTGCGATAATAAGAAAAAATGGCGCTGAAAGATTTCTAGGGCAAAGGTAAAGGCAAAAAGTACTGGCCATCATCACCCGACCACTATGGCTATCACCCCCGGACGGTCTTGAAGAGAGGGCCAGTCCTAGTTTTTTTTTTAGTTTAAAATTACATTGCGTTCTTTAAAGTGATTTATCGTTAATGACTGACAAGAGTAACAAATAAAGTTTATGTTTTATATTAATTCAATGTTTTATTCATCATATTTTTTCAAAATAGAGTCTTAAAATTACTAGAGCCATCTCCCCGGAAATTACCCTAGTAATAGCAAAGGTCGCATTTTGGATGAATATTCTTGAAATTGGCTTTGTTGATATGCCTCTAGCTGTCTGAACTTCACATAGTTTGAGGCATATCAACGATATAATCAGATTCCTCCGTGCTGGTCCCGGCTCCTTTGAAGAATATACTGTCGTTTTTCGTAAAAGACGAGTAATTGGCTGTACGTGTTACTATTATCGTGACTACTAGGTGGTAAAGTTCCGCAACGTCTCGCCCGGGTATGTCGTATTACCGCCTTACCTATTCCTGTCACAATAGCGTAAATGTTTGTCGTTGCCGTGTTGCCGTTTGGAGGGTAGGGTAGTCGTTAGACTTATGCGTGTGGTATTGCCATCCCGCCATGTGGACAGTAACGCACTGTTAGCATCTTTAGTCGTCTATAGGCGATGGTTTCTATTACCATCAGGTGAGTCATCTGCTTGTTTGCTATCTAAAGATAAAAAAAGGAAAACCTATACACAAGCGATGGTTATCTTTCCATTTGTAAAACTATCTGCTTATTTGCTACCCTATCTATATACATATAATAAAATCGTAGGAAAGTCAATGTATGTTCGGGGTAAGCTCAAAAAGTATTGCATGGATTTACTTCAAATTTTGCATGAATATTGCTAACAGGTCGGGTCAACATATAGGCTACATATTGTCACGCTATCACCTACGGGGGAGGAGCTGTGCGGAGTAAACGAAGTCCGCGCGAATGAAGTCGCGGGAAACAGCTAGTAATATAATAAAGCTCATACCATGATATATGAGTTATTTTAAAATGGAGCTGATAAATGAAACAGATTTAGCACAAAAAATATTATATTTTATAACAAAGCGCCTTTATTACTAAAATATTCACGACATTCCAATACATAAAGATAATGCATGCCTTGCTTAACACTTAGCAACAAATCTTTTACAATTAGGTATACAAGAGACATTATAGCTTATATTTTAAGGCTATGAGATAATGATTTCTACTGTAATGTATTAACGTCGATAGAGCAATTCACATTTAAATATCCTTTTATGAGAGCCGACATTATAGCAGTAATAGTACCTACCTATATTATGATTTGTGTGACTTAAGTTTTCTTTTATCGCACGGCGTGAAGTTAGCGCCCAAACGGATCGCAGCGTGAGCGTGAAGCGCCGCGATAACAGATAACTCCAGTTAGACGTATCGTATATTTTTAGCTCGTGTGATATTACCCCGCACTTTAGGCACCCTTTTCGGTGTAAAAAAGACTATTTAGATTATAGTAAAGCATGACTAAGTGCAGGTTTAAGTCACACAATGCTATAAATTTTACTTAGTAATAAATATTAGTTTGACTATGATATTCTTACAAGGACTTGACACAAACAAAAGGGCTAAAGCAAAGTAAAAAATGACTAGTTAGAAAAAAAGTATTAGTGCCACTTTTATATTATGTGTGTTTAGAAAAACTTTATAGTTTTTTACTCGAACTTGCTAGAGGGAATTTTTATGCTTAATTTATACGTTACCACCCAGGGGCTTGAAATCGGTTTATTAAACCGGTTAATGGAGTATTGAACGGTTTTTATTAAAGGTTTCGCTTAGCGCGTATCTGAGATGAGAACACTTCATCCATAGTAATATAATGTGTGTTTGTTTGTCCGTCTTTCAAGGCAAAACGGAGCGACGAATTGACGTCATTTTATGGAGTGGAGATAGTTGAAGAAATTGAGTGTAACTTATTTTTTGTCTCTTTGTAACCCCCCACTTCTCTAAAATGGAAAGTGGAAGTTTTTATGGAGCATTCCGAAACGTTCATGGTAGAAAGCTAAAAATTAGTATGCGGACTATTTGTGACTAACAAAATAATTGTGCGTCATTTTTTATTGGAAATCTGCCCCCAACCCCTTAAAAGAGGGGGTGAAATTTTATGTAGATTAATTTAATGTGAGCGAAGCCGCGGGCAAAAGCTAATAAACATATATAAACCATTTATGTTAGGCATTTTACGTCACGCACAGTGCAGGCAAAAATTGGAAGCGGCGAATATCAAAGAAATATTTTAACAACTTCTTTCTAAACCGGTTTATTGAGTCAAACCCCTTCTAATTTTGCTCTGTAAGGAAACCAGCATTTTAGAGATTAAGATAGAGCAAAACTTTTACGAAATGCTCCTTATGTACTTTACGTTTGAAAATTAATCGGTTAACATGCCCTGCTATCACCTAGTAGCCGCGATGGTATGTACAAGATTCGCAATTCGTTCACTTTTTACATACTGGCTGCAAGAGTGGTTCCAGGGGGGGGGAGGTCATGGGGGTCATGACCCTACCCCCCTTAGGCAGGAGTCTAGGTATGGATTTATTGCAAACAAATAAGGATTAAAGCCTATCTGGACTAAACCTCATTTGTGGCCTCAATTGTATCCGAAGGCTGGATCTGTCCTTAACTGGCTGGCTGGCAGAAGGGCAGACAGGTTATTATTTAAGAGTGGTCTGGACTAACACGAGGTTATGTGGATAGCTTATCTCGCTGAGGTATGTCATGTGATATCGAAACCTAGACGAAGGTTCTAGCTGAAATAACTCGTCAGAACACTTTGTATAGTAGAACGGAAAACACACAATGAGATATAACGTCTCTCCAAATCCTTAAGAAGTTTCAGATCGCTGGTTTAAACAGGATCCTCGACAAGTTATACAGCGTAAGATTCTATTAAATTCAAGGGCCTGATTGGCACCGGCCCTAATATATGTAATCGGCATAAAGCGCAATTGTCTTTCAGCTTTAATTGCTCGACGTCTTTCATCTATTTCGGCTATAAACAACGCAAGTGCGCTTCATCAAAATCAACATTACAACTTCACGGTTTCGCTTATTTTTTTTATTATTGTTGTTATTTTGTCGCTCCTCTCAACTTGTTGCTTAGACTAGCCTTTCTCTTTATGCTAGAGTTTGCTCTGAGTTTGATATTAGAGTGCTCCAACCTAAAAAATCTTCCTCTTTACTATTATTTTTGACTAACCCAAGTAAAACGATTCTAATTGGTTTTAAATCAAATGTAATTGTAAAAGAGCAGGTATCCAATTTAAATCAATCAATATGATGCAACGTTGCCAAGTGTAGACGATTGAATAGAATAGAAGAACATAATAAATAATAGAATAGAATAGAATAGAATAGAATAGAATAGAATAAATATAATATCTAATGGAATAGAAGTTGAGAATCGACTAACCGATGATGTCTCGGAATGAAGTCGTCAAAACCTGGCCACTTTTAACCCCAATAAGACACAGCTTTGCGTGTTTTCCGTTAAAAAGAGACCCTTTGTCGTGTCACCTCAATTTGGGGATACTCTGCTGGCAGCCTCAGTTAGTATCGGGATTCTGGGAGTCGACATATCGAATTACGTTCAGTTTCGCGGTCATTTGGAAGGTAAGGCTAAACTAGCCTCCAAAATGCTCGGTGTGCTCAGCAGAGCGAGACAGTACTTCTTGCCGGCCCATCGCCTTCAACTTTATAAGGCTCAAATTCGACTCCACATGGAGTACTGTTCTCATCTCTGGGCCGGAGCTCCTCAGTTCCTTTCTCTTGATCGCATTCAGCGTAGAGCGGTTCGAATCGTTGACGACCAGGCTATTTCGAAACGGCTTGACTCTTTGGCATTGCGCAGAGATGTTGGTTCACTCTGTGTCTTCTATTACAACTAACCAACGAGTTCCAATGAGTTATTTGGATTAATTCCTGCCGCCGAATTCCATCATCGGACATCGTGTCAAAATTTGTAATTCCATCCTCACCATCTCGATGTCTAGAAATCCACTACTGTGCGTTTCTCTTGGCACTTTTTGCCTCGCACTACTTTGTTGTGGAACCAATTACCGGCAGGGGTGTTTCCAAATGGATACGACTTGGGGGCCTTCAAGAAAAGAGCTTACTCATTCTTAAAAGGCCGGCAACGCAACTGTAAGACCACTGGTATTGCGGATGTCCATGGGCCGCGGTGATCACTTACCATCAGGTGCACCTCCTGCTCGTTTGCCCCCTCTTCTATAAACTCGAGAACGGCTGGACCCATTTGGCTAATTTTGGTTTTAAAATATTTATGGAGGTTTAGGTTAGGTTTTAAAGGTGAAAAAATGTAGAAAGAAAACGGAAAAGTAGACACAAAGTTGGCAGAAAAACTTTTGCCGGGTCATCTAGTATAATAATAATACTCGAGCTCAAATGATGCTTCGACCTAAAATGACAAAAACATAAAATTTTGTATCGATATCCAGCAAATGCTATGCAGGGCGCATTGATAAAAAAAATCCAAGGTACAGGTACACAGTGTCTCAAAACGTCCTCTAAAATGAGCGCATAATTTTAAATTGTGCGCTCATTTCAAATAGAATCGCGTCGGTCGCGATACTGTCAATTTTATTTTTTTCGTTCATTGCTTTGTAAAAACAACTATAAATCTTGCGCTTAAGGTTGGATATGTAGACACATGTTTTTCATATCCAACCTCGAAACTATTGTCAATTTACTTATGTAAATTAGCAATAGTTTCGAGTGTGTTTTGTTCGGGACTGTGTATCTTGGGTTTTTTTATATCAATGGAAGGGCGTCAACTGTTCTTACGACCGAACTTTTGGGACTAAAATCAAAAACCTACCGTATGTTTTGATTCGCACTTAAGAAATACAGCTGGTAGCAGGATTGCGAATATACTGTCTCAGAATCCCTGCCCATTTGCCGAAATGTATCCTTAGCAAAATCGAAAGTTTGGCAACTAAGTATATGTACGTTCAACACAAAAATCTATTTTCTTAAAAATGTAAGAGTCAAACCGTTAATGCACCTTGACTTATAATTTTCTAGGGTCTTCATGTTCATGATTGACTAATCAAATGTCAAGCTCATAAGTGAAGGGAAACCATTGGATATTTATTATATTCTTCAATTACATTAAATGTCTACTGATTATTGTGATGAATGAATGGGTACAAAGCACAAGCACGTAACAATTTTTATGTTGCAAAATCATGATGATTGGCCTTATTATGTACTCGTATATAAGTCCAATTATTAATATGTATATACTTATAGTGACAATAAATGTAACTATTATTACTGCAATGTATGTAACATATTTAGTTGTAATATTTTTTAAATTCAAAAGACCAGAGAGCGTGTTTGATACACTTGGTATATTATGAATTCTTAAAATGTAATTTTTGCTATCTTATCTTTTAGAAGTATACTTAAAAACAAATTTAAGAGTAGATATCTTTTAATAATACTTACTAAAATCACGTGTTAATTAAAGTGGCTTTACTGTAAGAGAATTGATAAATATATATAACGTAATAACAAAAATGGTTCTATTTACTAATAATTAGCATGAGTTACAGAAAGCATCTTATATGCATAAAATTATCATAAATAGATAACTGCAGTCTTTGATTTTAATAGAGTAATATAGTTTTAATTAATGATTGTAATTTGTAGCATTTAAAAATGTTGAATACTTGCATAATATGAAGGTAGTCCATAGAATGTGTTCGTGTATGGATACCTGTTAAGTTAGCGATTATACAAATATATTTACTAATATTAGACCTGGATGCCTTTTATACTGGCGATCTAGTCATTTCGATCCGACATACCTGTTGTGTCTGCCATTTTACAAAAAATTCTATCCAATTTAATTCTGGATATCTGTTCAGCTAGCGATTTTACAAATAATTCTACCCATTCTTGAATACTTGTTATGTTAACGATTTTAATTAAATAATTTTATCCGTTCATTTAATTCTCTAATACCAGTATACAATACATTAAAGTAACTAATGAGCTGTTTTCTATATGAATTACAAAACTATTGCTGTTTGAAGAAATAAAATACACCTATAGCTTTGCGTTGATACAATTACTTATTAAGGAAATGCTACCTATATGACATGGTTGTCGGAAAATAGCCGACAAATTTTGACATTAGTATTAAAAATACAATGATTGCATAAGCGTGAACTTTAATGCCACAAGAAGCACGATAGCTGTACAGACTGACTGGTGAGTTACGTTCAATATTTAAGGACGTGATAGTTGGCGATCATATATGATGAGAAAAAATAACATTCAAAATAAATATTAAAATATTTCTTAATGAACTTAGTAAACAGTACACCGAGAATCCTATATTTACCTGAACCATACGTGTCGCCTAGCGCGCTATCAACACAGAATAGCGGAGGGTGGCCGCGGCGTGTCCTTGATGTCAACTAGCGCGTAATAGAGAGTATGATATCCACATTTCACTTATTTTTAGAGAAATATTGGTTAAAAATTAAGCCCCTAATTTTATTATTTCATTTTAACGAGAATCGAGTACCGAGTACTTTCCAGAAGTATCGAAGGTAACTCACCGGTCAGTCTGTATATTCAAAGCATAATATTTTCTTATAGATGCAGAAATTACTCAATACAATCCTAAAACTAATATTATAAACGAGAAAGTTTGTAAGAATGGATAGATAAATGTTAAGATGGGTGTTTGTTTCTATGTATACTTATATTTTCATGTCTAATTGTAAGTGTTATTTTTTATATCACAAAACGTCAAAAAGCAGATAGTTCCCCTGATGGTAAGTGATAAGCATCGTCTATAGCCACAAATGATATGGTGAAACAGGGAACAAATACCTCCTTTGTAAGTTTACCTTCTACCATACACTTTAGTCTGGAATACTGACGCTATTGCGGCAGGAAAAGGAAATGCGCTGAAGCAAAACCCGGGTGATACATTGCAGACTCTGCTACCTCGTAACACCACTACTGTATACTATCAATACTTGTATAATTAATTGATTAATCAATACCTACTTGTATTATGCACAAATCAGATTTTTAATATATAATAATATCATTATATTACATTATTACACTACTATTTTTACCTTTGCTGAGAGGCCGATAACATTTAAAATAAAATGAATCGTAATCATCAAATGGACCTGTTATTTTTTAACAACTTCAACACTACTTATTATTTCTTAATGCTATATATTCTTCATTAATAATTTAGATAGTAGACGTATTATTTAATGGCAGTTTTACATTGTTGCCTTACCACTAAACTATAATACCGAGGATACATTATCGCCCTACTGCGAACATTCGCGTTGTCACCGTGTGTATTGCCAACTACTTCGCTGTATCGCGAATCTTAGTGTGCTTTTGCATTGGTACGCATTACAAACTGAAGTGAGACAGACCATTGATAACGGAGTCTATGTGGCCACTTACTTCGCTGAAACTACAAAATATCCCGAATCTTCGGACAATAATGTGGCCTCAACATAACGATCATATTGATAAATCCGTTTGATCCTGTTGTTCATCATCCGTATTCATTCAGAGGTAACAGTATATTTGAATGCGATAGAATGAACACTAGTTTCATGTGGTGATATTAATAAACCTACTTGAGCATGCATGTAGAGTAACGCTTATATTATTATAATTATGTAAATGCTGTTTCACAAAACTCTTTTTATTCTGTTTATCTATCACTATAATATCAATATGGCATTTAAATATGGTATTTATAAAAGCATCGTAGCCCTAAAGATGCCGCAAAAAGCGAAACCGGTTGGCTATATAAACAAAATAAAAAGTGTTTTGTGAAACAGTAAAAGTGCATTTATATAATTACAAATAGATTTTCATATGAAGGTAGGTATGTAATCTAGGTGCCGGCGGCAAAAAGTATAAAATATCTAACACTATTATACCGATTATGCCGTAGCAATATGTGATAATGAACGAGACAGAATAAGCGCTAATTTACGCACAGGGTCAAATTTGTTTATTTATAAAACCGCTAGTGATTTATTAATAGGACCCTTCAAATATAACGAAATTTTGCTTAAATACTTTTTTTATATCCAAGAACAAACAAATATTTATAAATATCCTTCTAAAATTTTACAAATGAAACATTTATATATAAAAAACAGTCAATGTTATATTCAAATTTGTCTATTTAATGTAATGTTATATATATTAGCCTCACTATTTGCTTTCATATTTCAATATTTAGATACACATGATTTTACATCTAGGATAAGTATTTATATTCTAGAGTACTATTTATAAGCACATATGTGTTAAGCACGTACTCCGAGCTAGGGAAAGTTCAAAAACTTTTTTAAACAAAGAATATTCCAATCGTCTCAAATGTTTTGTTTGTTAAAAAAGCTTTTATCATTTATTTTTTAAAGTATTTCTAAAGAGTCTTATTATGTATGTGATCGTACTGAAACTGGTTATTAACGCGTAAATTCATAAAATAAATAATGTACTATTCCAATTGGGATAACTAGTGTGACCTGGACTACTACAGACACTCCGACCCACCATGATTAACCGAACTACTTATCTACCGGCTACCGAGTATAATATATATTCTTATGATTCTGGTAACGATTTTGTACATAATAAAAATAGATTGATATGACCATGATATGACAATTTTTGTTGTCTTAAACTCTTGTGCCTAATATATTTAAGTGGTACAGATTTACCAAGCTCCGACCATGTAAAGTATAAATTATGTGAAAATTTGCTTTTTATTGCAGCATAAATATGAAAATTTAATTTTTTTAAGAGGTGGTTACCGGTATACTAATAAAGATCAGTACTCTATAGTAACATATATGATTTTATTGACTATACTTTACCTAATGCGCCGGTCCACTTTGCCACGTCACATGTTTATGTATTCATTTTATTTATAGGTATGTATACACATGTATACTGATCGATTATAAAAGGCTTTAGGAAAATATTTGTTTACATAAATACCTAGCTACAACGGAGCGGGGTCAGATATAACTATTCAGTAGCGGATCCCGGGAGGAGAGGGGGACTAAAGGGCTCAAGCCCTCCCCTAAACAACCCCTTCCCCAAAATATTTCGCTGAATCCAAGCCTCCTAAACAAAATTTCTGGATCCGACACTGTATCTATTAATAATAGCAAATAAAGCTTTCTTGCAAGAAATAATGGATAGGAGTGACAGGTTTTTCTTGCAAAAAACAATGGATAGGATTTACAGGTCGGTAAATTGCTGCAATGGAGATCATTATCCTTGCCAACTGCAACGCAGTCATCTCCATTGCGGCAAGGAACCGGTTTGATGCCTATTATAGTTATATTCTCAAAAATAACCCATAACTGTTTTTTAAACAATGACAAATCAAGGAACTACCACGTCAACAAAGCAGTTAAAAATATTTTTCAACATTATTTACATATTAAAAAACATTCGTGGCAATATTTTTATAGAATTTGCAAATATAGTTACATGTTTTAATTGATTTACTAGTATAAATAAAAAAGAATTTCTACTCAAAAATCATATCATCATCCATTTATTGGGTGCAATTTAAAATTCTATGTCAATATTGAACACATTCATTGGCATTTTCATTTAACATTCATGCAATATATTAATTATTTATATCATGTTATGTTACCTCCCTATATTCAGCAGGTACCTAGCATTAATTCAATATGTAAAATATTTTTTGTATACTATTTATATCACAAACATAAAGCTGCCTAAAACAAAATGTGTCAATACTTTTGCCGAATAAACAGAACTTTTCATTTGATTTTTAAACTTTTTAATTGACGACGTCATTATGAGTGATATAGGATGAAAAGTCTAGTCTCTTTACCAGATATAGGATAAATAAAATGTTACAATATATACGATGACTGTCGTAACTTAATAAAGAATGGTGGGTTAACATACAAACAAAAACTAAAATAAATTTGTAATGTCTTCAATAACTTTTTGAATACTCTCAAGTCAAGATTTTTATTTAAAATAATGCTAGAATATTACGAAAAATTCCTTATATGAAACAAATATGTAGTGATTTTTAAAAATCGTTAAAATATTACGAGTTGATAAGTGTAAACTTTAAAATATTATGTAAGTACAGTTAAACTGTACAGGCAAACCTGCCCGGCACACCTTAGCGTGTATGGTTGGCTTAATGTACAATCTAATTAATTTTCTACCATCATCATCTTAATAAATATAAATAAAAAAATTAATTAATTTAAACGCAAGAACAATAATATTTTTATTATACAATTTAATAATAATTCGAATCATTAGTTATTAAGCGTTTAATTTTTCTAATAAAAGATGAAATATGTAGAGCAAAATAGACCATTGGTTTGCTGAAAACATATTTTTACTATTTTTGTACAAGTATTGCATATAAAGAATTGCATATTTACAAAAAAAATCTTTTTCACAGGCCTTACTCTGACATAAAAAAACTTGAGAGGTGTCAAGGGACACCCGGATGGAACGAAGTTTCTTTTATTATTATTTAAAAAAACCTGTACACACTCAACAAAAATAATCGTCGCGACACCACACTGTTCAATGCGAAATAGAAATGAAAATATCTGGCTTGCTTTCTATAAGAGAGAGAGAGAGAGAGAAACATCCGCACGCCGCTTACAATACCTTACTGTAGCAAAAAGTGACGTGACAACTTTTCGTAAGATTTTTTTCCGTCTAGCCCCCTTTCACAACGCGCGATAAGAAACTTCGTAGAATTTCGACCCACGGTCGAATTTCGGCACCCGGTAGAATTTCGGCACCCGGTTGAATTTCGGCACCCGGTCGAATTTCGGAAGCCGGTCGAATTTCGACCCACGGTCGAGTTTCGGCACCCGGTCAAATTTCGGCACCCGGTCGAAATTCGACCGGCGGTCGAAACTCGGCAACCGATCAAAATTCGACACTTGGTCGAATTTAGACACTCGTTCGAAATTCGACTGTCCGTCGAAATTCAACTTTTGGTCGAAATTCGACATTCGGCCGAAATTCTGTATAAAAGTCGAACATTTGGCACTAGAAAAAAGTAAACTCAGTCAAATAGTAGATAGACTCTTTCACTTTCAATGCACGAGCTAAAGGGAAGTGGCTGGATATTTCTGTGCTTACAATACCTTACTATAGCAAAAAGTGTCGTGACAACTTTTCGTAAGAATTTTTTCCGTCTAGCCCCCTTTCACAACGCGCGATAAAGAACTTCGTTCCAATAAATACGAGTGAAATTTTACAAAATTACATAGTTTTTTATAGTAGCTGATTTCACTAAATACGATCATTTTAAATAACAGGTGTGGACCCAACGTTAATTTTTCTACATCTACAAAATCGTTAGACCATTCATCCGCAAGCCAGCAGCATGACACCATCTGTCACCATCTTTTGAAATCCGTAAATAAAAAAAAAAACAACTTTGTATTTAGCAAACTACCCAAAGAGTTGTTTAAGCTTTTGTAAAAATGTTAGAATAAAAAAATATAAGAGAGGAGGTACCAAAAAATATTTTACTTACAGAATTAGTAAATACTTACCGAAATACTTAGACAATAATTATAAAACATTTATAGATACGACAACATTGTTATAATAGTTTTAACGTTACACAACAGATATGCATTGTTATTTAACGTATATACAAGGTCCGTCTCTAAGAGACCCGCAAGGATTTCCTAAATAGTCGCCTAAGAGGCCTAGCGATACCGCCGTTGGCCTTGACGTAAGAGAACAAGTTTTTTGTTTTTTTCTGTAAAACTATATCGCCTCTGTGGTGTAGTAGTAGTCGGTGTCGGTGTTGACCACATGGGGGCTCAAAATCAATTCCCGGGTCGGGCAATTCAAAAAATGTGTTTTTTCAGTTTTCTGATAAAAACAACGTTGCCCGGGATTCGATAAAAACCCAGTTGGCGATAAGCTTGCCACATCTGTGTTTCACATTGTGGGACTAAAAATCTTCGGCTAATCGTGAGTGTACTGATTGCACCTCAGCCTACTTCTTCGGGGATACAGGCGTCAAGATACTTTATTGTCTGTAAAAGACAATCATGCCGGTTCACTTATGGAGTAATATGGGGGTGGGAGAACCAAATGTCAATAGATGCTACGATTGTGGGTCAGTAGATTGGCGAATCCGTATCGCTTATTATTTGCAAAAACAGGATCCAATAACTTTACTTTGATCTCCGAGAAGTTAACACACCACCAACAGACTTCGGGCTCCTCCTAATAATTTTCTAGTCAGAAAAACTTAATAAAATTTTACTCATTCTATCAATCGAACCCGGAATCACATAATCTGAGGAAGAAATGTTTTTAAATACATCTATACTATATTTATTTGATTTTATTTTATTAACTAACACGAACCGGTTTCCTATATTAACACATCCTAAGGTTACAAATGAACACAGATTATATAGTTGAAAATATATAAATAGTAGAGTGCCGTTAGACAATAAAATCTGCAAACCTCGGAATTCTATCAATCAATTCGAAATTACCTATGTACGAGTATGTAACGTACACAGTATAGAATACCAATAGATGAATTTTTCCTGCACTAAATTGAAAGAGTAATTTTTTACAAATAAGTTCAGTATGACCAACTGAATTTAAATGCAGAAAATACTTACAAATGAAGAGGGCAGAAGTGCAGCCATATTGATCTGATTTTGATCTTTTAAATATCATTCGATGCAGTTTTACGAGTATTTAAATATTTTACAAGGATTTAAATGGTTAGGCTATAAAATCTCGAAGTTATAAGGAAAAAATGATTTTTCTCAAATTATTTCGTCAACTATAACTCCCGTACGAATCAACCTACTCGTATTTTGATACAGGTTATGGCATTCAAATCGCCGCGTCGTCGTTTTGAATGGTCAAGTTATTCAAAAGTTATGAGAGGATTAGTATATACATACGACGTGCTGACGTCATCGTAAAAATTGTAAGAAAAGCTTTCTAGGAACTAATAATGTTGGGATCTAATAAAAACTCAATGTTACGAACCGGAATGAAATTAGCGGGAAGTTAAAAATGACACAATAATAGATTGCTATTTTTTTAAAGTTAACACAAGTTAGCGTCAAATTAGAGATTTAGTTTATTCTGTTATGATTTTAAGTGGATCCGTTGTGATAAATAAGACCCAGATAAAAAGCTAACGACACTCGACTATAATACATGATAACAATGCCGTTTTTATATCGTTATGAAATGTTCAGAGTACAAGTAACCATTAGACTTAAAAGGCAACTTAAAATATTGAGAATATTTTTTACATTCATATTTAGAATATTATGACCAGCCACTTAGAGAAGGACCATCTTATGTGAAATTTATATTCGGATATGTTGCTTTAATATATATTTTATAAATACCTGTTAGTTAACAGTTATTAAAACTATGTAAGAAAAAGCACACTGCTGGTTACATCTTATGTTTAAAACTATTATATATGACTATTTAAAGTACGGAAGTATAATATTCATTTCATTATCAGACAAAATGTTACAATCAAAAGCTTAAAGGATTTTAATACACACAGAGACAAAATATAGAAGCTACGATCTCTAATAGTACTTATTGAATTAGAAATCAATCAGTTTAGTATATTTGTCATGAAAATCAGTTACAAATAGAAGTGTGAAGGTCCTGCAGCGTGAACTATTAAGCATTTTCATACTTAATATTTCACGCTGCACTGCACTTTGTGGATTTTTCGTTTGCCTAACAAAGCCTAACTTTGTTTTATCCCAGTCGTATCACTATTACAATACAATATAAGTGGAGAAATTCACATGATGCCAAAATTCACAAATGTAAACCTTAAATTAAACAAAATTACGTTCATTATTAAAAGGAATATAAATACTCGCAATCCATTGCGATTCTTAGACGATTTTGACCTTTAATAAAACATTTATTACAATAGCAAAATATGTTTTATTGAAGTGATGACACTTGATGGAAAGAGCCAGCCATCGTAAATATACGCTAGGGATGTTAATAGAGCGTTCCTATTCGTGTGGCGGGATGATAATGACACATGCGTAACTTTACCACCCTCAAACCGGAACATGACAGTGATAAGCACTATAAGGAATGGGTAAAGTTGGGGTATAATACCCGATAAGGCATTGCGGAACTCTGCAATCTTGTAGCCTAAAGCATGATTATAGTGACATGTTAAGCCAATTGCACGCCTTTTACGAACTGCCTGATCTATTCTTGAACGGGTGCTTTTGAATATGTGACTTGTTTGGTTTAGAATAATATATGTAAAATAAAAATAATGGTTTTATTGATGTGCAATATATGATTATTCCATTAATTTAAGTGGGTTTGACAACAATGTTTCAAATCACACTTCCACTTGTACTTTGCGATTCGTGAGTATTAGAAGAATATAAAAAAACTAGTAACGTAAGTATGAACTTGTGGAAATTGAATTTGAGAAAAGTAGGTTTATAGCGTACAGTGCAGTAAGAATGTACTCGTTTCATTTTATGTGATAGTAAAAAACCTTTTTGCTCATTATACGTATATTTTTGATTGAAAAGGCCAGGGTTGTTTAAAATGTCTCTATTATTCACAAATTATGCTGCTTCGTTATACTAGTATTAATATGTTGGAATAAAATTATTAAGGTTTTAAGCTATCAGTAAAACTACCAGACAAATGTTATGTATATTGCACCAAATATTGTATTTGATCTGAAATCAAAATCAATCAGATTTATATGATATGCAATCAAAGGTATCACAAATATGTTTATTTTTGCGAGATTTGCAAATAGACTATCTATTCGTATATAATTAGAACGTCTTATATCTAGGATTGATATTTTTCAAGTCTAGTTTCTATAGAAATCTTTATATATTTTCACAATTTTTGCAGCAAGACTTAAAATTCGAGATCTATTTGGGTAAAATTGTTGGAATGCATTTACGGATAATATTTAACTCTATTTTTTACTATGCTACTTATTTTTGTTCCAAAATTATTTTTGATCCAAAAAGATATGTAGGCTTTGTTATGAAAGATTTGGAAAATTCTGAATTAGAAAAAGTGGAAACCATAAGAAGACGAGTACTTAAACTCTAAACTTATATCTAATTTAAACTATATTCCTAATGTCCAATTAAACAAATCAGCGCAAAATAAATGAGTACTCGTCGCACTACTCGTCGCTAGAATTATTATTCCACCACTTTTCTTCGTTACTTATGTAACTTCCATTATCATAATACTCTATTCCTTTTCATCGACGACTTTATGAAATTTGTATCTATATATTATTGTTAAATCATGTTATATTATTATATATGATTATATAACATGAATATTACAATATTAATGAGAATAATTGTCAATGAAAGTGGTTTTTTGTCTCCTGTTTTTTCATTAATATTAAATTTTATACATTCAAGTTTTGTTACCTTCATTAAAATATTTTTATTTTTGTTAATACTATTGAAAGTAATGTGATTAATAGTTTCTTATCCATATTATATGTATTTAATATTTGTTATTTAGTTGTTTCAATTCTACTATGTATCGCTTCTTCTTTTTTTCTTATACTAAAAAATCTTCCAAATTGCTTTTTGTAAGAACACATACTTTCAAAAAACTTATTATATAATTGTCATTTTTATGAATGAAAATTGGTATAAATATATTCCTTATTTCAATCACTTCTTCGTTTTGGCCCATTTAGGGCTACGTTTTTATTTGAGTAAAGCATTAGAAAAAATCACCATCGAAAACCTTCGCCTTTGTATACAACACTCCCTTAAAAGTGGCGGAGAACTTTTAATCAGGTAAATATTGGCGTTTAGTCTAGCGACGTCTCGACCGCGACCGGTCTGTGAAAGAGGCCCTCATTTATTTGCGCACCCCACGCTATGGGTCTACCTCGTGGCATACCTCCATGTAGTCCGGATCGTGCATTATATCTTTTATCATATCTTTGAGCATGGTGTATCTTGGAAACATCGGATACATTTTTGAACTGACATACTCAGACTGAAATTAAATAAAGTAAATACATTAAATCAAATACATTCATTGAGAAGTGATTGAGAACGAATTATATAAGAGTAACTAAATATATAAAAGTATATGAAATTTCATATACACCTAATCAATGATATTATATGTTACTTTATAAGCTCATTGAACCTAGTACATTGATTGGAAGAAGAATTTGAAGAATTGTTCGGTAGAAGAATTAATGATAAAAAAGGATTTATTAAGTCGGTCCAGAAGACCTTTGAAGAATAGAGCATCTGCCATTTTGTCAGGTAGTTCGTAAAAGATTACGTTCGAAAAACAATACGCCAAACGTGTCACTACTATTGTGTCTACTAGGTGGTATAGTTCGGAAAACTCTCGTCCGGGTTTGGTTCCACCGCTTTACTATACTTATAATACTGTCAATCTGTTACAGCTATGTTCCGATTTGGAGTGTAATGTAATCGATATAATTATGCAGTGCATAAGTGGATCGGCTACCTTTAACCTCTAGGTGTCTATAGGTGATAGTTGTCTCTTTACTTTAGGGAGCCATCTACTTGTTTGCCATCTTATAAAATATTATTTTTTTATTTAAAATATTATTAATTGGATGTGTGATATTAATGTGTTGTGATTTATACGTTAAAAGCTCGCCTAAGTCACGAAATGTCGTGGTTCAACGAATCACACTTTCTTCACCCTGATTTATTTATTGTGTAAAGGTCATATTGATTAATTAACGAAATTAATAATTTAAAACCATTATTTATAATTTGACCGTCTTTTTCATCGAGTGCTTAGCGACTACGACTATGGCTATGGGTTCGATATTCGGTTCGATTAAATTATATTAAATTCTGTACAGGGATACATCATTTGTGTAATGAGCGTAGATGTTGTATTTATAGGTTTGCATATTTATTAAATCTATTTCAGTATTTATATACGTACATACAATGTATAGAAAATTTAATATCGCTGACTAAACACCCATATCACCAGCGCATAATTTGTTTACTTTATGGGATTAACTAAATTCGTGTCATTCCACCAACGATACTAGATATTATTATTTACAAAATAGCAATCCTTTTTTTTACTCGATTGCCACAAGCTCTTTTTTTAAGCGGCGATATATGCCAATGGATATGGCATGGCAACGTACGAGAAATAAGATTATTATTAGTTTTAGAAGACCGAAAACGCTATTATAACTACTTTCAACTGCAACTGCAATGCAACTGTAATGCAACAGAATGCAACTGCAACCCAATTACAACCTTAGTGCAATAAAAGTTGCCTCTAGTGTTGCAAACATCAAAAGACAATGAGGACCGTTTGAAATCAGGTTTTTTATCCTCTCTTTCTGAAAAATATTTAAGATATAAACTAGATTTCTTATTTGGTTTCAATATCTATTTATTATTAGGTATTGAGAGAAGAGTGGACATCGGACTTTGTTCTTGTAAAATATGGGATGTTATCATCAAGGCCCTCTTTTGTTTTTTTTTAATAATTTTAGTTAGATGAAGTGCTTAAATTTTTTAAAATTAAAATAACACAAATTAATAAACCTTAATGGGTATAGCAGTGATCAATTGATTAAGATAATTTTACAAACTTTTAGATTAGGTGTAAACCTTCTGTAGGCGTCACTTGTATACAAGCATGAGTGTGTGCAATATGCATGTCTAACGTATAACTGTAAAGAATACCTTTAATTCTCTTATGAGATTTCTTAGTCCAGTATATTTCTTCAGGAGACGATACAAATCATTCGTCATTTGTGTGTTTTCTGCTTCTATCTGCGAAGTTGTCATATCTGAAAGGTACATATAGATTTTTCAATAACATATTTTCTATTTACTAGGTTCTACTAAGTATTACCTGGTGTAAGTATGGACTTAATTTTACTGCCATAATAGCTCGTTACTATCGTGTTCCAGCTTCAAGGGTGTTAGAGGTTTCAAAGGATTCATGCATATGGCAGTTTATCTCTTTTACATAGGTTAAAGATTTCCAAAAAAATATTTTCTGGTAGGAAGTAGGTAAGTTTTATACAATAGTATATTAAACAAACGTACCTATGACATGAGAGTGTACATGAGAATAAATATTTTCTGGCAGGAAATAGGTAAGTTTTATACAATAGTATATTAAACAAACATGTAACTATGAGATGAGAGTGTACATGTACATGAGAATGAGTACAGAATACCGGTGACAACAGAAGTCAATGTACATACATGTAGTGTTCGAGAAACGCATACGTAGACATCTCTCACGCACGCGATATCTCGCAATGGTTCGGAACAATGCAAGGGCGAATGCCGCCCGCGAAACACATGGCAGTGAATTACTTTTTTGTGCAGAAATGGAGCAATAAAAAAATGGAGCAATAAAGTATCGTAACTGTGCAGTGGACGGTTCTTTAAATTAAACCTTAACCGTGCCACCACCGTGCTACCAGTTGTTTCATGGAGTTTTGTAAGTATTTGCTTGTATTTCCTTATGTGCACTTTAAATGAATGTCGCAGGCAAATACTATAATTCGTCCGTGTACAAATGGCGTCGTTAGATTGCAAAGATAAATTTATTTTAGAAAATGCCTTACGCTAAATATAAAATCGTCAATTTGTAATATGCATGAAATTTAGCGCACCATTAATAAATTGCCTAATCATCATCATTGTCTCTGGCATCTTGTTTAAATTACTTTTTATGTAAGTGGGTTTTTTAAATAAAACGAGAACCCCGCCTGGCTTCTTACATAAAAAAGTAGGTTTGTTAGGTTGCCCTTAGTTCCCACACCTGAAAAAGTAATTGTGAAGTTCTAAAAAGTATCTTACATAAGGTACAGACTTTAACTTTTTTAATGCCTTGCAAGTATTTTCCACTAGCATACTGTAAGCAATTGTACATAATAATGCGAATTTCTTACACATTAAAGTATAATAATCGCGCATTTCGCCAATGTCAAAATCGTCGAAAGATATTTTCTGTGATAAATTTGTAAAAGGTATATAACATTAGAATATACTAAAGTTATTATTTGTTTATAATTCCCTTCTCACTGTTTTATTACAAAATATGTCGCTCTTCTTTACATTTTGGATGCAAAATGTAAAGAAGGGTAACATATATTGATTTAAAAATATATTTTTTTCTGGTACTCGTAGTACCAGTACCAATTTTTTGTACATAAGCCAAAGTGACAAACCTAGCGTGAACCCTTGAGTTTATGTGTAAAAAGTGAAGTACATACATGAGTTTGTATTCCGTAGACTCCGATATTCCGCCACATGGATAGAAACGCAACATTAAAATATTTTGTATTTATGACCGATGGTTGCCTCTTTCCACCAGGAGAGCTATCTGATTGTTTGTATAATTTAAAAGCTTTTATTATAAATTCTTTAAATGCTGTAAACTACTGGCCGAAATTGGGCCCGTAAAAATACATTATTAATTTTGCAGTTCCACGTAAAGACAAAATCCCAAATTATTCCGCCCCAATTAAGGCTGTCTCAAGACGGGCCAATTGACGAAGTTTGACGAAGGCCTGGATAATTATTATCGCAAATTGGCATGCTCCAATTTGAACGCTTAACGCATTTTACAATCTGAAATTGGATGGTAATTTATGTTGAAGACGACATGAAAATTTACCGAAAACACCTTTTATTTATTGGTTTAAAAAGGGAGAAGGTTTTTAAATATATATTTTTCTCGACATTTAATATCATTAAATACACCATTTACTGAAACAGCAAGTACGAAAATAGAAAGAGTAATTGGATCAATATCGTAGTGGTTCTTAATATTTGAGTTCAGGAAAAACTCATCTTAATCCAATAATTGGCTGTGATTTTGCTAAACTAATATTTTGAAAAATAAAAAGTTTGAAATAAAAATATTGAGCTTATATTACATTTATTTTCTTTTTTGGTTTACCATGTAGATGATAATATTTCAAAATATTGAAAGAAAAAGATAACTACTGAGTCGCTACATCTACTTGTTTGAAAACATTTATAGTATTTTGTTTAATTTTATTTCATAGGATAGCAAACAAGCGGATATATCTCCTATTTGGAAGTACATCAAGTACCCCACCAAAATATTGAATACAAGCGATTTTTATGGCAAAACAACGTTTGCCGGGTCAGCTAGTATTAATATAGATAAAGTAGCCGACGCTCGCAGCTTTCTCCCGCGAATAGATAAACACTTCGTCGATATAGTTTTTTACATAAACATTCTTCCCTTATTTCAGCCCCTCAGGGGTTGATTTTGAAAAAGTTATTCTATCGTCTGTATTTCACCCTGGATCTTTATTTCGATGCCAAATATCATATAAATCGGTGCAGTGGTTTAGCCGTGAAAGCATAACAGGATTACAGACAGGTTTTAGCATTTATCGAATACTATACCAATCTTCTTAACATAATATATAAATTACGTGTCACGTTGTTTATCCGCGATGGGCTCTGAAACTACTAAAACAATCTCAATGAAATTTTGTAGTTATTTACTAGACAGGAACTACTAGGAACAAACTTTTTTTTATTAATAAAAAGCTGAATTTTTGTGACCAGCTTCGTTTTGACGAGACATGCATCTTTTCTATCTTCAAAAAATCTTAAATCAGATAACTATAAGAAAGTTTCCATTTGACGCGTAGAACAAAGTAACTCTTAAATTATAATAATAAATAACAAGTTGTTATGAAAAAAATATGTTGTTTTTAAATTGATTAATGTCAGTTTAAAAATCTTTCGAATCTTTAGAGTGGAGGACTCGTCAGAAATACCATCAAATATGTAGGATAAAAGATTTTTCGTATTTTTCATAAAATAATCAAGAAATTAAAGTAAAAAAAATATTAATGTCATAAGCAATATTTTTTCTTCATTAAATTGAAATATTTGAAGCCACTGTGACGTTTTCCCTTATTTAATGTTTAAAATAAATATTAGTATGTAAAGAAAATTTATTAATAAGTATTAGTTATGATTATCTCTATTAAATTTATCGTTATATGTAATTAAAATCATGTTAAGATTACCAGATATAAAAATTGTTGAATTTATAGTCTGTCGGCGTGAACGCCATCTACAACGCTGTTTGGAAAACGTATTGGCGCCGGCGGGCGCGCCGACAGCCTACGAATTCATTTTTCGAGTCAGTCCTGCGCTGCGCTTGGTATAGATCGGTCAATTCTTACTTGGTATTGTAGAATCGACGTATAAGAAAATATATAATCAGAATTTATTGTAATATTGTGTTATTAGTATTAATTACCAATTATTCATAAAGTTTTAAAGACACACAGATTCGTTTTATTGGCTTCATTAAATTCTACAACTCCGAAGAGGGATAACCGCCCACAAAATTTCCAGATGGCTGATGATGATTCACCACGATCTGTTCGTGATGGATTGCGTCGAAGAGAGCGTCGCAGGAGACGAAGCGAGCGGAGACATTTCCGGTCGTCACGACGCACGAGATCTAGTTCCTCGCAGAGTTCACGGGCAAGAAGTCGGTATCGCGAACAGTCTCAGTCACCTCGAGTCCTTAAATCTCCGAGGAGGTCACGTAAGCGATCTCGTAATCATAGTAAATCTAAAGGACCGAGTAAGTCACGTAGAGTGGAATTGTCACACTCTGAGGTTCAAAGAAATGAATTTAACAGTAATCAGTTAGATGCAACATTACTTGCAAAATTATTGGATGTCATGAGGGACTACAAAGATTCTGATCGTAGTGATAGATTTCCCGTGTTAAATGTAATTGCTGAATTTGATCCTATGAATAGAGAGCAGACGGTCGATACCTGGTTAAAAAAGGTTGAAGAGTGCGCTTTAATCTATAACTGGAGTGACAAACAAAAGGTACACTACGCCTTGCCCAAACTCAGTGGAGTTGCGAAGACGTGGTACCAGGGGTTACCGTCGGCCCTCTATTCATGGGAGGAATGGAAAGATAAGTTGTTAAAGTCTTTTCCAACTAGAGAAAATTATGCAGAACTACTCACAGAAATGCTTAATAAAAAAGCAAAATTTGGGGACTCTCTGGAAATGTACTATTATGCAAAACTAAACTTATTAAATAGATGCTCTATTTTTGGTAAAGATGCGGTAGACTGCATAACTTTCGGCATAGAAGATCGTGGAGTAATGTTAAGCGTACAAGCGGCTCAATTCTCAGAGCCCGAACAACTTTTAAAATATTTCAAAACTATTAAAACCGGCCAAAATAAAGATTTAAGTTGCAACAAAATTAGGGATAGGAAGTATGTCAGTAACCCAAGCCCATTGGAGACCGGAAAATCGACTAAGCCCGTCTCTCGCTCATCTGCTACTTGTTATAACTGTAATAATCCTGGACATACATTTTATCAATGCCCTAAACCTATTATTAAGTGTAAAAGATGTGGCTGGCGGGGCCATACAGCGAATGACTGCCCCAGAGTCCCAAATAATACTCCTGCAGAAGTAGTCGAACCAAAAGGCAGTAAAACAGTAATGGAGGTCGCCATATCTGAATCTAGTAATTCGAAATACAGAATCCCGGTAAAAGTTAATGGTAACGCTCTTCTTGCTCATATCGATTTAGGTAGTGATTGTACATTAATGCGCGTAACAGATGCAAACAATCTGAATATAAAATGGAAGGTGGTCGATTCTCCCGTACTTAAGGGCTTGGGTAACGTTCCATATAGGCCATTAGGAGCCACTTTTATTACAATAGATATTCAAGGCGTTGTAGAAGATAATGTAAAGGTTTTGATTGTCGATGATCACATGATAAGCTACCCTATACTCATTGGTCACACTTATACCGAACGTCCAACGATTGTTATTACGAAAACTGCCTCTGATTTGATTATCAAGAGGAGTACGGTCACAACTGATGGGATGAAAGTACCACTCTTCAGTTGCGAGACAGTTGTTTTAAAGCCAGATAAGCTATCTTCGATTAATGTGAAATCAAATATTGACTTAACAGGAACTATTTACGTACATGGGGACATTAGGGGCCCGCCAAGTAGCGAGTATTTCTTATTACCAGGTGAGTACATAATGTCGAATGGTACGGCAAAATTGCTCATACAGTGTTTGAGTGCTGGTCGCATCGAAATATTACGTGACACTCTGATAACTCGTGCATATAGGGTCAATAGGGTCAATAACAACAATGAAGAAACAATGTCAGTTTTTAACATAAACTTTGCGGATGAATCAACATTTCAGTGTGGCGAAATAAGCCCAGAACAAAGAGAAGATCTTATTCACTTGCTTAACAAATACCAAAGTTGTTTTTCGACTAATTTACATGAATTGGGTTTTACTACAGCAGCGGAAATGGTGATTCATCTCAAAGATTCTGTTCCCGTCGTATACAGACCTTACCGGCTCTCTTTTGCGGACAGACGTTTAGTTCAGGACATGATTCAAGAAATGCTTGATTGCGGAATAGTTCGTGAATCTGTGTCGCCTTACGCTAGTCCAATAGTCCTTGTGCAAAAGAAATCCGGAGAAAAAAGATTATGCGTGGATTACAGGGCACTAAATAATAAAACTGTTAAGGAACATTATCCTTTACCACGTATTGAAGATCAGCTAGACTTATTAAGTGGAAGTAGTTTATTTATAAGTTTAGATCTAGCATCTGGCTACTACCAGATACCTATTGAAGAACAGTCCCGAAACAAAACCGCGTTTGTCACGCCAGACGGCCAATTTGAATACAATAGGATGCCATTTGGGTTAGTCAATGCCCCATCCGTGTTTCAAAGGGCTGTGAACAAAATACTAAATCAAGCCCGAGTAAAATATGCACTTATATATATGGACGATATCCTCATTCCCGCACGAACGTTTGAAGAAGGGCTCTTACGGTTAGAGGAAGTCCTTAAATTGCTAAAAGAAGGTGGCTTGACCCTGAAATTGAGCAAATGTAAATTCTTTTTTGATAAAATTGATTATTTAGGATTTGAGATAAGTAGTAGTGGTATAAGACCGGGTTCGGTAAAAACCGAAGCAGTATCTAAATTTCCTGTACCTAAAAATCAACATGACATTAGAAGATTTTTAGGTTTAGCTAGCTTTTTCAGACGTTTTATAAAAGACTTTGCCATTTTGGCGCGACCGCTAACAGCACTTTTGAAAAAGGACGCAAAATGGCATTGGGGTCATGAAGAACAACATTCTTTTGATTTACTTAAAAATAGTTTAATTAACCGTCCCGTACTCGCTATATATAACCCAAACGCCGAAACGCAACTTCATACAGACGCGAGTAAATTAGGCGTTGCTGGCATCCTCTTACAAAAGAATGCTAACAATTCTCTACAGCCCATTGCCTATTATAGTCGCCAAACAAATTCGGAAGAACAAAAACTTCATTCGTTTGAGTTGGAAACGTTGGCGGTTGTAGCTTCACTCAATAAATTTAGGGTATATTTGTTAGGCATACAATTTAATATCTACACTGACTGCAACGCTCTTAGAACAACCTTCACGAAGCGCGATCTAATTCCCCGCATCGCCCGTTGGTGGATACAGTTCCAAGAGTTTGACTGTACGATCGAACACAAACCTGGCAACAAAATGGCTCACGTCGACGCCTTAAGTCGCCATGCAATACCCAACACGACTACGGAAAATCGTGTATTTGATATACTTTCGGTGGATGCGGGGGACTGGATCGCGACTGTCCAAGATAACGACGAGAATATAAAACATATTAAAGAGGTACTCTCTAATCCCAATTCAGAAAAGATAATGGACATAATAAAAAACTACAAATTAAAGAATGGCAAGGTATATCGAATTCTAGGGCCGGATACGCTAAGATGGGTAGTTCCAAAGGGGGCACGATGGCAGATTTTAAAGTCCAACCACGATAACATAGGCCATTTCGGCTTCACAAAAACTTTAGATCGTATTAAAGCCACATACTGGTTTCCAAAAATGAAAAAGTTTATAAAAAAATATGTGGATGCCTGCTTAGAGTGTGCCCACCACAAGCTGACAGGTAATACAAAAGTTAAGATTCTGCATCCAATCCCTAAATTAGATATACCTTTCCATACAGTGCACGCCGACCATCTCGGTCCTTTTGTTAGGAGCAAGCGGCAAAACACTTATATCCTCGTAATCTAGCTATCTAGGAATCTAGGAATCTAGGAAGCTATTTTGCCCGAAGGTATTGCTACTTCTAGAATCAACAAGCTTAATTAGAAAAAATACTAAATTACCATAAACATCCAACAATTGTGCCTGAATGGCTTACTTTTTTCCTAAAAGATTTATAACTATATCTAATTAATTAAGCAAATATGCTTATTTTAACAAAAATTAATGAAATATTAACTGGGTTTTTTGTTATCAAAACATGACATTTTCCTATAGAAATTGGCATAGAATAAAACTATATTCTATTCTTATGCACTTAAATAATATTCATTTATTTTTTTATTTCAAAAATAAATAAAAGAGAATACTATAAAATGCTATAAAAATAATAATAAGGATATTTAAAGTATCAATACTATATTCATTTTACCAGCTCTAGGTGCACTATATGGAAGACGACATCCAGCTCTCACATCGATTAGAAAATATTTAAATTTCAGTTGGTCGATTTTGTGAAATGGCTCTTAATATTAGTATTGAAACACTGTTCAATAATGTTTCAATATATGTGTCGTATAATAATATGTTCTATAATATAATGTGTATAATATTATAACGGGTTGTATAATATTTTCAACTCAGAATCACCGACACGATAAACCTATCTCTACACAATAGAAACAACGTTATGTGCCTGAGTTGCCAACCTAGGGACTAATAAATATAAAGTAATACGGTCCATATAAACGTAGGATATCGGGCCACAGATGTGCCCTAAATGCTTAATCCAGTTTCACAGAACCAGTATGTACCTAATTCTTATGTAAAAAGGGTCACGAGAATTAGATTTGTCCCGCTTTGTAAACTTGCCTATAGATTCAGTACACATTTGTGTTATTTTGTAATTAAATTATGGTTTCATTTAAAATTATTTTCGCTCAATGTATTTTAGTTATTATCACTGTAAGAATTTACACAAAACAATGGACCGCTACCATTATGACTACTAGGTGGTAGAGTTCCGTAAAGTCTCGCCTCGGTGTACCACCTCTTAACTATTACAGTCGCAATTGCGTCAATGCTTGTTATTGTCCTGTTCCGATTTGGAGGGTAAGGTAGTCGGTAGACTGACGTATGTGGCATTGCCATCCTCCCTCACGGATAGCAACGCACTACTAGCATCAGGAGTAGTATTCTTCAAATAAACTATATTCTGATAGCGTGCTATGAACTATAATCTATATTTTTCTAACGCGCTATGTTATAGACTATATTAATAACGTGTAACTGGAAGACTATAACTATAAAGTATAATATAACTATAGCGTGGCGTTATATTATAGCGCAGATTGGGAATCTATAAAGCGTACGCTTTATGTTGAGTATACATAGCGCGCTATAAAATGGCGCTATTCGTTATATATACCACCATTAATCAGGAGAACCATCTGTCTGCTATCAATTGACATAAAAAATTTGGATTTGCGCAGTGTAGCCGCTAAGTGTAGCAAATCTATCCACGTTTATATATTCATAATAATTCTTCATTGGGTCAATTTCTTTATTTGTAAAACACGAAACTAATTTCCCAACAACATTCTGCGATTACATTGGGAGGTAAAACAAAGAGACACGAAACCACGACACTGTTGGAATGTAATTAGTAAGTCAGTTTGTTGTAAACTCTTAGTCTAGACGTGAGAATTTTCTTTGTTGTTGATCGTCGAGATTTAAGTTGGCTTTAAGCCAATTTAGCAATTACAAAAGTTTATTGTGAGATACCGTTAGGATGACGTTTTCGTTTTTAAAGAGTCCAATAAATAAAGATTATCTAAATTAATCTAGGCTTAGACATGTCAGGACCACATGACATTTCTAAGCCTAGGTAGGGTAATTGTGAAAGGAGCGTAGTACCTACTACGCTCCTTTCACAATTACCCTATTATATGAATGTGTTACGAAACAAATAAATAAAAATATGGACTATTTATGTCGCATATTCGGTAGCCATCTCAGATCAGATTTGAATCCCAGGTCAGAAATTTGTTCTGAAAGATTTGTTTAAAGGTAATATGGTTAACACCTGTTATAATTTATGCATCAGATATAGTTGACTATGTGTTGAAGTGGAATATCATTCTTCTCCTTGGAGGTAACAAACGTGACGCAATTATTTAAACGAAAAATAATTTCGTGCCAGTTCCTTTACGAAGACAACGTCTATAGATATTTAATTTTACCACATTTATAAATAGGTACATAAGCACGAATATTTTCAGCGAATAAAATTGGTACTTAACAATTCTCCTCAACCAGCAAATGCGGTTAAATAAAATTTGCCTAACGACGGTTTGTAAATGGCGATAACTGGAAATGACAGCTTTATATGAAAATAATAATAACGTACCATTTAGGCGTTCTATTCGTTCTTTCCGATCTGCTGCTTCTTCTGCAAGTTTTGAAGAAGTCTTGACGCCTTCTCCAGACTTCTGCGTTTTCTCCATAATGGCACAAGCGCGCAAGACAAATGCAGGTACTGTCTCTGCCTTTTCTTGCTTGGGTATTTCAACTAGCGACCAATATTGTGTCTCTAGACGAATTACATCCTGAAAATACAAATTAAATTAATTAGTAATAGGGCTTTTGATAGTTTTATTTATTTATAGAACTAAAATTGCAACAATTGATCTCAATGCATGTGTATTATTTGAAGAGTTTTCTCAATTTCTCCAAGATCATAAGACCCCGAATTAGTGACGATAGGACCACCTAAGAACACACTTTCACTAAAAACTTCTCCCCGTGTTGGACCGGGCTTCTTTGAAGAATAGGCCAACTGCCGTTCTGCCAGGCAGGTCGTAAAAGGCGACCCATTGGCTATGCAAGTCACTAACATCATGGCTTCTACATGGTAAAGTTCTGCATCGTCTGACCTGTTCCTGTCACAATAGCATCAGTGCTTGTCACTGTCGTGTTCCGGTTTGGAGGCTAAGGTAGCTGGTAAACTTATGCATGTGGCATTAGACCTCGCCACAAGACAGCAACGCACGATAAACATCTATGATGTCTATAGGCGATGCTTGAATCTTTTCACCGTGAGGTCCATTTGCTTGTTTGCTATCTTATGATATATAAAAAGGAACTAATTTTCCAAATCGAATCAGCCGTTTCCGAATAATGGAGGAACATATTTCAAAAAATAAAATATTGCATCAAATTTAAAACCTTCTTATTCCGAATCCGATTGAAGTATTTTAATTATCTTATTTAAGTCTGTTTGCTGAAGCTAATATTATTATAAGGCTATTTTTTATTATTCTATTTAAGCGAATTAAAAGATGCTTAATGCCAATTTAACAAAGTTATGTGCAAAACTTAATGTTACGCTTAATGCTAATTTAACAAAGAAATGTGTAAATAAACTTTACAGTATGAAATAGATATTATTAACACATAATTAATTTTTCTCCTAAAAATAAAAAAATAGAGATGTTTATTTATTCCTTACATTTAATTATAATTAAATAAAAAAACATAAGTTTCATTCAGAACTCTCTCGTGGTTATACTTAAGAATGTATTTACGAGTAATTAAAGATTAACAATACCAAACGTATTATTAACCTTTCCTTACAAAAGGACCATAAAGTTTATCTGAAAGAGACCTCGTTTTGCATTATAAGACCGACTTTTAATGTCACATACTCGTATATATAAATTGTTTTTACTAACTTTAGTGTTGTCATGGTTTTTGTGCAGAATAGACAGTTATTGTATCGAAATTATCTATGCTAATATTATTTATAAAGGGTATAATATTTGTATTTTTGTAGCCTTTTCCCCTTTTTTGGTCCGGGCTCCTTTTCTGCTGAAGTTGGCTTATTCTTCAAAGGAGCCCCCTTTGAAAAATAAGCCAACTTCAGCTTCAGCCAGGTGGGTCATAAGAGGCGACCGATTAGCTATACTTGTCACGACCACCGTGACTACTAGGTAGTAGAGTTCCGCAACATCTCGCCCGGTTATTTGTTACCACCGCCTTACCTATTCTTGCCACAATAGCGGCAATGCTTGTCATCGCCGTGTTCCGGTTTGGACAGTAAGGTAGCATATACATGTGGCATTGCCATCCCGCCGTATGGATAGCAACGCACCATTAACATCTTTGGTGTTTATAGGCGATGGTTTCTCTTTCCATCAGGAGAGTCATCTGTGTCTTATGATATATAAAATAAACTCAGAAACTACTGGATTGATCTTAAAAATTACTCTACCATTTGGAAACTACATTATTCAGGAAAGACATATGGTACTTTTTACCTGACTGAGAAAAATAATGATATTGAGTCACGAGAACGAAGGCGCGTAACAGCTAGTATATTATACAAATAAAGTAATATGGTCCGGACCCCCTTGATGAATAGATCATCTAATGTAATCTGCCAGACAGATTGTAAAGGACATAGGCCAAATATGTTGCTATTATCGAGACTACTAGATGGTAGAGTTCTGCAGTGTCTCGCTCGGTTTCAGTACTACCGCCTTACATATTTTTGCCACTACATGGTCAGTGCTCGTCGCTGTCGTGTTCCGGTTTGTTGGGCAAGGTAGCCTTAAGTATACTTATGTATTTATCATCCCACCACACGGATGCGTTTCTATCCGCACCACCATTACACCATTAACATCTTTTATTCTTGTCTAAAAGAGATGGCTATCTCTTTCCATCAAGAGATCCCTCTGTTTATTTGCTATTCTATGATATAAAAGAAAACATTTTTTTGCATTTACTTAACTGTTTGCACTCCAAATTTGCCTAAGGATTCTATAATGTTTTACGTTTGTACCCTTGTAACTTCGTTAAAACCCTTCCAATTACAAAAAATAAAGGAAAAGCGGCTTTGTTTACACTGATTTAAATTTGGGCTCAAGATTTTGTGTACTTACAGTTTTATATTAAGTTCGTGTCTCCTTTGTTAATATAAACAAAGATGGCTACATGTGATTAGAAAAGTACACAATTATTATTATTTCTTTATATATTTTTCGGTAATACTAATAAAAATTTGCACGTATAATCCCTGTCATGATTAAAGAAGAATGATGAGGGGTCCATACAAAGTTAGCCTCAAAAGCAACGCATGTTGATAGATGCTGATCGTATTGTATATACATATTATATATCATATTGTATACATTATTATTTTCTTCTGAAATGTAAATTTTATCACGGACACATTTTATGATGCTAATATTCACGGAAAACCTATAAAGATAAATATTACTTGAATTCATATAGATATTATTATTATATACTATTTTAGGCCATTCACGTCGTAATATATCATCGACATAAATAGGTACAATACATTTTTGTGCCACTCACCATGAAGATTATTTCATTATAACCACTTAAAAGTTGAACAACGTTTGTTTACAGCAACATTTTTAGTAGATGACGCTTTTTTGTTTCTTTAGGATGATACTAATGGCCAATTGCACTAACATTGGCTTAGCTTAGAACAATCGTAATTAGTATGCTATCACTTCTTGTCTTAAATGAAAAGGATGTACAAAACCAAAATCGCCTGTGTTCTTTGTTTGGTTGGTCATAAATAATAGAAAGTATTAACTATATAGCAGAAAATAAAAATCTTTGCTTGATTTAGAAAAAGATGAAAGCGTACAAGTTTGATTAGTTTCATGACTTTCAACTAAATTCCGTTTAAAATTAACTTGCCATTAAAAAGTATCCGTTAAAATCTAATATGCCAATATTGTACGTTTTTTTATAGTAAGAGGGGGCAAACGAGCAGATGGTGCACTTGATGGTAAGTGATCACCGCCGCCCATGGACATCCGCAATACCGGGGGTATTGCAGCTGCGTTGCCGGCCTTTTAAGAATGAATAAGCTCGTTTCTTGAAGGTCCCTAAGTTGTATCCATTCGGAAACACCCCCGAGGGTAATTGATTCCACAAAGGAGCAGTGCGAGGCAAAAAGTGTCGACAAAAGCGCACGGTTGTGGATTTCCAGACATCAAGGTGGTGAGTATGGAATTTTAAATTTTGACGCGATGTCCGATGGTGGAATTTAGCGGCAGGAATGAGTCCGAACAACTCGTCGGAACACTCCCCATGATAAATACGGTAGAAGATGCAGAGTGTCAGTCAGTCAAGCCGATTAGAAATAGCCTGGTCGTCGACGATTCGAACCGCTCTACGTTGAATGCGATCAAGAGGAAGAAGCTGGTACTGAGGAGCTCCGGCCCAGAGGTAAAAACAGTACTCCATGTGAGGTCGAATTTTGGCCTTGTAAAGTTGGAGGCGATGGGCTGGCATGAAATAATGCTTTGCTCTACTGAGTACACTAAGCTTTTTGGAGGCTAGTTTAGCCTTCCCTTCCAAATGACCGCGGAACTGAACGTTGTTCGATATGTCTACTCCCAGAATTCCAATACTGGCTGAGGCTGTCGGGAGAGTGTTTTCGAACCGAGGTTATCACCTCAAAAAATTCACCGCAAAAAAAACACCCTTTTTCGTATCCGACAAATGGTGTTTTTTTTTGCAGTGAACGCACAAAGCTGTGTCTTTTTGGGGTTAAATGTGATAAGGTTTTGACGACCCCATTCTGAGACATCAGTTAGTTGATTCTCGAGTTCAGACACGAGCTTGTTCCGGCCCTCTTCGATGTGTTCCCGAGAAATACCGCTGTCCGGAGTATGTAGCATCACCAGTACTGGCGTCCGCATTAAATTAATTTGATATTTTCGGCTGGCGCTATTTTCTTGTAACACTTTGAGACGGATCTCATCAATCTCCTTCAATAGATTTTTTAATTTCAACTTCTATAAAAAGAAAGGGGACAAGACCGCTCTACCCATTTCCGCCGCAATAATCAACGAAGCGTTGAATGGCGTAGGCGTTGTTGTATGTAGTATAGCCAGATGGCAGCACAGGATACATATATCTGATCTGTGGTGCTATAATTATTTATTGAATTTGTCAAAAATGTTCTAGAGTTTTCTCAGCAGAATAAACATGATTTTTTATTTTAACATAAAACCCGATTTAACAGACGTGGTCCAATTTGGAGGGTAAAGTAGCCAGTAAATGTATGCATTTGGCATTACTATTGCACCACACGTACACGGATAGTAATACATCATCAACATCTTTGGTGTCTATAGATGATGGCATAGATAAATAATTGGTCCCGCGGCGCTTGACAAGATACCGCACTATCTAAAAACAACAACTTCGTGAATGCGGCAGCTCAATATTGTAGTTTGTGTGACATGACAATGTACAAATGGATAACAGTGAGTAGTGTGCGCTTGACAATGTACAAATGGATAACAGTGAGTAGTGTGAGCATTGTGGTTGGTCTGACTGAATCGGATACGCCAGTTTCAGCGTAGTATTTGTTGCCGCATTTGACAAGTACGTCGGCGGTATCTAGTCAAGCATAGCGAGACCAATTATTTATCTAAGGATGATAGTTGTTTCTTTCACAGAACAATGTTACTCGTCTCTTTTCACCAGGAGAGCCATCTGCTTGTTTGCTATCTTATGATATACGAAAAGCAAGTTGCAGTTTTGTTCATACGTAAATTATACAGCATGCAAAAACCCTTGATACACATTGATTAAGCACTTGTACTTTAATGTCACTTCACTCTATCACTCAACCGGCTTCTCTTTTCAAACATCTACTTCGAGTAAACTCATAACATCAGTATACATACTTCGAGTATATTCGAAGTATATTACATCCCGAAGTATACTTTGAGTATACAAGAGTATATTAAATACATTCTGAAGATGCTCAAAAAGTGTAACCGGTTGAGTAATATACATGGGCACACTAAAAGTTTTGCACTTCTAGCTAATCGGAACTATTTGAATTTCGAATGTTATATTTTTAAAACGTTCCAACCTTCTTAGTAATAAAAAAAAACAATTGGCGGGAAATGGTTTACTCTCATTTACTCCGATAGAAATATACAGAGTGCGCGATTTTGGTGTTGACTGCGTCTTCATCACAAAGACCTTAAGATCTCTTTGACCAACATAACTGGCATGTAAATTTTCTATATCATAAGATAGCTAATTAGGAAATGCCTCTTCTGATTAAAAATGACAGAGCAAAATGTATATGGTGAGCTGCTGCCGTGGTGCCGGATGGTAACGCCACATGCATAAATTTACCGGCTACCTTGCCTCCGACTGCTCCGTTGGTCGAGAGGCTAGCGACCTTGGCTACGCAATCGATGGAGCCAGGTTTCAATTCCCGACAGGGGAAAGTATTTGTGTGATATTTTTTTAAATAGGGCAATGGGACCACCTCTCGTTCCCATCACTGTAACTTCTGTAAACTAGCATTAACAGCGGCAACTGTCCGCTGTTGATTCTGGTTTTAGAATTTGTGTGATATGTTTGTAATTCTGGGATTCGGTGTTTAGTTTATTTATTCAGTATTTATATATATACTAGCTGTTGCTCGCGACTTCGTCCCCGCGGACTTCGTTTACTCCGCACAGCTCCTCTCCTGTAGGTGATATATGTAGCCTATATGTTGACCCGACCTGTTAGTAATATTCATGCAAAATTTGAAGTAAATCCATGCAGTACTCTTTGAGTTTACCCCGGACATACATAAATACATACAGACAAACAGACAAACAGACAAACAGACAAACAGACAGACAGACAGACAAACGGACAGACGGACAGACGGACAGACGGACAGACGGACAGACGGACAGACGGACAGACGGACAGACGGACAGACGGACAGACGGACAGACGGACAGACGGACAGACGGACAGACGGACAGACGGACAGACGGACAGACGGACAGACGGACAGACGGACAGACGGACAGACGGACAGACGGACAGACGGACAGACGGACAGACGGACAGACGGACAGACGGACAGACGGACAGACGGACAGACGGACAGACGGACAGACGGACAGACGGACAGACGGACAGACGGGCAGACGGACAGACGGGCAGACGGACAGACGGACAGACGGATAGACGGACAGACGGACAGACGGACAAACGGACAAACGGACAAACAGACAAACAGACAAACAGACAGACAAACATAAAAATTCTAAAAACTATATTTTTGGCTTCGATATCGATTGTAAATCACGTCCCAAGTATTCTTTTTGAAAAAATATTCAATGTACATTTTTGACTTTCCTACGATTTTATTATATGTATATACTAGCTGTTGCCCGCGACTTCGTCCGCGCGGACTTCGTTTACTCCGCACAGCACCTCCCCCATAGGTGATAGCGTGATAATATGTAGCCTGTATGTTGACCCGACCTGTTAATAATATTCATGCAAAATTTGAAGTAAATCCATGCAGTACTTTTTGAGTTTACACCGGACATACATACAGACAAACAGACAAAAATTCTAAAAACTATATTTTTGGCTTCGATATCGATTGTATATCACGCCCCAAGTATTCTTTTAAAAAAATATTCAATGTACAGTTTTGACTTTCCTACGATTTTATTATATGTATAGATTTCTATGTATAAATATCGTAGATTAACACCTATGACACAAGCAAATAATTAGCCTGATTTTTCCAGTAATATTAATTTATTTATTTTGTTGACACCAGAACACGATAGTGAAAAGCAATTACGTTATTACAGAAGGAATATATAAAGCGGTGGCACCAAACCCGGGTTTGACGTTCCTTAACGTCAACGTATTTACGTTTTAGTAATCAAGATCGTAGTATGCGTAGTCAATCATTCACCATTTAGATACTGCCTGATAGAATAGCTTATGCCTGTTTCTTAAAGGGACCCGGACCAACATGACTGTTGTGTCAGGGGATTCCGGACCAAAATTTAAAAAAAAAAACAAAAAATAAGAATATTCAAGAAATAAATAAGAAAATAAAAAATCCGAGATCAATCATCTTTAGATTCGTGAAAAATGAAAACATGACAGTTTTTTAATTTTGATTTTGATTATTTTTTACTTTGATATCCGGCACCAAAATTTTCAAAAAAATAAAAAATTAAGGATATCTAACGATCCGACTAACAAATTTAAAATCAAAAAAATATCATCTTTAGATTTTTCAAAGACGAAAAGGTGACTTTTTTTTTTAATAATAATCATTTTACTCGCAGATATACGTCCCAGAATGACCTAAGCCAAAATTTAAAAAACTAACTGAAATCATCTTTTTTGGATCTAAAAATAAACTAAATTTGAAAATTTCATATTTATGAAACGATAGGAAACACGGTGAGAGTTTCCCAAAATTTAATTTTTAATGTAAAAAATTTTTTATTAGCAAAAAAAAAATTGTTTATTATCATCTGTAGGTAAGTCAACGACAAACCATTTATAATTTGGTAAACTCGAAAAACTTAATTTCGCTTGTAGATATCCCTATCTGAAATTTTATTTTGTCTGCTGTCCGCTAACTTCAGGGTCATATCTAAATTTTATTTTATTTTTAAATATGACGTTATTAAATTGTACTTCATTGTATATCAAAGCTAGGCCACTTCTTTCAATCTTTTCCTAGATGTGACCCACTTAGCATGTTACAAAAAATTGCGACACCCTACCCACTGTCGCCTAGATAAGGTGATTTGTTTTTTCTTATGCAAATAAAAAAAATCAAATCACCCTTTCTTTATTATCAGATTATGTCTTGTTTTTTAGTAACACTAAACTACCTTTCACGACCCCCTTGCAAGGGCCTCGCGATCCATACTTTAAAAACCACTGGGCTATACCACGTACGTTCCTTTGATATAAAACGCTGATGCATTCAAGTCAACCTGTCTGAGGGCGTGCCTTGCCATAATAACAATATGCAATGTACGTGGTCGGCGAGGAAGGGCTTGACACTGTTGTGAGTTGTAATGAATCTTGTGAGTTATTAACTCTGCTCTTAATTAATGTTGTTGCCATGGTAACAACCAACAGGCTAGAACAAATAGATATTTTGATTAAAATGGTATTACTCTGTACCTAATAAAGTTTAAAATTATTTTTAAAATTATAAATCTACAAGTTCGCATGTGTGTAATGATTTACTACTTCACATTTAAACTGGTCTATGGCCGGATAACATACTTAGATATATATACTAATTTTCATCCCAAAAATGTGAAAATCATGACGTCGATTATCTTACTCAGTATGTCTTTGTAAACTAAACGATATAAAAGCTTTGGTTCACCACAGTTCACCGGTTCGTCAGTTGGCGAAAAACGTGGTGATTCTTATGGCCACATTTAGCCTGTTTATAATGACTATCTATAATCACAAGTAAATTAACCTTTGTTATATTATATTCTAGATAATATTAAAATCATTTAATAGCAATTAAGTAATTATCGTAAATATAATGTAACTATTAAACTTATATAAGTACATAAATTCATGCATGAAGATAAATTTTTTGTAATTTAAAACAAAATTAATAAATTATTAACATGTTGACGAAACGTTGGTGATAAAATTAAAAAAGTTTCACATAAGCTGTTTTGTCCATCTTTCCCTTTAAATAAAGAATTAATTGAATAACACAATGGACTTAAATATAAATATGAATACTATCTATAGTGAAATTTTAATTTCCGCGACAGTTTTACTTGTCTATTCAAAGCACGCTCAATGCACTATCCCTAGAATTGTTCTAGATAGAGATAGGAAATTTTATTAATAAAATACCAATAATTGTTTTTCCATAATCTGAGAATTGAACCCGAAAAACATTGTGCTCGGGTTCGATGCCCGACGAGGATATGCATCTGTGTGATGAGCACAGATGTTTGTATTTCTGGGTTTGTGTGTTTATTATGTACTAGCTGTTGCCCACGACTTCGTGCACGCGGATTTCGTTTACTCTGCACCACTTCTCCCTCGTAGGTGATAGCGTGATAATATGTAGCCTATATGTTGACCCGACCTATTAGTAATATTCGAGCAAAATTTGAAGTAAATTCATGCAGTACTTTTTGAGTTTATCCCGGATATACATACAGATAAACAGACAAAAATTCTAAAAACTATATTTTTGGCTTTGATATCGATTGTAGGTCACGCCCCAAGTGTTCTTTAAAAAAATATTCAATGTACAGTATTGACTTTCCTACGATTTTATTATATATATAGATGATACAGTATTTATATGTATGAATATCGTTGACACCCATATCTCAAGCAAATAATTTGCTTACTTTGAGATTCGTGTAATTTATCCACCGATATTATTGTTACGATTAGGTAGATTTGCTTGTTTGCTATCTTATGATATAAAACAGTATTTATTGGATGGCATTTAGCTTAATTTACCAATAGGAGTAAGTAAAAAATACTTGAAATTGGATAACATTTACTTAAAATAACAAAATACCTAACAAATATATCTCAGTGAATTCCCTATGGTAAAATTTACGCGACTGCAGCTATTTACCATAGCAGTGAGAGTTTATATTTGTTGTGAGCAAATTCAACTGGCTGTAGACTGTCTCTGAGGCACGCTAAAATGTTGATACGCCATTCTTTCGTAGCTACATTATATTTATTGTCTTTAGAGTTAGAGAAAAGGATGCTTCGTTTACTATTAGAGGTTTTGGCTGTGAGTTTCGGCGCCTGTCTGTCAGTCAGTGCGTCCGACATAAGGATCTGTTCTTGGAATCGTGATAGGTAGGCACTTATTTTTCTTATGTCCCCCCGTTGTTGGTCCCGGGCTCCTTTAAAGAATAGGCCAACTGCCGTTCTGCCAGGCAGGTCGTAAAAGGCGACCGAGTGGCTATGCGCGTCACTACCATCGTGACTACTAGGTGGTAGAGTTCTGCATTGGCTCGACCAGGTCTGGTACCATCGCCTTACCTATTCCTGCCGCAATAGCGTCAGTGCTAGTCACTGTCGAGTTCCGGTTTGGAGAGTAAGGTAGCCGGTAAACTTATGCATGTGGCATTAGACCTCGCCACAAGATAGCAACGCACCATTAATATCTTTGGTATCTATAGGCGATGGTTAACTCTTTCCAACAGGAGACCCATCTGCTTGTTTGCTATCTTGTGATATAAAAAAAATGTCACCGCTATAATAGACATTGGTTGTATTAATAATACCCTGAATTTTTGTGAACAGTTTCGTTTTGACGCCACGCCCATCTTTTCTATCTTAGAAAAAGTCGGGTAACTAATAAAGATAGATAAAAAAGAAAACTTTAGAGTGTCGGATTAAGAAAATATTCCACTTTGTGTGTAGGACAAAGTAACCCTTGAATTATAATAATAATTAACAAGCTGTTGTGACTTGTGAGAAAATTTGGTTGTTTTTAAATCGATTAATATCAATTTAAAAATCTTATAATTCCGAATTTTTAGAGTGGAAGACTCGTCAGAAAAATCATCAAATATGTACAAAAGTATTTTTTGTTTTTCATAAAATAATCAAGCCAGGCCAAGTAAAAAAATAATTATTCTTATCAACCAATATTTTTCTTTTAACCTTCGATCAAAATCTAATCGAAGTTTTCACCGAATCAAAATGTTCGAAGATCCCAACTTTATTTGTTACCCGAAACATAACGTATCATGAAACTCTAGAGAGATAACTTAAGTAAAGTTGTGGGCGCCATAACAGGGCATATGTTAAATAGATGTCGGTTAAAATGACCTTAACCGACATCTATTTAACATAGATGTAACAAACAACCCTTTATGCCGCGGTTGCATGGAGGAACAAGAAACCACCATTCACGTTCTGCTTAAATGCAGGAGCGTGGCCGAACAATGGTAACCTATCCTAGATAACCCAAAAAGTCATAAAGAATTATGTAAAAATATAAGTCGTCTTATAATCTTCTGAAAGGAGTAAGCATGGCTGGAACAGATATAGTCAGTTACGTACAAAGGCTCAAATGGCTAAGCGCGGAAAATATAATGGTAATAAAAATTCGCTACCCGATTCGAGATTTTTCGAAGATAGAAAAGGGCATCTAGACAAAACAAAGCTGTTCACAAAAATTCAGCTGGTTATTAATTTAAAAAAATTTGGTCCTGGGACACGGTTTATAATAACAAATAATACACTTGGCCTACTGTAAAAACTAAAGTTGTTCACTTGTGTCATTTAAACGCAGCAAAACCGTAACAACCGAATATCGATCTCCTGTATGGCTAGAATTCTAAATCAGATTTAAACTAAATTTATGAGGTACCAAATAGGAAGTAGGTGTACCCTCTCAAACCAAAAAATATTTTTTCAAATTGGTTTATAAATACGCGAGTTCTGAGATAACAAACATAAAAAATACAGCCGAATTAAGAATCGCCTCCTTTTTAAAAAGCTGATTGAAAATAAATCGACGGTCCCTACGTATAGAAACATGTCAAAAATCAGTTTTAAAAAGTTTGTAAACCTCGGGGATTATAGAAGAGCCTAATTAATTTTAAAATCTCTCTAGGAATAATTCTATGCATAATTATTATTTTTTTTTCTACAATGACATTATATTTAGGGAGTCCATAATAGTATTTTAGTATTTAAGTATTTAACTTTTTTTCATATTTTCCCAGAAAAACTGATAGAGACTGTTTTTAATTTTTGTATTAACATTCATATCAGACAAGTCGGAGATACTTTGTACGCTGAAAACATAGTTCGATAAACTCATAAAATATAAATGTTTTATGAAAAATAACGTATTTCATTTTAAATATCATACCTTAAACAAACTTAAGATCACCATTCAAAAATATTAAAAATATATTAATAAAGACATGTCTCTTTATACGGCGTTTTAAATGTTAAAACGCGCATTTTAAAACACCGTATAGAACCGTATTTTGAAACTATACGACGGATTTTAATACGGTTTTTTATCATAGGAGTTATTCTAGAAGAAGGTTTATATGTATAATACTTGCAATTATTAAAGAGCAAGGGCAAAAATTCCAAAGATTTGTCATTAAAACATATTTCTATGCGTTTACAGTGCAAACGCTGCCTAAAGTTTATCAAAATAATGTACAATAGAATTGTATATCTTAAAAAGATGTACAAAAAGGCCGCGATGCTGTATGTCTATTCCCTAAGGATAACCCACTTTAACCATTTTAATCTACTACATATTACAAAAAAAATAATGGGTTGTTTACGAACCTATTTGGAAAAACACAATACTATTCTTTATCCAATTAAATACGTTGGAGACTTTGTGCATTTAGTATAGATCAAAAGTGCACCCAACTTAGACCCCGATTACACTTTGATTAGTACGAGTGTTTAATGCAGGTGTTTAGTAGTGAAGACAGCCGTTGATCAGTGCGAGTGATTAGTAATCAACGTCTATTTACTTTTACTGCGCCGATTTTCTGTTTGCTGTTTCCATTATCCGTATTAATATAATAAATTCAAAGTTTATATAATCCATCTATTATTCTTTTACAGTTTCAGGGCTATACCGTTTAACTGATTTTGAAAGAATTTGGAAATGAGATAATTGAAAACTCTAGGGCAAACATAGACTATTTTTTTTTCAAAAATCCAACCTAAAGGGGCTGAAATACATGATGAAAGTTTGCCCAAAATATTATATTGATTGCCTGTTATACTACCCGCGGATCAGCTAGTATTAAATAGTTTATGGTTGCTTTATTATTTGTACAGATTTCATTTCTTTTGAAGATTTTAATCAATCCAGTAAAAACTCTTGTACTCCGACTTGTTAATTAAAGCCGTGTCCTAATAAACGTAGACTGTATTTATTTTAATATAAAATGCGGCTTTAAGAAAGACGGAGACAATACGGGTCAGATACTAAAAGAAAAACAGTACTGTATTTTTTCTTACTTTTAGACTAATCACAAATACATAACAAAAAGTTGAACTGCTACTTTATAAAAAATATGTTTTTTTGTTAGTGTCTGCAGACTGCCTCGTGGACTGGATTTGATCCTCGGGTCGAGTAAAAGCGCTATTGAGGTTCTTTCTAGGATTTTCTTGAAAGTCCAAAATCTCAGTGGCAGCTAGGAGTCTGGAGGGTGGTGCGTTACCACTTTACCACTCCTGTGCCTCGGATGAGCACGTAAAGCCGTTGGTATCGACTATCGCTTATCGATATCGGCCGGTAAAATGTGGTGATAGGGATCACCACTCATCTCACCAACCGACAAACCGATAAATCATGGTGAACTGGAAAGTCTATAGACGTTCGGTGTACCCTGCCTATCTCGTAAGGGAACCAGGCGTGAAGATACTTTGTTACAGTATTTAAATTTATTGCTTCAAACTTGAATTTACTCTTAATTAATTCAGTATACACAAAGTCAATAATTTTTATAATTAAGAATTATATTTGTAAAATTGTATTTAATATTGTAGTTATGGGTTGGCTGGAAGAAAATCTCTGTTAATGGATATAAGCTCGCCAATCTCTCATTGGTTTTGTTACTGTAATAGTTGCGTATTGTACACAACTATTACAGTAACAAAAGAAAAAAGTATCTGCACGCCCGTATCTCCGAAGAAGAAGACAGAGGTACAGCAATTGCACCCTCGATTAGCCGAAGATACTTAGTTCCATAATGTGGTAGTTGCCACCTATTACATTATGGGACTAAGTAGTCCAATCCCGGGCAACGTTGTTTTTATAAAAAAATCGAGAAATCACATTTTTTTGTTCCCGACTTGGGAATCGAGCCCGGGACCTTATGTGGTCAATACCGACACAAGACTAGTGGTCCTGAAAATTGGTAAAAGGTCTGAAAATTAATATAGGGACTCCTTGTTATCTATATATATAAAAATCAATTGCTGTTCGTTAGTCTCGCTAAAACTCGAGAACAGCTAAACCGATTTGCCTAATTTTGGTTTTAAAATATTCATGGGGGCTCAGGTTAGGTTTAAAAGGTGAAAAAATGTAGAAAAAAAACGGAAAAGTAGACACAAAGCTGGCAGAACAACGTTTGTCGGGTCAGCTAGTAAATAATAAAAAACATATTTCAGGATTTTTAGTAAATCATCTAATGGAAGTTTGAACAGATATGTACATTGTAAGTTTTAGGTGGATAAATTTGTACATGTATGTACGTATACAATTCCATAAAACACGAAAATGTTTTTAGGGAATTACTTTATTTGTATGTTGTGCTAATATTTGATGTCAACTATGTATTTTGATAATCGTACTAAAATATATAGGAATTAATGCCGTATACGAATTAAAGTATAAGGTCGTTGAATATGTGGACGAGATAAGGAAGTAAAACTCCTAATTTAAATTACAGAATTACTTGGCCGCCTTTTTATATGAATATAATGGACGCCTATCACAGGATGCAATCAGAGTGCTAAGTGTGAGTTTTTCTTTTCGCATTCGATCGTGAGCGCGTTTGGAGTTTACTAGGAATTTGTATGTGATTTGTACAGCGCCACCTAGTGGTAAACGTGAGAAACCAGTTTACCACTAGGTGGCGCTGTACAAATCACAAACAAATTCCTAGTAAACTCGAAATGCGCTCACGATCGAATGCGAAAAGAAAAACTCACACTTAGCACTCAGGTCTTAAAGTGAACAAGTATTCTTTGGAGCGGTTCCAGCTGCGCACGAAGATAGTTCTCTCTTCAGGCGCTTAACTCAATTATCTAATTGAGTTATGGTATTGACCTATTATAAATCTCTTGTAGGTTAGCCGTGATTTATTATTATTAACCGTGATTAATTTATTTATATTTTTTTATTAATTATGATTAATAAAAATCTATACAAATAAATAAAATTGGAGTGTCTGTTTGTAATATTAACCGCTTTTTACTAAATGCATACGGATGTATACTCGATACATATACCAAAATAATATTTTTTTTTTTTTTACAATTTTTGTCTGTCTGTCTGTTTGTTCCGGCTAATCTCTGGAACGGCTGGACCGATTTTGACGGGACTTTCACTGGCAGATAGCTAATGTGATAGGGAGTAACTAAGGTTACTTTTTTGAAATTTTTCCACGCGGACGAAGTCGCGGGCTCAGCTAGTTATAAATAAATTTGTTCCAGCAATTCTTACTTTAAATAAGTTTTTCAGTTTTCCGGGAAACGTAACTTGTTTGAGTATCCGATTTGTCGACTGATTGGCCACCTGTTGCTACATGACACTTAATATCGTCGGCTAATTGTCACCTACGAACTGGTTGGAGGTCTTTCTACCACTTCGGGGACATGAGCGTGACGGTATTACTTTATTTTTATCATTATTTAAAGATGAGATACACTAAACTATATATCGGGATATGTGGCGTAAAGTTGTCTCTAAAACAAATTTAAAGTTTTTGTAGTCTTTAGGGGCGACTTGGTGGTAATTTAGATTTTTTCGGACGAAAATAATGCTCAATTTTTTTTATGTCATAAGATAGCAAACATGCAAACGGGTCTCCTGATGGAAAGAGAAACTATCGCCTATAGACACCAAAGATGTTAATGGTGTGTTGCTATTGGTCAGGCGGGATGGCAGTGCCACATGCATAAGTCTACTGGCTACCTTACCTTCCAAACTAAAACACGACAATAACCAACACTGTCGCTATTGTGGTAGGAATAGGTAAGGCGGCGATATTATGTACCCGGGTGAGACGAGGCGGAACGTTACCACTTAGTAGTCACGACGGCATTGACGCTTATAACCAATCGATCGCCTTTTACGAACTGCCTGGTAGAATGGCAGATGGCCTGTTCTTCAAAAGGAGTCCAGACCAACAATATTCATAAAGCGCGGATGAATTCAACGTGTAATTTAGACTAATATGATCCAACTAAAGGAAAGAGACAAAAATAACATTATTTACTTACGAAAACAAGTCGCTCGTCATTAATATATAAGTATTAATATTATAAGTGTGTAAGTCTGACGGTCTGTTTGTTACGCTTTCATGGCTAAACCATTGAACGATTTTGATTAAATTCGGCAAGAAGATAGTTATAGACTCGGGGTCAAACATAGTCTACTTTTTATTCGAAAACTAAATCCCTAAGGGGCTGTAGGGGGGAATGAAAGTTAGTATCAAAGATTATATTGATGACATGCTAAACCACTCGCAGACCAATCTGCGTGGATCTGCTAGTTCATTACAAACTAGCTGTTACTCGCGACCTCGTTCACTTGATCCAAAGGCTTCTTTTGCTCAGTCGGTTAAAAGTAGCCTATGTACCGTTAACATTTAAAGAAGAAGCTAACCACTCGACCAACGATCAGTTGTAAATGCCATTGGTTTTTTAACTTGCCGCTACGTATGTAGAGAAGGAAGTAACTGATATTGAACCAATTTTAGAAGATCTAGTTTTTACCAGATCTCCTTTTGAGGTCTTAGGAACCTTTCCGACTATTTTCACGATGACGTCAGTATGTGTGAATGTGTGTGTGTGTGTGTATATTGTGTGTGTATGAGTGTAGTTAAACAGCTTATATATTTTGAACGGCTTGACCGATCGAAACACGGTTGATGACATTCGATTGGATTTTTTTTTATATCATAAGATAGCAAACAAGCAGATGGGTCGCCTGATAGAAAGAGTCAACCACCGCCTATAGACACCAAAGGTGTTAATGGTGCGTTGCTATCTTTTGGCGTGGTCTAATGTCACATGCATAAGTTTACCGGCTACCTTACCCTCCAAACCGGAACACGACAGCGACAAGCACTGACGTTATTGCGGCAGAAATAGGTAGGGCGGTGGTACCGGACCCGGGCGAGACAATGCAGAACTCTACCGCTCAACTTAGACTTTCTGAAAATTTCAATCAATTCGGTCTAGGACTTTGAGAAATTTTTAAAAAACCTCAAAAAGCAAATTTGGGCGATACAGTAATTTTTAATATAACTTCTAAATTAATGCACCGTTTTAGTAAAAAATCTAATCTCCTCTATTCCTTAAAAAAACTGTGTCCAATGCATTAATTGCATCAAAATCGGTTTATCCGTTCGGGAGTTATCGTTAACGAAAATATGTGATAAGTGTCTTTACGACCTAATCTCTAAAATTTTCAACCAATAAATATTTTTTTTGATCTTCTACAATATTTAGGTGCTTAATTAATATCATATTAAATTTTCAAGTATTAAAACATTTTATTACTATATATAAATACAGCTTTTCAAGTATTAAAACATTTTATTACTATATATAAATTAGTGTTTATAAAAAAGCTTACTTCATATTTTAAAAATAACTTTCAGGCTAATATACCTACCAATTTATTTAAAAATCTAGTTAGCATTTCTCCTTAAAAAACTGCGTCAAATACCGTATATCGGATTAAAATCGGTTGATTCGTTCGGGATTTTTCACATTTAAAAGTTTTTTTACATTTTATAACCTATTAATTTTGTAGCTAAATAATAATAAACTTCGAGCTCAAAAATTGCTATAAACGCTATTATAAAGATCCAAACCGATAATTATTTTGAAAATATACATCTTTTCGAATATTTAAATACTATTATTTTTACAAACTTTATATTTTTGAATTCTTTAAATTCAAAAACTTATGCTTTGTTATAGTTTTTGCTTCGCTTCACTTCGCTAAGATATCTTAATTTAGCGGAAAGTTTCAGGGATCGCTTGCAGAGTCAAGCGGTTTACAGTTATTTTTGTTTAATTCGCATATCCTGACATTTATTATTAATGAGCATATAAACTTTTGTATATTTGTCGTTAATATATTAAAACAATGTTAAAATATCAACGACTGTCAGACGAATTAACCTTTCAAGTTTTTATACTACATAGTTCCTGTTTTTTTAGTCTTGAGGTCAACTTCTTTAAAACAACTATAGCAGAAAATTTAGTAATATAAAGATTGATTACACAAGTAATCATAAACTTAATTAAATTTTTTTTTGAAAAACAAATCAAAAATAGGCAATAGCACGCATACAACGTGTTACCATATACAAAGTGGAGTTGTACTATCAATTTAATTGTAACATCGTAAAAATAGGTAAGTTTTTCGCTTCACTAAAAGTAAGAAAAAAATCTCAACAAACTAAATAGTTGTTCAATAAAACTAGAAATTATATAGTCATTAGTTAAATATTATCACGTTCGTTTTCCTCACGGGCTAGGCAGAGTAAACCTAACGTTTATAGATTTTCCAGTTCACCAAGGTTTATCTGTTTGTTGGTTGGCGAGACGAGTGGTGGTCCTCATCACCATATTTCACCGACGTGATAACGATAATCGACTATTCCAACGATAACCGGGACCGACGGCTTTATGTGCTTATTTTTTATTTATTTATTTAACTCTTTATGTACAAAAACAAAATATCTTCTAACACTAATTGGATAAAATATTATACATAGGCGTGCTTATCTCTTTAAGAGATCTCTTCCAGCAAAACCTGTACAAGGACAGGTGTTGTAGAAAGATTATTACAAAGCAGGTAAGCGTACATTAGAGTTTGTCACATGCAAGCATAAGTTCATGCAAATAATATATATGTATAAATAAAAATAAAAAAAGGACTAAACTGATTAATTAATTTTAACATCCATACATCACAGCGAAAAATCTACAGGCAAAGGTTGAGCTATCCGAGGCACGGGAGTGGTAACGCACTACCCCGCCAGACTTCAAGCTGATACTGAGATTTTTTATTTCCAGGGGGAGGGGGGGGGGGATCCAGAGAATAGGCTAACCCCTAGACCAGGACCAGGCAGACAATATTAGTTCACTACTGTTAGTGCAGTAACGTTGCTTGTGACAAGATTGTAGGGTAAATGAATTACAAACTCATAGTCTGAGGCGGCGGCGGTAGATTGTTGGTGAATGAATTACAACAGAATGGCAACTTTCATACATGGCATGCCCATAATTACGAAATCGAAAAAATTTATCCCACTACACTCTTGATTTAGGAAACTATTGTTTCTTGGGAATTTTTTTGTATATGGTTTAAAAAAATCCCAATTTGTATCAATTGAATAGATACTTTTTCTGGCTTATTAATATAGCGTGTATTTCAACATGAACTTATGACATTAATTAATTTTTTTGTACCTATAACGACTCGAAAGTACTAAACACAAAAGTATTGATTAATATTATAAATGTGAACTAGATGAAAATCCGGCTTCGTTCGGTTGAAATGTGACTCAAAATATACCACCTTTTCACCGAGTGGCCAAATATGGCAACTTACATTTGCACAATTAAAATTAAATAAAATACTCGACAATCATAATTTTGCCTTATAATAAATAATATTTTTTTTTAATTTGCATTAACCATAATTTTAAATTACAAAGGTAGGCTTGAGTCCACTTTTAGGCAACAATATGCCGGTTCTAGAGGACTCCGCTGTTCTATCTTACAATTATATTATTTAACAGAGTTACATAACAACAAAATCTTAGTGCCTATAAATTACAACTTACATATAATAAAGAAATATATCATAATGATAAACAATAAGTAAATTAAATTAATATAAAACCTATCATGTAGAGTGTAGACTAAAATGTGATACATACTCTACACGCTCACGTAGCAAAATTTTTCGTAAATTTAAATGGTGGGTGGTCTACGTACGGATGGTATAAGAGTTGAGCATGTGAACAAATAAACATGGTCGATCTTGGGTAAGTAGTATTTTACAACACTTTTGTAAATGTAACTTGCAGTATATTTACGACAATGTCAGGTAATGAAAAGTATTACATTAATATTTTAAGTAATAGTTTGTAAAAGTTTCTCAGCACAGTTATAGGACAATTGTTTTAAACAGGACAATTGTTTTAAATAGGGCAGTTGTTTAATTATAAACAATAGTTTTACAGTCAAAATTATGTTTTCCATGTATATAATTAATTCTTTGTTTACTCTATTACATAAATCAGCCATGCGCATTACGTATGATTATGAGCAAATTAGTTCTAACAATTGGCAGAGTAACCACATTACTGGTAGCACGTCTGCCTTTCTGTATATCCAGTTTTGAGAGGTGAAATTTACTGTGAGCTTTAAAATAATATTTAGTATATAACTTCCTCACCGTCAGTAAATCACAATCTTTGTAGAGGTCTTCAGTAGGATATCTTATTTTTTTTAAATACATAACTTTAAGTAACGCACTCTGTGCACGCTCAACTTGAAGAAATTTAGTTTTAGCTGCCCCTCTCCAAACGCTAATGCAATAAGATAAATATTGACTGCGCTAGAGCAATATAAATATTTTTTAAAAGGCCTTCTCCATTTGCTAATCGTATGTTAACTGGTATGACATATCTCAATATTCTAAATATACCAATAAATTTTCTAATTCTATTGGCGACTTGTTCAAGGAGAGTACCAACTTAATTTTTCGTCTACTATTACACCAAGATACTTACTTGATATTTTTAACTTTTAATTTACATGGCAGTTACAGAAACTACTTGATTCTGGGTTCGAGGAAATTCCTCCAGTCTTGACTCGATATCATCATTTTGTTATAATTTATTATTCAGGTAAGGTTTCAATCGAGTCTACCGTGCCCTTTTACCTAATTAGTGCTATAGATTTTACTAGTACCTACGTATGAACCTATATCTAGCGATCAGTGTTCAGTACTCAAACGGTAAGATAGTAATCGAACGGAATCGATCACAAGGCAAAGAAGAATTTCGCCACTTTGAACTAGTCGACACTGGCTTTGCTCATCAAAGCGTCTCGGCTAGAAAGAAGGTTGCAGTTTCAAGTTTTAGCGTGTCGTTTAAGTTTTCCCCAGCACGAGGTGATTGCTAAAACACACATAGAGATAGCTTTTAGCATTTAAAACTCTATGGTAAATATATTACTCAGTTGTCCGCTTACAAACCTATTTTCAACTCTATCTGATAGTGGATAATGTAATTACTGCGGTAGAAAGTTTTCTTGCATTTAGTTCAAGTTTGTTCTTTGAAATTTGTACCCAGTCTTTAAAACGAGGTGTCGATAATAACGTCGAGGGAGAGTTAAATTGCGACGCTTGTTAGATAGCAAACCGTTTGCTTTCAAGAAATGCTTGGAATTTTTGCGGCATGAAACTGTAGTAAAATGTTTTTACTGTTACAGAGTTTCAGTTCTTTTCAAAATTTATTTTTCTTGGTTATTCTGATTTTTACGGAATGTTTACTTTCTTGTTAGTCTAGTGGTTAGTTTATTCGGCTTACAACATGAGGGAAGGGAATTGTTATACTTTTTAATGTTATAAAATAGCAAACTGACGACTCTCCTGATGGAAAGAGATAGCCGTCGCCTATAGATACCAAAGATATTAATGGTGCGGTGTTATGGCGGGGATGAAATGTCAGATGCATAAATTTGTCATGTGATGGAATGTCACAAAACAGGTTAGTGGCAAGCACCGTCGTTACTACGGTAGGAATAGTTTACTCGTTGGTACCAAATCAAGATGCTGCGGAACTCTACCACCTACCATGGAGTCACGTTGGTAATTACACGTTCGGCTAATTGTTTGACTTTAATGAACTCATTAACAGAATGTTCAATCCTTCCAAGGGGGGTCGTACAAACACGATGATATTATTTGAATTTTTCTATCAAAATCTCAATAGCAGCATGAATGAAGATTTGACGGCGGTGTGTATTGACTATAACTGGTACCAAATTCTTTACCTACTTTTCAGAAGTTCGGGGTGTAAACACAACCAACGGATACTTACTGCTAAGAGTTTTTCTGGAATAAATTCTAATAACTTTCTTTTCGACTCAGGAATAGAACCTGTAAACACAAGATCTGGAATCGAACAGGCTTTTATATTTCTAACACCAGGCAATCTAATTAAATTAAAAAAAACATAAATTAAAAGATTTCGAGAAATAGATCCTTGTAAATCTCGGTTTAAAGCGGATGGATAAACATAAAGTGATAAATTGGTGACGTCATCGTGTTTCCCTAATATGACGTGTGTGACGTCATATATTCGTTGGAACATTCACGAGAATTTCATGATATTTCACGTTCGCAGTTTGCAGCTCATGCAAATTCCGTCACGACTACTCGGGGTGACTACAATTATATGGAAATAACTATGCGAATTAAATGCAATTCTAAGTTTTAGTGGAATTATATTTAATTGGATTTTAATGTTATTATAGTCACCTTGGTTTGGTTGAAAAATTTCGAAATTATGTCGAAAAAAACATTTTTTTCAAAATTTTTTGTCAACGCTTACTCGCAAACGGATAAACCGATATTGATGCAATTTATGCATTAGACGTAGTTTTTTGAAGAATACAGCTGATTAGTTTTTGTACTCAATCGGTACATAAGTCTGGAAGTTACATTAAAAAAGACTGTCTCACCAAAAATTTTTTTTGGGTTTCTTCAAAATTTCTTAAAATTTCCTGTGCCGAAAAGGTTCAATTTTTCAGGAAATCTAAGTTGAGCGGAATCCAATCGAATTCCATCAACCGCGTTTCGATTGGTCAAGCCGTTCAAAAGTTATAAGATATTTACATACACACACACACATACACACACACGCTCACATACACACACACATACACATACATACAGACATACTGACGTCATAGTGAAAAGAGACGGAAAAGGTTCCTAGGATCTCAAAATGTGGAGATCCGGTGAAAACTCGACTTTCGAAAATCGTAGCGGGAAATTAAAACCATGAAAGTCCACGAAAGCTTACTGATTAGATTTGTGTGTCCTAGGAGCAATCACTGTGACCGGAGACTGGCTATTTGTAAAATAAATTAAAAATGAATAAAACTCGAGAAAATAACGTTGGTTTGCTTATACGGGACGTATTATAATAGTGTCATCCACTTTTACTGATATCATTTTATCGAAAAACAAATTTATGGCAACGTAACAATAAATTGCGAAAGATAAAATCACAGCTTATGGTGAGATATGAACGTTGGTTGGTTGTACATTCAAAATAGTCCTTTGTATGTGTGCCTACGTAGAATTGACAATAAAATATATCTATATTATTTGGATATAAGTTTGGATATTTGTTACTCAATCATGCAAAAACTACTGAACGGATTTGAATGAAATTTGGCACACAGGTACATGATGACCTGAAATAGCACAAAGGCTACTTTTTATCCTGAAAAAAGTAGGTAAACCCGCGGGATTCGCCAAAAACCTTTATAATGCAGCGGGCTGCACGCTGCAGCTAGTCCATACTAATATTATAAATGCGAAAGTAACTCTGTCTGTCTGTCTGTCTGTCTGTTACGCTTTCACGGCCAAACCACTGAACCGATTTGGATAAAATTTGGTACTAATATAGCTTGAGACCCAAGAAAGGACATAGGATAGTTCTTATCCCGGAAATCCCACGGAAACGGGAACTATGCGGGTTTTTATTTTAGAATTTTTTCCACGCGAACGAAGTCGCGGGCACAGCTAGTACTATATAAATGCGAAAGTTTGGATGGATGGATGTATTTTATTCAATCGCACCAAAACTACTGAATGGATTCAGATGAAATTTGGCACACAGGTGCATGATGACCTGCACATACTTATCCCGGAAAAATGAATTGTTCTCATGGGTTTCACCAAAAACTTTTATAATGTCGCCTCTGTGGTCTAGTGGTCCAGCGTTGGCGTTGACCACATGAGGTCCCTGGTTCGATTATCGGGTCGGGCACATAAAAAAAGTGTTTTTTCAGTTTTCTGAGAAACACAAAGTTGCCCGGGATTGGAAAGTGCCCAGTTAGTGATAGACTTGCCACCTATCACATTGTGGGACCATGCATCTTCGGCTAATCGTGGGTGTACCTGTTGTACCTCTGACTACTTCTTCGCGGATATGGGCGTGAAGATACTTTTATAATGCGGCTAGTTTATTAATAAATGTTTAAGTTGCTGAATATTTATTTATACATAATATTATTTTATTTACAAAATTTATTTAAATGGTAAAAGATTGTACATACCGAAAGACTCCATTCTGGTACCGAATATGTTAAAAAATAGGCCTTTAAATTTTTAGCTAATAATGCAAAGTATAAGCACCCGTGCATAGATATCAAAGTTTACTAACAGCGATTTGTCGTTGCAACTCATGTAAGTAAAGGCGGGCGTGCCTGTCGCTCGCACGGTGACCATGTTTTTGAATATTATTATACTAATTTGGTTATGGTCTTTACTAGACCATAGTGGTCCGGTTTCGGAGTTGACCATACGAGGTCCTGGGTTCGATCCCCAGGTGGGACAGTTAAGAAATGATTCAGTTTTCTGAACTTACTCGCACTTTTAAAACTTGATTGAAGTTTGAAGTTAAACAATATTTTTTATAACATTTTTATTGGTTATTTATGACCATAAACTATCATGTCCTTTAATATGTACCTACGTACAGTCTTTTTCCAGTCAACTTGTATATTATTGACAGTCTCAAAATTATTGACATAATATTAACTTGTCATTCCTCAAATATGTTTTTTTTTATATCATAAGATAGCAAACAAGCAGACGGGTCTCCTGATGGAAGGTGTCCACCATCGCCTATAGTCACCTAAGGTGTTAATGTTGCGTTGCTATCTTGTGGCGAGGTCTAATGAGTTTACCGGCTATCTTACCCTCCAAACCAGAACACGACAGTAACAAGCACTGACGCTATTACGGCAGGAATATGTAAGGCGGTGGTACGAAACCTGGGTGAGACGATGCAGAATTCTATCACCTAAGAGCCACGATGGTAGTGACTCGCATAGCAAATCGGTCTTTTACGACCTTTAACGTCCTGCCTGGCAGCACGGCAGTTGACCTATTCTTCAAAGGAGCCCGGGACCATCACGGGGGTATTAATTCTTGTTTTTGTGTGTCAAAATGGTCAATTTTAATTTTTGTCCCTGTCGGGAGTCAAATCTGCTCTATCGATTCGCAATTAAGTTAAATGAAATGCCCATGTTTATTCAAACAAAAGTAATTACAAGTAAAGCCCAGTTTTCACTTTGATTAATGCAAGTGCGAGTGTTTAATGCAGGTGCTTAGTATTAAGCAAAAAGTACCTGAAGACAGCCGTTGATCAGTGCGAGTGATTAGTATTCAGCGTAGTAAAAGTGAATAGACGTTGATTATTAATCACTCGCATTGATCAACGTTTGTCTACACGTATTTTTTGTTTAATACTAAGCACCTGCATTAAATACTCGCACTTGCACTAATTAAAGTGAAAACGGGACCTAAAGCAAAGGAAGTTGTTCAAAGGTATTTTTCATTAAAATGCAGTATGCGAAAGAACGGGCTGTTTTACTTTTTTTGTTTTGTCAATTGTCAAGGGACAATCCTTTAAGCTAGCAATACAGAATAATAATTGTATTTATATTTAGGGTTACCCACTACCATTAAAAAAATGTGTAAGCGGTTGACCCTACAGGCCATCCCTGAAACTTCCTAAGCTAAATTAAGGTATTTTAAGCCTAAAAGAGTTAAAACTATAAACGGTTTTTTTCAGTTCAATCATCTATTTTGTTAAAATGACAGTAGGTATATTGATTTTTAAAAAAGTTGTATATTTTGGAAACGTTGATTGAATTTGATCTTTCGAATGACATTCAACTCAATTTTTGAGAACTAAAATACTGCTTTAGCTAAATAATGGATAGATTGAAAAATTTCGTAGCAATCTTAAACAAATTGACCGATTTTGATCCAATTAACGGTATTCGACGCAGTTTTTAAAGGAGAAAAGCTGATAAGATTTTTAAGTCCATCGGTGTATTAACCTGAAAATTATTTTAAAACTATAAAGTAAATTTTCTAAAAAATGACATAATTTTAATATTTGAAAAGCTGTAACTTTTGAAAATTTGATTCGATTTTGATTCTTGAAATGCCATCTGACGTAATTTTTTTTAGTACTAAAATATCGTAGAATACCAAAAAATGATTGGTTGAAAAGTTTCGATGTTATGTCGAAAAACCCTTTTTTTAATTTTTCGTCAACAATTTCTCCCAAACGGATGAACCGATTTTGATGCAATTATTGCATTAGAGGTAGTTTTTTGAGGATTAGAGCCTATTAGTTTTTGTACTCAATCGGTACGTTAACCTGGAAGTTATGTTAAAAAAATACTGTTTCGCCAAAAATTTTTTTGAGGTTTTCTCAAAATTTTTCAAAATCTGCTGGACTGATTTGGTTAAAATTTTCAGGAAATCTAAGTTGAGTGGAATCCAAACGAATGCCATAAACTGCGTTTCGATAGGTCCAGCCGTTCAAAAGTTATGAGATGTTTACATACACACACACACATGCACACACAAATACACACACACACACATACATACAGACATACTGACATCATCGCGAAAATAGTTGGAAAAGATCTCACCTCAAAACGTGGAAATACGGTGAAAACTCGATCTTCGAAAATCGGGACAAATTCAGTAACTTCCTATCTACGTACGGAAGCGAAACCGGTTGATAAATTTCAAATATTTTATCTATACCTATACAGTAATACCCCGACTTACGCTACCTCGACTTACGCGAATTCGGAGTTACGCGATTTAATTTTCTTCGCGATTTAACCTTCTACATCAAAATAACTTCAGATTGTGTTTATACATTTTATTAATATAGTTTGTCATATTATCTAGAATTAAATTAAAATTTATTTCCTAAATTATTGTTTTATATTTCCTAAATTATAGTCTCCGGTCCCAATTAAACATACTTTGTATGACTTTATAGGTATATGCAAAATTGTACCCCGACTTACGCGAATTCGACTTACGCGGATAGCGCTCGGTCCCACCTATCGCGTAAGTTCGGGGTATTACTGTACTTAGTGAAATAAAAGTACAAGTGCGTTACAAACTAGATTCAACTAATAACAAAAAATATCGTTGAACCAACCCTACGATAAAATTGGTTACGTGTGAAATTCTATTGATACACATCTTGAGTCACAGATAATTAATTATTACATTTACTTATTAGACAAATAGTCTATATCTACTTGTTTATCACCCTAATACGACGAAAAAAAACGTTTTATTTTTATTAATGCGCTAAATTACTTCTTTAATGCTTAATATCCGGTAAACCAATTTTTGCCCGGAAATCGAAACAATTTGTCTCAACATGGCGCAATGACAGATCAATTTATTACAAAAACTGTCTATCCAGGAATTCAAGGAAAACTTTGTGTGCTGTTGAAATAAATATAGGTACCTACACACTATACAAATACATACTCGTAGATACTGAAAGTCTTTTCACTTTTACTCTTACGTCGATTGATATTTAAGAGGCAACAAAGAAGAACAGAGCTCAAGTCAGTCAATAAAATAGTATATTGTAAAAATATACTATTTTATTATAATCTTATTGTGCATATATATCGTCTCCTCAAAATATTTTTTTAATATATTTTTTGTGCGTTTTCTCAATAAGGTTGCCGGAGCTATAAGAAATTTATCAGTAAATGAATATAAAAAAATCGATGTAGATATCGATGATTACTTCCTTCAATACTTAGATATAATGTGTCATTCTGGAGTTGTTAAGCAAGCGGTGGTAAAACCACATACTGGAAGTTCCAGAGCTAAAAGTATGAAAGAATAAAAATAAGTTGATCTTGTTTATCATTAGTGATTCTTAGCGAGGCACAATAGATCATAATAAGGTAAACTTCTATGGCAGCATTTTATCTTTTATTCGGGATAGAATCGTAACGAAGAGCTGGGAATACCGCAGGAAGTCTAACGCAAAGGTTTGCTATACGTGACCTGTGTTTTGTACAAGGAAAATTAATTCAACATTTCTCTTCGTGGCTTTTTGCCCAAGAGCTGTTGATCTATATTCTGTAGGTAAAGCTTTTTCAAATGTCTGATTATTTTAAAAACAAATACTACAAAACCTAAGTCACCCCTGGTCCCTTGCGGGGTGGGTAAAGATTATTCGGTGTAGCTGCTGACAGTCCCCTTGACTGATAAGTGATTCTGTTGTGACCAACATTAATGGGTTTTGATTATTATTTGCGATAGCTAGGTCCTGTTGGATGGTTGCATTATATTCTCATTGAAATACAGAAGTAACCTAGGTTATCCAGATTCCGGGCTGTAACTAAGTTTTTTCTAAGTACAAAAATCAATAACAAGAAACAAATGAACCTAAGCGAAACATCGGACTTAGACCCATGCGATCTACATCTGAACCAGATAATCAACAGACTACAATGGCAGTCACAGAATCTTATTATCGTAACTATTAAGTTATTACAAATGAACAACCTAATATATAGTTATGATGAGAAATGAGGTTGTTTTCTATGGAATAAAAAGAAATTAAATTTGAGTCAATCAAAATATGAATCATTGTTATCACTTATCTATACTCCCATCCCATCCCATTTTATTGGCGGTATGCTGTTAGTAGAATCCTTTGCTGAAAAATTTTTTGGAGCGAGAATAAATAATATCTTTTAAGGCGTTATGGACTGCTTCATCGGGATTAATTTTTTTCTTTTCAAGAAAATTCCAATGGTGCACAAATTTGCAGAATATTGTGGATGTCGAAAGCATTCTTGAAGCACTTCGAATTTAGAGACCAAAAAAATAGTGTGTAGTTTAGCGCTATTTTGAAGCAGCAGTGGCCTAGATTATTAGACCAGTTTCGGTTGTTTGATGGTTAACGATAGAGACCTGCTGTAATAGTCTGGACAGATGTTACGAAGTTGTCATGGAGGAGTTGACACCAGCATTGGTGCACCAGACACTCGCCAATATCTTTTTTAAGTTAACTTTTGCTTGGAGCAAGATTTGGTTGGTATTCCTCAGTTAAAATATTGCGATGAGCATTTCCGGCTATCGTACGGAATTTATTTTCTTCGCTCGAATTTCCAAAAAAGAGGAGGTTCTCAATTCGATTGGATTTATTTTATGATATCAATCATCACATCACAGCCTCAGATCTCTTTCATTTATTAACCGATTTAGATTTTTTTATTTAAGAATCTATTACGCTGTCCCATGAAAATTTGGTAGTCCCATAAAAAAATAAATTAAAAAAAAATAAAGCCCTGTATCGGTTGTACTGTACTTACTTTTTGATTTTTTCCATTTGTTTCAAGTAAATTAAAATTACCTCATGATGTGAGACCTGTGCCAAAGTCTGGTTCTAACTCAAAAGTTTTTGTGTTGGGAGAGTTTTAACTTTTCATTGTTAATAACGGTATCCGGCCATCCACGAATAAAGAATGATGTCAGAGAAAATTCAAATGGTTTGCAAACAAATGAATCAGTATGTTTAAGACACGTATACAAAAGCTTAAATTTGAAACAAATATGTATATGGAATTCTTAACTTAATGACAGACTAGCTGCAGTGTGCAGCCCGCTGCATTATAAAAGGTTTTGGTTAATCCCGCAAGAACAACTCATTTTTCCGGAATAAAAGTAGTTTATGTGCTATTCTAGGTTATTATCGACCTGTGTGCCAAATTTCATCCTAATTAGTTCAATAGTTTTGGCGTGATTGAGTAACAAACATTCCTCCATCCAAATATCCAAACTTTCGCATTTATAACAATATACAACAAGCTATTTGATGACATAGACATATTTGCTTGTTCTAAAAATGTTTTTAGGAATAAAATCTGCCAAATACTTTTAAAACAAAATAGACATAATTATCCCAAATAACATTCAAAGTTGTTAATTCCAAAAATGTAGAATTATTGACTCGTAATTAGTTGCATGTAAACCTTGCTTTATCCCTTATGCAGTTTGTTTACTAGCGCAATTCGTGTCGCTAGCGATGATAATTCTTTATGCCTTAAACAAGACTCGATAAGTTATTACATATTGTTTTCGTTTATAATATATGAATATGTATATATGTATGTGTGTGCATATGTATGTGTATATATATATATATATATATATATATATATATATGTTTATCTTTTTTTTATATAATATATATCTTTATGTTCTTTTTTTTAAATTATTTTGTAATTTGTAATGTATTTGTTGTCAAGCACCATAACCATCCTGTGTAAATAACATAATTTCATCTATGTACCAATATATTTATTTTTATTTTATATTATATTCTTAAACATAAGTATTGATTGTATCCTAATACATTTAGTCACAAACAAACAACACACACATATTTTTATAGAATTGCTTCTTGTTGTATGTCTAGTTTTGTTTATTACGATATATGCCTATATAGTCTTTGATATATAAACCTATTAGCTACCCGTCAGTGACTGTAAAAATGATTATAGTAACAGTGTACAAAAAGAAAATCCTTAATTGGCCAATGTAATGTAAATATTATAATATTGTACCTATTTTGATATTCGGCTGTGGATTTTTAGTTGAAATAAATAAATAAATAAATAAATAAATAAGAAAAAGCAAGTAATAGAAAATGGCATTTGAAATAACTGCGTACATTTCTTCTGATCAAAAACTGCGTAGGTAAAAACTACTTTGGTTGAAAATTTCTTTGATCATAATTAAATTACATTACATTGTAACGTAAATCTATATTATACGTTTTTATACAACTGTTCCAAAAGGCGAGCAATTATTACATTCGAAAGCCTTGACAATAAGCAAACGTTACTGAGTTTAATATTCAAAGCCTCGGCAAAAATGTCGTTTATATCTTTTGCCGATTCGTGGCGGATGGCACGGCAACCGTCTCATGATTGTTTTTAATGTATAACTTATGACACGGGAGTTATGTCGTTTTTAAATCGATTACGTATCTCCCTCAAATTGCTTTTTAAAAGGTTCTACCCTGAACAAAACCTTTATAATTTTCCACGTAAATCAAGCCTGTAGGCTTCGTTTTTAAATATTCTTTGAAATTGAAAAATTTAGGGGATGTCAAAAATTTTTGAGTTGCATTAATATTAACAAACGAAACAAAAATATGAAATAAAATAAAATACAAAGTAATCGTTAATTTATTGATGTTAGTGTATTAACGCTCGTATCCTCAAAGAGGTACAACCAGTGCATCCACGATTAGCCGAATACACTTAGTCCCACAATGTGATTGATATTAACTCAAATTATTCGTTTTCAAGGTAATAAACACACCAAATTCTAATTCAAACTTGAATTCGATCACATCGTGAACTTAACAGCAGTGGAATCCAGCGGCGACTCGCTCGAACGGTGGGTATGAGCACCACCATCTTACCTATTCCAGCCGCAATAACGTTACCACAAAACGCTACGTATCAAATGGACTTCACATCTATTTAATGCACTTGTCTATAACTTTTATTTTACAAAAGGTTTGCAACATCTGCATAAAAATGTTACTAACTTTGCATTTTCAGGAAAACGCTCAGTAAAGCTACTCAAACAACGTAATCTTCCATTTACATCTGTGGTTTGGTTTCAATTGAATGGATCAAGTCTATACATGCGTAAAACAATAAATCTTTTTATTCATGGCGGGTGACACGTTAGCCGTGTCATCAACTTATATGGCGTTTGACACGACAGTCGTGTCACGAAACATTTGTACGCCGCCCCTACAAAAGTTTTGAAAAATATGCGCCGCAACGAATCAGTTAAATAATGTGTCAGACGTGTAGTTATTGATTTCATAGAACATATTTATAATTTTTAAATATTGGCACATCATATTATCATGGTAGAATATGTTGCTAATTTAAACAAATTTTAATATCTTGTAACACCCATATTCTGGCAATTAAATAATTTTATTTCATTAACATCGCCCCTGTGGTCTAGTGGTCTGGTGTCGGAGTTGACCACATGAGGTCCCGGGTTCGATTCCTGGGTCGGGCAGTTCAAAAATTTGTTTTTTCAGTTTTCTGATAAAAACAACTTTGCCTGGATTGGAAAGTGGCCGGTTGGTGATAGGCTTGCCACCTATCACATTGTGGGACCAAGTATCTTCGACTAATCGTGGGTGTACTTGTTGTACCTCTGCCTACCCTTTTGAGGATACGGGCGTGAAGATACTATTTCATTGACAGAGATAATACATCCAAATTGTAGCTAATATGTAACTTAAAGATTAAATAATTTAAAAAAGTGCAAAAATATTACTGTCACTTGAATTAATTAAAGTTGCAGTGAAAAGACACCAATGTAAAAAAGTCTTCTCGATAATTAGTGTAACTTTAAATTCATCGTCTCTCCAACTATTCGGATTACTGAGATATCTTACCGGTGTTAAGAGAGCTTATTCTAGATTTGTAATACGAATTCAATCCCACCATAGATTTGGTAAAATCCGGTGGATTTTCTTATTAAATCTCATACTGTATTCCCTGATCCGATTTGGGGTTGAATTTGATTGACAGTTGTGGAGTGCGTTCCAGATAATCTTATAGATACCGTCTGTACTCTGTACTGATCAAAATCTTGAGGTAGTGTATAATACATCTTATTTATAATATAGTCACACTTCTTACCAACTGTATACTTAATCTTTAAAAGACACTGTGATTTCTTGTCCTTCTCACTTAGTGCTCATGTTGCTTCGTGCCCTTTTCGAAGCATACAAAATCTGCACTTTTACTGGGCAGTTCGTAAAAGACGATCGATTGATGTAACTTATCACTACCATCGTGCAAAAAAGTGATAAAGTTCTGTCATATCTAGCCCGTTTTTTGGTACCACCGCTTTACAATCCTGTCGCAATAGCGTCAATGTTTATCACTACAGTGTTTTGATTGTAAGCTAAATTCTGTGGTAGTTTCATTCTGGATACACGGATGGCAAAACACAATTATGATTGTCTCTTTGCATAAGGGGAGCTATCTGCTTATTGTCTAATCTATGTATCATATTAAAAACGATTCATGCGGTTGCAGCCCAGATCTCCCAACGCATCATTGTTTGAGTCGCCGTAGTACTAGATTATTAGTGAATGAAAGAGATGGCAACGTTTAGTAACCGGTATATACAGTGTATAAAAATTATTTTGTGACTAAACTATTGAGTTTTTTTGGGTTTGTTTTTTATATGCGATCTAAAACAATATTTCCAAGGTTTTGCATATATCTATTAAGTGGTTATATTAAGTGCGAGTCGTCGCAAAACTTTCCTAACTTGTAACGATAATAGTTACATGTTTAGTTTTTGCTCGCAACTTAAGATGTTACTCTTCCAATTTTATTGTTCCTGGGATTTATTAAATTGCGACGTGACCCTATTTACTTTCGTTTTTCCTTTAGAACACCTGCTTCCCTTCAAGCATTTTAAACGCAAGTGAAGGTATAACATGTCACTGTCATGTGACAGCTAAGTGGGAGGATACTACAATATTTATACTGAGTTTGGTACCATCGCCTTGCCTTTTTCAGCCCCAATAAAGTCAGTGCATGTTTTCTATGTTTTTCGGTTTGTGAGGTTCTTGTATGTTAAACTAACTTTGTTTAAACTACATTTTCAGCATTTTTGGTGTCTTTTTTCCCCATGTTAGTCCGAGTCTCCTTTGAAGAATAGACCATCTGCCTTCTGACAGGCAGTTCGTAAAAGGCAAACGATTCGATATACATGTCACTACCACTATGACTGCTCTCTCTCTGCGTCACCCTAGTATTTGGGTACAACCGACCTGTGAGGTAGCTGGTGGACTTATGAGTTACGCATGTGGCGTTGCCATCCTGCCACACGAACAGCAACTCACCATTTAACATCTTTGGTGGTTATAGGCGATGGTTTCTTTTACCATCAGGACAGCCATCTGCTTGTATGCTACCTAATGGTATATAAAAATAGTCTGGAGAAGCGCATGTTTGCTATACCATTATATTTTATTTATTATCTACTTAGTTTGAAGTCCTGACTCATCATACAATCTTACGCTTACCAGTGTTTTGTTTCATGTAAAATGAAAAAATCGTTAAAGAATTCATGATTTTAATTATTTTTAAATATTTTCTGGTGTACTGACATTTTTTAGACGTAGGAGAAGAAAATCTATTAAATGTATCAAATATCTACATAAATTATAGATTAATAACTACGTTCTTTACACAAAATACTTTTAAAAGTTACCATCTATCAAATTTTGCAACAACTCTGTTCTTCGCTACCGACAACCAGCCCCCAATTCACGTAACAAAACGTCAATCGAGTCGAATCACTTAGGGCTTTTACACACATAAGCACGATACAGCGTTGCGTCGTGCTACGTACGAATACGACGCGGTACAATCTATTTAATATTATAAATGCGAATGTTTGGATGTTTGGATGGATGGATGGATGTTTATTACTCAATCACGCCAAAACTACTGAACGGATTTAGCTGAAATTTGGCACACGGGTAAATGATAACCTAAAATAGCACATAGGCTAATTTCATTTGTGTTGCAGCACTCACCCCGTGCTTGGGAAAACTTTAAAAACAACGAAAAAATTCCGACACGTAAGATATCTTACGTGTCGAATTTTTTTTTGAGTATCTTCACGCCCGTATCCTCGAAAGGGTAGGCAGAGGTACAACAAGTGCACCCACGATTAGCCGAAGATACTTGGTCCCACTATGTGATAGGTGACAAGCCTATCGCCAACCGGGCATTTTCCAATCCCGGGCAATGTTGTTTTTATCAAAAAACTGAAAAAACACATTTCTGAATTGCCCGACCCAGGAATCGAACCCGGGACCTCTGTGATCAACTCCGACACTGGACCACTACACCACAGAGGAAATTTTTCTTTTGTTGTTTTTAAAGCACATAGGCTACTTTTATCCCGGAAAATTAAGTTGTTCCCGCGGAAATCATAAAAAACTTTTATAATGTAGCGGGCTGCACAGCAGCGAGTGTGTAATAAATTGTGGAAGAACCTTAACGCTTAGACTCGATTGACGTTTTGTTAAATGTATCGGGCCCAAATCCGTGGGAATGTCTTAGCTTTAGCAGAAAGCTGTGTTCAGTGTCAGCAGACGTACAATAACTATTGTACATGTACCATAATCTCATGAATTTTTTAATCCTGAATCCTAAGCGAACAATCTTGACAAAAAATACAATAATTTTAAACGATAGCAAATTTCTATATAAAATTATTAGGGATGGGCCGAAATTCGTTTCACATTCGGTTTAACGGAATTTCGGCAGCTTGAACCGAACTTCGGCATTCGGCCGAAATTCGGTTTAAATGCCGAATGTTCGGCACTAGAAACTTGCACTTTTTTGACTTAAATCTACACTAATATTGTAAAGAGGAAAGATTTGTATTTCTATATTTTTATATCTTGTATCAACTAAACTCAAAAACTACCGGACCGATTCGAAAAAATCTCTCACCATTAGAAAGATATTAAATCATCCCCGAGTAACATAGGCTATATTATACTTACCAAAATAATCTGTAGATTGCTTGACCCCGCAGGCCATCCCTGAAACATCCCGCTAAATAAAACAACATAAAAACAAAAATAAAAAACCTCAGCATAGATTTTTGAGTTCGAAGAGATTACAAAGCATGTAAAACGGTTGACCCGGCATCGGCAAGTCATCACTGAAACTTCTCGCTAAATCTTTATCTATATCTACGCATATCACATTTTTTACAGAGTTCAAAAATCTTTGTTACAAATGTTCGTTACTATATAAAAGTCGTAAATGACAGTTATTTTAAAAATTTTTAAACGCTATATATTTTGAAAATGATGATTGATTTTGGTTTTTCGGATGGCATTTGACACAATTTTTGACCTCTAAAATGTTTTCTAAACGTACGTAACGTAATCTACAGGCTGAAAAATGTCGAAGCAATATCAATTTTTGATGCAATTTACTAATAAGTAAATATGATGCAGTTTTAAAAAGAGAAAAGCTGATTAGATTTTTAAGTCAGTCGGTATACCGACTGACTTAAAAATCTAATCAGCTTTTCATCAGCTTTATAATCAGCTTTATATATAAGCCAAAGAGTTATTTTAAAATTATTAGGTTTTCTGTAAACAACAAAATATTAATATTTAAAAAGTTGTAACGTTTGGAACGAACCTGAAGCTAGCAGTTAAAATTAAAGGATAAATATGGCGGCGCACAAGGAGGTAATAAGCAAGCCCCCATATGGAGTTTATAAGATGTTTACGGAAGTAAAGACGCGGGATATTCCATAATTATCACAAAAATTTAGAGACTTGAAAAAACAAATGTGACTTACTCGCTAATACGTACAACACTGTTGATTACATTGTACAAAACGCTTGCATTTTTAACTAGCAAATTTTTTCAGAGAAGAGGAAGACGGTAGAGGGTTCTACTTGAGTCGAGTAATGGCCTAAAGCAAGATTTTTAACAGTTTGCGCATCATCCGCAAATTTAATAAATGTCGAAAATTTACTTATTTACGGCGACGCTTGTATTTTTAACTGGCAAAATTTTTCAGAGAATAGAAAGTTGTTAGAGGCTTCTACTTGAGTTAAGGAGTTGCCTAGAGCAAGACTTTTAACGTTTCGCGGATATTTTGCAAATCTACTGAAAGTCGAAAATTTACTTATTTACGGCGACGGTTGTATTTTAAAGTAGCAAATTTTTTAAGAGAAGAGGAAGCTGGTAGAGGCTTCTACTAGAGTTTAGGAGGTGCCTGGAGCAAAATTTTAAACGGTTCGCGGATTTTTCGCGTATCTATGAAAAGTCGAAAATTTACGAATTTACGGCAACGCCTGTATTTTTAACTAGCAAAATTTTTCAGAGAAGAGCAAGCGGGTAGTGGCTTCTATTTGAATCAAGAAGTTGCCTAGACCAAGATTTTTGACGTTCGCGAATATTTCGCGAATTTACTAAGAGCCGAATATTATTTATATACGGTGACGCTTGTATTTTTAAGAAGCAATTTTTTTCAGAGAAAAGAAAGCTGGTAGAGGCTTCTTCTTGAGTCGAAGAGGTGCCTAGAGCAAGATTTTTATCGGTTCACGGATATTTCGTGAATCTATTAAAAGTCGAAAATTTACAAACGCCTGTATTTTTAATTAGCAAAATTTTTCAGAGAAGAGGAACCTGGTATAGGCTTGTACTTGAGTCGAGGAGGTGCTTAGAACAAGATTTCAACGGTTCGCGGATATCACGCGAATCTACTGAGTCGAATATTTACTTGTTTACGGCGACGCTTATATTTTTAACTACCAAAATTTTTCAGAGAAGAGGAAGCTGGTAGAGGCTTCTACTTGAGTTAAGAAGTGCCTGGAGCAATATTTTAAACGGTTCGTGGATTTTTCGCGAATCTATTAAAAGTCGAAAATATACCAATTTACGGCAACGCCTGTATTTTTAACTAGCAAAATTTTTCAGAGAAGAGAAAACGGGTAGAGGCTTCTACTTAAGTCAAGTAGTTGCCTAGACCAAGATTTTTGACGGTTTGCGGATATTTTGCGAATCTACTAAGAGTCGAATATTATTTATATACGGTGACGCTTGTATTTTTAAGTAAAAAAATTTTGAGAGAAGAGGAAGCTGGTAGAGGCTTCTACTTGAGTCAAGGAGTTGCCTAGACCAAGATTTTTGATGGTTCAAGGATAAACCTTAAAAACAACAAAGAAAAATATCGACACGCGGGATTTGAACCTGCGACCATTTCCCTAAAGCCGGGACGCTCTTCCGCTGAGCTAGTGTCGACAGGCTCGAGGCAGCGAAATTCTTCTTTGCTATATATAAGGTTCAAGGATATTTCGCGAATCTACTAAAAGTCGAAAATTTACAAATTTACGGCAACTCCTATTTTTAACAAGCAAAATTTTTGGGAAAAGAGGAAGTTGTTAGAAGTTTCTACTTGAGTTACGGAGTTGCCTAGAGCAAGACTTTTAACAGTCCGCGGATATTTCGCGAATATACTGAAAGTCGAAAATTTACTTATTTACGGCGACGCTTGTATTTTTAACTAGCAAAATTTTTCAGAGAAGAGGAAGCTGGTAGAGGCTTCTACTTGAGTTTAGGAGGTGCCCGGATCCAGATTCGCAGATTCGCAGATCGTAAACGGTTCGCAGATTGTTCGCGAATTTATTAAAAGTCGAATATTTATATATTTACGACGACGCCTGTATTTTTAACTGGAAAAATTTTAGAGAATAGGGAGTTGTTAGAGGCTTCCTATTGAGTCAAGGAGTTGCCTGGACCTAGATTTTTGACGGTTCGCGGATATTTTGTGAATCTACTAAGAGTCGAATATTTACTTGTTTACGGCGACGCTTGTATTTTTAACTAGCAAAATTTTTCAAAGAAGAGGAAGCTGCTAGAGGCTTCTATTTGAGTTTAAGGGGTGCCTGGAGCAAGATTTTAAACGGTTCGCGGATTTTTCGCGATTCTATTTAAAATCGAAACTTTGCCAAATTACGCCAACGCCTGTATTTTTAACTAGCAATTTTTTTCATAGAAGAGGAAGTCGGTAGAGGGTTCTAATTGAGTCGAGTAATGGCCCAAAGCAAGATTTTGAACAGTTCGCGCATCATCCGCAAATTAAATGAATGTCGAAATTTACTTTTTTATGGCGACGCTTGTATTTTTCACTGCCAGAGTTTATCAGAGAATAGGAAGTTGTTAGAGGCAGGAGTTGCCTAGAGCAAGACTTTTAACGGTTCGCTGATCTACTGAAAGTCGAAAATTTACTTATTTACAGTGAATTTCATGAGATCGTACGGGCTGTATTTTCAAAGTTAAGGCTCGGGTACCCCCGAGCGGAGGGTGGTATTTTTGAAATCAGGAGACAAAACTCTATAGTGCAATGGTGTCAACCCCTAGGCCGTTTTGCTCGACCTATTAGAGTGCAGTTGCACCAGTTGCAGCATGACGCCTATATCAGCACGTCGGTCTGATGCACATTCAATGTGCATGCAGCCTAGCGGACCGATCGGGGCCTAAGCTCAGCTAGGTTCATAGGTGAGTTGGGATACCTACTGGACGCGCTGTCGCGTCAGCTTATTCTACGTCAATGATACCAAGAAATATTTGATAATAATATTTATTTAAAAAAGTGAATAAAAAGAAGCATTACAATAAGCAATATTATAAACCGCACGGTTTACAGAGGTACAACCAACATCTTGAACAGTCGGGCTACCGATAAGACCACTCCGCACGTGACTATCCAAAGCCGCATCGAGATCTCGGTAACGCGATTGATCGAGGTACAGCGATCGTGCTATCTTTGAAGAAAAAAACGTGTATTCTACTCAGGCTTAACACCAGCGCCTCGAGCCCATCGGAGAACACGTCGCAACGCACGAAAAGTTGAGCTCGCAACGGATTGTTCAACTTTTCAGAATGCATACCTAAAAGCTTTGACGCGCGCAGCGATAATTTTTGTGCTGAAATTTAGTAAAATTCCCCATGATATCATTGCGGTTTGCAGTTACCCACAAAACCAAATGTTTATCGTTATCCTCAAATTTAACGGGACTTATTTTACCTCATTACCAAATATGTTCAGTCGCTCGGCTAACAGGATAATTACACCGGCATTTACGGAATCGCGTAGCAACTAACTCGTGTAGTTATTATTTAACCCGAGATAAGGTGTTTGAAACAGTCTTGTTTCTATGGTCACAGAATATCATAAAGTTCATGCAATCTTACAACATCGATATGTGTCTCAGGTATCGCTGCACATTGCAGCGCGCAGAGAACATATCAGACGTTCGTACTTGCTGACTGCTGGCATGACGACGGATCGTAGCAAGTACTGTTCACGCCACGTTCAACGTCTTGACTTACGTTACGCTCGTATACGTGTATTGCACACGCACACACACGTACGTACGCATACACACGCACGTACGCATACAAGGGAAACGTGCTATAATCTTGACAAACGTCACAAACGCTTTAAGAAAAAGCAAGCAGGTGTCTAGGAGACGTCTAAGAGCGGGTGAGCCTTGCACAGGCACGGTAGATTGTTATGAAGAAGCTTATACACAGCCTTAGGATCGACATAACTTTACTACGAGTCAAAGTTTCGCGCGTTAGCTCTGCGCCGTTTATCTTCTTACCTTTCTATGCAACACCTGAGAGTCTTTTGCAGAGAATGATGTCTAGACTTAATCTAGAAGCGTGCCAGGAGGCTAGCGAGCACCGTTCGCGGTGCGGTTGAATTTTTTCAATTGCATTTTGAGTCAAATGCATCCTAGTGCATTGGGTTGACATTGCAAACTCCTAGTCACACCTGAAGCTGCATCTAGGAATTATGCACCGTACACTCTTGTGATCCCGACTGTATATATCTTCTATGTAGAGGCCTCTTCTTAAGTGTAGGAGGTGCCTTGAGCAAGATGTTTAGAGGTTCGCGAACATTTCGTGAATCTACTATCTACTAAAAGTCGAAAATGTACTTGTTTGCGGTGACGCTAGTATTTTTAACTAGCAATATTTTCGGAGTAGAAGAAGTTGGTAGAGCAAAATTTTTAAGGGTTCGCAGATTTTTCGCAAGCCAATTTAGAGTTGAAAATTAGGGATTTACCACGATGAAGCGCTAGAAGCAAAATTAAGCAAGATATACTTTTCATGAATTTTTCGCAAGTCGATTTTTAGTAACACCATTTTACGACGATGTTCGTATTTTTAACTCTTAAAATTTTGCTACTTAAAAATACAAGCGTCACTATATGAAAATAATATACGTCTCTTAGTAGATTCACGAAATATCCGTGAAACATCAAAAATCTAGATCTAGGCAATCCCTTAACTCAATTAGAAGCCTCTAACAACACCCTATTCTCTGAAAAATTTGCTAGTTAAAAATATAGGCGTTGCCGCAAATTCGTAAATTTTCGACTTTTAATAGATTTCTGAAAAATGCGCGAACCGTTTAAAGTCTTGCATTAGGCAGTAGGCACCTCCTAAACTCAAGTAGAAGCCTCTACCAGCTTCCTCTTCGAAAAATTTTGCTAGTTAAAAATACAGGTGTTTTCGTAAATTTGTAAATTTTCGACATCTAAATAGATTCGCGAAATATCTGTGAACCGTCAAAAATCGTGGTCTAGGCAACTCCTTGACTCAAGTAGAAGCCACTACCCGCTTCGTCTTCTCTGAAAAATGTTGCTAGTTAAAAATACAGGCGTTGCCGTAAATTTGTAAATTTTCGACTTTTAAGAGATTCGCGAAATATCCGCAAACCCTTAAAAATCTTGTACTAGGTAAGTCCTAAACTTATGTAGATGCCTCCACCAGCCTCGTCTTCTCTGAAAAATTTTGCTAATTAAGATATACAAGTGTCACCGTATATAAAGAATATTCGACTCTTAGTAGTTTCACGAAATATCCGCGAACCGGCAAAAATCTTGGTCTAGGCATCTCCTTGACACAAGTAGAAGCCTCTACCAGCTTCTTTTTCTCTGAAAAATGTTGCTAGTTAAATATACAGGCGTTGCCGTAAATTCGTAAATTTTCGACTTTTAATAGATTCGCGAAAAATCCCCGAACCGTTTAAAATTTTGCTTTAGGCACCTCCTTGACTCAAGTAGAAGCCTCTACCAGCTTCCACTTCTCTGAAAAATTTTTCTACTCAAAAATACAAGTATATAAATAATATTCGACTCTTAGTAGATTCGGAAAATATCCGCGAACCATCAAAAATCTAGGTCTAGGCAACTCCTTAACTCGATTAGAAGACTTTTACAACTCCCTATTCTCTGAAAAATTTTGCTAGTTAAAAATACAGGCGTTGCCGTAATATTGTAAATTTTCGACCTTTAATAGATTCGCGAAATCTCTGTGAACCGATAAAAATCTTTGCTCTAGGCACCTTCTTGACTCAAGTAGAAGCCTCTAACAGCTTCCACTTCTCTGAAAAATTTTGCTAGTTAAAAATAAAAGCGTTTTGTATAATGTAATCAACACTTTTATATGTATTAGCGAGTAGGTGAAAATAGTTTTTTTTTTCGATTCTCTAAATGTTTTTGATATTATGGAATATCCCGCGTTTTAATATTTAATTACTTCCGTAAACATAATGTTAACCCCATATGAGGCGTTGCTTATTACGTCCCTGGTAATTTCATCCTTTAATTTTAATTGGTAGCTTCAGGTCCGTACTTTTGGAAACTTGATTCGATTTTGATTCTTGAAACTATATTTCACGTAGTTGTTTTAAGTACCACAATATTGTAGAAGGTCAAACAAGTTTTGGTCAGAAATCTCGAATTTATATAAATAAAACATTCTTTTTTCAAAATTTTTCGTCAACGATAACTCCGAACGGGTAAACCGATTTTGATACAATTTACGATATTTGACACAGATTTTTAGAGAGAAAAGCTGATTAGATTTTTAAATCAATCAGTGTATTATCCGGAAAGTTATTTTAAAAATTTTGTGAAGTTTTCTGTAAACAACAAATATTAATATTAAAATAGTTGAAACTTTTGAAAACTTGATTCGATTTCGTTTTTTGAAACTAAATTTGACACAGTCTTATAAGCACTAAAATATTGTGGAAGGTAAAAAAATTCTAGTTAAGAAATTACCAAGATATGTCAAAAAACACTTCTAAAATTTTTCGTTAACGATAACTCTTGAACGGAAAATTAAAAATTTTTGATGCAATAATGCATTGAACGCAGTTTTACAAAAACTGCATTCAATGCATTATTGCATCAAAAATTTTTATAAATGAATAGAGCTGATTAGATTTTGTAGCTAATCTATACATTTATGAACTTAGATTGTACAAAATTATTTATGTATGTATGTTATTTATGTACAAAGTTATGAGATGTTTACATATATACATACACACACATATACATACAGACATGCTGACCTCATTGTGAAAATAGTCGGAAAAGATTTCTAGGATCTCAAAACGTGGACATCTGGTGAAAACTCGATTTTCATAAATCGGGGCAAAAAGAGTTCCTTATCTACATACGTAACGGAAATTAAAAAATAAAGATCCGTGCCTAAATTGGAACAATGTAACTCAAATGTATCAAATTTATGCCGTTACGTCATTAATTCACGTGCGTTGCGAAAACTATTAACAATATCCTATATATCCATACTAAAATTATAAATGGGAAAGTGTGTCTGTTTGTTTGTCCGTTTTTCACGGCAAAACAGCGACGAATTGATGTGATTTTTTAAGTGGAGATAGTTCAGAAGGAATGGAGAGTGACATAGGCAACTTTTTGTCTCTTACTTTACGCGAGCGAAGCCGTGGACAATAGCTAGTATAAAATAATCTAAATTTTAAGTAAATTCGTAAACGTGTCGCTTTCAAGAAAGCGCCTACTAAACCGAAGTTCGGCCGAAATTCGGCCGAATTTTTTATTTTCACCGAATGTTCGGCCGAAGTTCGAATTCGGCTTAAACCACATTTGGCCCATCGCTAAAAATTATGATTTTCTTTTAAAAAAGTTATTGTTGAAATGTTTGAGTCAAATTTTTCGCCTTACCAATAGCTATATGAGTTCTCAAGTTTATAGATACTTGACTAAAAAATGCATTTTATTTTTTTTATTTAATAATTGCCGGAATATCATTTAAATAAAATTACTTCAGTAATTCTCTTTTTAACCAAAGCTTTCAGACGACAATTAAATCTAATTTTGAAATGTACAATAATTTTATTGAAAATACAATAATTTTACGGCCCTGATACAATAATAATTTTTCACGGGTCTACTAACACTTGCTGTGGTCGCCATTGCAGCTTTTTCGCTTGAAAACAATCTTGAACAAAATAGATCTGTCTGAGGGAATTCTGCCTAAAACCCCGTTTGGCGTTGACCGAGGCACATGCGAAACTCCGTATGTCAACTTCAGGAAAAAGTAGAGAACAGGGTCGTCAGCTGTGCCTCTGATTCGTTGGCTTGGAGAAAGCATTCGATTCTGTGCCTCGTGAATCATCTCAATGGGAAGATTTGGCAGCACAACGTCCGGATTGGCGAGGGATTGTGAAGAGGCAAGTCCATGAGTTCTAGGAGCAGCGTATAGCTGACCTCAACGCTAAACTAGATGAGCTGAAAGCCCGTTTACCTGTCAGAATTCACTACCACTACGTGAATAACGTGCTTACTTGCTCACACTGTGCGAAGCAGTTTGCCGCAAAAATAGCCGTGCGCATGCACGTCAAGCCGACTAGGAATAGAAGTGATCGCCATGGCCGAAAACGGTCGGAGAGATCATCATCATCATCATATCGAGTACCAGACTGCTGACGAGGCTAGGGTAAGACTGTTGAAGCTGATCAGTGATATCCCTTATATTTGCATTGGTAGGGTATAATATGATTCGTCGAGTGTTGCGGCGGATTGCTAGCCCTTTATAGTTTGATGAAAAATCAGTGTTATTGAAAATATTTGGCTTCTAAAAAAGGAGTAGTAACAAAGTTAAAATCTTATACGTGTAACAAATGTAGGAAACTAATTTTATTGGCTGCTGGAGTTCACTGTGTTCGATTATATTATATCAATTTATGGGATAATTTTAGTTGAATCTGACATAAGCAATGAACAGCGAACACAAATTCTCGTTATGACAATTGATAAATTGGGCCAATTTATTTTGAATCGCCTGATATCTTGATGTATACCTTAGTTAACATTTACCCTTTATTTCAGCGAACTCTTTTACATACTGTATTAAGTATATTGTTAATAACTTGGGAATTTTAAGTAGTATTATTATTATTGTAAACTGAGTGTGTTTATTACGTTTTCATATTGTAACTACGAATCCAACCCTCATTAAATGTTGTGTTATACCTACATATTTTTTAGCGATATAAATAAGACCACAGGCTATCTTCGTTTGGTAAAAAAATACTGTTACCTTTACTGATATTGTTGTTAAAGGAATACCTTGAAGAAATTATCATTTAAAATGAACGGGTAATTAATCTTGCCTGTATTTTGATGATTTTATAATTCAAACCGCTATTGAGGTAAAATTTTACATGGAGATTGATGAAAACATATGAAAAAACCTAGACCACTTTTTTCGTAAAAACCCAGGTGGAGAACGTTCAGACAAATTATGTAATTTTACTAGAATTCAGAAGTAATTTATTCATTAAAACTTCTTAAAGTTGTTTTTAGGCATCTGCAATTTTATAAGCTCCTACCAGATCGAAACCACTACTATCAAACGATTAAAGCAGCAGGGTTTTTAAACGAAAAAAATATCGTTTATTTTATCCCGGAACTTCAACTATCTTCATGCCAAATTACATTAAAATTGGTTTAGCAGTTTAGCCAGGAAAGTGTAACAAGCAGACAAACTTTCGCATTTATAATTCTAGCTGCACCCTGCAGTTTCTGATAAATCCCACAGGAACAACTTATTTTTCCGGGATAAAAATAATTTTATGTGTTATTCCAGTTCATCATTTACATGTGTGCTAAATTTCATCCAAATTACTGCAGCTATTTTGCGTGAAAGCGTAACAAACACCCCTCCATATTCACAAACTCGCATTTATAATAGTAGGAAGAGACAAAACAGAAATACATGGGACACACTAAAAGTTTTGCACTTCTAGCTAATCGGAACTATTTGAATTTCGAATGTTATATTATAAAACGTTGCAACTTTCTTAGTAATAAAAAAAGCAATTGGCGGGAAATGATTCGTCAATTGTTTTTTTATCACACATCAAAGTTCTACGTACGCAACAAAAATGGAATTAAATCGAAAAGATTTTAGAGCGATGATTTTTTATGATTTTAAAAGTTCTCTTTCTCCGCAAGACTGTGCCGCTCGTCTTCAAAATGCTTTTGGGAGAGAAGCACCTTGTTTGAGCACCGTGAGGCGATGGTTTGCTGAATTTGAGAGAGTTCGAGTTTCTGTACATGACGAATTTCGTGAAGGATGGCCTTCAACTGCCGCCAACTGGCTACTGTTAAGCGGTTAATTGAAGAAAACCCCCGGATTACCTATGAGACAATTCGAGGACTATTGGGGATTGGTATGAGCCAAATTCAGAAAATTTTACACGAAGAATTGAAAGTTCGGAAACTTGGTTCTCGTTGGATCCCTCATGAACTAACAGCGGAATGGTGCTCACAGATGCTACTGAAGTACGACCACGGACATTCTAATCCTGTTTATGACATTGTCACAGAAGACGAAACGTGGATTTATTGTTTTGAACCCGAAAAAAACAGCAATCTTGTGAATGGGTGTTTGAAAATGAGAACAGGCCAACAAAAGTGAGACAAGCGAGAAACGTTGGTAAAAAAATTATCGCGTTTTTTTTCTCAGCTACGGGTCCCATCTGTACAATTCCACTTTGAGATCAAAAGAGTGTTAACGCCGAGACAACTCAAAAGCCGCATTCTCCTGCATTATGATAACGCTTCTTCACACACGGCCAACAAAACAAAGTCATTTTTAGCTTCCGAAAAAGTACATCTCGTCACTCATCCTGCGCATAGCCTCGACCTAGCACCCTGTGATTTCTGTATTTTCCCCAAAATCAAAGATTTGATGAGAGGTTTTACTTTTACCAACTCCGAAGAGGCAGCGATAGCGTTCAATCAGCTCGTAGAAAACATGCCTTCAGATCTGTGGTCCTTCTGTTTTAAAAAATGGTTCGATCGCATGAAAAAATATTTAAAATGTAAAGGAGATTATTTTGAAAAGCAATAAACATAATATTTTGGTTATAACACTTTGTTTTTTTAAGTTACGCAATCCTTATAGTGTGACCTACGTATAATGCGAATATGGAAGGATGTAGGCACCGGAGAAGACTAAGACTGACATACTATGATCATATTGATCGAGAACTGTCGGAAGGTGGTGTCAAAAGTCTTCGCAACCGGCGTGTGTGTATGAAGAGAGTGATGAATGTGGAGGAAACGAGACAAGCCTGCAAGGATCGTGATGTTATGACACTCGGTTCTCTCTGCCTATCTTGTAAGGGATCTGGCGTGAAGATATATATGTAGTAGGAGTAGGAAAAACAATTTCACAAACAATCAAATTTTCCTCCTTGTGATATTAGTGAAAACAACACTGGAATTCATAAAATCATTAATTACCTGTACAATTTCCGTAGACTCCGAGACTTGTAAAAAACGTACACCACCTCTCGTTATGTTAATTGGTGAATTGGACCAATTTATTTCCAACATTCTGAAGTCACGCTCCTTTTCATTTCACTGATACAAAGCTGTGAACCTTAATTACAAGTCCGCGTTGGATTTTGGAGAGGTTGCAATTAATTTAACGGGCGCTTGGATTAGACAAATGACTGTTTGATATTAAACTAACCGACCCCCGCAGCTTCGCCCTAGAAATGGAATAACATATAATCAATATAACTTTTATATTATTCACCCCCTATTAGTTAATTTTCGACACAAATAGACTATTTAGCAAGGAAACAATTGAAGACACCGCGTCTTCAATTGTCTCCTTGCTAAATTTTATAAAAATCGGTTAAGCAATTAAACCGTGAAAATGAAACAGACACATAGACAGGCTTTGGTATTTTTAATATTAGTATTAGTATGGATATGTCGCAGTCAATTTGTGTGTTTCGTCGCTATGCACACGGCGCGCGTCGTCATTTAATAAACGTTCAATATGAATTGCGGAAAGCAAATTGTTGATATAAATTGAGTCAACTATAAACTCCGATGTCGTCGGCTATCGACGACTTTTTCCAGGTATGGGACATACTTCTAAAACTTACTTTTTTTGTAAGAAGTCGGATAGGGTTCTAGTTGTAATTTTTTTATATCATATGATAGCAAACAAGTAGCTGATGGGTCTCTTGATGGAAGGAGTCAACCATCGTGTATAGACACCAAAGATATTAATGAAGCGTTGTTATCTTGTGGCGAGGTCTAATGATACATGAATATATGTACCTTCTAAACCGGAACACGACAGTGACTTGATTGTCCGGTAGTAAAACAATATTTAAAAAATGCCTAGCTTTGCGCGAAGCGGGTAAGTTGAAGAGTTCAGTAGCTCTTAGATTATTTTAGAAGAAGTAGCAATATTTTGTATACTTTATTTTTGTTCAACAGTTAAAAGTAAAAAATAGTACAGTTGTTAACAATACATGCGATCGCCTGTGGCTAAAATACGACCATTGGCTAAATCTCTTTTAAATTCTGATAACAAACTTTGGCCGTAAAGAAAATCGTTAACATGTATGTATGTATATACATACTGCTGTATGTATATACATGTATGTATATATATACATACTGGGTATATTATCATGCATGTCACATGAATGTTGTGTGTAAATGTGTAATGTTTATTTTTATAAATTTAATGTATTTCTGATTAATCGATTTTAAAATCGGTTCATGAAACATATAGCCAAACATACAACATATATTAAATGATAACCTCCTACATTTGGGAAGTCGGTTGAAAGCCACAAATATTCGTTAGAGAAGCACATTTAGTGATTTAATTATAGGCTCATTACCGATTTATTCGTTAATTGCACGCAATTTGCACATTACGAATGCTTAATTTAAAACGAATTCGTATCATTACCGTAGCTGGCGGCTGGAAATATTCGAAATTGGTTTTGGATAATTTGCATCTTGTTGGCATCTGTTTTACATATCTCGTTCTCGTGTGGATGCTGAATTTTACGCATAGGTAACCGTTCCTTGTCTTGATTTGGTATGTTAATAAAGTACACGTGTTGTGGGTTTCATGTGTTTCTGTAGAAACACATGAAAGCACATAGAAATAAAAATAAGTATCTTCACGCCAGTATCCCCGAAGTGATAGTAGAGTACAACAAGTGCTTCCACAATTAGCCGAAGATGCTTAGCCTCACAATGAGATAGGTGGCAAGCCTATTGTCAACCGGTCGATCCTATCTCGGGCTATATGGTTTTTATCAGAAAACAAAAAAAAACACATTTTGAATTGTCGACCCGGGAATCGAACCCGGGACCTCATGCGGTCAACACAGACACCGGTCCACATAGACAACTTATATGTAAGGACATAGAAATAATAAAAATACATTATGCATGTCGGTAGGCAAATTACGCGAATTGTTCTAACCTCGAAGTAAGCTATTTATTTGCGAGTGATAGTTTTTTCAACGGTCGTAAAAATTAGATTTTTAAAGCTTAATATTTTACAAACAAGTCCCTTGATCGGAAAGTTGTTTTCACAAACTACATACTTTTTAAAAACCTATCCAACGATACCCTACCTCGGTCTATATACGTGTAGAGCTACTCTAAAAAATATTTTTAAAGTTTTTATGTTACTACTTTGCTGTCGTGATTAACATATATTAATACATACATATAGGTACTTATATTTATGCCAAATTATAGCTTCTTAGTACTAAGGATCTTTGAGCTCTACTGCAGACGGAATGACGGATGACGGACATAGCGAAAAATAAGATTCCTAACTAGGAAACTTACTTCGGAATCCTAACTAGAAAGCTGTTATTTGTCATGGATGTACATTTTAATTACCTACGCCGAGACAGTAGTAAAATATACTCTTATACTGATGACTTTTTAACTTCCCGCTACGTAGTACATAGTGTACGTAGATAAGAAGTTACTGAATTTGCCTCGATTTTCGAAAATCGAGTTTTCACCGGATCTCCACGTTTTGAGGTCCTAGGAATCTTTTCCGACTATTTTAGCGATGACGTCAGTATGTCTGTATGTATGTATATGTGTTTGTGTATGTGTGTGTGTGTGTGTGTGTGTGTATAAATGTGTATGTAAACATCTCATAACTTTTGAATGGCTGGACCTATCGAAACGTGGTTGATGGCATTCGATTGGATTCTGCTCAACTTAGACTTACTGAACATTTGAACTAAGTCGGCCAAGGAGATTTTGAGAAATTTTGAAAAAACCCCAAAAATTTTTAGCGAAATAGTATTTTTTTAACATAACTTCCAGATTAATGTACCGATTGAGTACAAAAACTAATCAGCTCTATTCCTCAAAAAACTACATCTAATGCATTAATTGCATCAAAATCGGTTTATCCGTTTGGGAGAAATCGTTGACGAAAAATTAAAAAAAAATGTTTTTTCGACATAACTTCGAAACTTTTCAACCAATCATTTTTTGGTATTCTACGATATTTTAGTACTAAAAAAATTACGTCAGATGGCATTTCAAGAATCAAAATCGAATCAAATTTTCAAAAGTTACAGCTTTTCAAATAATAAAATATCGTAATTTTTCGCAAATTTACTTTATATTTTTAAAATAATTTTGAGGCTAATACACCGATGCACTTAAAAATCTTATCAGCTTTTCTCCTTTAAAGCTGCGTCAAATACCGTTAATTGGACCAAAATCGGTCAGTTAGTTTAGGATTTATTAATGATGAAAATATTTGAAAAAATGTTTTGTGATATTGCTACGAAATTTTTCAACCTATCCATTATTTAGCTAAAGCAATATTTTAGATCTCAAATGTTGAGTTGAATGTAATTCGTAAGATCAAATTCAATCAGCGTTCCCAAAATATACAACTTTTCAAAAATCAATATACTGCCATTTTAACCAAACAGATGTTTGAACTGAAAAAATCCATGTTTATAGTTTTTACTCTTTTGAGCTTAAAATACCTTAATTTAGCGGGAAGTTTCAACCGCTTACACATTTTTAATTATCGAGATCATTGTGTACTTTCGTCTTTCAAAAATTGGGCAGTTTGTTACGAGTTTTTTTTATTTTTTATATATCATAAGATAGCAAACAAGCAGATAGATACCAAAGATGTTAATGGTGCAATGCTATCTTGTGGCAAGGTCTAATTCCACATGCATAAGTTTACCGGCTACCTTACCCTCCAAACCGGAACACGACAGCGACAAACACTGACGCTGTTGCGGCAGGAATAGGTAAGGCCGTGGCACCAAACCCGGGCGAGACAATTCAGACCCCTACCATCTAGTATCCACGATGTCGGACCACGACCACGAGTCGCATAGTCAATCGGCCGCCTTTTACGACCTGCCTAACAGAACGGCAGATGGTTTATTCTTCCAAGGAGCCCGGACCAACATGGGGGGAAGTATGTTTAGGTTTAGACATCGATGGTTAGCGAAATATGCAACTTTAAAGCCTTTTTTCTCACCAACTAAGATGTTGCTTTTGGATACTTGAAACGTACTCATGATAGTAAAATTAATAATAATAATAACTACTTTAAAATAAAAACTATCACAACTGACAGATACAGCTGACAGCACACATGCTATTGTTAGCATCTAAATCGCGCGTTTTAGCAATTGTAACAGTAATTGCCCAATTGTAGCCTTTGTGGCCTATTCGATATCCGTGTCCATGGTCTGAAACATGAGGTAAAATTTTTTTGTTTATTGATGGATCCATCAATAAACAAAAAAATTTTACCTCATGTTCAATCGAACTGATTGCGCAACTGATTACACAACCAATTAGGTAAAGGCCCAAGTGATGATACAATAATTCGCCCAAGTACTTGTTTGAACAATTTGAATTGCTGCTAAATGGTTGCCAAATAACTATTTGGCTGCCAACTGCTCAACCGGTTACTTAACTTGTTGCTCGACCGGTTACTCAACTTGTTGCTCGACCGGTTACTCAACTAGTTGCATAACTGGTTGCACAACTGGTTGCCCAACTGGTTGCCCAACTGGTTGCCCTGCTGGTTGCTCTACTGGTTGCCCAACTGACTGCACAGCTGGTTGCCCAGCTGGTTACTCAACTGGTTGCACGACTGGTTGCCCAACTGGTTTGCTAAACTGGTTGCATAACTGGTTGCACAACTGGTTGCACAACTGGTTGCACAACTGGTTGCTCAACTGGTTGCCCAACTGGTTGCCCAACTGGTTGCCCAACTGGTTGCTCAACTGGTTGCCCAACTGGTTGCCCAACTGGTTGCTCAACTGGTTGCCCTACTGGTTGCCCAACTGGTTGTACAGCTGGCTGCCCAGCTGGTTACTCAACTGGTTGCATAACTGGTTGTCCAACTGGTTGCCCAACTGGTTGCCCAACTGGTTGCTAAACCGGTTGCATAACTGGTTGCACAACTGGTTGCACAACTGGTTGCCCAACTGGTTGCTCAACTGGTTGAACAACTGGTTTCCCAACTGGATGCCCAACTGGTTGCCCAACTGGTTGCCCAACTGGTTTCCCAACTGGTTGCCCAACTGGTTGCCCAACTGATTGCCCAACTGGTTGCCCTACTGGTTGCCCAACTGGTTGCACGACTGGTTGCCCAACTGGTTGCTAAACTGCTTGCATAACTGGTTGCACAACTGGTTGCACATCTGGTTGCCCAACTGGTTGCTCAACTGGTTGAACAACTGGTTGCCCAACTGGTTGCCCAACTGGTTGCCCAACTGGTTGCCCAACTGGTTACCCAACTGGTTGACCAACTGGTTGCCCAACTGGTTGCCCAACTGGTTGCTTGTCTGGTTGCCCAACTCGTTGCCCAAATGGTTGCCCAACTTGTTGCCCAACTGGTTACCTAACTGGTTACCAAACTGGTTACCCAACTTGTTTGCATAATTGGTTGTTCACCTGGTTGCCCAACTGGTTGCTAGACTGTGCATAACTGGTTGCATAACTGGTTGCACAACTGGTTGTTCAACTGGTTGCACAACTGGTTGCACAACTGGTTGCCCAACTGGTTGCTTAACTGGTTGCTTAACAGGTTGCCCAACTGGTTGCCCAGCTGGTTGCCCAACTGGTTGTTCAACTGGTTGCCCAACTGGTTGCATAACTGGTTGTCCAACTGGTTGCACGACTGGTTGCCCAACTGGTTGCTAAACTGGTTGCATAACTGGTTGCAAAACTGGTTGCTCAACTGGTTGCTCAACTGGTTGCACAACTGGTTGCACAACTGGTTGCACAACTGGTTGTCCAACAGTTTGCAAAACTAGTTGCTCAACTGGTTGCCCAAATAGTTGCCCAACTAGTTGCTAGACTGGTTGCCGGACTGGTTGCTCCACTTGTTGTCCAGCTGGTAGCACAAATGGTTGCCCAACAGATTGATCAACTGGTTGCACAACTGGTTGGGAAACTTGTTGCCCAACCTGGTTGCCTAACTGAATGCTCAACTAGTGCCCAACTGGTTGCTCAACCTCTAGGCCAACTGACTGCCCGGTTGGTTGCCTAACTGGTTGTCAAACAAGACGCCCAACTACTTGCTCAATTGGTTGATAGACTGGTTGCCCAACTGGTTGACCAACTTGTTGCCCAACCATTTGCTAACTGGTTGCCTAGCTGCTTGCCCAATTATTTGCCCAACCGGTTTCGGGACTAGTAGTCCAACAAATTGTCAAACTAGTTGCCCGACTGACTGCTCAACTGGTTGCCCAACTTGTTGCTCAACTGGTTGCCTAACTGGTTGCCCAATTCATTGCACAACTAGATGCCCAAGTGGTTGCCCAATAGCTGTCAGACTGGTTGCTCAACTTATTGCCCAACTGATTACTCAACTGTTGTTACTGAAATTCGTTAATTTACTTTTTAAGTTATATGTTCAGTTAAAAATTATGGAAGCAGATAAAATTAACATAATATTTATTCATACATTATAATTTTATATTAAACATATTCGAAATACTTAAATTAATAATATACATATAATCATTAATTAATTACAAAATTGTCTCAAAATTCACATATTCTCGTTGTCAAACCTTAATACTAGCTATTTAATCCAACCTGGGATCGTTCCCGGCGCAAAAGAGCCCATGACACTAGCCGCGTTACCGCGTTGAATTGCGATGGCCAACCTTTGCACGAAAAACGATCCAGAGCGGGAGTCCCCTGTGATTTCGAAGATATATAAGCAGATAAAAACATTATAATCTGTTACACATATCCTGAGTCAGAGATTGGGTCCAGTGAATCGCTATATCTTTAAAATTACTTTTAGGGAAGCTCTAAGACCACTTAAGCGCTGGCTGAGCACTCTGCTCGCCCAAAAGCCCGGTTTCGTAGTATCGGTCACACTGACCGACTGCCTATAAACATTTCGGTAAATAAATAATAGTTTAAAAAAACTAAAAAACACGCTTTTTATAGAAAACCGAACTAAAAAATAGAAAATAAATTTTAATAAATTTAAATTAAGAATAGTGTTAAAAATTTCAATAATTATAAATTAATAATAGTGTGAATAAAATAAATAATAGTTTAAAAAAACTAAAAAACACGCTTTTTATAGAAAACCGAACTAAAAAATAGAAAATAAATTTTAATAAATTTAAATTAAGAATAGTGTTAAAAATTTCAATAATTATAAATTAATAATAGTGTGAATAAAAAAAATAATTTTATTTAAAAAAAAGCGTGGGGTGCATGGTGTCAATAGTTATAAATATTTTATTGACACATATGAGTAGAGTGATTATCATTTCGGTAATATCTTAAAAAGCACCCCACGCTTTTTTTAAAATAAAATTATATTTTTTTTTATTCACACTGTTATTAATTTATAATTATTGAAATTTCTAACACTATTCTTAATTTAAATTTATTAAAATTTATTTTCTATTTTTTAGTTCGGTTTTCTATAAAAAGCGTGTTTTTTAGTTTTTTTAAACTATTATTTATTTTCTACTTTTTAGTTTGGTTTATTTATAATAGCTTGTTTTTTTAATTTTAAACTATGGCACGACTCATGATGCGAAGCATCAGAGAGTGCTTTACGATCGAATTTTTTTTTTTCATATATACATATCTTCACGCCAGATCCCTTACGGGGTAGGCAGAGAGAACCGAGTGCCATACATCACGATCCTTGCAGGCTTGTCTAGCTTCCTCCACATTCATCACTCTTTTCATACACACACGCTGGTTCCGAAGACTCTTGATGCCACCTTCGGAATTTTTTTTCGCCTTATTTTGGCAACTATTTTTAGTATTATAGCCTTGTTAGTTAACGGAATCAAGATATTGTGCATACTATTGTCGAGATAATTTAATGGAGATTAATTCTATACTTGCCAAAAATTAATTTAGTGCAATAGAAACGGAAAAAAATATGAAAATAGGTCAAAAAATTTCCTGTCCGTCATGTATGAAACTCCGGAAACACTGTAACTTATGAAAAAATCAATTATTTGAGTTATTTTTTTTAATTCTAATCGGCAATTGTAGATCATCGAATGCGAATGGCTAATAAATTCAGTGTCGTTTAATTACAATTAATAAAAAACGAAAACTACAAGACTGTATATCTATATATATCCATGTAAAATTAACATGGATGGTGATATATCTATATCTATAAATATTATGTACATTTATTTTGTTTTTTTTTTTGTTTTTTTACTCAGTCAATTAAACTCAGTCACAGAGACGATGGCGGACTCTTCATGGCTCGTGAAATCTAAGTTATATGCGCAGACACTGTTGCAAACTCTAATGCGCATACCTAGTCGTGTGCCGCGGTAGAAGCACGGAACTACTTACACGCTTATAGACATATTTGTGTGTGTGTGTGTGTGTGTGTGTGTGTGTGTAAGTGTGCAAGGCGTTCCTGTCGTATTCCCATACAGGACAATACGACGGGGCCAGATATGGGCCATGCTTGGCGCAATGCTGTCTATCTCTGGCCCATGCTTGTAAACCCGCTTTTGCCCAGCCTTGGTAGAAGTAGACTCGGTAAGATCCAAGAGCGTCTAGCGAATGAGTCTTTTGAGCAGAGAGCTATTAGAGTTGATCTCATTATTGAGCGAACTCGCGAACTAGCGACTAGCGAGAGAACTACTAGCGAACGAGTCTGCCGAGCAAAAGGCTCATAGAATTGGTCTCATTGAGGAGCGTTTACCTAAGGAGTCCGCCGAGCAGAGAGCTCGTGGATTAGTAGTGATACGAAACCGTACAGCAATCGAATCTGCTCAGCCACGTGAGAACCGCCTAGCGGTAGCGCGTCAGACGTCACAAAGACTTCGTTCAATTACTGAGCGTAATTTTATAACCACCATAAATCAATATGCTGAAGTACCATGTACAATCTGTAAGAAATTATTATATCCAAAACAACAGACGTCATTAGTCAAAGCACGTTTTGATTTTTTTTTGCTCGACTACCATAAAAAAAAGAAAAGTTCCTTCTCAGGCCTACTGGAACAACATGGAAGTTATATCTTTACCTCTTGAACTGACCGAATTGACAGACGTAGAACAAACACTTTTGTTAAGAGTACTTCCTTTTATAACTAGTTTCCACCCGCACCAAAGTGCTCGTCAACACGAATCAAACGAGCCCAAACTCAATAGAGTTGTGTTATTTAATTGCTGAGCTCCTATGGTCACCTTCTGGCTTCATCGTCGAACCCTGCAGGATCCTAGTTAGCACCAAGCACCAAAGTGCTCGTCAACACTAATCAAATGAGCCCAAATTCGATAGAGTTGTGTCATTTAATTGCTGAGCTCCTATGACCATCTTCTAGCTACATCATCGGGCCCTGCAGGATTCTAGTCACCACCAAGCACCAAAGTGATCGTCAACATGAATCAAATGAGTCCAAACTCAATAGTCTTGTTATTAACCGATTTTTAACCATTTAATTATTAAGTTCCTGTGGTTACCTTCCGATTCAGATTCATCAGATCAGCTCCATGTCATAATAAGGTTTCATTGTCATTCAATTAACATACGTATACAAAATTTCAGCTCAATCGGTAACCGGGAAGTGGATCAAATTTACTTGAGAGATTTGATTTCAGACATTGAGATAGGTACAATAAATAAAAAAATGCTCATAAAACAAAAACTACTAGGCCTATCTGAATCAAATTTTTATGGGACCAATTCGAAACTATTCCGCATCAAACAAAAAAAGAATCACGTAATTCGGTTCAGAAATCTCGGAGAAATCGGTGTACATACATAAAAAAAATATACCAGCCGAATTGAGAACCTCCTCCTTTTTTTGAAGTCGGTTAAAAATGGAATAACTTTATCAAATTAGTGTATTGTCATCGGTCCTCGATAAATCTACAAAGTTTGAACGAAATCTGGCCGTTTAAAGTGGGTCAAAATCGCGCCCAAAGAAGTCGGTTACAAACAAACATACAAACATACAAACATACAGGTGAAGCTAATAAAAAGCGTGTAAAAATTGCCTGCGTCGCCTAGAAACACCAAAGAAGATCTACGTCGCTACCAATGTAAAATACATTAAACTTTCGTCATATTTTTATATACTTTCTTAAAATTACATAGCGAGACGAAAAGTATGCGATGTGTACATTTTAAATTTGCATGTATTTATTAAATTATTAAATACAAGTAATATATATCAGTTTAGGTAGATATTGAGGCAAGTACATATTGAGCAAACAGTAGATATTGAACAAATAGCGAGGATTTGATATATAGGGACGTGTATGTATCTCTAGATAGATAGTGTATCTGTAGACAGACAGACATACAAATTTGTGAAATAACATAGTCTCATTTTATACATATTTTTATGAAGGTCGGTTACGCCGTTTTTGAGTTATAAAGAAACATACATACAAACATGATGTTAGTAAGTCGTAAAACAAATATTTATCCCGGCAAAATTTAAAGCACAGACAAACGTTACATAAATCAAAAAATTATATATAATATTGTTTTCTTAATCTACTTGTCATTGAATATTTCTGGAATTTCTTTATGAATCTCAAGAAAACAAAGGCTAGGACAAATTATAAAATATATTTTCAAGAAAAGCTTAATTTAGAGTTAATTCAAAGACGTACGCTGTTGTAGGTATTACATACGTAATCAAAAAATATAACACATCGTATAAACAGAATCAAAAATGGTCCTGTCCTGACGTAAAAAAAAATGAATAATTTACCTTAATCATAGCCTTGAGTAGGGCGTATCTGGTGAAGACATTTCGTTCAGCTTTAGACTCGCTGTATCGCCCCATCAGAGTGACCAGTGCCTTTTTCGCCGTGTCGTAATTCTCATCTAGTCGCACTCGGACTGCACGGAGTCTCTCGTTCGTTTCTATCACCTCTTCTTTAGTTTGCCCGCCTTCGATTAAACAGAAAAATATAGTTTATAAGAATGACATAGATATAGGTATAATTTATAGAACTGACAGAAATTATTTTTTTCAAAAGGTTTTACTTAAGCTATTCATATTCGTAGTAATTGTAGAAATTATATATTTGTAAAACGGCACTCAAATGAAATATATATATAGGAGACAGATAGACAGACAGAGTTACTTTCGCATACATAATATTAGTATGGAAATGCTAATAAAAAAATGTGACGTGTTTCATTAAAAAAAGTTCACATGTGCAGTATATAGGCCAACATTTACCAGTTTTATATAAAAAGCTTTTCCATCGCAGTCCTGTGTCATTATAGAGCGTACAATAAATATAATAAAAATTACTGGGTCCGGGCTCCTTTAAAAAATAAAGACTACCCGCCTTTCTGTCAGGCAGGTTTAGTATCACTCTGTACCTTTTCCTGCTACCATATCGTCAGAGCTTGTCATTCTCGTGTTCCACATTGAATCGTGGGTAATTAACTCTACTTTCTTATGCATTTTTATTTTTTAGATATATTGCTTGCTTTATATGCTAATAAATAAAAAATAATATACAGCTTAAATAATGCTTTGCTGGTAGCCTCCATTATGGATTAAGGTTTCTAATTAGAAATTATAATTTAAATCTGTTTATTAAAAATATTTTTGAGCGCAAGTGTTACTTTAAATTTATATATCTTTATAGTCAAGGTATATCAAAAGGTCGCATTTGTATTATAATTTATGAGAAGTTATTCTAGTAAGGACACTAAAATTTTATCATATGATTTATTATACCGTTCTAGATATCTTTCTTAGAACAATTATTATGTTCACTTAGTAGTGTGTATAAATTGAGCCATGAAATAATTTATACAATTAATTCAGTAAGCACCGATTCCCCCGTGTTTGTCCGGGCTCCTTTAAGAGGCAGTTTACACTTTAGACCAACTTTTGACCAACTTTTGTCGCAAGTTTCGACAATTACGCAAGGAAGCTATTTTTCCAAAAGGTATTGCTATTGCTAGAATCAACAAACTTAATTTAAAAAAATACTAAACTACCTGAAACATCCAAAAATTGTGCCTGAATGAATTACTTTTTTCCTAAAAGATCTATAACTACATCTAATTAATTAAGCAAATATGCCTATTCCAACGAAAATTGACGAAACATTAACTGGGTTTTTTGTTGTCATAAAATGACATTTTCCTATTGAAATAGGCATAGAATTACATTACACACTTAAATAATATTTATTTATTTTTTATTTCAAAAATAAATAAAAGAGAATACTATAAAATCCGCTACGTCCGTGTGCCAAAATTAGTATTGTGTAGTAATAATTAAAATATTAAAAGTATCAATACTATTTTCATTTTACCAGTACTAGATGCACTATATGAACGACGACGTCCAGCTCTCGCATCGATTAGAAAATATCTAAATTTCAGTTGGGCGATTCTTTAAGAGGCATTTGCCTCTTAAAGAATGATCAACTGCCGTTCTGCCAGGCATGTCGTAAAAGACGACCGATTGGCTACACGTGTCACAAACTCACAACCATCGTGACTACTATGTGGTAGAATTCCGCAACTTTTCGTCTGAATATTTGATGACACTGCCTTAGCTATTCCTGCCGCAATAGTGTCGACGCTTGTCATTGTTGTGTTCCGGTTTAGAGGGTAAATAGCCGGTAGACTTATGCATGTGGCATTGTCATCCCATCACTCGGATAGCAACGCACCTTTAACATCTTGGGTGTCTATAAGATGGTTTTTCTTTCTATCACGAGAGCCATCTGCTTATTTACTATCTTTTGACATAAAAAACCATTTATAAATATCACTAAAAATAAGTACTAGCCCCAAAGTAAGCATATTTTTGACTGAGTGTTAGGTAAGTTTCACATATTACAATATTAGTCTATATAAATAACGATACAATTTTTATAAAAATTAGATGTAAAAAAATAAGAAGCCCGCTAACTTTCTTCGCTGGATGTTCTTAGTGTGTGACAGCGTTTTCGATACTTTAGGAATTTCAAAAAGTGTTGTCTCAAAAGTCCATTTTAAGATTAAAAAATACATCGACGAAGAAAACTATATAATTGTTCTAAAAATCTATATTAATACGTGAAGAAAAAACTTTGGACCCCTTTTTAGACGATTGTGCGAATGGTGAAGTATGAAATTTGGCAAAGTTAAGGTTTACTTTGCGGAGGACTGCAGAAACTTAATATTTATAAATACTATGCATCAGAAACTGATGAAATTAATAAAAATAAACATTACACATGCTACAATTACGTGATATACATGTATACTATTTTTTATACGTTTAAAGTTTGTTGTCAAACGTAAAACAGATTTAATTGTTTAGTCTATGGTTGAATTTAGTAGCACAGCAATTGCCTGTCGAGTAGCGTTGTCAGCAGTTGTCAGGTCACCCGATTTACGCGAAACGTCCCGAATTTTAGGCGGCTGCTGGTAAAATGTCCCGACTCATTAGAAATTGGGACGCTGTGTCCCGATTTTTCACTAAACTAATTTTGTTTAAAAGCTAAACATGAAGTCATCTGTGATGATTTTCATGAATACGCAAAAAACACTATTTGATAGTAGTGAAAGTCGATAAAAATTACAAAACATATAAATATACATATATATTTTTTTGCTTTTTCTATGGCTTTATAAAATTTAATTACTTATCGTTTTAGTAATAATACATAAACACCTTTTTTTCCATGTAAGGTAACAAACCAATAACAATAAATGTTAATTCTCCAAAACTGATTATGTAGATGTCTCGATTTAAAAGTCCCGATTGTTTTAACTTTGTGTTCCGAAAATTACCGCACTGGACCTAGCAACACTACTGTTGTGAATCGAACCTAGTTCCTACGCCCCGTATTTATAGATATATACGCTAACCACTCTAACAATCAGGCGGTCAATATATTAAGATATATCCTGCTATGAGATTCAAACAAAAAATATTTGCAAGCTGATTTATCATGCGAGATAGAATAAACTGAATGACTGAACACACCAGTTCACTATGGTTCACTGATTCTTTAACTAGTGAAATGGGCGATCTGTAATATGTTATTTGCCATTCTTAACGAAAACCGCTCGCTAATAGCTATTGATTTCCTCTACTTTTCCTTTCACCAGGGTGCCATTAGAAGCGCCAGTGTCTCATGTCGTGTTTCATGATAAAACATCAATGATAATTGGACCTTGTTAAGCAGAAAATATCCAACCAACATTTTATTACTTTTAGGTTAATGCAGTTTAAAGTTTGACAAAGCATAAAAAAATCATAATATAAAGCATGAAACAAAACTTTAAATAGGTATTTTAGATGAACATTTACAGCTTCGTGCTTTGTACTATGAGTTTTTTATTCTCTGTCAAACTTTAAACTGCATTAATTTAAATGTAATAAAATATTGGTTGGATGTTTTCTGCTTAACAGGGTCCAATTATTCTGTTATTGGAAAAATAAAAAACTGGTTGGCACAAACCGGTGCATTCCTATTGGCGTAGACAAATTAAGGCAAACGTTAATAGACTTTCCGGTTCATTACGATTCACCAGTTTTCGGTTGATGAGATAGGTAGTGATCCCATCGCCGTATTTTGTCAATTTTGTACTAATATTGCTATTACTATAGTAATAACTTTGATTTTATCTCTGATGCACAGACTTATTACTACATCGCCCTTACCTTGACTTCGGGCTACCATTGACTACATAACTATTTAATATTTGTCTAACTCTCAGAATAAGTCTTTTAACAGTGGTAACTTGAATGTGATAGAAATCCTTTGACTTTCCCTAGGTCGAGCAAGTATTTATGTGTGCATATATATGTATAAAAATATATATAAAAATTGATACTTGCAACTGGGTTGATAAAATACGGTGATGAGCATTGCTACCCATGTCGTCAACCGAAAACCGGTGAATCATAATGGAGCGGGAAGTTTATTGACGTTCGCTTAGTTCTGTTTACAACATAAGATAAACAAAGTATCTTGCCAAATTTTTGCCGAGAATAGAATTATCATGGATGTTTTATTATGAAACACGTCAGTGAGAAGCACTGGTGTTTCAAAAGGCGCACTAGCGAAAGGAAAAGTAGTGGTAGATACTTAATTCGGGTGATATGTTGCCGAATTTTACCACCAGTCACGGTGGTAGTGACACTTGGCTACCTAACTGGTTCACAATAAAGCATGGTCTATTCTTCAAAAGTAGCCAATATAGGAAGTTATTATGATGTGATATAAAAAAAATATAACATATCCGTAGCTAGAATCATATTTTTGATATATTGATGTTTTCTATCCGTATCTTGGATTTTATTTATTTGCAGGTGCAAACAAATAAAGTCCTTTGCACTTGCAAACAAATTAAGTCCGTAGATACGGTTAGTGTTGTGTGTAGGCTAAATTCGAAAAAACAAGATAAGGGGGTAGATGAAAATCGATCCCGACGTGAACGACGGAGGAAACTCGCTGCTCCAGTCCGCTTGTGACCACGATCTATGTAACTTGACCGAAACGTCGAGCTTTACAAGTAACTACTATATATGTACGCGTTTTTGACCCGTTTATATATTTTTAAAAATGATAGTAGAACACGTTAGTTTAAAAGTTAATTCCATATGATAGCAAAGAAGCAGATGATTCATCTGATAGAAAGATATAACCATCGCCTGTAGTTAACAAGGATGTTAATAGTACGTTTCCATATAGCGAGTATGGATTGGCACATGCATTATGCATTTTTATACTTTTAAAGCCAAGCCAAGTAAAATGCGAAGCCGATTGGTGTTAGTAAATAAAACGAGTGAAACAGTACAATTTAAAAGTATATAAATCCGTAATATTACATATATTAATATATAATGTTTCACCAAGTGCCGACAATGAATATCGTGTTGAAACTATAAGTATCATTTTATTGATTTTGGCGTAATTTTGCGAAAATCCATAATTCAAAAGTGAAAATAATTAAATTCGCTATTTGTCGCGGTCTCTTATATGTGACCACCGAAAAGAAAAGAAAAATGGTAGTCTAACTAATGGATAAAACGCATCGATAGTTCGGGCAAAAAGAAGACCCCAGGGGCGTAATTATTCACACACATCCACCACACTTAACCAACGTCAGCAGCAAGTAACACGTTTTACACTCGCGTAGAGTTCGTTTCTCCTGAAGATGATTCAGTTTCGAAGTGAAACGTGCGTTGAGTGCGTAAATTGTGCTTTTAAATTTGGTGAAGAGTAGTGGCCTACCCACATACATATAACTGTGCCGCTTGAGTCAACTTTGTTTTTCGGACCATCGCGTCGCTGTTTTATTCATTTATTAAACTACCATCGTTTTTTCAGTGGCATAGCGGGGGCACATAAAACAGTTCGCGGAATATAGCAAATTTGATTAATTACAACTTTACACTTTTATTAGTTAATCGTTTACTCTACCCTCCAAACCGAAACGTGACAAGTGCTTGCATTTAGGCTATTGCGGAAAAAACAGACTTATCTGTTTTTTCCACCGGGGTACCGGAACACAAGTGCTTACACTGAAGTTATTAAGGTAGAAATAGATAAGGCGATCGTACCAAATCAAGCTGATAAACCGACCTAAGCTAGTAAACCTAACCAAGCTGGTAAATAAAAAAAAAACAAGAGACGTTGCAGAACTCTTTCTTTTTTTTATATATCATAAGATAGCAAACAAGCAAATGGGTCTCCTGATGGAAAGAGTCAACCATCGCCTATAGACACCAAAGATGTTAATGGTGCGTTGCTATCTTGTGGCGAGGTCTAATGCCACATGCATAAGTTTACCGGCTACCTTACCCTCCAAACCGGAACACGACAGCGACAAGCACTGACGCTATTGCGGCAGGAATAGGTGAGGCGGTGGTACCAGACCCGGGCGAGACAATGCAGAACTCTACCACCTAGTAGCCACGATGGTAGTGACTCGATAGCCAATCGGTCGCCTTTTACGACCTGCCTGGCAGAACGGCAGTTGGCCTATTCTACAAAGGAGGCCGGGACCAACACGGCGGACCAACTCTAACAACTTGTCTTTAGTCACGATGTTAGTGATACGTATTAGCCTTTTCTTGCCTTTTGAGAAAATTTGTATATCATTAGAGCAAGCAACCAGATGGCTCTCCTTATGGAAAGAGAAAGCATCGCCTGTAAACACCAACAATATTATTGATACGTTGCTATCCGTGTGGCGGGATAGCGATGCCACATGCATGAGTCTACCGGCTACATTACTGTATCATATACCCGGGCAAGATATTGCGGTAGTCTAGGTAAGTAAATAAGATACTTGATCTACTCATCAGAAATTGGCTAATAATGGCATGGTCTTTAAAAATAAATCAAAAGAAAAAATTTACTTACTTGAGGTTCCCTCGTCCTTAACATCTTGGACGATCCGGCGTACGCTTTGTGTGAATTTGCCAACAAGGTTGGTGCTAGCTGTAACAAAGAAAAAATAATTAACTAACTTCTTGATGAGTTATTGTATTAGTGCACAAGATGCAAGTATTTTATTTAGTACTATTCACATCCTATGATTTGTTAATCGCTGTTGATCGATTCCGTCGATTGCTATGATTGCTAATTTATACGATTTAAACGAGCAATTCTGGTAAAAAAATCTGTTATATATATTTATATTGATATATGAATCTCGGAAACTTCTCCAACGATTTTCATGTATGCAGGGCGTTTCGGGGGCGATAAATCGATCTAGTCAAGTTTTATTCTTAGAATGCGTCGTTTTTACCAAAAAACATCTATGTCACGTATGCCAGGAATCAATAATAAAACGTATATATGTTACGAGAAAGTTGAGAAGTACAAGTCACTATGAAAAATGACTGGTCTGAATGCATAACTATCGGTAAATAGCCATTGCCTCCTTGTTCTCCAAAACCATGAAGAAGATAATTAACTGCCAGCTTTTGAAGTATTTAGAAGAACATCAACTGATATGTGACCCCCAGCATGGTCGGTCGCGGTCGATCAGCTGGTGATCTTTTAGTATACCTAACACATCGCTGGGCGCATATAGTTGAGTCTAAGGGGGAGGTGTTGGCTGTTATTTAGATAGAGCGAAGGCTTTTGATAAGGTGTACCACAGAGCGCTTCTTTCAAAGCTTCTTTCTTAAGGGCTTCCCGGGAAATTATGCAAGCGGATCATCAGTTATTTGGCTGATCGAAGCATAAAGTCGTAGTCGACAGTGCGTGCTCCGACCTTAAATTTGTCAATGCTGGTGTTCCGCAAGGCTGCGTGCTATCTCCTACACTGTTTATTCTGCACATCAATGACATGTTACGAATTAGTAACATTCATTGCTATGCAGATGACAGTACTGGTGATGCTTCGTACTTTGGTCATTGCGGTATTTCTTCAGAACACGTCAATGAGAATCGGGACAAGCTAGTGTCTGAAATCGAGACTCAGCTCGATAAAATCTCGAAATGGGGTCGACTCAACTTAGTTCAGTTTAACCCCAGGAAGACACAGCTGTGTGCGTTCACCGCCAAATATTCGCCCTTTGTCGTTTCACCTCGTTTTGAGAACACTCTCCTGATAGCCTCAGCCAGTATTAGAATTCTTGGCGTTAACATATCGAACAACGTTCGGTTCTGTGATCATTTGAAAGGAAAGGCTAAACTGGCCTCAAAAAAGCTCAGTCTGCTCAGTAGAGCGAGACAGTACTTCTTGTATCATCATCTTGGCTCATCGATTGTAACTTTACAAAGCGCAAATTGGAGTGCTGTTCTCACCTCTGGGCGGGACCTCGGCAGTATCAGCTTCCTCCACTTGATCGCATTCAGCATAGAGCGGTTCGAATCGTTGACGACCAGGATGTCTCTAATTGGCTTGACTCCTTGGCTCTACGCTGAGTACATCTTAGCGCAGCGTACATTTCTCTAAGCATCTTCTACCGTAACCATCATGAAGAGTGTTCCGACGAACTGTTTAGATTGACCCGTGCTGGTGAATTTCATCATCGGACATCGCGGCAACATTCAAATATTTTTTTTTATAGTATAAGATAGCAAACAAGCAGACAGGTCTCTTGATGGAAAGAGTCAACTATCGCCTATAGACACCAAAGGTTTTAATGGTGCGTTGGTATCTTGTGGCGACCAGACCCGGGCGAGACAATGCAGAACTCTACCACCTAGAAAAAAAGTAAAATTATTTAATCTTGAAAGGCGTGCTTGTGTGACATTTTGAATGTGAACATTTTCCATGAACTTTCGAGTGTTGTTAAAATCAGCAGCCCTGATTTGTATCCGAGCTTGGCAAATCACGACTGAATTAATCGCGTTGCCCGGTTAGAAGTAGAGAAGTATTGACACTGCTTAGTCGAAGTGATAAATTCCAGTTATCTCAAACCTTGATTATATAATTGCCGTCAACGTAATGTAATAAATTTATCAATTTGACCGACGCTCTTGGTCATTAATCAAAATTATCTGCTGTCCGGATAATCAAGTTGCCCGTAGCACACACAAATATAAGAATAAACTGTCCTGTTTTTGGATACTTTCTATGGCCGGCACTTGGTGAAACTGCATTTTGAAATAGATATGACAAATAAACTCACTTGTAGTTCCAGTTCACATGAATTTTATATAATTTTATACACCCAACCGATTTCGCTTATCACAGCATCATCAAGGATGTTTAACAGAGTTGTTAGATAATTACAAATTACATTATTTAAGTACTAATATTAGGTGGGTAGTGAATAAAATATTTTAATTTCACATTAGTCGTATTATGGTATGGGTTGCCAACATAATAATTTTTCCCCAAAAAATGTACGAAATTATCTTATAAATGATATTGTATTAATATATATTATATTTAAATAGAATCAATAAATACTACTATGTCAATTTTGTTTATATGTCAAAAATTGATAAATTTAGGTAAATGTCAAATGAAAATTAAAAATAAAGTCAGAACTAAAAATAATATTAACAAAAATCAATTAATAATTAAATTAATAATAAACAAATTAAACTAACATTTGGGAACATATAATTAAAATTAACATATTTTTAGTTAAACATATTCAATAGGGTTCAATTATTTAGTTCCATTTAGTTGTTAAATAGTGTTGGTTCGTGTTTTCGTCTGTTTACCTCCAAAGCATCATGTCTCAAATTCTCAAGGGCATCTAGTTTCTTGCCTTTAGTGCAACGGTGCAGACAAACGAAAATATTTGTTAACTTTCAAACTTGTGCCCTTCCGCCTGGAGGTATAGACCAAATGCAGACTGACCTTTACCCAAGTGCCATTTCCTGTTTTTATTTGATATATAATTTGGCGAATTCAATTATGAATCAAAGTGTTCTTGTGTGTTGTTGTGTTGATTTAAGCTCTGAAGAATAGTCTTCGCTTCTTTGTTATCATATGATATGAAAAAGCTAGGCAAATATAGCTTTTTTATATCATGGAATAGCAAAAAAAGTGGTTGCTTTTTTGATAGAAAGGGATAATCATCGCTCAATGACTGCAAAGATTCCTGAGGTCCATGAAGTGAGATTGTAATGTCATGTGAAGTAATTTTTTAAAGAAGTGACGTAGTGAGGACGTGTGGCAGTGGCAGGTAGTCAAAGTAACAAAATATAACTTTTTCGTAAGATTTTGTCATAAAGGAGAATTACGCCTGCGTCCCCAGGTGACGGAAGTACCTGCGGCAATTCTCCTTTACGACAAAAAAAACGCTATGCTACGTCTATATTGTGTTACTTTGAATATCCTCCACCGCCACACTTCCTCGCCCACGTCTCTTTTGTATAAACCGCGCCTTAGGAAGAAGATAATCTTATAAGCATTGACGCTATCGTGGCAGAGACGAGACGTTGTGGAACTCTTCCACCTGGTAGTCACGTTAGGAGTGTCACGGTTAACCAATCGCTTGCATTTTACGGACTACCTGACAGGAAGGCAGATAATTTATTCCTTGAAATTGTTTTTTTAGGTCGCAGCCAATGAACTGACGCGACTCACTTTGCATCTTTGTCGCGTGCTGAAAACATCTTTACCTTCTTTACTATCAAAAACGATTTGCTATTGCATCATCTCCTGGTTTAAATACTTATTTCACCTATTCATTGGAACCAAGTTTTTTTATCGCGTGTTTAGCGGATGGCAGCTATATTTAAAAAGGTGGCCAAACGACACTGTCTGGTAACTCATTATCTCCGAGTAACTTTTACTCGGTGTAAAAACGGTGTTAACTTTTAAACGCGGATATTCTGTTAGAAATATAAAGTAATAAAACGAAAATAAACTCAAGAACTTATTCCGAGAGCAACACCATACAAGTTATTTTATTCGGAGAGCTCATGCTGAAATTTCTTGTAGGTTTTAGGTTAAATTAGAAATCCGCACAAAGTAATTATGGTATAAATAGATAAGGAACTGATCTCGCAAAAAATATGCAAATTTCGCCGTGTTGGTCCCGGCCTCCTTTGTAGAATAGGCCAACTGCCGTTCTGCCAGACAGGTCGAAAAGGCGACCGATTGGCTATCGAGTCACTAACATCGTGGCTACTAGGTGGTAGAGTTCTGCATTGTCTCACCCGGGTCTGGTACCACCGCCTTATCTATTCCTGTAAGGTAGCCGGTAAACTTATGCATGTGACATTAGACCTCGCCACAAGATAGCAACGCACCATTAACATCTTTGGTGTCTATAGGCGATGGCTGACTCTTTCCATCAGGACCCATCTGCTTGTTTGCTATCTTATAATATAAAAAAATGATAAATGCTTGCTTACGATAGCTTTTTGTTAAAATTGTTAAGCCTAGAAATTCTCGAAAAAAGCCGATTTAATGTAGGTTTAAATGTAATAAATGAAATAAATTATTTCGACTAAACGGTTCACACTGAATTTTATAGGGTATTAAATTAACCGAATATAATTTGTACAAATGGAGAATAACGGCATTTACAATTTTTTAAGCAAATATACCTCATAGAGCATAAAATTAGTAGTTTTTGTAGTACAACAGAGTGCGCAAAGGATGACTTTCGTCTCTGAACACCAAAAGCGTAAATAATGCGGCGCTATCTACTTGGCGAGTATAATTTTTAGTAAACCAAACGTCATGACAGCTGATGGATAGCTGATAAGTTTAATACTTCGGATTAGTTAATAAGTTATCAACTAGCCGGATTGTGATAGTGACTAGCATTTCAGTGATGGCGGCAGCTGGATCAGTTGTCACCGAATTCTATATTTATATATGTAGATTTATTCTTTCAATATACTATTTTGTTAATTATTATTTTAACTTTCTGAGTAATCAGTCATTATTTTAATCATTTATCGACAATGTATAATTATAGTTATTATTTATTTATCTAATTAAGTATGTAAATAAACAATTGTATATTAATTCTGACATCTTTATTTTTTACATTTGGTTATTGAATGCAATAATAATTATTATATTATCAAATAATAATATCTTAAAGGCATATTATTAATTGATTATTAAATGCACTAGAATTTAAATAGTAATAATCACACAAACAACGATTTTGACATTAATTACTTAAAATTATTTATTTTAAATTTAGTTGACTTTATTTGACATTGATATTTCTGTCATTATTTTCTAAGTAATAACAGTTAATTTAAAGTAGAACAAAATTATATACTACAGAGTAATTGTATTTAAATTTAGTTTAACGAATACCATTTAAAAAAAATACTTTGTTTATGTGTTATCTAAAACTAAACTGTTAGTAAAGAATATTACGTCTTGAAGATGGTTTCAAAAGCAAAACCGGTCGGTTAATTTAAAATAATTTATCTATATTATAGGAAATAAAATAACAAGTGCATTATAAACTAGTTTCAATCAATGAAAAATTACTAATTTTATTTAAAATGAAAGTTCACAATAAAATTTCATAAGTCGGAATATTATCAATTTTAGTATTATTAATAAGCAAATTAAATTTGAACTGAAAATGTTTAGCCTTGCTTTAGTTCCCATGTATGAGTGCCAGATTAAAAATTGATAGTATCGTGTAGGTTTTGTTGAAGTTCCTTATTGACAATAGAGGAAGGAAAGAATTGTTGGCTTGCAAAATAAATACAATTAATACACACATTCAATACATGACACATAAAACATCCTTCTTTACGGGGTTCGAACTCTGGATCGTATTCATCTTTACTGAAACCAGCATATCAACAAACACTACACATAAAACTAGACATTAAGCTTATAGACACAGAGAACATAGCCGCATATAATAACGCAGAACTAGGTCTTGGCTCAACATGATGTTGCAGATTTATAACAATTAGAGTTAATTAAGCGTAAAATTTTCTATTGACACATAAATATACTGAAATTTATAATATCGTCTCCGTGATTATTTAGAATCCTAATAGTGCAAATGTAGTGCCACCAATAGTTTGCGGAAACAAAGTTTGTGACCGTTAACTCAAGCTCTTTACATGGATATGCACTTACATATAGGACAGCTTGCGGTTAAGCCCGCCATTAAACCGTGAACGGCGTTAAACAATGTAATTACAGGAACACTTAAAATTTTAATTATCTGAAGATTAACTTAGTAAAGATTGATGGCATTATTTATCATTCTTAATGAATGTGATAAAATTATTCGTACTTCAACGCATCATATGCAAGTGCGCACACTTGAAAGCACACGAGGAACCTATTATATCAAAATTACAGTTATTCCCCGTTTTGGTTCTGGATTGTTTTGAAGAATAGAACTATTTTTTTTCCTTTTCTGCCAGGTAGTTCTTTAAGAGTGACTAGTTGGTTAATCGTGGCATTATCATCTTGGAACCAACCAGTCACTCTTAACAAGGTAGTCCTGTAATGTTTCGTCCGACTGGGTACAACCGCCTTATTTATTCCTGCTGTAATAGCATTAGTTTTTATCATTGATATAAAAAACCCTAGATGCACAGTTCCGAACAAAACTGACACTCAAAAGTGTCCCTAATTTCATTTAAGTAGTTATAGATATGGCAAAAAAATATGTCTTTGCATATCTAACCTTGTGTGCACGACTTATAGTTGTTTTTACAAAGCAATGTACGAAAAGAAATAAATTTGACCGTGTCGCGACCGACGTGATTCTATTTGAAATGAGCGCACAATTTTGTGCACTCATTTTTGTAGGACGTTTTTGACACACTGATTGTGTATCTTGGGTTTTTTAATCAATGGTTTTTATTAATTTCCTATTTTAGTTTAAAGGGGAAAGTAGTTATAAACTCAGCATGTGATGTTGCATCTTTGACACACGGATGGTAACTCACCGTTTACATATGAGAAACCTATAGGCGATGGTCCAGTCATTGTATCAGAAATTCTGGTTGTTTTCTATTATTTTTTATAACATAAGATATCAAACGAGTAGTTTAAAAGAGAAACCATCGCCTATAGACATCAAAGATGTAAACGGTGAGTTCCTATCCATGCGGCAGGATGACAATGTCACATACATATGTCTACCAGCTACCTTACCCTCCAAACTGGAACACTACAATAAAAAGTATTGACGCTATTGCGGCAGGAATAGTTAAAGTTAAAACACCCGGGTGAAACGTTGAGCAAACTCTTATCACCTAATAGTCACTATGGTAGTGACACATATAGCTTATCAGTCGCCTTTTGTGATCTGCCTGGCAGAACCGCAGTTTGTCTATTCTTTAAAGGAGCCCGGAACAACCCGGGGATATTATATGTTAAGAATAATTTTAGTTCATAAAACACTATGCATCGAGATAGATGTGATTGCACGATACATCTTGGTTACATAGGAGAAGTCTGAGTGCTAAGTGTGAGTTTTTCTTCTCGCATTCGATCGTGAGCGCGTTTGGAGTTTACTAGGAATTTGTATGTGATTTGTACAGCGCCACCTAGTGGTAAACGTGAGAAACCAGTTTACCACTATGTGGTGCTGTACAAATCACATACAAATTCCTAGTAAACTCGAAACGCGCTCACGATCGAATGCGAAAAGAAAAACTCACACTTAGCACTCTGTAATCATTGCGAGTGGATTATCAATATTTCAAATTACTACGTTATATTCAATTACTAAAATTATTTCATCGCCTCTGGTGCAGCGGCACTGTTCCAGTTGGAGCCCTATGTACTTTTAGATATAAGTTTTACAGTTTTGTAAAAATTATTTTCTCGGGATAGCCTATATTTTTTGCTACCTCTAGGGGGGATATGGGTGTATATTATATATATATATATATATATATATATATATATATATATATATATATATATATATATATATATATATATATATATATATATATATATATATATATATATATATATATATATATATATATATATATATATATATATATATATATATATATATATATATATATATATATATATATATATATATATAATATAGGGCTATTATTTATTTTTATTTTTTAACTAGCTGTCCCGCGCTGCTTCGCCCGCGAGTAGATTAATATGTCGTCAAGATTGCTTTTCATACAAATTTCATTCCCTATTTCAACCCTTTAAGGATTGATTTTTGAAAAAAATAGCCTATGTTTGACCCCGACTCTTCAACTACTGCCATGCCAAATTTCATGAAAATCGGTCCAACGGTTTAGCCGTGAAAGCGTAACAGACAGACAGACAGACTTTCGCATTTATAATATTATATAGTGTATATAGAATGGAGGAAGTATGGATATGGATTAGTATGGATGCATTAAGCCCAGAAATTTCACGATGCATGTTATAAAATTAACAAATTTCTATAAATCTTACCCTCATATTCCTGTGAGGTAATAATATTTTTACGACTGTATTAATAATATTGGCCGTAACATTTAAGTATATCATTAAATATTTATTGTTCTCCTTGACTCAGTGAGTGGGACAATTTTTTTTATTTTTAGTTGAAACTAGTTTATCACTCACTTGTACTTTTATTTCACTATTATTATACACTAAATTATTTAATTTTATCGACCGGTTTCGCTTTTTAAAGCATCTTCAGGACGTAATATTCTTTACTTTTTTTTTAGCAGTAAAGAATATTACGTCCTGAAGATGCTTTAAAAAGCGAAACCGGTCGATAAAATTAAATAATTTAGTGTATAATAATAGTGAAATAAAAGTACAAGTGAGTGATAAACTAGTTTCAACTAAAAATAATGGTATTTCACCTAGTGCCGACGATTGAAAGTGTAAAATCTAAAAAAAAAAAAAATTTTTATATCAGAAGATAGCAAACAAGCAAAGGGGTTTCCTGATGGAAAGAGTCAACCATCACCTATAGACACCAAAGATGTTAATGGTGGTCCAGCGTTGGCGTTGACCACATGAGGTCCCGGGTTCGATTCCCGGGTCGGGCACATATATAAAAAAAGTTTTTTCAGTTTTCTGATAAGTACACAAAGTTGCCCGGGATTGGAAAGTGCCCTTCGGGGATACGGGCGTGAAGATACTAGTAAGTATTAGCTAAATATAACTTGCGACTTCATTTGCGTGACCCAAATCATTATTTCTTTTTGCTCGCTTGGGTAAATAAATAAACTATGGCACTCCTGGATATTGGTACTTTCTAGTCGTATAATAATTTTCATGTTCGGTCGGTGTCAACTGCAAAAATATACAAACGTTTTTTGAAAAATATACAAAAACCTGTTCAGCGCAGATCTTGCAACCTCAGCTTAGATTTCTGGGACGGCTAGGATATTTATAGTTTTTCTTACCTAGAAAAATCTTATTACCTAGACAATAGAGTCAATCTCTAGCCTTACAGTGGGCGCGCTATTCTGTATACCGTCACTGAGCGTAAGGGGAGTATTTTGCTGCTCATATTCATTTGGTTTTAACGTTGATTTAAGAGTTAAGATTGTGGAGGAAGCAAGGAAAATATGCAAGGATCATGGCATTGCACTCGGTTCTCACTACCTACTGAATGTTTCGTATGTAGGTATGTATAACTTTAAAACTACTAATAGAATCTAGAAAGAAAGAAACTACAAATAGAATCAACATTCAATAAATCTATGTATTTTATAAAGTCGATCGACGAGGCTAAAAATTCACATACCACTGATATTATGACAGATAGTAGCACTGGGAGTATATGTAAGCAATTGCCGGTTAGCGGAGATCGATGCTCCGCTCTGAGGCAAAGGTATTTACACAGGCGAGCCAGGAAATGGAATCTCACGGATACATTATATATGCTTAAGAACTTTTGGAACGTTTGGAAATATTCTAAGTTGACAGAGACAAGAAGTAATAACTGTAGTACGCTATGTATATCCTCCACAAATTTGTAGTCGTGTTGTTATTTTTTTTTCTTGCCCGCTCTTATATAAGAACAGTTATCCTCATATTGGTCAAGGTTACCATTGAAGACAAAACTATTTGAATGGCAAGCACTTTGAGTAAACTTAACCGCCCCGTTGGTCGAGTGGTTAGCGACCCTGACTACGCAAGCAATGGGGCTCGGGTTCGATCCCCGACGGGGAAAAGCATTAATAAAAAAATTAAGCAATAATAAAAAATAATTAAATTCAAAACTGATCTTGCACATAAAATTGTAATAATATAATTAATGCATTTGTGTGATGAGCATTAATGTTTGTATTTCCGGGTTTGGATGTTTATTATGTATGTAAAAGTATTTATATATGTATTTCTATGTATTAGTATCGTTGACTAACACCCATAACACTAGCAAATAATTTCCTTACTTTGGGGTTAGATCAGGCAGTGTAATTTGTCCCGTGAATATTTATTTATTATTATTTATTATAATAAGTGAGGCTAAGCCTATCACTGTCATGTTTTCGCTTGGAAGGTAAAAAAGCTGGTAGAATGCTACTTGTGCTTATAAAAGAGAATGAAATATATATTTATTATTCTTGAATTCGATGGTTTGGAGTATGGAGATGGATGGACGTATCAAGAGTGAAGTAAGGGTGGGCAATACCCACACTAAAACCTCATTGTCTTTCTTAGAAAAATCGACAATTATGAAGAATAACACTTTTACAGATTAATTAATTCATTTGTACTATTGACATTTCTATTGACATAACATTGAATTATTAAATTACTATTTAAAATTTTCCCTATTTAATAGGGTAATTCTGATGAGCTGGTAGCACGGATATTGTCAAATGTATTGTCAAATTTAAAATTTTCTTGCTACCGTTAGTATATAGCATGAAGTATTAAGTATAGGTGGAGTTAGCACTCGTGTTAATCCATTAAAACAAATATTTACGTTATATCTCTGTCATGAGGTCTCCCCATCTCTTTATATACAGCTGTGTTAGAAAGGGAGGGTAAGACCTCAGAAGATGAGAGCAGTATCTAAAATTGTGTTTCAAGTAGGTATTAGAAGTGCTGCCTCCAGATATAATACAGCTTCATGGTATATAGATATATCTAGTAAATTGTCAAAATTGACAATTTTAATGAATTGACAATTTTAAAAGTATCGACTTATTGCCCTGATGATGCGTTAAACCGCGAAACCGGTTGTTAATAAAATCTAAGTAAAACAGTATAAGTGTTTGTAACGTACTATTAATACAAATTAACATGGAGTTTTACCAAGTGCCGACAATATTCAAACTACTTATTACCGTATTAATGGTAAAGGGGTAAGGAGGCCCGTCATCTTTTAAAATGTGGCTTTACATCTCGCCGTACGAATGGTAGCGCATTATCTACATCGTTGGTGTGTATAAGTCTATAGTTTCCATCAGAAAAACCATCTGTTTGTGTGTTAACTCCGTGATATTTAAAAAAATTCTAATTTTAAAATGTTTCTTTTCTTTTTTTGTTAACTAATTATTATGGTATGAAAACGGTTTTGGAGCGAAATTTACAAATACGTCATTTTCTTTTATTTATCAGAAGGTTCACTTCTGATAAATAAAAGATCACTTATTGAATTATTGCGGTTAGCTCATTAAAATTAATTCTGCATTGTCTCGCCTCAGTCCCAGTCCATATTTTATCCCTCGGAAATAACGAGTAAAACTCTGATAATTAATTTTGATCTAAAGTAGGAAAAAGAAATATCGTGGAGATGTTCGCACTAATGGATTCTTTGTAGTATGAAACTTAATTACATATATGAAGTTGTTCACTCAAACTTTTTCGGACTAAAGTTGACTTTACTTTTTAGTTCGTACTTATACATCACAGCTGTTGCTAGGCAATGGTTTAACATTTATCTGGAGTGGACAAAAAGTTTTTCATATTAATCCGGGTTTTTCTTGAAGAATAGTGTATCTTCTTGCCAGGCAGCTAATATATAATAAAAGAGTCTAGGTGCGAATCCAGGATTTGTTCAAGTGAAGAAGTCACCCTGGCCAGAAGAGTAAGCAAGTGAAATGAGCTAAGATGGGGCCTCCCCCATCTCACCTGCGTAATCTTCTAAATAAACAAAATCTCTGACGATTTTAATAATTTTAAGAATTGAACGTAACTCTTATCAGGGAGGCAATTGCACCCGTCATACCTTACAATATGTAGGATTAAACAGCATATTATGCTGCTTATTCCTACATATTTATTTGTGTATTTCTTTATCCAGACACATTTCTGGTTCATTAAGTTTAAAATCACAATGATTTAAAGATGTTTCACATTAAACAGTCCTTAAAAAAATTCAAATACCGTACGTAAAATTTCACGCGAAGATAACTTATATTGTTGGGAGAAAATGTACTAAAACAGCTTCCAATGTTTCTAAAAATCTGTTATACCACAGACGAAAAAACCTCAAACAAAGTTTCAATTAACGACAAAATGCAAAAGGTTTTTAGCAATTGTAAATTAAAACGACTAAATTTGCTTTTAAAACAAAAGATTTGACCGTGATTAAAACATGAAATCTTATTTTCAACTAAATAATTACTGAATAAAATACGGCGCGAACGCTTAAAACTTTGATAAATGAACTTGACAGTCATTGCCAAATAAGTTTTGCCTTTTCTGTTGTTATAATTTTAGGAAACTTTGTTAATGTAAAAGCTTATTTAATGGAAGTATAGAAGTCTTTTTGGAACAGTAATTACCTCGAGGTTATGATGTTATGACGTATTAGGTTCTATTCCTATAGTTATTGTTGAATTTGGTAAATGCGGCGAAGGGAATTGATATCTGGCAAATCCGTGAATTTTGCTAAACCTCAGCTTCTATTAATATCTCTGTCTACTCCGTAAGGAAAACCTGCTTAATGATATTATATTTAAGTAGATAATATTATGATATATAATATTTATTTTAGTTTAACTTTGGCAGGTAAAATTAGAATGTTTATTTTATTATAATGTCTTGATATCGATGCCATTTTACTAACTCTTTTACATATCACTACTTGTTATTCAATAAATAATGATTGAAATACGCACAGAAAGAAAATAAAGGAAATACGGCTCGAATGCTTAGAACTTTTATAAACGAACTTGGCTTTCATAGCAAAGCAACATTCGCCCTTTTTGTTATTATAACTTCCGAAAACTTTACTAACATAAAAGCATAATTGAATCAAAGTATATATGTCTCGCTGGAATAGCGGTTAGCCCGAGTTTTTTTTATATATATCATAAGATAGCAAACAAACAGATGGGTTTTCTGATGAAAAGAGGCAACCATCGCCTATAGACATCAAAGATGTTAATAGTGCGTTGCTATCTTGTGAAGATGTCTAATGCCATATGCATAAGTTTACCGGCTACCTTACCCTCCTAACCGGAACACGACAGTGACAAGCACTGACGCTATTGCGGCAGGAATAGGTAAGGCGGTGGTACCAGACCCGAGCGAGACAATGCAGAACTCTACCACCTAGTAATCACGATGGTAGTGACTCGTATAGCCAATTGGTCGCCTTTTACGACCTGCCTGGCAGAACGGCAGTTGGCCTATTCTTCAAAGGAGCCCGGAACCAACACGGGGAAAATGAGGTTTACAGTTGTCTAAACTATCACTTACCAAACTTCTGCACAGGAAACTAGCACATTAGCATACTTACATGCACGCATCCACACACGCGCACATACATACCTACTAAACACACACACACACACACACACACACACACACACACTACATAACAGTGATAACACACACGCATACACATACCACACAATCACAAAATGCGTAAAAATGACAAAAATTTCTCTTGTGCAAACTCTTGTCCTTCCTATTCTGGATTATGCAGATTCCTGTTTCCTTGACACTACTGAAGTGCTTTTAAATAAACTCGAGAGGCTTCAAAACTCATGTATAAGATTTAATTTTGGTCTTCGTAAGTACGACCACATCTCTACTTTCAGAGTCCAGCTCAGGTCAACCTATCCGTTTTCGTAGGAACACGCATATTCTTTGCCTTCTGTTTAATATATTGTTCAATCCTGCTGCTCCCAAGTACCTTCGTGAGCGTTTCTTGTTTTTGCATTCCTCCGATTCCCCATGTCGTTCTCATATTGGCTCTCTTCTTCGTTTTCCTGTGTCACATTCTCAAACGTATTCATGGTCATTCACTGTTCACACAGTGAAGTTGTGGAATTCTCTACCCACTGAAATCCGCAGTAGCCCCTTGTTGCTAGTTTTTAAGAAGCGGGTTAAGGAGCATTACATGTCATTGTCGTAGTTTTTGAAGTGAAAACTTCTTTAGGCGCGTTGAGCGTTTTGGTAGAGGGTAAAATCCTCGGTTCGCGTCACCGACATGCTAATGATAATAGTATATCTATAGCTATGTTTTGCATATAGTTTTAATTACTCTCAACTTAATAGTTCCGTTTTCACTTCTATCGGCAGTCCCACGACTGCTACTGTTTTTTTTTTCTCTCCTATTTATTTTATTACTGTGTTATCTTCTCTTTACTATAGTCATCAATTTGCGTTTTAGCCTTTTCTTATCTATGTGTAATCTTATCCTTGCAATGTATGAATAATTAGAATTTCAATGTAATTTATATATTTGTGTTTGTCTTTATGCTTGTGCACGATGCCTTTCACTTTCCTTTCCCTGCTTCACTTTCTGGGTTAGCTGGAAGAAATCTCTGTCATTAGGGATAAGCTCACCTTTTGTGCATTATTTTAAATATCGTTTAATTTTTTTTTGTCATTATATAAGTGTACAATTAGTAATAAATAAATAAATAAATGTTTAATTAAAAACGTTAACTAAGAAGATAAACTAACATAAAATTCTGTAAATCTAGTAGTAAAAATTACACCTTACATTTCAATGTATTAATTAAATTATTATAAATATAATGTATCTATCTATAATATTTATATTGAAGAGCTGGGTCTCCCTAATACACGCATCTCATGCTTAAAAGGAGTGCCCCAGCCACAGTGTAAAATTTAACTAGGTACTTAAGTTACGAAATAAACGAATATTATTATATAATTATATATAAAAAAACTACCTGTTAACCGCGACTTTGTACGTCTGACATGCACACATTACTTCCCTTACTCATTAGGATTAAGAGCAAATTAAGAGTCGAATTAGTAGAGAGAGAAATAGAAAAAAGTAAGTGGGTCATTCCATGTCAAATCGACCAATAGTTGGAATCGACCCCTTTCGATTTGGATGAATTTTGGTCAGAAGTTTTCTTTTATCATAAAACTAAGTTCTGCCAAAGGAAAAAAAATAAAAAAATTTTTTCGAAAGATATACAAATTCAAAATTTCGCGATTTTTCCAGTTTTTCAATTTTGTTTTTGCAATATCTCGAATGCTATTATAGATACAGGAATGGGCTTTCATTTGTTCAAAAGGGGACACTTGGGGCTATAGAAAAAAAAATATTTTGGAAAAAAATTTTGAAAAATGCCAAATTTGTAAAATTTTGAATTTTTGAAAATCGTCAAAAATGAAGACCGCCATGAAAATTTTAACTCAATTTTTTTTGCATGATACCTTGTAATGATCTTAAAAGATCCTGAAATTTTTGGATAGGGGTTGTTTTTATTTCAAAAATATGAATTTTCGAATTTAAATTTGAATTGTTATTAAAGTAAATTTGAATGTAAAATTGAATTTTTGATTTGTAAATACTCAAAATTACAATATTATGTATCTGCATAACTTTAACTTTATAGAAGTTGCAAAAAACAAAAATATTTTTTTTTCTGAAATTAATAAATTTTTTTTTGAAATTCAAAAATTCATATTTTTTAAATAAAAAAAAACCCTATCCAAAAATTTCAGGATCTTTGAAGAACATTACAAGGTATCATACAAAAAAAATGAGCCAAAATTTTCATGGTGGTCTTAATTTTTTACGATTTTCAAAAATTCAAAATTTTACAAATTTAGCATTTTTCAAAATTTATTTCCAAAATATTTTTTTATCAATAGGCCCAAGTGTCCCCTTTTAAACAAACGAAAGCCCATTCCTCTATCTATAATAGCATTCGAGATATTGCAAAAACAAAATTGAAAAAACCGGAAAAATCGCAAAATTTTGAATTTGCATATCTTTCTAAAAAAAAATTTTTATTTTTTTTCCTTTGGCAGAACTTCGTTTTATGATAAAAGAAAACTTTTGACCAAAATTCATCCAAATCGAAAGGGGTCGATTCCAACTATTGGTCGATTTGACATGGAATGACCCAAGTGGAATAGATTTTTCCCCCTGTTGGTTCGGGCTTTTCTGAAGAATAAATATTCTGCCGTTCTGCTAGGCAGTTCGTAAGAGGCGAACGATTTGCTATGCGCTACCTTCGTGGCTGCTAGGTGGTAGAATCATGCAACGTTTCGCCTGGGTCTGCCACCACTGCCTCACCTAATCCTGCCCCAATAGAGTTAGTGCTTGTCACTGTTCCGGTTTGGAGGGTAAGGTAGCCAGTAAACGTATGCTCGTGACATTAACACCTTACCACACGTATAGCAACAAACCATTAACATTTTTTTAAAATATAATAAGATAGCAAACAAGCAGATGGGTCTCTTGATGGAGACAACCATCACCTATAGACACCAAAGATGTTAATGGTGCGTCGTTATCTTGTGGCGAGGTCTAATTCCACATGCATAAGTTTACCGGCTACCTCACCCTCCAAACTGGAAACCAACAGTGTCAACCACAGACGCTATTGCGGCAATAAAGATAAGGCGGTGGTACCAGACCCGGGCGAGACAATGCAGAACAGTAGTGACTCGCATAGCCAATCGGTCACCTTTTACGACCTGCCTGGCAGAACAGCATGTGGCCTATTGTTCAAAGGAGCCCAGGACCAACACGGGGAAAACATCTTTATTGTCTGCGGGCGATGGTTGTATTTATCCATTAGGAGAGCCATTTGGTTGTGTGTTATTTTATGGTATAAAAAAGCGTCGAACTAGAAGTCTTTTTAGTTTAAGTCTTACAGTAAGAAGATACAGGAAGAAAAATATAACCATCGGTAAAAACCTCAAAGAGGTTAATAATGCCTTGCTATTCATATAGCTGGGTGTTAATGTGCTACCTTACCCTAGGAGTAAGATCACACGGGGAAAACCGGTAACGCTTTGCGGCCTGAAAAGGCAAGGCGGTGTTACTAAACACGCTTAAAAAATAAAGCTTGTGGGTTTGTAAAAACTTTTTTCAGGGAAATTTATTTAAAGTGCTTTAAATTGCCGATTTTGTTAGAGTCAAGCTTTATTCATTCCGTGCTAGGTAAATGGTTGTTTATTAGATATGTGTTGATGCAATGAACGATGTTCAAAGCAAAATTATCACAGCTAAGCAAGCTTATGAGTTTGTAAGGTCACGAGTAATAATGGACAAATTTACGAAATTTACTTGGAAAAGTAAAAGCAATGTAAAAGCAAGCAAAGGCTAAATGTTCAGGTACAAAACAATAAAAAATTATCCTCTTCTTAGTCTGCATTACCCTACATTGCGCTTAGTCCACAACGCACTCGTCGATTTTATTCCGCTTTCGAAGAAAATAAGATGTTAAATTAAATTATATAACGTTTTCGAACATAATATGTTGATTTTGAATATCAAAGAAAAGCTGTTATGAAAAAACATCCTAAAATTTTACGACACAACGAGGCTAAGGTTGAAACCATAATTCCGTATTCAACATATACATTTATTTTTAGTGTTTCACCGTAAGTCCTGTAAAAAGTTACTTTGTAAGTGAACTGAATATCAATGGACGTTTCTTCGGTTTTGTTAACCACTAATAATATAAATTACGAGACGCTCTTATAACGTCATAGCTCGTTGAAGGAAACGCGTAAAAGCCTTGAAATTCACGGCGCTTACGATTTTTTGGTAGTGAATGTATATATATATATATATATATATATATATATATATATATATATATATATATATATATATATATATATATATATATATATATATATATATATATATATATATATATATATATATATATATATATATATATATATATATATATATATAGATATACAGATATATGTAAGATATAAGTAAGTTTTTAATTGCTTAACACTTTTTGTAAACGACCATGTCGAATTGCTATATATTTATTTTATTTAAATTTTGCACACATACATTTGCACAGGTAGACTTAACGCCCTAGAGCATTCTCTGCCAGTCAACCTCCAAAGAGTACAGAGAAGGCGCACGGGGTGCACATAGAAAGAACAAAAATAAAAAGGAACTTAATTTAAAGGAATTTAATTTAGTAGTATTTAAACATATTAATTATGTGAAAATAAAACTCACACAACGAAAAGCATATAATTAAAACATACATTTATATATAATAAAATTATATAAATATATATTATATACACATATTGAATTTACATGAATACAAATATTTCAATATATAAGAATAAAATCCATATATTCATAACTATAGACAAATATATACTAATATACATAGACAAATCAATCAGAACTAAAATAGTGACCTGTGACATTTCCATTGCAGTTTTACAGTCTTCCGTAACTTTTAACAGTGCAGAAGTTGTACTGTGACCAGGTCTGAAGCCAGATTGAAAGGGACTTAGATAATTGAAGGTTAACACAAAATGAGCTACTTGCTTATGCCCAACAGCCTCTATAATTTTGGGAAGAAATGGTAATATAGAAATGGGCCTATTACATGGGATTACAATTTTTAGGAAGAGGAAGGATAAATGCTTTCCGCCAAAGAGAAGGAAAAACACCTGAAGCAAGAGAATGGTTTATAATTTGAATTAACGGCGGCAAAACAAATTCAACAATGGGGATAACTATACCTCTATGGATTTGATCAAAGCCATTTGCTCTGGAACTGATAGACGCTACTACCTTTTCAACATCATCACAGGTTACCGCAGAAAAATTAAACTGTTTAAGTTTAGTGTACGCCTTTGACTGGATATATAAAATTGTAGAGGTTTTGACAACAGGATGCAAGATGATGATGCATCCTGTTGCAAGATGATGATGATGCAGCAGAGAAATGCACATTTAAATCGTTCAATGAAACCTGAGGCGGTAAACTGCAACTGCTTCTATTGTTATAGACATTTAATGATTTAATAAACTTCCACATATTCGCAGACGAGGTATTCTTTAAATTTTCATGAATATGATGATGTTTAGCAGCTCTTACCAGTCGATTGCAAATATATATATTATTCTCTATTATACGCTGCAGCGTATTTACGTAGCGATCGCCGCACCGCGCCGTGAAGAAAATAATACCAGTAGATGTATGCATATTATACTATATTATGTCACATGAATGTAGTGTGTGTGATGTTTGTTTTAATAATTTAATGTATTTCTAATGCATTTTATTTAAAAATTTATTATATGTATAGATATAAGGTTTTTGCAGTCCTCCGCATTGTAAAATTTAACTGTGCCAATTTACATACTCCACCGTTTACGCAATTATCTTTAAAAGGGGTCGAAAATTTTTCCTTCACGTATTAATATATAGATTTCAGCGTTGCAGCGAGTGTTAACGCCTTTCTAGTACGTAGTACATTAAACTCTCTGACAAGAATATACTATTTTGTTCATGTTTAACGTTAAAATCTGTTGTAAGGCCAACTTTTGAATAAAGGGCGATCGCCGGGCTTTAACGAAATGTACTAGCATGATCTAGAAACAAATTTAAAACTGACGTCTATATAATATATAGTAGATATATTGACACAAATGTAGTATGCAGTGTGTAAAACCCTGTCCGATCGTCAAAGGCATTATGATATAGTAGTTTAAAAAGATAATATGTAATATGTAATTATTTTATAGATAGGGGAAGTTCCTCAAGTTTAGTAATGAATTGAGACATTTTAAAATATTTTTTTTATTTTAATAAAAATATAGATTTTTTAATAATGTCATTGGCCTACCTATATACTTCTTTCGGATCGGCAGGGTTTTTTTACACATTGTATATTAGTTTTAAATTGTTACTTTTTTAACAAAAACATTAAACCGACGAACAATGTTTGACGCCGACTATTCCTGTAATCAGATGGAAAATCCGAATACCGTCATAATGGTCATATATTAAAATCAGTGAGTGAATAATCAATCATGCCTTTTTTTCGTACCCTTATGATTGGGTTTAAAAAAAATTAAATAGGACCTCGCTCGGGGTATACCTTATTCAATAAAAAATAATTATCAAAATAGAACAAGTCCGTAAAAAGTTATGCGTAGTTTAACATTTAAAAAATATGCGTTGAATTGAGAACTTCCTCCATTTGTCGTCAGTTGAAAATTGTCGTCAGAAGAAAAAAAATAATACTTTTCACAAAAGTCAAATGAACAAAGTTCTAGATATCCGCATTCAAAAAGGATTTTTATTCTTGCTGTATTTATTTGATAACAAGATTTTCCGTTTTAATTAGAACACGTTTATAGCCTTTGTTTTTGAAACAAAGAGCGTTTTTAATTTACTGCCGTCGAATCTCTTTTGGGAGTACTGTTGTTTGAAACAGTTTCGCTTGAATTTAATTTCGCGTATCTGGGAATGTCCAATAGTTTGTTGAGTCTGTGCGTTTAATGTGTTTTTAATTTCTTTATATAAAAGAAATTATTATTGACCGTCAACAATTTAAAATGTGCGAGCGGAGAGTTCATAATCACAAGGTTGTATGAATCTACTATTACTAAGGAGCTTCTTAGGTTAGTATTCTTAATTGAATTATTTTAATTAGAACAACGGGATTAGTCATTAATTTAATATAAACATATATATAGGTATAACTGGTAAACGGCTGTACAAATTTAAGGACATGATAGTTAATAGTCACAAGTAACCAATACAACTATAATAATGAACAGGCGAAGTGCGAACTAAACTAATAGTAAAACAAAAGTTACATAGTACATACCATCATCGTACCTTAATAAAAAACGGCAAAAACCACGTTTGTTTTATAGGAACCCCCCTTAAACATTTATTTATTTTTATTATTTTTTTTAAAGTAAATATATATTGTATAACTAAATATTCTCTATATATTTCAAGCTAGTTGTCGTTATTAAGTGGAAAAAAGAAATTGGTGAAGTAATATTTAAAAATATAGTCACCGTGCGGTTGACAAGCGCACGCCTAGTCTTACATCTGCCACGTTAGCAAATTGTTATTTGTAAACAGTGAACTTCGATATTTATGTGCGGATGTTCGTAATTAATATTTTTATTTGATAATTAGATCAAAATTTAAGCGACTATTTTTTATCATATTTGGTATCAGAATCGAGTACTAAATATCCTTCTACAGTTTGTACATTCGTTTACCAATCAACTTTTATAATAAACTAGCTGTGACCACGACTTCGCCCGCGTGAAAAAATTATAAAACAAAAGTCCCGGGGTTTTACTCACATAGTTTTTGTTTCCGTGGGATTTCCGGGACAAAAACTATCATTTGTCCTTTCTCGGGTCTCAAACTATCCTTGTACCAAATTTCATCCAAATCGCTTCAGTGGTTTAGGCGTGAAGAAGAGATAGACAGAGTTACTTTCGCACTTATAATATTTGTATGGATTAATGTATAAATCTTGCTGTTCTCCCTTATCTTCTTTACCATTAATTTTTACCACAAGTCTGTAGCATCTGTTTGTACATGCAACATTTTTGTGAAATTTCGTAATAAATTAATAAATATTTGTTGTACGACTCACTGACATAAATAAAATTTATAATTTTACTTTTTTGTTTCGTTGTGATGTCCCGTTAAGACCTAAGAGTAGTTTGAGCTATTTTGATGATCATTGTTTTGTTTATGGTCAATGAATTTATGCCCAGAAAAGCGAGCAGGTGAAGGTTAGTTATAATATAATAATAGTGACAAAAATTACGGTGACATGGTTTAAGCTCAATAAGATACAATTACTTAAAATAACCTATGAGGCTGAAACTTGTATGTATCCAATCAAAGACTGATACAAATCGTTTAAAGTTTGATTAAGTATAAGTTAAAGATGTAGAATTATTCTTTTACTCCATTTGCCCGCGGCTTAGCTCGCGTAAAGTAAGAGACAAAAAGTAGCCTATGTCACTATCCATCTCTTTAACTATCTCCACTTAAAATCATGTCAAGTCGTCGTTCGGACAAACAAACACACACATACACTTTCCCATTTATAATATGAATATGGATTTGTTTATATTCCAAATTTATAATCCAGATGTTTTTCATTTGTCTCTATTGTTCTGATGAGTTTTCCATAGCTCCGATCACTCCGATCGACAAAAACATCATAGACCGGCAGATGATGGCACAAAATTGTATCATTTGTAAGTTTTTCAAGTATGGCAGCATTGTTCCCCCTACTAGAAGTATGGCAAACATATTTACGGTCACATTTTATCAAATACTTTCCGAAAATCCTAATGCATTACTTGTACAAATAGTTTTGCAAAAAAAAAAAAACTTTTTTGCAACGGCATGGAGGTCATTTGGAACCGTCAGAAAAGTATGGCATGGCGACTTTCGTAAATAGCTACTCGACAATGATTATCTGTGCAAAAATTGGCTTGATACAAATGGTTGAATTGTTGTTTTTTTAAATAAACGTGTTGGTGTCGGTGAGCTGTAAGTCACACCACAGAAGTATGGCATCATCATTTCACACTATTGGAAAATACAAGAATTTTTGTAGAACAAATCGTTCAGCCGGTGCCAACGCTATGACTATTATTTTCTTTTTGTCATTGCATAATTAGACCCCTGACAAATTGCCATACTAGTAGGTACAAATTATCTAATATTTTGTATCATCATCTCGGTCATCTCGCATCGGCATCGAGAAGAAGATCTCGAGACGACTCATCGCCAAGCCGACCGGCAGCTCAGTACAGGTAAAGATGTTAAGATCCCCACTTCATCCCATACAAATTATAACAACTGATAGCACGGATATTTAGTAAGTAATAATTATGAAATTCACAAAATCACACATACCCGGCACACACACATAAACACACATACACTTCGATACACACACATACACGCATACACATACTTCGATTTATTTTATTAAGTTTATTTAGAGATTAAAATACACACAAAGAAATGTTTTTGTTCGTAAATCTGTATCCACACTGATATCATAAATGCGTAGGTCAGTCTCTCTTTGACGCGTTTACGGGTGAAGGGCTGAATCGATTTTGATTAAATTAGGTAATGAGATAGTTGAAAACCAGGGGTTAACCATAGGCTGCTTTGTTTAACAAAATAAAACTGATGTCGAAATATTGTATGAAATTTTTATACTGATGACCTGTTAATCAATTTGCGGGCGAAGCTGCGCGGCTTCGCTAAGTAGTTTAAACAGTGAGCAAAATTACTGATATTTATTAATTATTTATAATTCAGTTTGTACACACTTAAAAAATATAAACATAAAATCTTATTTGAAGCAAACAGTAAAATGGGCGAGCTGTTCTCCATTAAAATAGATTTTTTCCAGTTGATCCGAAAAAGTCGAAATCCGAGTATAGTCGTATCACAGGTTCACCGCTTTTAGAAACTTCCCTAAGTACCTTTTATAAATTTGTACGACTATAATTCAAAAACTTGTAAAGCCTTCTAAGCCGTGATAGTTTTTCTTTGAACTTCATTAAATTTCATACTACCATGATTTTTTTCCACCTCCAAAACTAACTGTTTAGCCTGCAGAGGGGGAGGGGGGGGGGGGAACTAGACTCTTACAAAAATTAGCACTTATTGCTCCTGTTTAAAATAAACAATTTATCCATCCAGCGAGAAAGTGTTTATTTTCTAAACTTTAAAGTTTCTAAATTTTAAATTTTATTTAGAAAAAGTTGCCAACAAAAAGTTTCCAACAAAAAAAAAATAATGATATTTATTTATTACTAATTGTACACTTATATAATGACAAAAAAAATTAAACGATACTTAAAATAATGCACAAAAGGTGAGCTTATCCCTAACTACAGAGATTTCTTCCAGCTAACCCAGAAAGTGAAGCAGGGAAAGGAAAGTGAAAGGCATCGTGCACAAGCATAAAGACAAACACAAATATATAAATTACATTGAAATTCTAATTATTCATACATTGCAAGGATAAGATTACACATAGATAAGAAAAGGCTAAAACGCAAATTGGTGACTATAGTAAAGAGAAGATAACACAGTAATAAAATAAATAGGAGAGAAAAAAAAACTACGACAATGACATGTAATGCTCCTTAACCCGCTTCTTAAAAACTAGCAACAAGGGGCTACTGCGGATTTCAGTGGGTAGAGAATTCCACAACTTCACTGCGTGAACAGTGAATGACCATGAATACGTTTGAGAATGTGACACAGGAAAACGAAGAAGAGAGCCAATATGAGAACGACATGGGGAATCGGAGGAATGCAAAAACAAGAAACGCTCACGAAGGAACTTGGGAGCAGCAGGATTGAACAATATATTAAACAGAAGGCAAAGAATATGCGTGTTCCTACGAAAACGGATAGGTTGACCTGAGCTGGACTCTGAAAGTGATGTGGTCGTACTTACGAAGACCAAAATTAAATCTTATACATGAGTTTCGAAGCCTCTCGAGTTTATTTCAGTAGTGTCAAGGAAACAGGAATCTGCATAATCCAGAATAGGAAGGACAAGAGTTTGCACAAGAGAAATTTTTGTCAAACATTTTTACGCATTTTGTGATTGTGTGGTATGTGTATGCGTGTGTGTTATCATTGTTATGTAGTGTGTGTGTTTAGTAGGTATGTATGTGCGCGTGTGTGGATGCGTGCAAGTATGCTAATGTGCTTGTTTCCTGTGCAGAAGTTTGGTAAGTGATAGTTTAGACAACTGTAAACCTCATTTTCCCCGTGTTGGTTCCGGGCTCCTTTGAAGAATAGGCCAACTGCCGTTCAGCCAGGCAGGTCGTAAAAGGCGACCAATTGGCTATACGAGTCACTACCATCGTGACTACTAGGTGGTAGAGTTCTGCATTGTCTCGCTCGGGTCTGGTACCACCGCCTTACCTATTCCTGCCGCAATAGCGTCAGTGCTTGTCACTGTCGTGTTCCGGTTAGGAGGGTAAGGTAGCCGGTAAACTTATGCATATGGCATTAGACATCTTCACAAGATAGCAACGCACTATTAACATCTTTGATGTCTATAGGCGATGGTTGCCTCTTTTCATCAGAAAACCCATCTGTTTGTTTGTGTTCAGGTTTTGAGCGTAAGGTAGCCAGTAAACTTATGCTTGTGGAATAAGACTTCGCCACAAGATAGCAACGCACCAATAACACCTTTGGTGTCTATAGGCGATGGACGACTCTTTCCATCAGGAGACCCTATCATTTATTTATACATATACATATAATATAATAAAATCGTAGAAATATCAAAACTGAACATTGAATATTTTTTTAAAAGAATACTTGGTGCGTGATCTACAATCGATATCGAAGCCAAAAATATAGTTTTTAGAATTTTTGTCTGTTTGTCTGTTTATCTGTATGTTTGTCCGGGGTCCGGGGTAGGTAATCAAAAAGTACTGCAGGGATTTACTTCAAATTTTGCATGAATATTACTAACAGGTCGAGTGAACATATAGGCTACATATTATCACGCTATCACCTACGGGGGAGGAGCTGTGCGGAGTAAGCGAAATCCGCGCGGACGAAGTCGCAGGCAACAGCTAATATGATATAAAAAAATTAAAAAATACATAAGAGTACACATTCCCGCACACATAATATATGGATATTAATCACAAGGAGTAATTCTAATGTAATCGGTACTAATCTGGTACTAATTCAGTGCTAAGGCGTTGTTAAACTTTGCCTTGTCATAGTAATAAAGTGTGCTCGTAAATGAAATGTCGTCAAGGCCTATTTTAATCTCAAGGAACTCGGATACAACAACAAATTTACGTAATACGTAATAATATTCGGAGAGATTGATGATAATATAACTTAATAATTTTGAACCATATAAAAGCACTAAAACTTTTACTATATTATTTGATCACAAACAAGCTGATGACTCTCCTGATGAATAGAAAAAACCATCGCCCAAAGATGCTAATAATGCTTTGCTATCCGTGTAGCGGGATGGTAGTGCCACGAACTGGAACACGATTATTATTTGCATTGAAGCTATTGCGACAGGACTATGTACTAGGTGGTAGAGTACTGCATTGTCTCGCCCGGGTCTGGTACTACCGCCTTACCTATTCTTGCGGCAATAGCGTCAGTGATTGTCACTGTCGTGTTCCAGTTTGGAGGGTAAGGTTGCTGGTGAATTTATGCATGTGGCATTAGACCTCGCCACAAGATTAACATCTTTGGTGTATATAGGCGATAGTTGACTCATTAAATCAGGAGACCATTCTGCTTGTTTGCTATCTTATGATAGGAAAAGGGACGAATTGAATTGTTTTCAGAAATGCAATTTTGTTGAATTGTTAGGCTAAAGTTTTTTCAAAAATCTACTCCTGAAAGAGGTTGAAATAGGGGCTAGAAGTTTGTGTGAAAAACTATATCGACGAGGTGTTAATCTAGTCGCGAGTAAAGCTGCGCGAATCAGCTAGTGAATCTATAAAATACGGTATGCGTTGTCTGCTGTCTGGCATGAAGGTTGAGCCTCGTGTACTAGTTTTTCCCTCAAATCAATATAAGGCCCCGTTTACATTTTCATAAATGCTAGTACGACTGTTTAGCAGTTACGAATGGTATTGCGAGTGATCATGGCGAGTTGTGTCCAATACTGTTTAGCCACAGTGACGAGTATAATAAACTCAACAATGCTAAACACTTATTACTAAACAAATACGTCCAAACATGTTTAGGACTTAGCAAGCTGCTAGTAGGGTAGGAAGGGCGCGCGGGTAGGGTTACTCGAACAAAAATAGAAGACACTTCTATTTATTTTACTACTCTGATTACTAATCACTCGCAATAACCAAGTGCTGTCAATACGTGTTATTGCTTAATACTAAGCACCTGAATTAAAAACTCGCACTCGCACTAATCAAAGTGAAAACTAGCCTTAAGACAGCGACAAGCGCTATAGAAATAGGAATAGGAATGAAGATTCCGCCAAGCATGGAGGCGATGTTGCAGGTCTTTAAGATCTAGTCTAGTAATATTTGCATATTTCAGTAGCAATATTCGTATGTTTTCTATATTTGTCTTGATAATTATCGTAACTTATAAGTAGAAACATTAATCAGGCTTTATTATATACTAGCTGACTCGTGTGGCTTCGCCCGCGAGTAGATTAACATGTCGTCAAGATAGTTTTTCATAAAAAATTCATCCCCTATTTCAACCCTTTAAGGATTGATTTTCGAAAAAAAAATTAGCGTGTGTTTGACCCCGTCTCTTCAACTACTTCCATGCCAAAATTCATGAAAATCGGTCCAGCGGTTTAGCCGTGAAAGCGTAACAGATAGACATACAGACAGATAGACTTTCGCATTTATAATATTAGTATGGAAGTATGGACTAGTATGGATTTTTATTTATGAGAAGAATTTATTCGCCTTGCAAATCAAAAGTTTGATAAGTATTGTGACTTAATTCTCAAAGTTTTCGTTTATTCAAATTAATATTAGCAATTTTCACCTTAGTAACAAGAAAAAGATTTTGAACAACGGAGTCCGAAGTCTTTTTCCTCGTTGTCATGTTTCCGGAACTAAGGGTAAAACTTATAAGTTCATACAAAGAAATAATAGGGCTTTGTTTCATTCTTTCATTCTATAGGAATAAAATAATTGCGATTAGTTTGGAAAAAAAGGCCTTCCAATTAAATAGGTGTTCGTGCAATTCTATTCAATTCTATATGAAAATTATAAGATCGAAATCAGATTTAAAAAGACTGTACCGCGCGCAGGTACTCAGAGGGCCCAGACCAACACGGCATAAAATGACACTCAAAATATTTACTACTGTATGTATATATTTGTGTGTGTGTGTGTGTGTGTATGTGTGTGTGTGTATATTTTTGATGAAATCTCGCCGTGAGTCTTAATGGGCCTTAAAATGCGTGATCATGTCGTTTCTTATTATTATTATTATATTATTATATTCATTTGCAGGAGTTAATCTGTGTCCCTCCCTCGCTCGTAAGCTGGTAAAGCACATCCTAATGATATAGATTATTTGCATCATTGAGGTGAGCTCACTTAATCCATGACGCAATTGTTTGCATCATGATGAATAATGGGAATTTCGTGATGAATGGGTTATTGTTAGCGTTAAGTACCTACGTTTCAGACAGACTCCAGATTCCGCAAGCTATTAATATTCAAGAGTACATTATAAAGCTTAAAGCATACAAAGCTTTAAATGTTATTCTACTAGATTATACGTACTACGCTTGCCTATAATAAACTTATATCATAATTCTTCCTTTATTACAACTACATCTTTTTATACAGGCTGTCTGGTAAAAGATTAAACATGACTAAATGACACGATAATTAATAGCATAATATGTAGTATATATAAGGTCATTCCATAATAGGTGAAAATATTTTAATTCAGCGTTCGTTACGTCTAATCAAAGAAATCCAGCTAAAAACAGACGTCATTCAAGGGTGTAAAACTTTTTGATTTCTATGAATAAAATTTCCTATACGATTAAAATTTCATACAAATCAAAAAGTTTTCAACCCTTGAACGACGTTTGTTTTTAGCTGAATATTTTGGTTAGACGTAACGTACCAAATGCTGTGTTAAAATATTTTCACCTATTAAGGAATGACCTTAAATAAATATAATTCTACGTTGATGTTCTACCGTAAAATCGAAACCATTGCCATTTTGGACCATGATTCTGAGATGAAAACCGTTGGTGTGGGAATTTTTTTGACGATCTTTTACCATAATTTTATATAACTTGATTTAAAGTAATACTCCTCAGTGATTTTTTTATTAAAAAAATGATAAAATTTAAGGAGTTTTTTAAGGAATACAAAATATGTAATGTATTATGCGCTACATGCTACTCAAATGAAACGGCTTGTTCGAGAATTCCGCGGGCGCAATGAGTCGGACTTTACATTGTGTTGCGTGGAAATAAGAAAAAATCATAAAACGCAAATTTTTCATTTCCGTATAATGATAATGACATCGCTCAATTATTGCTACCCTATGCGGAAATGAACCTAACTGCTCCGGGCAGGGAGTGGTAAGCATTGTTCAACATTGTGCTGATAACATACTCTTACATTTGGCATATCCCATAATACAGGCTTTAGACTCCCTGAATGGTTAAGTGGTCAGAATCGGTGATTGAAGGGAATAATAATTATGTAAATAAAAAATAAATAAAAGAACAAACTAGTGAGTCCACATCCACGAAATTTTATAGATTTTTAGGATAAAATATAACAATTAATATTTAAAATGTTGTACTTCTAAGGTTTCACAATTCAACGAGGGAGAGTATTAAATTATATAAAATGTAACATACTCATACTTACCATGAAAACTATTGCAATCGATTCTGAACAAACGGGTTCCAGTTTTTGTATCGATTAAAAAGGTCCTTGTATAACGTTGGATGACAGGTAAAACCTGTGAGTGAAATTTTTGGGTGACGTCTAATTATTGATACGTCATCAATTTAAAATCTATCTTGAATAAATAATAGTTAAAAAAAACTAAAAAACACGCTTTTTATAGATAACCGAACTAAAAAATGTAAAATAAATTTTAATAAATTTAAATTAAGAATAGTGTTAAAAATTTCAATAATTATAAATTAATAATAGTGTGAATAAAAAAAAATAATTTTATTTAAAAAAAAGCGTGGGGTGCATGGTGTCAATAGTTATAAATATTTTATTGACACATATGAGTAGAGTGATTATCATTTCGGTAATATCTTAAAAAGCACCCCACGCTTTTTTTAAATTAAAATTATTATTTTTTATTCACACTATTATTAATTTATAATTATTGAAATTTTTAACACCATTCTTAATTTAAATTTATTAAAATTTATTTTCTATTTTTTAGTTCGGTTTTCTATAAAAAACGTGTTTTTTAGTTTTTTTAAACTATTATTTATTTTCTACTTTTTAGTTTGGTTTATTTATAATAGCTTGTTTTTTTAATTTTAAACTATTGCACGACTCATGATGCGAAGCATCAGAGAGTGCTTTACGATCGAAAAATCTTCACGCCAGATCCTTTACGGGGTAGGCAGAGAGAACCAAGTGCCATACATCACGATCCTTGCAGGCTTGTCTCGCTTCCTCCACATTCATCACTCTTTTCATACAAACACGCCGGTTGCGAAAACTCTTGATACCACTTTCGGAAATTTTTTTCGCCTTATTTTGGCAACTATTTTTAGTATTATAGCCTTGTTAGTTAACGGAATCAAGATATTTTGCATACTATTGTCGAGATAATTTAATGGAGATTAATTCTATACTTGCTAAAAATTAATTTAGTGCAATACAAACGGAAAAAAATATGAAAATAGGTCAAAAAATTTTCTGTCCGTCATGTATGAAACTCCGGAAACACTGTAACTTATGAAAAAATCAATTATTTGAGTTATTTTTTTAAATTCTAATCGGCAATTGTAGATCATCGAATGCGAATGGCTAATAAATTCAGTGTCGTTTAATTACAATTAATAAAAAACGAAAACTACAAGACTGTATATCTATATATATACATGTAAAATTAACATGGTTGGTGATATATCTATATCTATAAATATTATGTACATTTATTTTGTTTTTTTTTTGTTTTTTTGTCACAGAGACGGTGGCGGACTCTTCGTGGCTCGTGAAATCTAAGTTATATGCGCAGACACTGTTGCAAACTCTAAAGCGCATACGTAGTCGAGTGCCGCGGTAGAAGCACGGAACTACTTACACGCTTATAGACATATGTGTGTGTGTGTGTGTGTGTGTGTGTGTGTGTGTGTGTGTGTTTGTGTGTGTGTGTGTGTGTGTGTGTGTAAGTGTGCAAGGCGTTCCTGTCGTACTCCCATACAGGACAATACGACGGGGCCAGATATGGGCCATGTTTGGCGCAATGCTGTCTATCTCTGGCCCATGCTTGTAAACCCGCTTTGGCCCAGCCTTGGTAGAAGTAGACTCGGTAAGATCCAAGGGCGTCTAGCGAATGAGTCTTTTGAGCAGAGAGCTATTAGAGTTGATCTCATTATTGAGCGAACTAGCGAACTAGCGACTAGCGAGAGAACTACTAGCGAACGAGTCTGCCGAGCAGAAGGCTCATAGAATTGGTCTCATTGAGGAGCGTTTAGCTAAGGAGTCCGCCGAGCAGAGAGCTCGTGGATTAGTAGTGATTCGAAACCGTACAGCAATCGAGTCTGCTCAGCCACGTGAGAACCGCCTAGCGGTAGCGCGTCAGACGTCACAAAGACTTCGTTCAATTACTGGGCGTAATTTTATAACCACCATAAATCAATATACTGAAGTACCATGTACAATCTGTAAGAAGTAATTATATCCAAAACAACAGACGTCATTAGTTAAAGCACGTTTTGATTTTTTTTTTGCTCGACTACCATAAAAAAAAGACAAGTTCCTTCTCAGGCCTACTGGAACAACATGGAAGTTATATCTTTACCTCTTGAACTGACCGACTTGACAGATGTAGTTCGTTCAATTACTGAGCGTAATTTTATAACCACCATAAATCAATATGCTGAAGTGCCATGTACAATCTGTAAGAAATTATTATATCCAAAACAACAGACGTCATTAGTTAAAGCACGGTTTGATTTTTTTTTGCTCGACTACCATAAAAAAAAAAAAAGTTCCTTCTCAGGCCTACTGGAACAACATGGAAGTTATATCTTTACCTCTTGAACTGACCGACTTAGACTCAGACGACTCAGACGTAGAACAAAGACTTTTGTTAAGAGTAGTTCCTTTTATAACTAGTTTCCACCCGCACCAAAGTGCTCGTCAACACGAATCAAATGAGCCCAAACTCGATAGAGTTGTGTTATTTAATTGCTGAGCTCCTATGGTCACCTTCTGGCTTCATCATCGAACCCTGCAGGATCCTAGTTAGCACCAAGCACCAAAGTGCTCGTCAACACTAATCAAATGAGCCCAAATTCGATAGAGTTGTGTCATTTAATTGCTGAGCTCCTATGACCATTTTCTAGGTACATCATCGGACCCTGCAGGATCCTAATCACCACCAAGCACCAAAGTGCTCGTCAACATGAATCAAATGAGTCCAAACTCAATAGTCTTGTTATTAACCGATTTTTAACCATTTAATTATTAAGTTCCTGTGGTCACCTTCCGATTCAGATTCATCAGATCAGCTCCATGTCATAATAAGGTTTCATTGTCATTCAATTAACATACGTATAAAAAATTTCAGCTCAATCGGTAACCGGGAAGTGGATCAAATTTACTTGCGAGATTTGATTTCAGACATCGAGATAGGTACAATAAATAAAAAAATGCTCATAAAACAAAAACTACTGGGCCTACCTGAATCAAATTTTTATGGGACCAATTCGAAACTATTCCGCATCAAACACAAAAAAGAATCACGTAATTCGGTTCAGAAACCTCGGAGAAATCGGTGTACATACATAAAAAAAATATACCAGCCGAATTGAGAACCTCCTCCTCTTTTTTTTGAAGTCGGTTAAAAATGGAATAATTTTATCAACTTAGTGTATTGTCATCGGTCCTCGATAAATTTACAAAGTTTCAACGAAATCTGGCCGTTTAAAGTGGGTCAAAATCGCTCCCAAAGAAGTCGGTTACAAACAAACATACAAACATACAGGTGAAGCTAATAAAAAGCGTGTAAAAAAGTCACCAAGTCCATAAACACATTTTATAATAAGATATGAAGAGGAAAACCTCATTTATTACGTTAAATCTAATACAGACAAGAAAAACTTATTTAAAACTACCTGACCCGGCAAACGTTATTCTGCCTTTTTTTAACTACTCTTATTTTTTCTATATTTTATCACCTTTTAAACCTTTCCTGGACTTCAACAATTAATTCAAAACCAAAATTACATTTTTTACAATCACCAAGACAATTCTCTATCAAATTTGACACAAGAACTTTACTAATAAGATTTTAATAAGCAAATATTTCATCCTTAAACCAATAAATGTTTGAATTGTAGCGATATGCGGAACATAGCGCGTAACGTAACGAAATTAGTTTCCCGAAAACTTAATCAAGTATTTTACAACTGATTAATTCTATTTCCACAAACTTGCTTAGAATTTACTTTGGTATTTGAGTAGCGAAACTGAATTTATAATATTTGTTGTAAATTAAATTAACTTAGCTGTATGTACTGATTTAGGTTACCTTATTAAAAATCGACCGGTTTTGCTTATTAAAACGTTTTTAATGAAGGAATGTTACCTATAATGGGTTTAATGTGAATACATTTGGATCTCTTTAACATCGAATCTTATACCTTTTAAAATTGATTCTTATACTCCCAAGTTTCAGCCAGAAACCGATTAAAATTAGGCTGTAAATTTACGCATGTAACTTGGAAAAGTATCTTAAACATCTTTTTACACGCTTTTTATTAGCTTCACCTGTATGTTTTTGTATGTTTGTATGTTTGTTTGTAACCGACTTCTTTGGGCATTCATTCATTCATTCATATTTTAATAAAAATATTCCATTTTTAACCGACTTCAAAAAAAAGGAGGAGGTTCTCAATTCGGCTGGTATATTTTTTTTATGTATGTACACCGATTTCTCCGAGGTTTCTGAACCGAATTACGTGATTCTTTTTTGTGTTTGATGCGGAATAGTTTCGAATTGGTCCCATAAAAATTTGATTCAGGTAGGCCCAGTAGTTTTTGTTTTATGAGCATTTTTTTATTTATTGTACCTATCTCGATGTCTGAAATCAAATCTCGCAAGTAAATTTGATCCACTTCCCGGTTACCGATTGAGCTGAAATTTTTTATACGTATGTTAATTGAATGACAATGAAACCTTATTATGACATGGAACTGATCTGATGAATCTGAATCGGAAGGTGACCACAGGAACTTAATAATTAAATGGTTAAAAATCGGTTAATAACAAGAATATTGAGTTTGGACTCATTTGATTCATGTTGACGAGCACTTTGGTGCTTGGTGGTGATTAGGATCCTGCAGGGTCCGATGATGTAGCTAGAAAATGGTCATAGGAGCTCAGCAATTAAATGACACAACTCTATCGAATTTGGGCTCATTTGATTAGTGTTGACGAGCACTTTGGTGCTTGGTGCTAACTAGGATCCTGCAGGGTTCGATGATGAAGCCAAAAGGTGACCATAGGAGCTCAGCAATTAAATAACACAACTCTATCGAGTTTGGGCTCGTTTGATTCGTGTTGACGAGCACTTTGGTGCGGGTGGAAACTAGTTATAAAAGGAACTACTCTTAACAAAAGTCTTTGTTCTACGTCTGAGTCGTCTGAGTCTAAGTCGGTCAGTTCAAGAGGTAAAGATATAACTTCCATGTTGTTCCAGTAGGCCTGAGAAGGAACTTTTCTTTTTTTTATGGTAGTCGAGCAAAAAAAAAATCAAAACGTGCTTTAACTAATGACGTCTGTTGTTTTGGATATAATTACTTCTTACAGATTGTACATGGTACTTCAGTATATTGATTTATGGTGGTTATAAAATTACGCCCAGTAATTGAACGAAGTCTTTGTGACGTCTGACGCGCTACCGCTAGACGGTTCTCACGTAGCTGAGCAGACTCGATTGCTGTACGGTTTCGTGTCACTACTAATCCACGAGCTCTCTGTTCAGCGGACTCCTTAGCTAAACGCTCCTCAATGAGACCAATTCTATGAGCCTTCTGCTCGGCAGACTCGTTCGCTAGTAGTTCTCTCGCTAGTCGCTAGTTCGCTAGTTCGCTCAATAATGAGATCAACTCTTTATAGCTCTCTGCTCAAAAGACTCATTCGCTAGACGCTCTTGGATCTTACCGAGTCTACTTCTATTAAGGCTGGGCCAAAGCGGGTTTACAAGCATGGGCCAGAGATAGACAGCATTGCGCCAAGCATGGCCCATATCTGGCCCCGTCGTATTGTCCTGTATGGGAGTACGACAGGAACGCCTTGCACACTTACACACACACACACACACACTCACACACACACACACACACACACACACACACACACACATATGTCTATAAGCGTGTAAGTAGTTCCGTGCTTCTACCGCGGCACTCGACTAGGTATGCGCATTAGAGTTTGCAACAGTGTCTGCGCATATAACTTAGATTTCACGAACCACGAAGAGTCCGCCACCGTCTCTGTGACTGAGTTTAATTGACTGAGTAAAAAAACAAAAAAAAACAAAATAAATGTACATAATATTTATAGATATAGATATATCACCATCCATGTTAATTTTACATGGATATATATAGATATACAGTCTTGTAGTTTTCGTTTTTTATTAATTGTAATTAAACGACACTGAATTTATTAGCCATTCGCATTCGATGATCTACAATTGCCGATTAGAATTAAAAAAAATAACTCAAAACATTGATTTTTTCATAAGTTACAGTGTTTCCGAAGTTTCATACATGACGGACAGGAAATTTTTTGACCTACATATTTTCATATTTTTTTCCGTTTCTATTGCACTAAATTAATTTTTAGCAAGTATAGAATTAATCTCCATTAAATTATCTCGACAATAGTATGCAAAATATCTTGATTCCGTTAACTAACAAGGCTATAATACTAAAAATAGTTGCCAAAATAAGGCGAAAAAAATTTCCGAAGGTGGTATCAAGAGTCTTTGCAACCGGCGTGTGTGTATGAAAAGAGTGATGAATGTGGAGGAAGCGAGACAAGCCTGCAAGGATCGTGATGTATGGCACTCGGTTCTCTCTGCCTACGTCGTAAGGGATCTGGCGTGAAGATATGTATATATGAAAAAAAATTTTCGATCGTAAAGCACTCTCTGAAGCTTCGCATCATGAGTCGTGCAATAGTTTAAAATTAAAAAACAAGTTATTATAAATAAATCAAACTCAAAAGTAGAAAATAAATAATAGTTTAAAAAAACTAAAAAACACGCTTTTTATAGAAAACCGAACTAAAAAATAGAAAATAAATTTTAATAAATTTAAATTAAGAATAGTGTTAAAAATTTCAATAATTATGAATTAATAATAGTGTGAATAAAAAAAAATAATTTTATTTAAAAAAAGCGTATGGTGTTTTTTAAGATATTACCGAAATGATAATCACTCTACTCATATGTGTCAATAAAATATTTATAACTATTGACACCATGCACCCCACGTTTTTTTTTAAATAAAATTATTTTTTTTATTCACACTATTATTAATTTATAATTATTGAAATTTTTAACACTATTCTTAATTTAAATTTATTAAAATTTATTTTCTATTTTTTAGTTCGGTTTTCTATAAAAAGCGTGTTTTTTAGTTTTTTTAAACTATTATTTTTTCTATTGACAGTGGATATATGAGAGGAATTTATTGTATCTGATAGTATAAAAATATGATCAAATAAAAACACATTAATGAATATCTTAATCAATACTTAATTCTATCCTATCCTACTTTAATATTATTATTACGAATGCGAAAGTTTGAATGTTTGGATGGATGGATGCTTGTTACTTAATCACGCAAAAACTTGAATGAAATTTGGTACATTTGGATTATGACCTCGAATAGCACATAGGTTACTTTTTTCTGGCAAAATTAGGTGATCCCGCGAATTCACCAAAAACTGTTATAATGTGGGCTACAAGGCACAGTTATTATTATAAATGCGGATTTCTGTTTGTCTGTCTGTTACACTTTCATGGTTAAACCGTTAAATTGATTTCAATAAAATTCGGCATGAAGATAGCTGAAGATCCGGAGTCAAACAGACAGTTATTTTTTCAAAAATTAACCCCTTAGGGGTATGAAAAACGATATCGATGACATGATAATCTTTTCGCGGACGAAGCTGCGTGGGTCAGCTAGTAGGTATTTATTTTTAGTTTATTTTTTAAAACCCAAAATTATTTTTTGTTGAAATTTTTAAAAGTGTTAATAATATACTTTAGTCTCGCTTGCTCGAGTTCTATATTTGGTGGACCTACGTATCTCGTAAATCTCACCCAGAGATTGAGAGAGATTGTCACCTTGTGGTTACGTTCACCCAGAGAGATTGTCACCTTGTGGTTACGTTGGACAAGTAAGAAGGTAAAGGCCAGCTTAAAAAACTCAAATGACTGATATGCCATATATACATATTATAAATGCGAAAGTAAATCACGCAAAAATGTATTCGAAGATTTAGTACACAGGTAAATAGGCCTAGAATGGGCCATAGGATACATTGATATAAAGGGTTTTTATGTCAATGATAGGATACTTTTTTATTGCGGAAAATTTTTTCTTGTCGTGGGATTTACCAAAAACTTATATATATATATATATATATATATATATATATATATATATATATATATATATATATATATATATATATATATATATATATATATATATATATATATATATATATATATATATATATATATATATATATATATATATATATATATATATATATATATATATATATAGTTGCAATCCAATCCAAAACGATTAAAATCACACTTGGGTCAAGAGACGTCAATCAATATATAAACACCCTAACATAAAGATCATTGTCTATTGTAGTATATTTGAGATAACGATTGAAATGTTCATCCAAAATAATTGTATGATTGACATTGAAGATATTGTTTTAATCAAATCAAAAAGTCATCAGTTTTAGCACATTTTAGCCAATAATAACTAGATGCTTGGCGAAGGGTGTCTTAATGTAAATCTAACGTACCTACTGTCATCATCATACAACTAAGTCTAGGGGTAAGCTTGACTGACCTTTGAACCTTTCATCTCAAATTATTTACTTTTTAAATGATTATAATAAAAGTTTTTGTTGTGATAAAAATTGCTGTTTGTTTTGTTAAAATTTGATTTGCGATCATTTGATGTTGGACTTTATGGTCAAAATTTTAGGGATGTCAAAAGTTTAGAACCTTTTTCTAAAATTTAATGATGTACCCTTGGGCATACCGAGCGGGGGCAGGGAGGGGCAACTGCCCCCCTCTGGAATTTGTTTACCGCTCTACTAACTACTGTTGTAGACAAAAATAAAATAAAAATAAAGTCTTAAAATGTTACGGTTGCCCCCCCCCCCCTCCCCTGGGCCAGAACCTGGGTACGCCCATGAATGTACCCATACAATGTATTCATTTACCCGTGTAGCTCGAACAAGGCTCCTCTGAAGAATAGACCAACTGCTCTGCCAAAAAAAGGCGACTGATTGATTACACGTGTTAATACCATCGTGTCTGCTAGGCGGAAGAGTTCTGCACCGTCTCGCCCGGGCATTTAGTACCATCGCCTTACCTATTCCTCCCGCAATAGCGTCAATGCTTTTCATTGTTGTGCTACGTTTTGGAGGGTTCCGCCACACGGATAGCAACGTACCATTAACATCGTTGGTGTCTATAGGCGATGGTTTCGTTTTCCATCAGGAGAGCCATCTGCTTGTTTGCTATATTATAATTTAAAAAAATGTGTAAACGGTTCACCATGCAGGCCATCCCCGAAACTTCCCGCTAAATTAAGATATTTTAAGCTCAAAAGACTAAAAATTATAAGCATTGATATTTCCAGTTCAAATATCTATTTTGGTAAAAATGGCAGTATATTCATTTTTGAAAATCTGTGTGTGTGTGAATTTTGGAAACAATAAACGATTTTTTTCAAAAATTTTCGTTATTGAAAATCCCAAACAAATTGACCGATTTTGATCCAATTAACGTTATTTGACACAGTTCATAAAGGAGAAAAGATAGTAAGATTTTTAAGTCAATCGGTGTATTAGAATGAAAGTCATTTCAAAAATATTACATAAGTAAGTTTGCCTAAACAAAAGGTAATTTTAATATTTGAAAAGCTGTAACTTTTGAAAATTAGATTCTATTTTGATTTTTGAAACGGCATTCAACGTAGTTTTTTTAGCACTAAAATGTCGTAGAATACAAAAAAAATATTGGTTGAAAAATTTCGGAGTTATGTCGCAAGAACACTTTTTCAAAATTTCTCGTCAACGATTACTCCCAAACAGATTAACCGATTTTGAAGAAATTTGGCGTAGTTTTTTGGGGAATATAGCTGGTTAGTTTTTGTACTCAATCGGTTTATTAATCTGAAAGTTATATTAAAAATTACTGATTAGCTTAAACTTTTTTGGGTTTTTTTTAAAAATTTCTCAAAATTTAGTGAGCCAACTTGGTTCAAATTTTCAGGAAGTCTAAGTTGAGCGGAATCGAATCGAACGTCATTAACCGTGTTTCTATCGGTCTAGCTGTTCAAAAGTGATGAGATGTTTACATACACACACATAAATACATACAGACATACTGACGTCATCGTGAAAATAGTCGGAAAAGGTTCCTAAGGACCTCAAAACGCGGAGATGTGGTGAAAATTCAATTTTCGAAATCGGGGCAAAATCAGTAACTTTCTTATCTACATACGTAGCGGGAATTTTAAAATAATAATAACACATTATTTGAATTTTACCTACTAACGGCTGATCGCCTCCTAACTCTAATTACATCCAAATCGTATACAATTTTATTAAAGTTACCTAGCAAAATTTCAGATAGTGTTTGTGACAAGTATTATTACATGCATTCCACAAGGCAAATTTATATGATTTTTTTATTTTAATAATTCATTATAGGCTGTTATGATGAGTCAACATTTTTTTTAACTCCTATCGGGCCAGGAACTGGCCTACAAACACTGAGAAGATAATATGGCGAAATAAATTCACTGGGTCATGCCTTTGTCACATTTCTTTTAATATGCTAATACATAGTTACTATTTGTTACATTGTGAATTGATATCTTTGAGATTCTCGGATTTTTCTACTGTAATATGTGTGTATTATACATATTAATCTTTCTCTTGAATCACTCTGTCTATTGATGAAAACTGCATTAAAATCCATTGCGTAATTTAAAAGATAAGATAAGCGAACATACAGGGGAAGCGACTTTGTTTTATAACTATGTAAAGATAAAAAGCTTATCCGCCAAAGAGTTACATATTTTATGGCAAAAAGAAACATGCAAAGCAAGATTATTTTGTTCCTTGCATTTAGCTAGAAAACATCACAACTTTTTTAAATGAGCTACAGTATGAAAATTTTCGTCCAAAAAATGTGTCTCTAGATATATAAACTTTACAACTTACAGCCGCACCTTTCTTAGAGAAGTGATTATAAACTTACGATTTTACTTGAAAAGGATACGCATACCTTTTCCGGTCACGTCTTGGAATTTATACGGGCTATGTACCCAACATTGCGTGCAAGGTCGCAATATATCGCATTTTGTGAAATATACGTTCTTGGTATCTATATTTTTGGCCTATGATGTAACATTATTTACAAGCTCGATGAAACTATATTATCAACCTCTCAAAACAACCTCAAACAATTTGTATATTTCGTCGTTATACAAACGGCGTCGTTATTTTGTAAACGTTCAAGACAAATTGTCAAATTGACTATAAACTTAGATGTCGCCGACTGACGACGGTGCCCTGCTAGGTGGGTCTCTTTTTCTAGGTATGGCAAATAAAGGCAAACTAACAAACCTATTTCTCTTTTATGTAAAAGCCGAATGGGGTTCTAGTTCTAAATAAACTACGCATTTACAAAGTAATTTAAACAATATGCCGCAACAATGTTTTAACGGCGACGGCAAATATGCATATTATATAATGAAGACATTTTACATTCGGCGCAGACATTTTTTTAAGCGTATTTATCTTTGTTATCTGACGACGCCATTTGTATACGAACGAATTATAAATTTGGCCGCGACATATACATCAGTTTGAGGTCACTGTTTTTGCCTTCATATTATAAATAACATATCTTGAAAACGATATTACCTATTATTAAATTTCATCTTACTTTAAATCTAATTTCTCAAATTGTTAATACAACAAATCCGTAACTCCAATTCCTTTTTCATTTCAATAAAACTTTTCGGATATCATTGGACTCTCAATTTAACTACAATTGGCGACGATGGATGGCGAAACGCGTGGTAATATCCATTGCTGCATTTTCCTGCCTTATCACTCATTAACGGCAATAATGTGAATCGTCATTTTCACGTAATCTCCAAAACTAAAAACTTCAAACTTTTTTTGGCTGCATTAATTCGAACCTGGAACCTTTACTTTAGACAGGAGGTTCTACAACGTCCAGATTGGTGTAATAGCCCTATCTATTTCTCCTACAATAATTTAGGTAATCACTATCGTTTTCTGGATTGAAGAGTAACGTAATTAATAAATTTATATTCATACAAGTGGCATTATCGCAGACAAATATATATGGAGAGCACGATGCCAATGACCTCTTTAGGGTCCATTGCGGCGATATTTATCTCTTTTCATCAGGAGAACCATCTTCTTGTTTGCTTTTCTACCCGCAATATAGATATACACCGTGGTTCAAAATCGGATACAAAAGCTGAAATATCCCAAGCTCATTACTACGAGACCAAGTAATAAAACTTAAAATAAAACAGAAATAACAAATATTTTTGGAGCTATCGGTAGATCGGTATCAATGACGTCGCACAATTATTGACTCCATAAGCGTTAATGAATCCACGCTCTGTATAGTGAGTGGTAGTTATTATTAAACATGTAATGATAATATTTCTCGTCACATTTACGGCTTAAGAATGGAATCAGAACGGTAAGAGTTTTTGTGATTTAAGCGAAGAATAATTAAGTGAATAAACAAAGTTTTAATAACAAACTAGTGAGTCTACATAAATACTTTACAATTTAATATTACCATAAAACACCATACCATTAATATTATTCAATTTCATTTACCAACTTTTACATGAGTGTGTTAAGATTTAAAATAGACAAAAAATAAAATATCTATGCATACACGTATTCGCACCCATACATACTCGTGATTGCCTCGAGTTCTAGAGGTTAACCTGTACGGCTCATATCATGCGGTCCCGGGTTCGATCCTCGAATCGGGCAAAAGTGTTATTGAGATTTTTTCAAGTTTTTTTCGAAAATACAAAATCGCAATTGCAGCACGGAATCTGATAGGATTGGTGTATTATCACTTCTGTGCCTCGGATGAGCACGTAAAGTCATCGGCCGCGGTTATCGCTAGAAATTATCAATAATTGTTATCAGCTTGGTAAAATGTTGCGATGGGGATCTCCACTCTCGCCGACAGACAAACCGGTGAATCGTGGTGAACCGAAAAGTCTATAGACGTTCAGTTTAATCTGCCTACCCCGCAAGGGCAACGAGCGTAATGATACATACTCATACTAACTTATATTTATAATATTAGTGAAATATCTTTGCGACAAAATCCTCCATGAATTCCAACATAGCATAAAAGAATTTATGTAAAAATAAACAGAAGCTTTTTGTAAATACCTACTACATACGAGTAAATACGGCTCAAGGTGCTTCAATATATTGCAAAAAATGAAGCCTCAGAGAAAATAGGAAACTTGTTTGAGCTGCCGGTAAAGAAAGAGGCATCGCTTTTACGATAACTTGTTTTGATGAATACGGAATGTTGAACATAAGGTGTGGAGAAAATGATATACATACCTTGAACTTTTTGACGTATAAAACTCGTTGCTATATTGGAAAGTTCAAGAGATCTCAGTCCAATCTATGATGAATTCCGGTTTCCGTTTTCTACCAACACATTTTTGGAAATGTTGCAACTATATATATATATATATATATATATATATATATATATATATATATATATATATATATATATATATATATATATATATATATATATATATACGATTCACCGGTTTGTCTGTCGGCGAGAGTGGAGATCCCCATCGCAACATTTTACCAAGCTGATAACAATTATTGATAATTTCTAGCGATAACCGCGGCCGATGACTTTACGTGCTCATCCGAGGCACAGAAGTGATAATACACCAATCCTATCAGATTCCGTGCTGCAATTGCGATTTTGTATTTTCGAAAAAAACTTGAAAAAATCTCAATAACACTTTTGCCCGATTCGAGGATCGAACCCGGGACCGCATGATATGAGCCGTACAGGTTAACCTCTAGAACTCGAGGCAATCACGAGTATGTATGGGTGCGAATACGTGTATGCATAGATATTTTATTTTTTGTCTATTTTAAATCTTAACACACTCATGTAAAAGTTGGTAAATGAAATTGAATAATATTAATGGTATGGTGTTTTATGGTAATATTAAATTGTAAAGTATTTATGTAGACTCACTAGTTTGTTATTAAAACTTTGTTTATTCACTTAATTATTCTTCGCTTAAATCACAAAAACTCTTACCGTTCTGATTCCATTCTTAAGCCGTAAATGTGACGAGAAATATTATCATTACATGTTTAATAATAACTACCACTCACTATACAGAGCGTGGATTCATTAACGCTTATGGAGTCAATAATTGTGCGACGTCATTGATACCGATCTACCGATAGCTCCAAAAATATTTGTTATTTCTGTTTTATTTTAAGTTTTATTACTTGGTCTCGTAGTAATGAGCTTGGGATATTTCAGCTTTTGTATCCGATTTTGAACCACGGTGTATATCTATATTGCGGGTAGAAAAGCAAACAAGAAGATGGTTCTCCTGATGAAAAGAGATAAATATCGCCGCAATGGACCCTAAAGAGGTCATTGGCATCGTGCTCTCCATATATATTTGTCTGCGATAATGCCACTTGTATGAATATAAATTTATTAATTACGTTACTCTTCAATCCAGAAAACGATAGTGATTACCTAAATTATTGTAGGAGAAATAGATAGGGCTATTACACCAATCTGGACGTTGTAGAACCTCCTGTCTAAAGTAAAGGTTCCAGGTTCGAATTAATGCAGCCAAAAAAAGTTTGAAGTTTTTAGTTTTGGAGATTACGTGAAAATGACGATTCACATTATTGCCGTTAATGAGTGATAAGGCAGGAAAATGCAGCAATGGATATTACCACGCGTTTCGCCATCCATCGTCGCCAATTGTAGTTAAATTGAGAGTCCAATGATATCCGAAAAGTTTTATTGAAATGAAAAAGGAATTGGAGTTACGGATTTGTTGTATTAACAATTTGAGAAATTAGATTTAAAGTAAGATGAAATTTAATAATAGGTAATATCGTTTTCAAGATATGTTATTTATAATATGAAGGCAAAAACAGTGACCTCAAACTGATGTATATGTCGCGGCCAAATTTATAATTCGTTCGTATACAAATGGCGTCGTCAGATAACAAAGATAAATACGCTTAAAAAAATGTCTGCGCCGAATGTAAAATGTCTTCATTATATAATATGCATATTTGCCGTCGCCGTTAAAACATTGTTGCGGCATATTGTTTAAATTACTTTGTAAATGCGTAGTTTATTTAGAACTAGAACCCCATTCGGCTTTTACATAAAAGAGAAATAGGTTTGTTAGTTTGCCTTTATTTGCCATACCTAGAAAAAGAGACCCACCTAGCAGGGCACCGTCGTCAGTCGGCGACATCTAAGTTTATAGTCAATTTGACAATTTGTCTTGAACGTTTACAAAATAACGACGCCGTTTGTATAACGACGAAATATACAAATTGTTTGAGGTTGTTTTGAGAGGTTGATAATATAGTTTCATCGAGCTTGTAAATAATGTTACATCATAGGCCAAAAATATAGATACCAAGAACGTATATTTCACAAAATGCGATATATTGCGACCTTGCACGCAATGTTGGGTACATAGCCCGTATAAATTCCAAGACGTGACCGGAAAAGGTATGCGTATCCTTTTCAAGTAAAATCGTAAGTTTATAATCACTTCTCTAAGAAAGGTGCGGCTGTAAGTTGTAAAGTTTATATATCTAGAGACACATTTTTTGGACGAAAATTTTCATACTGTAGCTCATTTAAAAAAGTTGTGATGTTTTCTAGCTAAATGCAAGGAACAAAATAATCTTGCTTTGCATGTTTCTTTTTGCCATAAAATATGTAACTCTTTGGCGGATAAGCTTTTTATCTTTACATAGTTATAAAACAAAGTCGCTTCCCCTGTATGTTCGCTTATCTTATCTTTTAAATTACGCAATGGATTTTAATGCAGTTTTCATCAATAGACAGAGTGATTCAAGAGAAAGATTAATATGTATAATACACACATATTACAGTAGAAAAATCCGAGAATCTCAAAGATATCAATTCACAATGTAACAAATAGTAACTATGTATTAGCATATTAAAAGAAATGTGACAAAGGCATGACCCAGTGAATTTATTTCGCCATATTATCTTCTCAGTGTTTGTAGGCCAGTTCCTGGCCCGATAGGAGTTAAAAAAAATGTTGACTCATCATAACAGCCTATAATGAATTATTAAAATAAAAAAATCATATAAATTTGCCTTGTGGAATGCATGTAATAATACTTGTCACAAACACTATCTGAAATTTTGCTAGGTAACTTTAATAAAATTGTATACGATTTGGATGTAATTAGAGTTAGGAGGCGATCAGCCGTTAGTAGGTAAAATTCAAATAATGTGTTATTATTATTTTAAAATTCCCGCTACGTATGTAGATAAGAAAGTTACTGATTTTGCCCCGATTTCGAAAATTGAATTTTCACCACATCTCCGCGTTTTGAGGTCCTTAGGAACCTTTTCCGACTATTTTCACGATGACGTCAGTATGTCTGTATGTATTTATGTGTGTGTATGTAAACATCTCATCACTTTTGAACAGCTAGACCGATAGAAACACGGTTAATGACGTTCGATTCGATTCCGCTCAACTTAGACTTCCTGAAAATTTGAACCAAGTTGGCTCACTAAATTTTGAGAAATTTTTAAAAAAAACCCAAAAAAGTTTAAGCTAATCAGTAATTTTTAATATAACTTTCAGATTAATAAACCGATTGAGTACAAAAACTAACCAGCTATATTCCCCAAAAAACTACGCCAAATTTCTTCAAAATCGGTTAATCTGTTTGGGAGTAATCGTTGACGAGAAATTTTGAAAAAGTGTTCTTGCGACATAACTCCGAAATTTTTCAACCAATATTTTTTTTGTATTCTACGACATTTTAGTGCTAAAAAAACTACGTTGAATGCCGTTTCAAAAATCAAAATAGAATCTAATTTTCAAAAGTTACAGCTTTTCAAATATTAAAATTACCTTTTGTTTAGGCAAACTTACTTATGTAATATTTTTGAAATGACTTTCATTCTAATACACCGATTGACTTAAAAATCTTACTATCTTTTCTCCTTTATGAACTGTGTCAAATAACGTTAATTGGATCAAAATCGGTCAATTTGTTTGGGATTTTCAATAACGAAAATTTTTGAAAAAAATCGTTTATTGTTTCCAAAATTCACACACACACAGATTTTCAAAAATGAATATACTGCCATTTTTACCAAAATAGATATTTGAACTGGAAATATCAATGCTTATAATTTTTAGTCTTTTGAGCTTAAAATATCTTAATTTAGCGGGAAGTTTCGGGGATGGCCTGCATGGTGAACCGTTTACACATTTTTTTAAATTATAATATAGCAAACAAGCAGATGGCTCTCCTGATGGAAAACGAAACCATCGCCTATAGACACCAACGATGTTAATGGTACGTTGCTATCCGTGTGGCGGAACCCTCCAAAACGTAGCACAACAATGAAAAGCATTGACGCTATTGCGGGAGGAATAGGTAAGGCGATGGTACTAAATGCCCGGGCGAGACGGTGCAGAACTCTTCCGCCTAGCAGACACGATGGTATTAACACGTGTAATCAATCAGTCGCCTTTTTTTGGCAGAGCAGTTGGTCTATTCTTCAGAGGAGCCTTGTTCGAGCTACACGGGTAAATGAATACATTGTATGGGTACATTCATGGGCGTACCCAGGTTCTGGCCCAGGGGAGGGGGGGGGGGGCAACCGTAACATTTTAAGACTTTATTTTTATTTTATTTTTGTCTACAACAGTAGTTAGTAGAGCGGTAAACAAATTCCAGAGGGGGGCAGTTGCCCCTCCCTGCCCCCGCTCGGTATGCCCAAGGGTACATCATTAAATTTTAGAAAAAGGTTCTAAACTTTTGACATCCCTAAAATTTTGACCATAAAGTCCAACATCAAATGATCGCAAATCAAATTTTAACAAAACAAACAGCAATTTTTATCACAACAAAAACTTTTATTATAATCATTTAAAAAGTAAATAATTTGAGATGAAAGGTTCAAAGGTCAGTCAAGCTTACCCCTAGACTTAGTTGTATGATGATGACAGTAGGTACGTTAGATTTACATTAAGACACCCTTCGCCAAGCATCTAGTTATTATTGGCTAAAATGTGCTAAAACTGATGACTTTTTGATTTGATTAAAACAATATCTTCAATGTCAATCATACAATTATTTTGGATGAACATTTCAATCGTTATCTCAAATATACTACAATAGACAATGATCTTTATGTTAGGGTGTTTATATATTGATTGACGTCTCTTGACCCAAGTGTGATTTTAATCGTTTTGGCCAAGGCCTTAATAACGGCATTACATTATAATGTACTCGTAGCTTGATTCTTTTAGGTTGATTTTATGCTAGATTCATATGTATGGCACTTGCAACAGGCTCAAAACCTTTACTAATATTTGACAACATTCGGGGAATTTAACATTGACATCCGCACGCTTAAAAGTGTGCGGATGTCAATGTTAAATTGACATCCGCACACTATGTATGGAAAAGCAAGCATGGATCTTGACTTACATTTTTTTTCTCCTTGACTTAGATAACTTCAGTAATTGTATCATTACTCCGGTTATTTTATGGGTTTATACAGAGTGAATTAACGATTTGCAATTTGCACAATTCACAATTTTTCGGTTGACGAGATAAGTAGTGGTCCCCATTGCCGCATTTTATCGACCTAATAGCGATTATCGCTTTTTGTAGCGATAACCAAGACCGGCAGCTTTATAAGCTCATTCGAGGCACGGGGATGCAAATACACCGCCTATAAATAGATTTTGGATATTAAGATATCCAAAATCTATATAGATATATAGATTTTGGATATCCGCCGCTATATAGATTTTGGATATTCGATAAAAATTTGAAAAAAAACCTAAATAGCCTTTTTGATCGAGCCCGCTACTTTATAATCCAAACTAAATAGGCTAACCACAGACCACATAAATGCTACTAGTCACGGCGATTGACATTGAGTCTGTGGCCGTGCATATGAGCGAACGCTCATATCGCAATCAAAAGTATGGCAAATTATTGACACTAATTGTAATTGAGTTTTTATAGTTGACGTATTCTGTGCATACACGTGTACGTGTACGTATTTATGTGAGCATAAAATTTAGATACGCAATGTCTAAGTAATGTCTTAAGAAGGCGCCTCCATTTACTCCGTGAGGCTAACCCTTAGATCACGAGGCAGTCTAGATGACTCTAAGTTTCAGATATTAATTTAATCTTTATATTCTTTATTACTCAGGTCTGAAATACCTATAATCTACACAGTAACATATGTTGCAAAATATCGTCATCGACCCGTTTCATATTTAATACGCATATATCAGTTATATCACGTCAAATGGACGCTTGTCTAATTCTCCTAGTGCATTAACAATACTGAGTCCGCAGCACAGAGCAAATATCTAGTTAGAGGACGTCTGCATTCTTCATTTATAAGAAACCAAGCGTGTCAGTTTTCAACTTGACATAGACAAATAGTTTCAAAAGAAAACATTTGTACATCACACTATGTCCATCGTTCATATAAATGCGTACATAACTTGCAAGCCCTTGGCGCACACTTATGCACATTTATACATTTATTTATGCACTAATCAAAAAAGCCCTTGGCTAATTTGATTAGTGCATAAAACCCGTACAAGATCAAATCGGCCGCAAGTCGCTAAACAAGTTAAGAAAAACGTACTTGAATTCGTGGTGGCTTGTTGAGATTTGGCAAATGTGTGGACCTGGTACTAGATGAATTGGCTTGAAACAATGGATGTTGACCTCGAATATAATCTATTTCGTAATTGAAAACAAATGCTCTTTCAAATGCCATTGCCCCATTTAGTATTGTAAATAAAATTGCACTATTGAGATGCTTAACAGTAAAGGTTTTGTCCGAGCACCATTCAAAGAAGGAAATAAGCACTTAACGCGGATGTTAGATAATTATCCGTGTTGATGGTCTGATATACTCGTATGTTGTTAGTAATAAGCCTCAGAAATCAGAAGTACTTTATTCAATAAAACTTTTAAAGTTATTTTGACACATAAACATATTTTTTAAAAACTACTAACGGATCGGAAACGCGGCCACACACTGAACAACTCAGCGGGCTTGTCTTTTTTTCATATTTGGGTTTGCGTGTAGATTAGTACTCATTCTATCGCATCGATTACGACGTAGCCAAACGTGCTAATAAAAGAAACAGAATCTCAATATGCATCGTATTGTGGAGTCTCGAATTTGGATCGATTGTTTAAAAAAATGTACATGCACAAAAAAAGACAAGCCCGCTGAGTTTCTTCCGCCGGATCTTCTCAGTGTGTGGCCGCGTTTCCGATCCGGTAGTAACTCAAAAAATGTTGACTCGTCAAAAGTGCCTGTAAAGGATAATTTGAATAAAAATGTTTTGACTTTGACTTTGACTTTGATCTTGGATTGGCACAAACATGTTTTAAGTGGATTTTTTATGTGGAATGTAAGAAGTAGAATTATCTTTACGCCCATATCCCTGAAATGTTTCGTGTGGTAATTCACTTATTGTATTCAGATCGTAGGGTCTAAATCGTGATTGCTAGGTGTTAGAGTTCTGCTTGTCGTTGTCGTGCTATGATTTGATAGAATAAATTAAACGTTCAAAAAACGTTAAAAATATACAAAAAGACGTTGTAAGCATTTAAAAAGGCCGTTGGAAGCGAGGTGAAGTTCGTTTTGTTACCGAAGTAAAATAAAATAAGCTCTATTGCTTTTTTAGGATCCCGTTTCTTAAGAAATTCGATCGCTTATCGCTAGAAGCAAGAAATAATAGGTTTAAAATAAAAGATTCTTCGAATAAGGCAAGTTGTATCTAAATCGTATCGTCTGGGATAAATTTTGACTTACCCTGATGGGAATCATATAAAGTTTTTATAAGTGTAGGTAAAGCACAAATAGGCAAACTTATCAATCTCATACATCAAAGCCAAAAGGGATTGATTCGCAGCTTATTGATGTATTTATTGCCTTTCCACAGAACTTGTGTTGTACACTGTTCTCAATATTGCATCGGCATCGAGTTGGCTCTCGCGTTCATTCGAGGACCGTTCAGGAAGTCAAAAGCCACTTTAACTTCGGGTATGCCGTTTGCAATATCGAGGAGGTACTCCAGTTATTGTAATTTATTTGATTTTGTTAATATTATTTTACGAAACCCTTGCGGTGCGTAATTCATGAGTAAATGTCTTTTTTAGTTGGAGCCAAAAACATGAATATAAAGAACTAGTCTGGAGGTATAGACCGCGTAGATCCTAACCCTGTGGAAAATAGGAATAAAATGTAGCCTTGTCACATAATAATAATGTAGATTTCCAGATTACTTCCTACTAACAAACTTACAAACTTTATCTCTTTATAATATTAGCACTATAGGCTGTGATATTGGTATGAACACAATAGATTAGTATAACTACTAACTAATAATTAAAACTTTTATGAAAGTAAAATGAAGCATAATATGAATATAAAAAAAATGAAAACTTGTTATAGTAAGTGTAAGCTTTTGTCGGTGGCTTTGCCTGCGTTAGGTTATTTTTCTATCCCTCAGGAACCTAAATTGTACCGAATGAAATATTGCATACATGCATACACGTTTTGTACCCGTGTACACCACATTCTATGACAACCGGTGTAGTAGATAAGACGTAAAAACGAAATCACAAACTCATTTTCGCATTAAAAATATTACTAGCTGACTCGCGCTGTTGGCAGAAGAGTAACAGGTCATCAAAAAAATCTTTTATACAGATTTTGATATCTTATTTCGGCACCTTATGAGCCGATTTTACGAAAAAAGTAGTATGTGTTTGATGCCTATGAGCCTAGTTTTCGAAAATCTTCTTGTTAAATTTCGTTAAAAAGGCATAATAGACAGATAGTCAGACTTTCGTATTTGTAATATTGATGTTTAAATTAATTTGCAAATAGAAATTAAAAATAGCTAACTTAAACGAAATATTTTTTTACAAACGAAAATATTTTAATTAAGCTTTATATATCTATAAATTGGTTACTCTGTTGTCAACGTTTATTATACTAAATAAAATACGCTATCATAAGCACTTATAAAATTACTAAGCGTAACATATTGTTACGAATAATCTAGAAATGTGTAGAGTTGGAACGCTGGAGAGATCTAGAAATAAAAGAAAGATATACCTACTCCTATTGACACATAAATAGTTGACCTAAGCTATACCATAATGAACTTTGTGCTATAGGACAGAAGGTTGAAAGTAGCCTGTACCAAGATTTATGAGTCATAACTTGTTTACAATAAGAAGTGATGAGAAGTGATTCATTGCTTCCCGATACATTTAGATTTTTCTGGATCCAGATAGAACTTTACCCTGGGTATAAATAGCGATGTTTTGACAAATACAGGGCAGTTTTTATAAAGCGATAGAGAGCAATACTTGAAACGACCAGTGCGAAGCGAGTGTTCTAAGTATAGTGTTAGTACAGTCAGTGACTAGTGTTAATCAGAGTATTTAGTATTACATTGTGTTGTCTTGTGTTGTGTTTATTTGTACTGTAAATACACGGATTTAATATTAGTGGTGTTTTCTTACAATTACGAAACCGAAGTACGTAACAACTGGTGTCGGAAGTGAAATTGTGAAATGCCACTTATTCCGAAGGAAAGTGTTACCACCAAGTCTCAAGATGAGACACAGAGGGTGTCAGAGGACACTGAGATGCGTGCTGGTGATGGAGCTGCAAGTGTTGTCAGCACGTCACTATCGTCGAGCGGATCGCCTACTGATCTTTCTGTCATACTGGCAGCTATTCAGGAACAGCGACAGGAACAGCAACAGCAACAACAAAAACTACAAGAACAACTTCAGCAACTTCAGCAGCATCAACAGCTTCAGGAACAGAAACAACTAAAGGTACAGGAACAACAACAAGAAAAGCTACGGGAACAGATCAAGGAACATTTATCTGGCTTTAATGATAAATTGACGGTTACTTGGCGCAACAAGACTTGTCAAGCGCGATATGAAGGGTGTTGAGAAGAGAGTTGACCACTTGGAGACCAACTGCGATAAAATAAGTGTTAACATGCTAATAAGACTAAAAAAGACATTTACTCATGAATTACGCACCGCAAAGGTTTCGTAAATAATAATAATGACCCTTAATCTAAAACAATTGGAGAGAGAAGTCATCATGAAAATAAAGATCATGGGAGTTAAATCAGGTGTTGCCATTAATAGTTGTTCTCACCAGGTAGGTCCTCGGGTAAAGATACCCACTTATGACCGTCTTACTACATGGAGTGCCTACCGGATTCAATTTAAAATAGCAGCGAAGGGCAGTAGATGGACAGATGAACATTGCCTAACGGCTCTGCGTACGGCGTTACGGGGCGTTACACGCGCTTTCTGTGTTGGATGCAATGCCTAAGCAGTATCAGTTTGCTGATTTGATGGAGGCATTGGAAGCTCACTATGGTGAACGTCATTTAGAGCATGTTTTTCGTGCCCAATTGAAAGACTGTATACAGAAATAAGAGCGGCGAAGGACTTCAACAATGGGCCGTAGGAATTGAGAAACTCGTGAGGAAAGCGTATTCTTCGGCCGACGCTAATACAGTAAACAACACCATCGTCCAGGCGTTCATTCATGGAATTCGAGACCTAGAAGTGCGTGCTGCTGTTCGCCTTCATGACCACGTAACGATGAAGAAGGCTTTGGCTCATGCACTGGAGGTAGAAGCTGTTCGCCACGAACCTCAAGCCTATAAGGTGCGCGAGGTTACAAAAGTTGTGGCTCGATCAAAGGTAGTGGAACTTAGGAGACCGGATCCCATGTGCTATGCCTGCGGTGAACGTGGGCACATTAGAGTTAGCTGTTCAGCCAAATCTATGCCTACAGTTTTAGTGAATTGGCGACAGCAAGTGGCAGGAAATTCAGCAGCCGAAGAGAGCAGGCAGGTCAAACAACCTGTTGAACCAGCAGGGAACCGAGTAACAGCCAGGAGACAACGGCAGGTGCTGGCTGTACGAGAAACAACCCCAAAAGCTGTCGTGCCTCAGGTGAGCGAACGCAAGAGTTTATCCATTAAGGGATTGGTTAATGGCAAGAACTGCAGCTCAACGCGGAACACTGGAGCCACACGAACTGTAGTGCGATCAGTAATGGCTAGCAATGATAACCTGAGACTGAGGAATACAGCACACCGTAGTGGAAAGTCTCACCCAAATGCAGATGCTTTATCACGACGACCTTGTACGGAGGATTGTAAACATTGTGTAAGAATGGAGACGAAGGAAAAGGTTCAAGTACTGCGAGCTAAGCCTACGAATGACAGGTGGGAAACTGGTGAGATGCGTAAGGCCCAGTATGAAGATACAGATTTGCGGCCTCTAATAGATTGGATGAAGCAAGACACGGGAAAACTAGAATGGCAAGAGCTGGCTCCCTTCAGCGCCATTACGAAAAGTTATTGGGCGCAGTGGGAAAGCCTTGTGTTGCAAACCGGTTTACTATACCGCAAATGGGAAAAACCTTCAGGAATAGAACATCATCTACAGTTGGTAGTGCCAAGAAAACTAATCAAGGACGTACAACGTGAGTTGCATGATGGGGTTTCTGGGGGACATCTTGGAGTACGATGAACATTGGTAAAGGTGCAAGAGCGTTTTTACTGGTTGAATTGCCGAGAAGATGTCGAGAATTGGTGCCGAAAATGTACGTCATGCTCAGCAGTGAAAGTCGGAAGTCGGAGTCTGCTGGTCGGAAGCCGAGGCAACCTTAGATTATACACCGTGGGAGCCCCCTGGGAAAGGATAGCGATCGATGTGGCTGGGCCATTTCCTAAGACAGATAACGAAAACAAGTATTTTATGGTCGTGATGGATTACTTTACAAAATGGCCGGAGGTGTTCACAATCCCTAATCAGGAGGCCACGACGGTTGCTGAGAAATTAGTCAATGAGGTGATATGCCGATTTGGCGTTCCGCTAGAGATTCATTCAGACCAAGGCAGAAACTTTGAATCTAATGTATTCCAGGAAATGTGTAAATTATTAGGAGTGTACAAAACAATAACTACACCTTTCACCAGCAATCTGATGGAATGGTCGAACGATTTAACCAAATTTTGGATAGACCCTTAGCCAAGCTGGTAGAAAATCACCAGAAAGACTGGGATAAATACATATCTCTGTTCTTATTGGCTTACCGAACAGCGGAACACGAAAGCATAAAAATGACGCCAGCCTATGCCAACTTCGGCAGACAGTTACGTATACCAGCAGACTTAATGACTGGACTGGACCGCCAAATGCAGAGACCCAAATAAGTATACCGGAATATGTTGAAGACATTCCTGAGAGGTTACGTGATGTACACTGGTTAATAAATGAAAATGCATTAGAATCAAGTCAGCGGATGAAGACAAGATACGACCGAAACGCCAATCATCAAGATTTTCAGGAAGGATTTCTTGTTTGGCTACATAATCTGGTTCGACGAAAGGGAAAATCACCTTAGTTACAGCGACGTTGGGATGGGCCTTACAAAGTAATCACATGTATCAATGACTTAACCTATCGAGTGCAGAAGCAGCCACGACGGACCATGAAGATTGTTCACGTTGATCGATTAGCCGCTTACAATGGAAGTAATGATGTTCGGGACGAACATAACTAAGAGGGGGGTAGTGTTACGAATAATCTAGAAATGTGTAGCGTTGGAACGCTGGAGAGATCTAGAAATAAAAGAAAGAGAGAGCTAATATTGACAAACAAATAGTTGACCTAAGCTATACCATAATGAACTTTGTGGTATAGAGCATAAGGTATTGAAAGAAGCGTGTACTAAGATTTATGAGTCATAACTTGTTTACAATAAGTAGTGATAAGAAGTGATTCATTGTTTCCCGATACATTTAGATTTTTCTAGATCCAGGTAGAATTTTACCCTGGGTATAAATAGAGATGTGTTGACAAATCAACCTCTCATCAAATCATTGAGTTTGGGGAAAATACAGAAATCACAGGGTGCTAGGTCAGGGCTATGTGCAGGATGAGTGACGAGATGTACTTTTTCGGAAGCTAAAAATGACTCTTTTGTTGGCCGTATGTGAAGAAGCGTTATCATGGTGTAGGAGAATGCGGCTTTTGGGTCGTCTTTCGCGAACTTTTTATAAAACCCTGGGTAAACAAATGGTAGAATACCACTCGGCATTAACACTCTTTTGATCTTCAAGTGGAATTGTACAGATGGAATCCGTAGCTGAGTGAAAAACGCGATCATTTTTTTTACCAACGTTTCTCGCCTGTCTCACCTTTGTTGGCCTGTTCTCATTTTCAAACACCCATTCACAAGATTGCTGTTTTTTTCGGGTTCAAAACAATAAATCCACGTTTCGCCTCCTGTGACAATGTCATAAACAGCATTAGAATGTCCGTGGTCGTACTTCAGTAGCATCTGCGAGCACCATTCCACACGAACTCGCTTCTGCTCCGCTGTCAGTTCATGAGGGATCCAACGACAATAAAGTTTCCGAACTTTCAGTTCTTTGAGTAAAATTTTCTGTATTTAGATCATACCAATCCCCAATAGTCCTCGAATTGTCTCATAGGTAATCCGGGGGTTTCCTTCAATTAACTGCTTAACAGTAGCCACATTATTTTCATTGACGGCAGTTGAAAGCGGGCGGCCTTCACGAAATTCGTCATGTAAAGAAACTCGACCTCTCTCAAATTCAGAACCGTCGCCTCACGGTGCTGAAACAAGGTGCTTCTCTCCCAAAAGCATTTTGAAGACGAGCGGCACAGTTTTGCGGAGAAAGAGAACTTTTAAAATCATAAAAAATCATCGCTCTAAAATCTTTTCGACTTAATTCCATTTTCGTTGCGTACGTAGAATTTTGATGTATGATATAAAAAACAATTGACAAATCATTTCCCGTCAATTGTTTTTTTATTACTAAGAAGGTTGAAACGTTTTAAAAATATAACATTCGAAATTCAACTAGTTCCGATTAGCTAGAAGTGCAAAACTTGTAGTGTGATCCATGTACAATATTTCCACGGCGAATCCCTTTCACAATAGGGTAACAGAGCTAAGTGCCATACTTCAAGCTGCCTTACTTTTGCCGTATTCAGATGATTCTACTTATTCCTTTCATAATAATATGTTGTAAACAAAATAAAAGACAAGCTCACTGAGTTTTTTCCGTGGAATATTTTCTCTATATGGCCGTGTTTCCTATGCTGTAATAGTTTAAAAAATTGTTAACGTATCAGAATAACTTGTAAAAAGCTTAATTGAATAAAAAACTTTTGGTTTAGAAATCAAAAGTATTTAAATCAAGAAAGCCCGAGTATCTGTTCCGGAAACTGTATTGGCGGGGAGAAGAAAAACGCATAAGATTAGAGTAGTTAGCAGAATTTAATGGTATCAAGACATCATTCGGCAGACTTCCGTGGAAGTTTTAGATATGCAGCCACCGTGTGCTGGAACAATCTGCCCCATTTCTAAGAGAGACATATTCGGTTCATAGTTTTAAACGCAAATTAAAGAAAATTTTTCTTTCTCTACAAAAAAACGAATTAAGCACATAGTGTATGGTTGATATAAGCTCGAACTTTCACAGATGGTAGTTGAATATCAAACAATAAATAAGGTACCAAGCTCGCCCTACTTACTACATATTTAAGATTAAAATATTAAATTATTATTCATATACGTATTGTTTTACTATTATATTAACACACATTTTTGTACTGATTTACACTTTTCATAAATTAATACCAAAGCTTCCTTTTTTGACCGTCTCGTGGGCATATCATAGAGGACTCGCTGAAAATCAGTCTTATAATAAATATTGCTATAGCGTATGCTGAGTTGAGCATTCTTTTGGTATCACATTAATTATAAAAACTGTTTAAGATTACATTTTATTCGTTTTTTTTACATTTTAATAGTTTAATTTTAAATTTTTACAATTAGTATGTAACCTAAAAATATTGTACGTGTATATTGTCTACTGTACTGTAATAGTTGTGTGAAAATGTGGTACCAATAATTAATATTATTATTATTACTTTAGTTAAAAAAAAGTATTATTATTACTTTACAAAAAAATATATTGTTATTATTATTTTATTACTTTATCACAAAATTACTTTTAGCACTGAAGGGTAACAGTGATGGAACCAGCAGGCCAACTTTTGTCGTGACGTGACATCATAACTGTGGAGGTTGATGACGTCACACAAGGACAAGGAAGGGGAAAAGAAAGATCTTCCCAGCCAGGCTAGGTGTATTGCCTAGGGACCGAAATCCATTTGAGAAGCGTTGAAACTTTTTTTATAGTACAGCGTTTATAGTACAGGATTTTATTTTTGAATTACATTATTTTCTATGTTTTTTATTTTTTCTTGTAGAGTTTGTAGATTGATTGAACCACTACAGTACTCTCCCCCCAAGACCGAAGGTCGATCTAGTTAAGCCAGTAAACCGTATGTACCTTGAGTGCTCGAGTCTGTGGTGAGTCGAGACGAGCAGAATATGCGCGGTCCTCGATGAGTCGGTGTGAGTGCGCTCCGCTGTGGTTCGCAACGAGTAGGAACGAGCGGGACAGGGTTGCTGTATGGAAAAAAGTGAACGTGGGAAGTTCGAAGTGGATTCCGAAAAGCGTTGATGAGGCGTAGCTTGTGAAGCTGGCTGATGTGCTGTTGGGCGCGGAGGGATATCAGTGGACACAGATGTTCAGAACGTTGTTGCGTGTTGTTTTTGTCGAAGGATCACCACTGTAGTGCCATTTGGTGGTCGCTATTAGTGGTTCTAATCACGTTGGGATGATGTCAACTCTACGAAGATTGATGACGATACGGACATGGAAGGAGAAAAGGATCACGTCGGGATGACGACACGCGTGAAGGTTGATGACGTCACGGAAAGACGTGGCAGGGAAAAAGGAAAATCTTCCCAGCCAGGCAAGTTGTACTGCCTATGGACCAAAGTCTATTTGAGAAACGTTGAAACTTGTATATAGCGTATTCAAGATAAATAATTGTGATTTCGCGATTCAAGATTTTATTTTTGAATTTATTTTATTATTTTTTCTTGTAGCGTTTGTAGATTGCTAGAGCTGTGATGGTTTATATAACTCATAGTGTTATAGCGCGCTATGTATACTCAACGTAAAACTAGAAAAATAGAGTTTATAGTCTATAATGCGCTATTATAAAATAGTTTATTTAAAAAACACTACACATTACTAGATTCTGGTTCAATTAAATTTTCACGAATTTTATTAAATAAGTTCCATTACTTGAGACAACTACTCGTACTAGGCGTTCCGCAGCGTCTCGTCCATGTTATGTATCAACTATTACCCATCGTTTGGTCTGTGGTATCACTGCAATTTTTTACCTGGCTGAGCAAATGTGAGTAATGATTTCCAGTCACACGAAGGAAGTTGCGAATAACAGCAAGTTTGTTTAAAATTCCTCATATTTACCAATTACATAAATATTCGTGTTGCAGACTTCCGTTTTGCAAACGTGTGGTTGCGCCGGTTTGACCAGAGCCATAATTGAATCTGCATGCAAAAAAGAACAATACCGTGCTTCGAAATTTATTCCACGATGTGTGCTAGACACAAACGCAAGGCCATTCTTATCAATTTCGAGAAGAATGCGACAATCAGGTTTTTTAACCGTATTTTTTGGTATACGAAACGAATACGTTATTGTATGTAAATAGATTTATTTATGTTGTGAGATGATTTATTATTGTGAAATTATTGCATTTTGTGTATTTATTATTGACCTGACCTTGATTTGGTTTGACCCGACCGCCCTGTTGGTCGAGTAATTAGTGATCCTGACTACTAGGGTGTCCCTAAAAACTTTTTTTTGAATTACCTAACGCAAGACTTCTCAAAATTTGCATAATTGATTGTAGATTAGCAAAATATTCCTTAAAAAACAACTATAACTATACCTTCAGGGCTCTACCAATTTTCAAAAATTTGAAAAATTAGTCATTTTATGGTGATATTTCACTATTCTTATTTTCAGTTCCTGAACTAAATGTGAAATTATTACTTAATTTTTCTACTAATTAAGTGTAATAAATATACATCATTTCAAGTAACTTACAACAGCAGGCTACCTGCATCATTAAATTTATTAGATATCAACCTGTAAATTACGTCAAGTTTCATCTTGAATTTCTTGACTCAATTCGGTGGTATCCAAGTAAGTTAGTTCTTAAAATATATTTTCTTATTATTTACATATTACAAAATTTGCTTTTAATACTATATTTAAGTCCCAACTGACTTTATGCTAACAAAGTCTTAGTAATATGTAAAGAAAAACAACTTCACAATAAATGAAAGTGGATAAAATGGGAAAGTAGGTGATCGTGGTAACGAAGCAGTTTTTGAAGAATATTTTACGCATTTAATAGAATCAGTAAAGCAGAGATCAGTTTATTTAGGATACTTTATGCAACGCTATTACAATGCAAAAGAAATACTTCGTTCACAAAATTATTGCAGGGTTAAGTTTAGAATTTCAGTGAAGTAATTTGTGTTATTAAATTGACTTAGAAAGGTAGTATGATTCAATATATAGTAGAGTATTTGAAAATACTCTCATTTTGTTAAATATATAATTTTGTTATTATTTTTGTTAAATATGACAGAACTGCAACTAAATTGTCTTAGGAAGGTAGTATGATTCAATACTTAGAAGAGTATTTCAAAGTATTATTACAATGGTGTATTTGTTTATTCTTGAACTTAGATGGTCGCACTTTTGGTCCAAGATGATATTCTAGAAACCCTTAGAAATAAATAAAATCACGATATCCCTGTGTACGGCGAATGGTAATTTATCTGACTTGTCGATAAATGTGGGTTTATAATATGTCAAGCTATACTGCGTGTAGTTTCTGTACTTCTGGCTTGGTAAAATATCAAACTGGAAAATTGGCGCACTTAAGATTTCATACTTTTGCTAATCATTCATTCGAAACAAAAATTTAAAATAATCAAGCACGGAACTGGACTATATTTATTTAAACTTCATTATATACTTAAGATTGTACAAAAGGCGAACTCCATGCTAGATGCAATCTCTTCCAGTCAACCTTTGAGCCAATACAAATCGAAGTGTGTTAGTAAAATGATGTCTAAAAAATTAAATAAAAAATATATATCACGTAAATATTCCGACCTGATCCTATGGAGTCAGAACTCGCTTTTCTAGGGCAAAACAAAACATAATTTTTAAATGATTTAATGCGGTAGATTTTTATACAAAAAGCTGAGATCTATCATAGATTTTGTTACTATAGGAAAAATTTTTTGGACATACTAAAAATCTACCGGTCTGTTTCTTTTTCGATGATAGCTTGAGCTAATGTTGCGAATCATAAAATCTAAAAAAAGCTGAAAGTTGCACTAAACACACGACTAGACAAACCACGGAGTAAATGTGGTCTGTGAGACTAACAATAAACAAATTCGCTATAAGAGGTTACACCGATATTGTTGCGTGGAACCAATGTCATGCTACCAGCGGTACTGCTAGTTTTTCGAAATATTTCTGGTAATTTTTGACTTTCCTTCTCACACAGTCACAAACAATCTGTAAATAGATGTAGAAAAACTGTCAACAGTAGCCTCACAAATTTTTTATTTACATTGTTTCAGAAATGGGTATTTTAAAACCAGGTTGCAAAATTTGCCAAATTAAGCACATATTAAAATATATAGAATAGGTTTAAATTCATAACTTTTTATCGATTATAAGCTATGTTTTGTTTTCTTGTAGTTTAATTTACTGATTTCAATAACAAAATACCTCCTAATCTTAATTTTAGAATTAATTTAGATGAACAGTTGAAGCCCTTAAAAAGGGAAAATTTGAAAATGTTCAAAGCAGGGTAGAGCCCTAAAGGTGATAGGTAATTCTATTTTTTTACCTTTTAGTAATCTGTGTAGAATTACGCAAGTTTTGACACCTCTTGCGATAGCGTAGCTCTGAAATATATTTTTTCCCATACATCGACGGGACACCCTACTGACTACGTATCAATGGAGCTCCGGTTCGATTCCTGACAGGAAAAACACTGATGTGATGAGCATAGATGTTTGTATTTCTGGGTTTGGGTGTTAAAATATATTTGAGTATTTATATATGTATCTCTGTGTATTAGTATCGTTGACTGACACCCATACTAAAAGCAAATAAATTGTTTACTTTGGGGTTAGATCAATTCCAGTATAATTTGTTCAGTGATATTGATTTGTTTATTATTGATGATAATTATCATTTAATAACAAATATTTACTAGACAAATTACACGAATTGAGTAAGTAAGTAAATCATTTACTTGTGATATGAGTTTCATGCTTGCTTGTGAAAGTCAACGACACTTATACATAGAAATACATAATATCATAAATACCTAAATATGTATAATAGTATACTATTCTTTATATTTTATGTGTGAGTGTTATATTTTCGTAAATATTTAAAAACTAGCGGCTTCCGGGACTTCGACCACGTGGAAAAATTTGAAAATGAACGTAACCTAAGTTACTAAATTACACAAATGCAGTACAAAAGTTTCTTCAAATTTTTTGCACCAATGTAAGTTATATTCTTGAAGAAAAGATAACCAGGAGTGGTTATCTTTGTATTTATTGGTACCAGGCAGCTAGTAAAAGGCGAATGAAGACGAAATTTGTCATTACTATTGTCACTACTAGGTAGTACAATTCTGCAATGTTTCGTCCAGCTTTGGTACCACACTTTGCCTATTTAGCCATAAAAGCGTTATTGTTTATTACTGACATGTTCCGGATTGGATTGTAAGGTATTCGAAAACATTACATCCCTGCCCGACGGATGGCTGCATCTTGTTTGATCTCAGTAAGACTGACACAGTTACGTGAGTCATGTATAAATGCGTTGATTCCCAAGTACTTAGTCTGATCTAAATACGCTTAATCATCGTAATATGATAAATTGATTGCTGTTTCATACAAGAGCAAGGCGTCATTGGAAAACCCAATATTTTCTTAGTACACGCTGGTTTACGTAGTTGGCCATTCTGCCAAAAAATTTAAACGTTTGCAAAACAGTTTAAAATTAAAAATGACTGTAACTAAATTTTTCCTCATGCTTCAGCATCTTTTTAACACGCTTTTCTTAGCTTCGGTCGTATGTTTGTATGTAACATAAACTTTGAACATGTATTTGACGTACTTTAAAACGTCAGATTAATTTGAAACTTGGCAATATTATCAAATATCTATGACAATACAATAATATAAATAGTAAGTCCTGCTACCCTTACTAGGATCTTCAGGATTATGGCTTTGTTTTTCTTTTCCCGCGGGGCTATCACGTATCTCGCAATGCGCAAATATCGTAATTGTTTAGTTATCGCAAAACACATATTAGTCATATAAGCGGCAGTCTAAAACATGCTTTTGTTGAAAATCAAAATAAAAACAAAAATAGAGTTTATAAAAACTAAAAAACCCACTTTCACAGGAAATTTAACTAAAAAAATTAAAAATAAATAATAGTTTAAAAAACTAAAAAAACACGCTATTACCGAATTAAGAAATTTTATGTCTACAGAGCGATCGTTGCCTTTTTTGTCACGAAAAAAATCTGTTTGTTATCCTTGTAGAGAAATATAAATAAATAAAAAATGTATTTATACATTTTTTATTTATTTATATTTCTCTACTACTAACTAGCTAACTCTGCGTTTGAATAAGTGTTTTTATGTAAATGTTTTATCATGTTTTCTTCGCCGTTATATGTAACTAGCTGACCCGACAGACGTTGTTTTGCTATAATATGTCCATATTATAAACTTTCCTCTTGAATCACTCTATCTATTAAAAAACCGCATCAAATCCGTTGCGTGGTTTTAAAGATCTAAGCATACGTAAGGATTTGGGATAGACAGCAGAAAACGACTTTGTTTTATACTACGTAGTGATAGTGATGTGATTTTTCTAATTTTATAGATAGGTAGCAAAAAAGCAGGCATTACCAATGACAGCTTGAGGTATAAACAATGCAAAGGTACCCACTACATTAATATTATAGTGATATTTTTTACTATTTTGTTAATTATAATAAAACGACACTAAGATAGTTATTTTTAGAAGGAAACAACCTCTTGTCATACTAAAGCTATTAAAAACCGGTTGATCTCTTTCGTCATTGATAAATTTCAAATAAATCGATTGACTTTGATCAAATTTACGGTATTTGATGCAGTTTTCTAAGAAGAAAAGCTGATTAGATTTTTAAATCAATCAGTATATTAGCCTGAAAATTATTAGTTTCAGTCGGTAAAACCGTTTAAAAGTTATGCGTTGTTTATATACAAATATACAGACATAATGACGTAATCGTAAAAAATAGTCGGAAAAGATTCCTAGTACCTGAAAATAAGGAGATCTGGTTCCAATTCGATTTCCGAAAATCGGGGCAAAACCAGTAACTTCCTTATCGACATGCGTAGCGGAAAGTTATATATAGCGGTATAGTATTTTGAGCGCAATTGTAGCATATCCATAAATGCTAACAGACATCCGGACATCTACGATTTTTTAGTCTGTTTTTTATATATTTTATAAATTATTAAATGTGTTTACAAAAGGATTATTCTTTATATGCTTTATATCCGTGTACTTATATTATCGTATTAGTGAATTATTAATACATTAGATACAATTTAAGTCCTGAAAAATGCTTGATCTTAACATGTTGATATTGATACCTTGATTCAATACAGTACTTACTTTACGGAGCCGTGCAATAAGTACTAAAATATATTTTGTCTGAAGGTTTCAGAGATATTTGATACAATAAAGTCATGATCTCAGCAAAACTTATAATATGAGAATAAATGTGACTTCAGGCACTCTATGAATGATTTATAAGCCTCTATACCCTTACAAAATGCGGTGATAGTTCTTAATCCCTTGGGGTCGCATTTTTTCCAACTTTTATATTTCTCGTAGGTACAAAATGTTTTATATACACAATATTTATTATCAAGCCATTCCAAAAAAGATGTTATTCTCAATACGGTTGCTGTTTTAATGTTTGCTGCCAAAGAACTCACCATTTACGACCTTGTTTTTTATTTTTATTTAATACTAGCTGACCCGACAAACGTTGTGGTGCCATATACATTATTTGTATTAAATATTTTGATGGAGTACTTGAGAGGGCGCGAAGGGTTAATTGAGATAAAATCTACCCTAACTTTTAGGTTAGACTAAACAGTAGATATCTACAAAATTTTATTGAAATCGGGTCAATAGTTTCGAAGTCCGTCGCAGGCAAACAATGTGAACCGTAATACTCTTTAATTACAGATTATTCATATTTATCATATTTAAAATCCAGTTCTGTTCAGGTTGGGTTTTTCATACAATAATATTATTTTTTTTAAGATGTAGAGAATTCGTACAGACTGTCTCGTCTAGCTAACTCGTTTAGCACAGATCATAAAGCTCAGGGTTCAATCTCTGAACCTTATGATCTGAGCTCTCTGTTATATGGACTTTTCAGCACAGGTGATTTTACAGTACTTCCATACTCGTGCTTTGTGGCAACTTTTATATTAGTTACTAGCTGTTGCCCACGACTTCGTCCGCGCGAATTTCGTTTACTCCGCACAGCTCCCCCCCCTTAGGTGATAGCGTGAAAATATGTAGCCGATATATTGACCCGACCTGTTAGTAATATTCATGCAAAATTTGAAGTAAACCCATGCAGTACTTTTTGAGTTTACCCCGGACATACATACAGACATACAGACAAACAGACAAACAGACAAACAGACAAACAGACAAACAGACAAACAGACAAACAGACAAACAGACAAACAGACAAACAGACAAACAGACAAACAGACAAACAGACAAACAGACAAACAGACAAACAGACAAACAGACAAACAGACAAACAGACAAACAGACAAACAGACAAACAGACAAACAGACAAACAGACAAACAGACAAACAGACAAACAGACAAACAGACAAACAGACAAACAGACAAACAGACAAACAGACAAACAGACAAACAGACAAACAGACAAACAGACAAACAGACAAACAGACAAACAGACAAACAGACAAACAGACAAACAGACAAACAGACAAACAGACAAACAGACAAACAGACAAACAGACAAACAGACAAACAGACAAACAGACAAACAGACAAACAGACAAACAGACAAACAGACAAACAGACAAACAGACAAACAGACAAACAGACAAACAGACAAACAGACAAACAGACAAACAGACAAACAGACAAACAGACAAACAGACAAACAGACAAACAGACAAACAGACAAACAGACAAACAGACAGACAAGCAGACAAACAGACAAACAGACAAACAGACAAACAGACAAACAGACAAACAGACAAACAGACAAACAGACAAACAGACAAACAGACAAACAGACAAACAGACAAACATACAAACGGAAAACAGACAAACAGACAAACAGACAAACGGACAAACAGACAAACAGACAAACAGACAAACAGACAAACAGACAAACAGACAAACAGACAAACAGACAAACAGACAAACAGACAAACAGACAAACAGACAAACAGACAAACAGACAAACAGACAAACAGACAAACAGACAAACAGACAAACAGACAAACAGACAAACAGACAAACAGACAAACAGACAAACAGACAAACAGACAAACAGACAAACAGACAAACAGACAAACAGACAAACAGACAAACAGACAAACAGACAAACAGACAAACAGACAAACAGACAAACAGACAAACGGACAAACGGACAAACGGACAAACGGACAAACGGACAAACGGACAAACGGACAAACGGACAAACGGACAAACGGACAAACGGACAAACGGACAAACGGACAAACGGACAAACGGACAAACGGACAAACGGACAAACGGACAAACGGACAAACGGACAAACGGACAAACGGACAAACGGACAAACGGACAAACGGACAAACGGACAAACGGACAAACGGACAAACGGACAAACGGACAAACGGACAAACGGACAAACGGACAAACGGACAAACGGACAAACGGACAAACGGACAAACGGACAAACGGACAAACGGACAAACGGACAAACAGACAAACAGACAAACAGACAAACAGACAAACAGACAAACAGACAAACAGACAAACAGACAAACAGACAAACAGACAAACAGACAAACAGACAAACAGACAAACAGACAAACAGACAAACAGACAAACAGACAAACAGACAAACAGACAAACAGACAAACAGACAAACAGACAAACAGACAAACAGACAAACAGACAAACAGACAAACAGACAAACAGACAAACAGACAAACAGACAAACAGACAAACAGACAAACAGACAAACAGACAAACAGACAAACAGACAAACAGACAAACAGACAAACAGACAAACAGAAAAACAGACAAACAGACAAACAGACAAACAGACAAACAGACAAACAGACAAACAGACAAACAGACAAACAGACAAACAGACAAACAGACAAACAGACAAACAGACAAACAGACAAACAGACAAACAGACAAACAGACAAACAGGCAAACAGGCAAACAGGCAAACAGACAGACAGACAGACAGACAGACAGACAGACAGACAGACAGACAGACAACCAGACAAACAGACAAACAGACAAACAGACAAACAGACAAACAGACAAACAGACAAACAGACAAACAGACAAACAGACAAACAGACAAACAGATAAACAGATAAACAGACAGACAAAAATTCTAAAAACTATATTTTTGGCTTCTATATCGATTGTAGATCACGCCCCAAGTATTCTTTTAAAAAAATATTCAATGTACAGTTTTGACTTTCCTACGATTTTATTATGTGTATAGATTTTTAACTTCCCGCTATATACCTACGTAAATAAGCAAGTTACTTATTTTGCCCCGATTTTCGAAAATCGAGTTTTTACCAGATCTCACCGTTTTGAGGACCTAAGAACTTTTTTGGACTATTTTCACGATCCACGATCAAGGAGATTGAGAAATTTTGAAAAACTTCAGAAGAATTTTGGCGAAACAGTATTTTTTTTTACTATAACTTCCAGATTAATGTACAAATTGAGTACAAAATCTAATCAGCACTTTTCCTTTAAAAAACCGCGTCCAATGCATAAAATGCATCAAAATTAGTTCATCCGTTCGGGAGTTATCGTGGATCAAAAAATTTTGAAAAAACTGCTTTTTCGAGATGACTTGGAGATATTTTTACCAATCATTGTTTAAACTTCTACAATATTTTATTAGTACTTAAAAAACTACGTCAAGTGCAGTTTCAGAAATCAAAATCAAATCAAGTTTTCGAAAGTTACAGCTTTTCAAATATGAACATTTTGTTGTTTACAGCAAACTTAATGTTTTTAAAATAACTTTCAGGCTAATATGTCGATTGATTTAAAAATCTTATCAGCTTTTCTCTCTAAAAAACTGCGTAAAATACTGTATATTGGATCAAAGTGGTCAATTTATTTGGAATTTGTCAATGACGAAAATGTTCAAAACCATTTTTTTTAATTTTCAAAAATGTTTTTTTGACATTACTTCGACATTTTCAGTCTATAAATTATGTAGTGCCATTTAAAAAAGCAAAATCGATCATAGTTTCCATAATATAAAGATTTTCAAAAATCATATTACTTATTGCATATGTATAAATTAGATTTTTGAACTCTGATCTTCAAAATTGAAATCTTTTAGCACAGATTTTTGTACCTTGGAGCTTAAAATACCTGAATTTAGTGGGAAGTTTTCGAGATGGCCTGTAGGGTCAACCGGTTATCAGCTTTTTTTTAATTGCTAAAACTGGTCAATTTATACTTGGAGAGATACTTACATCCAAGTAATGGATGGAAATATATTGAGTTTTGTTAAAAACAAAACCGTCATAGTGAATATATCATTTCCATTATACACTTGAATGACTTGTCACTACAATGTTGATCGCTCTGGCATTGATGAAAAAAAAATACGGTCGTTATAAATAATAAGTAATATAAAAGTTGCCACAAAGCACGAGTAGGGGATTACTGTGACATCACCTGTTGAAAGGTCCACAGAGATAATACAGTTCTGCTGTAAGTGTTACCATTAAATTAGTTAGCTTTAATGGTAACTCACATTTATATAGCAGTATCTACCACCCAAGTAGTCTGTAGTTAGTTGTGTGTCAGAGTCTCTAAACAGAAGAGACCAAGACACACATCAAGGTCGAAACTGCTAATTTTATATTGGACAGATACATACAACTAATATAGTATTCAAGTATGGATGGCAAGATACAGTTATCCAAATCTCTCAAATTTTACATAGGGTTTTTCAGAGTCCTAGAAAATCAAAATTTTATCAACAGCTTGGGGTAATGTGGTAATATCGGCCATCATCATTTATCAGCACGAAAGTTTGTAAATATTGGAGATGGGTTAATACCGATATTTCTCAAGATTAGGTGATACTAATATATTCACTTTGAAATATTATAATATCCTAATATGTCAGTATTAACTTAACAGTAATAAGATCTGATACTGATACGGCAGGAAAATATCTTAACTAATATATCAGTATAAACTAATATTTCACTGTAATTTGGACCTTAAAACAACATTAATAAGATCTGATACTGATACTGCAGGAAATACGTCTGTTCATTCGTACGTACCACGCGGCGTATCGTGAAAATATTTTAATATTTTCACGAATCCGACGGGCGCCAATCTAGTGAATCCGAACTATTCCGAAGACCGAATGATATTATCCGATTCATTTTGGATAGCCGTTACAGCTATAGGCGAATATGAAATATTAGCATATTACAGTTCGCCGGATTAATCCTAAAAGAAATTAATAATCCACGAATCCTTTAAATATTACTAATGTCTTAGCGAATAACTAATATATCAGTCACACCATTAGTAAATATGTTCATTTGTTTGTAAAATTTGATGACTTAAGTCTTAAGTAAACTTTAAACTGGGTTAATATATTTTGGGCACTATTTAGTGACAAAAATTATTCCTGAAAAAATGGACATCGGATAAAAACCTCGTGTTGGCCTGGACATATTTTTAAGGATAGACTATATTATGCCTTATTTATTATTATTTATTTATTAAACACTTTATTGTACACAAAACATTTACAGTAAACAATAAAATGATGTATATTAAAACAAAAGGCGAGCTTATCTCATATCAAGATTTCTTTCAGCTAACCCATATGTAGAAAACAGTAGACAAACAAAGACACTTGTGCACATATTATCCGCTCACACCACCAGCCATTTTCGCATTTTTTTCTAAAAACACACGGACCGTTACGCGTACGCGCTCCTAGTTCGTTCCGGTGGACCGTGGTCACAAAAATGGTTTATGAGTTGTTTGGATTGAATCCGATACTGTAAAGTGTATATTTTTAAGAGGTCTTGAGCACTGCAATACACTGGTGTGAGAATTGTTTAATTTAAATGCTTAAGCTACAAAATAATTCAGGTGTAACACGACACTTTGTGAAAAATATGACTACTTGTTAGTCGAGGATTTTTAATTCAAAAAGTAAATCGATGACCTATACTTTTTATATTTTTTTATATAATTGGTAAACATATACATACGAAAAAAAATAAACAACATATAGTACAAAAATATTTATTTACATAAATATTAATATATATTTTTTTCATAATTAATACATAGTTTTTTTCGTAATTTTTAAATAATTTATTTGTTTTTCAATTTTACAGCTATGTTAATTATTTTTTTAACATTGTTTAGGATATTTCACATTCACTTCATATGATTTTTTTTAGATCATAGATATCAACACTAAAATTTACGAAAATAAATAAAAATTGGTACCGTCATACCCAAAGCGCTGGTATCATCAAGTTGGTCGTTAACGAAATATATGTTTTATTAATTGATATTTACGGTTTTTTGACAAAATTATTATCTAAACTGTTAGATCTTTAACTAATCTTGATTACAAATAAAGTTTACTTGTTGATTAATACGTAAAAACACTTTTAAATTAACCTGTATCATAAACTGCAACCAACACATAACACACAGTACGAATCAAAATGGCAGACTAAGTTCTTATATTTTCCCCCAAGAGCGTATTTGAAAAAAAAATGCCAAGTTGATGTTATTCTGTACAATGTTTCGTTCGAAAACGATAAAATACCATAGAGTATTGTATTAAAACTGGTAAATAGTGAAAATATTGTTTTTTTGGATGAAGTTAGCGTTGGTCCCTATGGAGACCATAGTGTTCTAACGGAATTCTCTCCGAGGTCTCATTAGTTACTCAAGTGAAGTGAGCGGTTATTAACACGGCATAATAATAAAGCATACAATTAATATCAAATGTGGCCTTAAAAGCTATTAACAAAAAAAACTAAAAAGAAGAGATAAAAAAATAATACACTTTAAAAGACAAGAAAAAAACAGTAACAGTCGTGGGACTGCCGATAGAAGTGAAAACGGAACTATTAAGTTGAGAGTAATTAAAACTATATGCAAAACATAGCTATAGATATACTATTATCATTAGCATGTCAGTGACGCGAACCGAGGATTTTACCCTCTACCAAAACGCTCAACGCGCCTAAAGAAGTGTTCACTTCAATAAAATAAAAAATAATACAAAAATTACACAATTAATTTGCTAACTACTTTCGCGTCAAATAATAATCATGTAATCGTGTTTTAAAGATGGATAACGATTCACTGGTACGAATGTTAGATGGAAGTGAATTCCATAGCCTAACTGCTTGAACAGAAAAGGAATTAGAGAAAAAATTAGATTTGAAGGAAGGGTAACGTAAGAGAGAACTGACATTAGCACGACAATTACTACTCGGGGAATGAAGAAAGTGAAAACGCTCACGAAGATAAATTGGGGATCTAGGGTTATGAAGAATATTATAAAGTAAACAAAGAAGATGAGTATTCCTGCGAAGACGTATGGGTAGCCACTTAAGTTGAGCACGAAATTCCGAAACATGATCATATTTACGGAGACTCTCTCAAGTTTATCTACTAACCCTTCAGTGGCATCAAGAAAACACGAGTCAGCGTAATCAATTATTGAGAGAATCAGTGTTTGCATTAAAGTTATCTTTGTTTTCAGCGGTAGCAAATGTTGCAATGGCTTCAGAGAATGGAAAGAGAAGTAAACTTTTTTGCAAATATTGTTGATATGAGCCTCCCATGACCAGTCTTTAGAAAAAATAACACCTAAATTCTTAACGGTAGGCAAGAAAGGAATTCGAGTGCCATTGTAAACAATTGGAAGAATATTAACGTTATTTAACAATTTGTGCATGCCTTCATACTATGCAATTTGTATAAGGCAAAATATTTGCTAAACGTGTCTCAAGTGATCTGGATTATTGCTACACGTGTTAAGTTTTTATTATATTATAAGAACAAGGAGATGGCTCTCCTGATGGAAAGAGACAACCATCGTCTATAGACACCAAAGATGTTAAGGTTGCGTTTTTATGCGTGTGGCGAGATATTATTGCCACTTGCATTAGTTTAGCGGCTATTTTATCCTACAAACCGGACGCGAGAATGATAAAAAAAGACGCTAAGACAGGAACAGGTAAGCCGGCGTTACTAACACTCAGGGGAGACGTAATTGCAGAACGCTATCACCTAGTAGACACGAAAAGCCAATCGTTCGCCTTTTACGAACCGCCTGGCAGAACGGCAGATGGTCTAATTTTTAAAGAGGGTTTATTTTTAAATTTTTCGAACAAACACGGCTAAATTCTTCTATTCCCGACTTTTCAGTTGGTCTTCTTCATAGCCTTCCTAATGGTTACGTAACATTTGTTACTCAGTCACTTCGAACGAGTGAGTGAATTTATATTGCATTTGCTGCACGTAGAGAATGACCTAGGTCACAGACTAACAATGTTTCTTCCGTACAGGTCCGGTCCGCATTAAAAGAATAGGTGAAATATCATTTCTTGAATGAATTCAAAGAAAGAAAGAAAAAAAACTATTGTTATCGTAATACGGTAGTACAAAATGACAAGAACTTACGGTATTACCACAGAACACCTATAAGGTGTAGGTATTAGGTAGTAGGTAGTTCTTGTCATTTTCGTGTTTGGTTTGGAGTTTAAGAACGTGGTGTATTTTAAATTTGAATACAAATTCCATTCTATTCTATTATTATCGTTCAATTACATCAGCTCTAATGTGCGCTTAACATCTTTGATGGCTACAATTAAATAATTTCGTTAGGAGAGATACCTGTATACCTTAATTTTTTCTGTATATTAATACGTCTGTATATTAATACCGAAAAACTTTGGGTTTGATTGCAGAAACTTGATATTTTTTTTAAATAAAATGAATTAGAAATACACTTATTTAATAAGAAAAAAACATTACACACACTACATTCATGTGACATACATACAGTGATATACACACATGAATACTATCTTTTATGGCTAAAGTCAGTTGTCAAAAGTTAAAAGAGATTTTAATGTTTAGTCTACGGTTGAATTTCAGCCACAGGCCTTCGCAAATATTTTTAAAACGTGCACTTTTGTGCATAACTAGGTCCAGCCAATTTAAATATTAAAAATAAAATCTATAGGGCTATAATAGTGCTATCCGTAATGTAATCACTTTAAACCACAAACGAAGTCGTAGGCAATACTTAGATAAAATATTTCTTAGAATTGATATCAAGACATTTTCGGGTATCTTTTTGAGGCAGTATAAAACTGTGGAAGTTTGGAAGTCTGAAATTGATTTTCAATTCAATTGTGAAGAGCCTCTCTTTCTAAAAGAGTCGTGACGAAGAAAATCTGTATTAATAGAACTGTATGAAGGTTCTTTCAAGGAAATCTACACATTTTATACATTCTAATCAGGTTAAGTAATCTATATAAATATAAATCAATCGTTTCAAACGTATGCCGGCTCGCTCATTACTTCAAAGCGGCTGCTCCAGCCATTCGGCTAATTTTATTTTTGTCGTAGGTATTTATAATTGTCAGGATACGTATTTGTACAAAAAAAAAAATATGAACTTTCGTAAGGAATTGTAATGATATAATGATCGCCTCTGTGGTCTAGTGGTCCGATGTCGGTGCTGACCACATGAGGTCCTGGGTACGATTCTGGGGTTGAGAAATTCAAAGCTGTGTTTTGTTAGTTCTGCTATGAACAACCGTGTTTTACCGTTTACGCCGTGTTGGTCCCGGCCTCCTTTGAAGAATAGGCCAACTGCCGTTCTGCCAGGCAGGTCGTAAAAGGCGACCGATTGGCTATCGAGTCACTATCATCGTGGCTACTAGGTGGTAGAGTTCTGCATTGTCTCGCCCGGGTCAGGTACCACCGCCTTACCTATTCCTGCCGCAATAGCGTCAGTGCTTGTCGCTGTCGTGTTCCGGTTTGGAGGGTAAGGTAGCCGGTAAACTTATGCATGTGGCATTAGACCTTGTTACAAGATAGCAATGCACCATCAACATCTTTGGTGTCTATAGGCGATGGTTGACTCTTTCCATCGGGAGACCCATCTGCTTGTTTGCTATCTTATGATTAAAAAAAAAAAAACGTTGCCAGGGGTTGGATAAGCACCCGGTTTGCGATAGGCTTGCAATGTGATAGGTGAAGTACTTTATTCAATAAAACTTTTTACAAGTTATTTTGACACGTCAACATATTTTTTTAAAACTGAATCGGAAACGCGGCCACACATTGAGAAGATCCGGCGGAAAAAAACTCAGCGGGCTTGTCTGTTTTTCATATCAACTATTTTTTACAATATCATAATAATACAAAAAATTTATATGAGATCGGTATGAGGAGCAATTAATCCCAGGCTTTTTTGTCTTCTAAGTAATCTGAAATTTTATAATATCCTTTTTTACACACTTTTGTTTTAACACATTTTTTAAATTTATTGATCTCTTATAGTTTCGGGAAGTTTATTGTTAAAGCGTATACATTGCCTCATAAAAGTAACTTATTCTGTGGAGAGATAAATTTAATGAATGAAAGAAAGACAGTTTATTTTTCAGTGTAGCAATAGAGTTCGATCAATACAAATTTTTGTTTCAAGAATGCTGAAAAATACGTATAGAAAGAAGTTTTGTATACTCAGTTTTGCTATTGTGGTTTATTTTTAATAAATAATTTATCAATCATTCAAGTATGACTATTAATGATATTTTGCACAATACTATGAGTATGGTCACTTGTAACATAACTTAAATTTATTTAGAATATGTTAACACGAGCAAATTTGATAGCAACGAAGATGAATACATAATCTTGGTGAGAGTATTTAATTTTATAACTCTTAAATTGGTAGTACTAAAAGAAATCACTTGGCAATCGCCAAACAGAAACTTACAGCAGGCCAGTAATCAAGTAGAAAAGATACAATCTTTTGTCTTTTTCGCAATTATACGGTACATGCAAGTCAAAATTGAATCACATATAAGCGACTCTGTTTTCATTTTTTATATTCTGTCCATATATAATATTCATCTCTGATCGCCTCTGTGGTCTAGTGGTCCAGCGTTGGCGTTAACCACATGAGGTCCCGGGTTCGATTCCCGGGTCGGGCACATAAAAAAAAGTGTTTTTTCAGTTTTCTGAGAAACACAAAGTTGCCCGGGATTGGAAAGTGCCCGATTGGCGATAGGCTTGCCACCTATCACATTTGTGGGACAAAGTATCTTCGGCTAATCGTGGGTGCACATGTTGTACCTCTGCCTACCTCTTCGGCGATATGGGCGTGAAGATACTTTTTATAATATTCATCCGAGGATTTACATACGCCGCGGCGTTTATTCACCATTCATAAACAATGAACTCCGATATCTATGCGCGGATGTCCATAATCTACCACCTAGTACTCACGATGGTATTGACAGGTATAGCCAATCGGTCACCTTTACTTACTTTAGGTATAGTTTTCGACCTGCCTGGCAGAACGGCAGTTGGTCTATTCTTCAAAGGAGCCCGAATCACAACACTGGAGAAGATATGATAGCATTATTCCTGCCGCAAGAGCGTCAAAGCTTGTCATTGTCGTGTTCCGGTTTGGAGCGTCAAGTAGCCGGTAGACTACAAAGGCGTGATTACGTAACACATAATAAAAATCCAAAAGTGTACGCCACATAACGCTCGTTTAATTTAAAAAATAATTATTTTTTTGACGATTTTGAATTTGATAGTAATTTTCAATAGGAAAAAATAGTGATACGTTAAGTATTCTGAACGCAATTGTGTCAAATAAAGATAAAGACGCATGGCCACGAAAATATTTTTTTTTATAAAAGTATAACACTTGATGAATATTTCTCAAAGTTATTAATAAGATTATAAAATAGAAATAGAAATAGAGCGCTACCTCAACGCTCCGCTTATAAGGCGTGCAATAAAATAATGTGTATCTATATTTCTATATTAATATTATAAATGCGAAAGTTTGGATATTTGGATGGATGTTTGTTATTCAATCACGCATAAACCACTGAACGGATTTGAATGAAATTTGGTACACAGGTAAATGATAACCTGGAATAGCACGTAAGATACTTCTTGTTCCGGAAAAATTAGGTGATTCCGCAGGATTCCGCAAAAACTTTTATAATGCAGAGGGCTGCACGCTGCAGCTAGTACAAAATAAAGCCAGCATTTCATAAATACGGTAGTTGTGTATAAGTGTGCATGTGTGCGTTCATATGTGTATATGTATTGCGTATGAGAGATAATGACAGAGTTCCACGTTTATGGTAAGCTTTATAGCTGAAAAGGAAAGAATATATATTACCTACTATAAATGTGTGTGCTTGAAAATACTTTAAGGCGATACCCAACGAAACTAATTAAGATCTTAGATGCTTACAGCATCACTTTACGCTAGACTTTATAAGACTGCAGTCTATAAGCTTGCAGCGTAATGGCTTTTAATATTCGAGAATTTTCTGTTTTAAACTTGCCATGTTAAAAATGTACGCCATTGACGTTTAAAATTAACTATTAGGGGAGGGTAAAGGACAATTTTTCCTCTCAACTTCCCGAACTCAAACCGCACGTTTTTTTTATTTTGACTTTATTTTTTTGCTTTTCCAATGGGTTTCATTATACTATTGTTTTTTGTTTTTAATTAATTTTAGAGGCTTCGGCTCTAGTCTAAATAGCTTGTTAATTATTATCATAATTTAAGGGTACTTTGTCCTACACATAAAGTTGAGACTTTTTTTAGTCCGATTCCCTAAAGTTTTCTATTTTATCTATCTTTATAATTTACCCGATTCGAGATTTTTCGAAGATAGAAAAGATGGCTATCTCATCAAAACAAAACTGTTCACAAAAATTCAGCTTGTTATTAATAAAAAAAAGTTTGTTCTTGGGACTTCTGTCTATAAAGCACTATTTTTTCTTAATTTGGAATTATTATTGCAAATAATTTGGGATTAGAACTTATTCTGACTGAACCTCAAATTTGTGACTTTCCCCCATTGACTTACTATTATAGTCAATGCTTTCCCGAGACGCGCAGACAGATTCCGCCTTTGATATATATATAAAATCTATATTAATATTATATAGATTTTACAAGCAAATAATTTGCTTACTTTGTGGTTAGATCAGTAAGTGTAATTTGCTCTGTGAATATTTATTTATTATTATTATTTATAAATGCGAAAATTTGGATGTTTGGATGGACGGATATTTGTTACTCAATCATACAAAAACTACTGAACAGATTTAACTGAAATTTAACAGACAAGTAGATGATAGCCTGGAATATCACATATGCTACTTTGTCCTGGAAAAATTTGATCCCGCGGGATTTTCCAAAAACTTTTATAATGCAGCGGGCTGCATGCTGCAGCTAATACCTATGTATTTATTTCTATGTATAAGTATAAGTTTGTTTATTTTGCTAGAGTGATATTTTTATAGCCAACAAGCATATGGCTCTCCTGATGGAAAGAGAAATCATTGCATATAGACACAAAATATGTTAATGGTGCCTTGCTCACCTTGTGGTGGGATGACAATGCAATATGCATAGGTTTGCCGGCTACCTTACCTTCCAAATCGAAACACGATAATGACGAGCATAGAAACTATTGCGTCAGGAATAGATAAGTCGGTGGTACCATTTACCCGCGTGAATCGTTTTGGAACTCTATCACCCAGTAGTAGTCACGATGACAGTGGCAGGTATAGCAAATTGTTCAACTTTTACGAACTGCCTGGCAGAATGGCAGATGGTTTATTCTTCATAGGGCCCCTGGACCAACACGGGGAAAATAATGCTTTGCATTTGTTTATTATCCTTAATATAAAGCGTAATATCAAACCAATAAAACAAATATTATAATACTATTACTTACGATGTAATATTATCGTTGTGTAAATACAACGTAATGTTATCTTACATTAACAGATAGTACACATTAATTTGAACAGTAACAATCTCGTCTCACAGTATTTCGACAAAATAAATACCATTAATTCTCATGCCGCTAGACGTCTTAATAACTCTTATCGAATACCAACACACGGTGTTAGGGAAAAGGTCACGTCGACAGGTGTTTGAATTGCCCTGGGAGAAATCTCTCAATACACGCGAAAGAGCCACGTACGCACTGTCGTAAAAGACTGTTTATAGGCAAAGAAATGAGCTCCTTTTATCGTAATTTTATGGCCTAGTTAGTGAGACAGAGAGATTTAAAATGTTATTGGCGTAATATATTAAGTTTGTATGTTCTTGCGCGGAATACCAACAAATTAAAAATCTTGAAAGATATGGTAGATTTTATTATATTTTTATAAAAGAAGTTAAAGCAAGTAATCTATAACGAAGCTCATATCCTTTGTCTGCTTCATAACATTTTGTTCAATCCCTAACCACAACATTACTTAAAAGAACACTGAGTTTATTAATTCACATGGTTCTTCATGTCGTCCTTCTGTTTCCGCTCTTTTATGCCTGCTCTTTTACACTTCGAGTATCTTTTCTCTTTTACGGTCACTACTATAAAACATTAGGACTCACTACCACATCATATCCGTAATAGTACTTCACTCTAACCTTTAAAAAACAATTGAGACTCTGTTCAGTAGACGTAAAAAGCCTAATATATATTTTTTTAATAATTTAATTTAATGGATGTTGAATCTAATATGCAGATAATCAAAATATGTTTTTAACAAATACTTTAATTGAACAAAATAGCGTTAGAATAAAATTTTGTGCATAATAAATAATACATTTATCGATGTGCTTAAATGTAGTTTGCCAGATAAATGGCTCCCCCTCCTCCCCTCTCAAGTATCCCACTCGAATATTTAATACTATGCGTACCACCTGAGAATAGAATCGCGCTTGTTATCGACTTCATACCACAAGTGTGAAATTAGTAATGTCAGCAAAAAATAATTATTCAACAATATTGCTGATTTATTGATGAACAATTAACATTTAAATAATATAATTTTCACCAATAAAAAATAGTAAAAAGCATAAGTCTAACTGTTCATCTATATATAAAAAAGTCGTGTTAGTTACACCACTTCACCAGTCAAAACTGACGGGTCCAATTTTGTTGCGATATTTATGGGTTTGGGTTGTCTTTGTCCAGAATAGGCTAAAAAGTATTAAAATATATTATTCATCAATAAAAAACAATACAATATATCAGTCTAGCCGTTCATCCATATATATGTATTTATAAAAAACGTGTTAGTTCATTCACGCTTTATTTTAATACATGGTAACATGATCTCATAGGAATCTGAATAAAAAGTATACCATTTAGAATGGAAATATTTTTTAAAGTATTTCTTTATTAGAATTTTTTTTGCACACCTTACTCATCATTCATGAAGTTTTTGCAAACTTGCGGAGCAATGTGTCATCCTGACAGTCCTATTCTCAGTTAGAACGCATAATACAAGTAACTTGTATGGCAAAACAACGTTTTCCGGGTTAGGTAGTATTTTTACTTATTTTTTATTTTAACTCATTTCATTCATTTTTATAAATAAATTATTTAAAAGTAGACAATAACAAATTTCAAATTAATAAATAGTATTAAAATATAATTTCAGAAAAATAAGTTTTTTTATAAATGATAAAATTTAATAAAAATTGTGTTTTACAAATTCGTATTATAATAATATTTATGTCATAAATCATAATATAGTTTTACCATTCAAATAATTATCGATGCTGTAATAACATTTTTCACATAGTAAATAAAATAAATGTTTCTTTAACAACTGCAATTCCTTGATTACCTTAATTATATTAGGCAATATATTAAATATTTTAGGAGCCATAAAAAGGAGCTATAAAAATACTTTTGTGAAAAATAGGCGTTTTGCTTGTATGAATGGTTAAATTTTCTCTAAGGCGTTTATTGACTAATGGTGGGAATAAATGTTTTAACAAACACTAATACTTCAAAAATATATAAACAAGGAAATGTTAACATTTTTAGATTTTTAAAATAAGGTTGACATAACTTTTTATACTTCAACTTGCATACAGATCTTCATTTTTCTTATATCTAAAAACTGTTGTGTTATGTTTTAAATTTCCTCAAAATGTAATACCGTACTTAAGACTAGATGAAATATTCTTTTATTTTTGGAAGTCATTAGTTTAGTTTTTTTTTGTGTTTATAATGTGTGATATAAATTATTTTTTGTTAGCCAATTAGTAATCATAGATATATTGTCATTAATTTCTTTAGCAAAATTTTCGGAGTTTTTTTGTCAGAGAAAATAACAGTACCGCAAAAATGATCATAGGATAATCTGTTACGGAGGGTGAATCTTTAATACAAACTATAAAAAATAAAGGCTCTAGTATGCTGCCTTGCGGTACGCCACACTTTAGCGTTTTAATGCTGGAATGCTCTTTCCTAGAAATTTAGTAGCTTGAGTTGTTTCGGTCATTTGCAAAGCAAAAACCATTATAAAAAAAAAAGCTTAGTTATTTAGAGCTCAAAATAAATTATATTATTGGTTAATCTATTTAAATTCGAGTTATTTTTAATCAATATCACTGTCCACCTATTCTCTTTTAACACTGCATTTCGCTGTCTTGTGTAGTTGCAAGATATCTGTTATAACTGATAAGCTCGCCGTTTATACTGCTTTGTTTCTTATTTTATCGTATGTAACTTTTTGTGTACAATAAAGTGTTAAATAAATAAATAACTTAGACTATGAAAAATAAAGGGCACTATTAAGATCTCAATTTATTGTAAGAAAAGAACCAGTAAAATAATATGATCACCATAAAACTTTAATATTTTCATTGTATCTCTAAAACCTTGCAGCTCATTTTCAACTAACTTAAGGGTCAGTACTAAAGCTTGACCGTAAAAATTACGATCCGAGTCAAAAATGTGCAAGTTCTTTCACTTCTTCCTGTTGGTTTGCAACCTTGACGAATATAATATCTTTATACAGTCAGCCAAATATATAAATTTTATAAAAACTTTCGATTCATTTGCAATTCTTTGCTATAGAAATATCTATATCCATATCCATACTAATGTTATAAATGCGAAAGTCTGTCTGTCTGTTACGCTTTCACGGCTAAACCGCTGGATCGATTTTCGTGAAATTTGGCATGGATATAGTTGAAGATCCGGGGTCCAACATAGGCTAATTTTTTTTCAAATCTCAGACCCTGGAGGGCTGAAATAGGGGATGAAATTTTATTAAAAGCTATTTGGCGACTTATTAATATACTAGCGAGCGAAGCTGCGCTGGTCAGCTAGTTAATAATATAAATGTGAAAGTTTTGATGTTTGGATGGATGGATGGATGGATGGATAAATGGATGGATGGATGTTTGTTGCTCAATTACGCCAAAAGTACTGAATGCATTTGGATAAAATTTTGTGAAAAGGAAGTTAATTAGCATACAGATAGATAATAACCTGGAAATCCTGGAGATGGAATAGCACATAGGCTAATATTATCACGGAAAAATAAGTCGTTTCAGCGGGACTTACCAAAAACTTTTATAATGCAGCGAGCTGCATGCTGCAGCTAGTGTTGTCATAAATAGCAAACTCGTTGAGATTTGCCAGTCTGACCGGAAGATGACAGGAAAAAATTAATAGATACCGTAATTTTTTATATATAAAATGAAGCCACATTAGCATGAAAGATTACAAGCCATATAAATATAAAATATGTTAATATTTTGTATTTAATTCATAATTACAATGTCATATCTTATTAGTGATATTAATGTTTAGATTTAAAGAAATATCAAATGCTAATGTAATAAAGCCTTAAATATTTATGAAAAATGTAATGTAATTATCGTCTGCTTCAATATGTATATGTTTTTTTATTTAATTTAAGAACTTTGTTGCTGGGCGACCACATCGTTCTATAAGGCACATTCCTTACTCAACAAATGCAACATAATTATCTGTTACTTAGTACCAAGTTAGCCAAACCGAAAAGTATCTTAGCTTTGTGGAATAACTTAAAAAAACAACACGTTATAACCAAAATGTTATGTTTATTGCTTTTCAAAATAATCTTTGAACGAACGAAATCTGGCCGTTTAAAGTGGGTCAAAATCACGCCCAAAGAAGTCGGTTACAAACATACAAACATACAGGTGAATTTAATAAAAAGCGTGTAAAAAAGCGTGAGGTTCATGTTGTAAATAGTTATTAATATTTTACTGACAGATATGAGTAGAAGGATTATCATTTCGATGATATCTTAAAAAAATCAAGCCACCCTTTTTTTATAAAATATTTTTTTTTTCTTATTTGTACAACTACTGATTTTTATTTATGAAAAATTTTTACAATATTTATAATTCAAATTTATTAAAATTTATTTTCTATTTTTTAGTTCGGTTTTTTATAAAAAAAGTAGTTTAAGTTTTTGTTAAACTATTATTTATTTTTTACTTTTTACTTTGGTTTATTTATAAAAGCGTAATTTTTATTTTATTTTTTATTTAAAACTATTATTTGTTTTGTAGAATTAAATTCTCCTAAGTATTCAAAAATTTGTCAATATTAGAGAAATCGGCTAAAGATAATTATTGGAAATTAAAATTAACATCAAATCCTGTCTTATCGACTGTAAAGAAAAATTATAAAAAAAATTAATTAAGTTCCGTACCTTATCGACATAGATGAAAATTATATAAGTTAACAAAAATCATATTTTGCAAATTGAAAAATGGAATAATTTTATCGAATTAGTGTATTGTCATCGGTCCTCGATAATTCTACAAAGTTTGAACGAAATTTGGCCGTTTAAAGTGGATCAAAATCGCGCCCAAAGAAGTCGGTTACAAACAAACATACAAACATACAGGTCAAAAAACGTCAAATTAGTGTATTGTCATCGGTCCTCGATAAATCTACAAAGTTTGAACGAAATCTGGCCGTTTAAAGTGGGTCAAAATCGCGCCCAAAGAAGTCGGTTACAAACAAACATACAAATATACAAACATACAGGTGAACCTAAAATATAATAATATAAATAAAAAAAAAAAAAATACAGGTGAACCTAAAATAAAAATTTTATCAAAAATTAGTGTATTGTCATCGGTCCTCGATAAATCTACAAAGTTTGAACGAAATCTGGCCGTTTAAAGTGGGTCAAAATCGCGCCCAAAGAAGTCGGTTACAAACAAACATACAAACATACAGGTCAAAAAACATACAGATCAAATTAGTGTATTGTCATCGGTCCTCGATAAATCTACAAAGTTTGAACGAAATCTGGCCGTTTAAAGTGGGTCAAAATCGCGCTCAAAGAAGTCGGTTACAAACAAACATACAAATATACAAACATACAGGTGAACCTAATAATTTTATATATTATATTATTATTATCAAATTAGTGTATTGTCATCGGTCCTCGATAAATCTACAAAGTTTGAACGAAATCTGGCCGTTTAAAGTGGGTCAAAATCGCGCCCAAAGAAGTCGGTTACAAACAAACATTTTTCGCCGTGTTGGTCCCGGCCTCCTTTGTAGAATAGGCCAACTGCCGTTCTGCCAGGCAGGTCGTAAAAGGCGACCGATTGGCTATCGAGTCACTACCATCGTGGCTACTAGGTGGTAGAGTTCTGCATTGTCTCGCCCGGGTCTGGTACCACCGCCTTACCTATTCCTGCCGCAATAGCGTCAGTGCTTGTTGCTGTCGTGTTCCGGTTTGGAGGGTAAGGTAGCCGGTAAACTTATGCATGTGGCATTATACCTCGCCACAAGATAGCAACGCACCATTAACATCTTTGGTGTCTATAGGCGATGGTTGACTCTTTCCATCAGGAGACCCATTTGCTTGTTTGCTATCTTATGACATAAAAAAAAACATACAAATATACAAACATACAAACATACAGGTGAAGCTAATAAAAAGCGTGTAATAAAAAGTAAAAATCGATTCGATCGATCGAAAATTACATTATGGTTTTTTAGTCAAAGTTTTCCAAATCATGGTCTGAATATTTTTCCTGAATGTTGTTGCCCTTAAATCCTATAAAAATATATTTCTTAACTACCATAAGCAAGCGGCCAGTCGTTCTTCGGTAGAAATGCATTCTCGCATTTTTTTTATAGATTTTTTTTTATATCCCCTTTGATCAAGTCATGAATCGTCATAAATGTCGCCCTTGGTTTTCAAAACTATGTGCTAAATTTATTATCGAATAGATCCTTGAGGAGATTAAATTCACCTCGATAATTTTTAAGTTTTATATAACTTTTTACCCAAATTCTTCGCCTTTTTATTGTAACGCAACACGTGCATCAAATTCAAAATCAGATTCCTCTTCTGAGGAGCTATCTAATAAAACTAGAAGCAATAAATGCGAACCTGTTGTAACAGCCTGTATAATACGATCAGCACAAAAACCAATTGTAGCCAGTTTGAAGGATTCCGGTAAATGTATCGCTTCGTATATCGTGTATCTATAAAGTGTGTGATATTTTCAGATAAGTTTTTATACGAGATAAAATATTATGGTATCTGCGTGACAAGCTTTAAAGTCTTTGATTGCCTATGCGTTGTTCCATTCTTCACAAAAGAGCCAAGACTAAACAGAAATTTGTATAGTATTATAAATCAAATCTTCAGGCCGAGGGTCCGTCAATATTGCAACGGGAGATCCGGCAAAAGCAATTACAGTTCACAGCTTTGATATATTTCGCTCTCGACGCCAGTCTGCAGTAAATATTGCACTGATATTGTGATAAATGGAAATTTTTGAAATCAAATACTTATCTATTGATCAAAGTGCTTTAGCTATATATTTATTTAATAATATATCGATTCTAATTCACGAATATGTCACGTACATCACACAAGTGTTTTCTCACGAGACATTCTTATATAGGAATCCGATATTTATAATATTTAATCAATAGTAAAAATTTTAGTTTTCTACTCTGAGTCTACATATAATTTTATTTAAAATGGAAATTCGTAAACGAAATATGGAGTAAAAACTAACAGTAGTGTGGATATTATTATATGTAGTTTTAGGTATTTGGGTATTATTTCTAGTAAAGTTATAACAAAATATGCAAATTTCAAAAATCAAAATATTGTCATTTAACAAATTTTTAACTGTGAAAAATCTATGCATAGGTATAGTTCTTGCTCAATACCTAAATTTATCGGGAAGTTTCAGGAATGGCCTATCGGGTCAACCGGTTTACAGATGATTTTTTTGTACTTGTAACTAGGACTTTATTTTTTGCGTTCCGTATCTCAAACGGAAAAAAAACCCTTATAGGGTAATTCGGGTATGTGTCTGTCGGTCTTTTCGTATATTTGTCACTACTAATTTGATCAAAAACTAATGGACCGATTGAGTTGAAATGTGGTTTACATAAATATGAAAGACGGTGACCCAAACACTGAAGTGACACGTAAACACGAGTAAATGACGAAATTTTATAAGGTGGAAATACTTTTGGTAGATGAATAAGAAAATTTTAAAGAGATTTTTTAAATTTTTTATCATTTTTACCAGTTTTCCGGTCACTGGTTTTTTCCATCTTAGTGCACTTTTCAGCCACTTAAATTTGAATTTCTTTATTTCCCTCGTGTTGGTAGGGGCTCCTTTGAAGAAGTAGACCAATTGCCGTTCTGCCAGGCAGATCGTAAAAGGTGACCGATTGGCTACGGTCACCACCATAGCGACTACTAGGTGTTAGATTTCCACGTCTCCCCCGGGTTTTTGGTACCACTACTTTACCTATTCCTACCGCAATAGCGACAATGCTTGTCATTGTCGTGTTCCAGTTTGGAGGGTAAGGTAGCCGGAAGACTTTTGCATGTGGTACTGCCATCCAGCCACATGGATAGTAACGCACTATTAACATTTTTTGTGTCTATAGGTGATGCGGATGATGGCTCTTTCCATCAGAAGAGCCATCTGCTTGTTTGCTATCTAATGATATAAAAAAAAATTAATATCCGAAAAATTATAATGTTAAATAATATTATACCACTCTATGCTGTTTTCTGGTTAACTGGTAGAGAATACTTGATTAATTAAGCTCGCCATTTGCACCCTGTATGTTTTGTATGTCTTTCATTAAAAATTAATAAATATTTCTAATACATTTTTTAACTTTCGCACTTAAATGAATCATGTTTATGAGGATATTTTAAACATATATATTCTTTATATACTTGTGTCTAACTGTAAATATATACATTATAAGTTGACATTAAATAGCCACAAATGGCATAGTAGCTACAAGCGGTACTTCCACCCTATGTGTATATGTAATAGATATATATCGCGTGACATACAAATGAAAGAGTTCTTTGAAGAAATTTAAAATATATATTTTTCTATAATTCAAAGATAGGTACATAGTGATAACTGATAATATTATCTAAGAAAATAGGTGAAATTGACTACTCTCATCCCCTTACATTGAAACTACCGGCATAACATTTAAAAAAAACGGAAATAGTACTTTATCTATTGATTACAGGAAAACCAATGAGAAGTCTATGGTAATGTAAAGTAATGAACTTAGATAATCGAGTACGAAACCCTAACCCTACGAGAAAACGAAACTCCACGCGAGGTTAAATAGCACTTGTCCGTTATTTTTAAATTCTACCAACTTTTACTACCGTAAATCTATGCAAATGGAAGAAAATAAAAAAAATGTCTCAATCTAATGTAGCGCAAAGTCCTGTTCATTAAAAAGGTTTTTGCTACATTATTGTATAAATATTTTATGGGGGTAATAACTAATATATAATAGCTGTTATAAAAAGGAAAGCAGATTGAGTTCCCTTTATGATTAAATTTTAATAATATTGTCATAATAAGGCATTTCATTATGTTTTAGGTCATAAAAAGGACCCAGATCTATAAAAGTTATTTTCCGTTATTGGGGATTATGTTGCGCGGTCGGAATAAATCTCGAGGCATTGTTAGTGCTCCTGTTAAGACGAGCGAGCGAAGCACAGGGGCATCGCCTACCTTTTCTCGAAGCGCTTCGTCATTTTTTGAAACTTAGTATTTTTAGGTATGGAATATACCAGATAAACAAAATTCCCGAGAAAATTCTAGAGATGATGCCAATAGTAGACTTAGAAACATAAAAGATTCAATTGCATAGCTCTTATAATTAGGAATTTATTTAAATACTCCGAATTCGTTATTGAGTCACTCACTGATGATCATTAAAATTATTAGGGTACTTCCTGAAGTCCCAAAAACTAGAAAAAATTTTGGAACTTTGCCTCAAAACTAAGGGTAACCCACAAAGGGTTAAAGTTTCAAATTTTAGAAAATAAGGGGTTGAAATTTTGTATGAAACTTTCGCAAATTTGATACTAGATGTCTGAAAGTTGATAGGACCTTGTTATAAATAATGAAATACATATTTCAGGATTTTTAGTGTATCACTTCTCTTATCCTATAAATGATGGAAGTTTTCATGGGTTTTCCCAAACTTAATTTCATGCTAGTGATCTGAAAATTACACAGACTTATTATTTCTAAATTAAAAATACTTGTTTTAGGTTTTTGAAAATAAAGTAAGAAAGGATGAACAAAATAACAAAAAAAAATTGTTATAAGCAAGTAACAAAAAGAAGTGAAATCCCACCAAAAGTATTTTAATGCAAAGTTTTTATCGGACTGTCCAAAAGTTATCAGATCTCATGTAAAGCCAAGCTTATTAGTATCACTAAGTGCCTACATACTAATCGTTTTTTGGGTGCTAGTTGGCATCAGGCTCGTTTTTATCGCAAACATGCTCTTTCCAGTACATTTACTGGTACGAATCGTGCGTCAGCTATTGTAAATTAAAATACATTATATTATATATCTATTCTTAAACTTCCTATAATAGCAAGTAATAAGTTGACAAAGTTTTATTCCAATCGAATGAATAGTTAGGCAGTGAAATATAGACGGAAAAACAAATATTAATTTTTATGCATAATAAAGCTGAAAAGGTTTTTTGTTTGTTTGAACGCGTTAGTATCTGAATGAACCAATCGAATTTGAAACAATATTTTGTGTATAAAAGCTACAAGCTACTTTTTACCTCACTGAACAAAAGAAAGTAACGTTTTTGGGTTACGCGCACGAAGTGGCAGGTAAAAGTATTATTTAAAGTAAAATAAATGCTTCTTCTGTTTCTTAATTTTAAGCCTTTTAAAACTTCAACTGTACAAGTCTGTAAAAAAAATTGTAGCAATTTTGTACAATACTTGTAGCATAGGATAATTTTTAGTTGAAACTAGTTTATCCACGAAATAAAGAAAACAAGGGGAAGTGAAGAGTGGGCGTGCCGCGTGCGTCACTATTATGCGCTTTTACTCTAAATTGCCTTAGTGATACTTACCATATCATTAGGAGATAGTCGTCGTGCGAAAATCTATTATACACTGAATTATGCCGTATTGTGCCATCCTTGAATGCAGAAATGATAGTAGAATACAGATGATTAAAAATGGAGATATTTTATATCATTCGAAAGTACAATTTTCATTTTATTTTAATTAAATTCCTGATTTAATATAATCTCTAATGATATAATAGAAAGTCAAGCTAAAATCAGCCGTACACCTTACATATAAAGTTCATTTTAGGTTGACCTAATTTTTCTAGAAAGATATGCGTAATGATAGTCATTATGTATATCGTTCTAGAAAGTTCTCTACTCAAATATGATCAACTGAAAACTACGGAAAAATCAATGCTGCCATCTATTGTAGAATAGCGAAACTATTACGATCTTAAGTTTCACTATTGTACAAATAGATGAGTCTATTTTGAATAGACTACAAAAGGACGTAAATACTCTTTTTTTTTGTAGCAAAATAAAATTTATTGTAACGCACTTTGGTATATTTTTAAATGTTCTGTTTGTGTGTTTCGGATTATTGTTGCTTAAAATGAAAACGACCAATGAAACAATGTTTGCATTAGTAGTTTATATGCAATAATGCTTATTTTATGTGTGAGTGTGGCGATCGCGGTCCTGATATAAATGTTTGTACTTGCCAATTCCGTTGTTTTCTTTATTTCGTGAGTTTATCACTCACTTGTACTTTTATTTAATTTTATCGACCGGTTTCGCTTTTTAAAGCATCTTCAGGACGTAATATTCTTTACTGACAGTTTAGTTTTAGATATAACATAAACAAAATATTTTTTTAAAAATAAACACAATTTCTGTATTGCTATCTTACACGGTTTTCCCTAAACATTTAGGTGTTTCCTAGTATATAATTTTATTCCTCTTTAAATTAACTGTAATTACTTACAAAATAATGTCAGAATTATAAATGTCAAATAAAGTCAACTAACTCACTATATGTATATGTGAGCATATACATATATAATGAAGATTTATTCTTCCAATTTACTATTTAATAATTATTATTTTAAGTTTCTAAATAATCATGTGATTATTATAATCATTTATTGACATCTAATTAACCGTAATTGTATATAATTGTATATTAATTTTGACATTTTTATATTTTAAATTTGATAATTGAATACAATGATCATTATATTATCAATAGTAATATAAAGGCAATTGTATTATTAATTAATTATTAAATTTATTAAAATTTAATTAGTAATGAGCACACAAATATAATGTTGACATCGTAAAATAATTTATTTGTAAGTTAGTTGACTTTATTTGACATTTATAAGTCTGACATTATTTTGTAAGTAATTACAGTTAATTTAAAGGGGAATAAAATTATATACTAGGAAACACCTAAATGTTTAGGGAGAATCGTGTAAGCTAGCAATACAGAAATTGTGTTTATTTTTAAGTTTACCCACTATCATTTTTAAAAAATATTTTGTTTATGTTATATCTAAAACTAAACTGTCAATAAAGAATATTACGTCCTGAAGATGCTTTAAAAAGCGAAACCGGTCGATAAAATGATATAATTTAGTGTATAATAATAGTGAAATAAAAGTGAGTGATAAACTAGTTTCAACTAAAAATAATGGAATTTCACCAAGTGCCGACGATTGAAAGTGTAAAATCTAGGATAATTTTTTTATATCATAAGATATCAAACAAGCAGATGGATCTCTTGATGGAAAAGTCGTCACCTATAAACGATGTCTATAGACACCGATCATTGCTATCCACGTGGCGGGCTTTTAATGCCCCATGTATAGTTTTACCGCCTACTTTACTTTCCAAAACCGAAATATAACAGTAATAAGCATCGACAATATTGTGACAAATAGGCAAGAATGTGGTACCAAATACCCAGGCGAAACATTGCGGAAATTTACCACAAAGTACGATAGAGGTGACACGTATTGCCAAACGGTTGCCTCTTTGAACTACGTGGCAGAACGGCAAATGGACTATTTTTCACAGGGGGAGGTCGGACCATCACGACTTACTATCCATTGTAATATTATGATTGCGAAAGTAACTGTACAGACAGTTACTTTCGCAATCATAATATTACAATGGATAGTAAGTCGTGATGGTTTAGATGTGAAGAAGAGACAGCTCTTCTTCACATCTAAACCACTGAACCGATTAGATCTACCACGAGGGCCCACATTCAATAAACAATAGTTTGGGTTTACTGCCGGAAAATCCACTCTCGATGCAGTGCTGCCTATGAGAATTGTCACGAAATTATTATGTTTTAGGTATTTTTTTGGATATTTCGGGTGCTTTTGAGAACGCGTGGTGGCCATTGATATAAAAAACCCAAAATGCACAGTCCCGAACAAAACTGGCGCTCAAAAGTGTCGCTAATTTCATTTTCATATTGCAAAAACATATGTCTTTGCATATCCTACCTTAAGCGCAAGATTTATAGTTGTTTTTACAACGCAATGTACAAAAAGAAATAAAATGTACAGCGTCGCGACTACGATTCTATTTGAAATGAGCGCACAATTTAAAATCGTGCGCTCATTTTTGGAGGACGTTTTTGAGACACTGATTGTGTATCTTGGTTTTTATATCAATGGTGGTGGCCGATGTTATTGTTGAAATTAAAAATAAGGGGGTGTTATTCTAATATATATAAGCTAATTAAATCGTATCTAGAAAACGGTCATGCGAAATTACAGCTAGGGCATTACGCTGTGTCTAAACGCCTTACTCTAGGCTGCCCACAAGGATCAGTACTTTCACCATATCTTAACTTAGGATTTGAAGATTTGTTCTCATTAGCCTTGCCGGAAGGATGTTCGCTTATAGGTTATGCAGACGACGTTGCTTTAATGATACAAGCTAACACACGAGCAGAGATAGAGTCGTTGGCTTACAACAGTCTTAATTTGATCATCAACTGGGGCTTGAGAAATCGTTCAAGCTTTGCGCTCCATAAAACGTTTTAATAAATATTAAAAGTTTCGCTCCTATCGTCCTAGTATAAAAATAAATATATACATTCACAATAAAGAGAAAAGAATCGGTAACTTATTTAGGTTTGGTCTTAGAAAAAAATATAGTTTTGTAAATCATATGAACTATATCGGTGAAAAGGCTAAACAGAATTTTTTATCCTTTGTGGGCATATCAACCTCGACATGGGGTTTTACGTTTAAAATTCTAAAGGTAATTTATAACGCAACGTATTTAGGCTGTATTATTATGCTTGTTCAACGTGGGCTGATAAAGTTACGAGTTTTTTTTTATAGCAGAGGGGGCAAACGAGCAGGTGGTGCACCTGATGGTAAGTTATCACCACCGCCCATGGACAACTGCAATACCGGGGGTCTTGCAGCTGCGTTGCCGGCCTTTTAAGAATGAATAAACTCCATCCAACAATGAATAAACCTGCTAAAAAAATAGGGAAACAGGATGTATTTTCCTACTCCTCCTATATACTTCTGATTAATTTCGTTGCGGGATCCAAGACAGTTTAGCTTTTCCGCAGGGCACCCTGAGCTCGCAACTTAGAGGTTATCAGAACGGTTGCCGCTGTTGATTCTGGTTTACAGAAGTTACAGTGGTGGGAACGAGAGTTGGGCCCATTGATCCGATTAGAATGAAATTGGTAAAAAGATAGTCTGAGACACGGGAAATGATATAGGATAGTGTTTATCCCGGAAGTCGAAACTATGCGGGTAAAAGCCCGGGATTGTCTTTAACCACGGTGATAAGGAGTAACTTAGGCTACTTTTATTTTATACATTTTTCCACACGGACGAAGTCGCGGGCACAGCTTGTATCATATAATTAACTAAATAGGTATAATTGTAGTCTGAGCTTTGCTTTCCGTTGAGTTTGAGTGGGTGGTGATTACCACCGCCCATGGACAACTGCAATACCGGGGGTCTTGCAGCTGCGTTGCCGGCCTTTTAAGAATGAATAAACTCGTTTCTTGAAGGTCCCTAAGTCGTATCCGTTCAGAAACACCCCCGAGGGTTATTGATTCCACAATGGAGTAGTGCGAGGCAAAAAGTGCCGATACAAGCGAACGTTTGTGAATTGCCAGACATCGAGGTGGTGAGGATGGAACTTTAAATTTTGACGCGATGTCCGAGCGACCCGGCGATCCGGCGCAAACTACTTCAAAATCAGCGTCTAGCACTAATATTTCTATGCAAAGCATATCGCACTGTAAGCTCCGAAGCTTTACTCGTTTTATCAGGCGTCTTACCAGTAGATTTAGAAATTCAGCTTCGGGCTTCAATGTATTACAATTCTAGGAATTTTACCAACCCAGAATTTATCAACTCGCAATCTCAAACAAAAATACGTCACCTTTTTAATCCCCTAATCGAAGGTAGTAATGAATTGATTGATGAATGTCAGTCGCGTTGGTGTTGTTCAAGTAAAGGACAGCATTTATATAACTTTTTCCCATGCGTCCGGGATTGCTTAATTAAAACTTGGATAGAAATTGATCATTGTGTTGCACAGTTTTCCACTAGCCACGGTAATTTTAAAGCCAAATTATTCTCGTTTAAATTAGTTCCTTCTCCTTTGTGCGAGTGCTCTTCATTAATTTGTAAATATGAACAAACTGCACATCACAATCTTTGGCAAAATGAACGTCGCCAAATGCTTGTTAGTATCCAATGTATATCCGGTGTAATTTATTACTCCGACCTTGTGGGTACACGTGGGAACTTCCGTGCATGCAAGCGATTTTGTCATGCTTACTACTGGAAGCAAAATTAAGTAGACCATTCTGGTAGGTCCCTAATTCCCAGACTTCCGTGGTACAATAGCAATCAGGCTTAACCTGATTGTAAAAGTCTCATTTCGTAGCATTTTTTATGCTTTTAACACTTTGCTGTCTCCTGCTAAAAAAATAGGGAAACAGGATGTATTTTCCTACTCCTCCTATATACTTCTGATTAATTTCGTTGCGGGATCCAAGACAGTTTAGCTTTTCCGCAGGGCACCCTGAGCTCGCAACTTAGAGGTTATCAGAACGGTTGCCGCTGTTGATTCTGGTTTACAGAAGTTACAGTGGTGGGAACGAGAGTTGGGCCCATTGATCCGATTAGAATGAAATTGGTAAAAAGATAGTCTGAGACACGGGAAATGATATAGGATAGTGTTTATCCCGGAAGTCGAAACTATGCGGGTAAAAGCCCGGGATTGTCTTTAACCACGGTGATAAGGAGTAACTTAGGCTACTTTTATTTTATACATTTTTCCACACGGACGAAGTCGCGGGCACAGCTTGTATCATATAATTAACTAAATAGGTATAATTGTAGTCTGAGCTTTGCTTTCCGTTGAGTTTGAGCGTTGCTACCTTATTTCTTGGGTTCAATTGAGCACCGTCGCATGACGTCAGCGTGTAGCATGAACACATTTCATACTATAATTTTAAATTCATGATTGTGCTATTTTAAATTAACAACGTTTTTGAAGTTATACTTCTTTAGGCGCGTTATGAAAAAATGATGAGAGTGAAATTTTAAGATGCGCGCGCATCTGTGACACAAAATTAACAGTATGAAGCTGTCTGCTTAACCGCTCATTAAGTCTCGAAAAAAAAGCTCCAATATAATTGAGGTTAACTATCCGTATGTATTATTTATTGATATAAATTAAAATACTTTTATTTAATATAATTAACACTAAATATTATTAAATTATTAATGTTAAATACTTATTATTGGAACTTTGTTGATTATCCTTTTCCAATCCTTCTATTATTTAATTGTAATTAATTATTTGCATGCAATTAAAAACTATTTTTTAATGATGCCAAAGTAGTATAACTTCTCACGCGCGTACATAAGTACACGCACCCATTTTTTTTTAATTACCGGTGCTGTAGAAAACGAATTACTTGATACGATGTTCAATTATCGCAAATTGTCTTCAACAAAAATGTCACTCTCAATTTGAATTCCGTTTTGCTGAATTAATCTATGCAATTAACTTGATGGAAAGTTTTATTGTTTTTATTGGTTTGCGTTAGCAGTTGTTATTTATTGTCGTTTTTTTTGATGACGATTATCTAACGTCATGTATATTTTTAGGCACTCATACTTTTATGATATAATTTACTTTGAAAAAGTTTAAAAACAACAAAGAAAAATATCGACACGCAGGGATTTAACCTGCGACCGTCTTCCAAAAGCCGGGACGCTCTACCACTGAGCTAGTGTCGAGAGGCTCGATGTGGCGATTCTTCTTTGCTATATGATCGATTACGTCGATTGTACTAATCGCTAGATATAATAAGTATAACTAGTTAAATTAGTTCATCGTTACAGATTAAATTCACATTTATAATTTTGATCATTACTTTCGTGTTTCTAATTTTTAAAAAAACCTATGCTCGGTCTGCCGAGCGCAAAGCGATGCGGTGAACGTTTCTTTCACTTACTTTTGTATTATACTATCTCACTCTCACAAACATGGCGAACCAAATAATAATTTAATCTTAATTTCAAACAAATTCTTTTAGCCGCCTTACCAATGGATAGTAATCCCGTGTCCTTATTTTTTTTCTTTAGTGATTATAACACTGGTTAAATACACAAGAAGGCATTTTAATACGTGTTTCATAGTAAAAACTGTCGTAAAGTATAAACGTATGATATTCCGCGCGAGATTGATTGTCACTGTCCACGGATCTAGTTTTGTAAGACCGGGCGCTGCGACTAAGTAATAAATCCTCCCCTTTTATATCAATGTGTACATGTATTATTTTACTAGCAAATTCTTTCTCAAACCGGAACACAATAATAACATGCACATACACTATTGCGACTGAAAAGGGCATGGCAGTTGTACTACCGCGACCGGTGCGAGACGTTGTATAGCTTCACTAGACAATAAAAGTACGGTTCCCTTGCAGGATAAATAGAGTAAAACGAAAGTCTATAGACATTCCAGTTCACCACGATTCATCGTTTTGTCGATTGGCAAGATGGGTAGTGATCGCCATCGCCGCATTTTAGCGACCTGTTTTTTTTTTATTATCGATAGGTAAGCGCTTGACCTCGATCTCGCCTGATGGTAAGCTAAGATGAGGCCTAAGATGGAACGCGCTTCCCTAGAAGGTACCTGTTCACTCTTCTCTTGAAGATCTCCAGATTGTACTCGTCCGGGAACACAGACTCAGGAAGCATGTTCCAGTCCTTCAACGAATATCGATTATTCTTATAATCTCGATTATTCTAGCGATAATCAAGACCGAGGCTTTATGTCCTCATTCGAGGCTAGGAAGTGGTAACACACGACCCTGCCAGACTCCGATCTGCTACTGAGATTTTTGGATTTTCGAGATAAACCTTGAAAAAACCTAAATAACACTTTTCCCGATCCGGGGATCGCACCCGACCATGGTCCTAATGATCTAAGCCTAATAGGCTATTCCATAGCTCACGAGGCAAAAAATTTGCACATGGCATTATACCTAGAATACAAAATAATTCTTTCATATATAAGAAGTAACGATGATAATAACACTTTAAGCCTTGCCTCATTTTTCCCAACTACTTTTCAAAAAGACGTTTGATCTATTCTAATTTTGAGTCGGGACCATCGCTTCACGTAATTTTAATGCTGCTCCTTTATTAATTTACTAATAATTAAAATATTTATTTCATAAATTTACGCAATGCCACTGAAACAAGAAAGGTATTGTAGGTTTAAATGCTTTTCCTCCGTGTTAGTCCGGTCTCCTTTGAAGAATACACTAATTGCCATTCTGTCAGCCAGGTCGTAGGAGGTGACCGATTGGCTATGCGAATCACTAGCATCGTGGTTACTAGGTGGTAGAGTTCTGTATTGTCTCGCCCGGGTCTGGTATTACCGCCTTACCTATGCTTGCCGCAATCGCGTCAGTACTGTCAATGTCGTGACCCAGGATGGTGAGGTAGCCGGTAAACTTTAGCATGTGGCATAAGACCTCGACATAAGATAGCAACGCACCATTAACATCCTTGGTGTCTTTGAACGATGCTTGATTCTTTCCATCAGGACACCCATCTGCTTGTTTGCTATCTTATAATGTAAAAAAAAACTAACCACTCCCTCTCCCCCTTTGAAGAATAGACCATCTGCCATTTTGCTAATCAGCCAATAAAAACAACATAACATAAGAATTCCTTATTCTTGTCACTTCTATCGTGACTGCTGGGTGGGAGAGTTCTTATGGAATAGAGACAGGGTATTTTGTACCACCGTCTTATCTATTCCCGCTATAATAGCATCAACGCCTGCCATTTTCGTGTTCCGGCTTGGAGGGAAAGGTAGCTGGCAAACTTATGCATGAGAAATTACCATCCCACCACACGGATAGCAACGCAACATTTGGTGTCTATAGCGATGGTTGTATCCAACGTCCACTACACTTTTCACCACGTCAGTACCTTAAAAATTAACACACAGTATGTGTTTTTTCGTGATTTACGTGTATTCGAATTACTCTAAAAGTGTAATTCGAATACACGTAAAAATATAAATTAAATGGAGACATTTTCGCTTAAAAAAGTTACTTGATTTTGGCAATGCGAGAAAAGAGTATTATTTTACTTCGCGGAGGTGTGCCATAGATAGACAGTATCTATACTAGGGTGATTCATTTGCGACAAACATTTTTTTTTTAGGTGCTCAAGCAAAATTTTGTTCTACATATTGAAAAAAAAATTTCCACCAAGTTAGAGCTCTTAATTCGAGTATGAAGTGCTTGCCGTTTTAATTTGATTTTTTCCCATTAGAAATGCATGTAAATATTTTTTATTTTTTTCAAATTTCTAATGCTTGGACACATTTAATGATATTGGCATTCTGATTGCTGAAATATATCCAGGATTTCACGCTCTTTAAATGACTTTTCGTCAATTTTAATGTCGCCTGCTTTGGTCCACTGGTACCATCTGTCAAAGTTATGTTTTCGAATAAAATTCACATTTTTTTATTTTTACAGCGAAAATTGATTGATAGATGGAAAAAATAATACATATTTTTATAAAAAATTTGATTCTCTTCAAAAAAGGTCGTAACTTAAGTCTCTCAGACTCATAGTTTTTAACTTGCAGTAACTTTTGTAACTAAAAATGTAGAAAAATGATAAAAAAATTACAAATTATGATGTTTAAATTCAAGTTTTTGTTTCAAATTTATTTTTTTCATTACATTGTCAATTTTACTTTTTGTACTTTTATACCTGACATGTTACACATACTGACATACAGACACACATACACACACAAATAAATAAATAACACAATAAGCGGGAAACAAAAAAGTTAATACAAAATTTTAATAAATTTGTAATTTATCATAGTTTATATTTTTATTAGAAATACAACCGAAAGAAAATGAATTGTTATTTTATAAACTTTAAATGAAAGCTCTGTTTACTAAATATATCTTCACATAAGTTAGGTATTACTTTGTTGTTGAATAAAGTTTTTTGGTACATGTTGGGAATTCTTTTCTATAATTTTGAACAGTTAATAATAGGCATTGTTTTTGATCTTCGTCGTATGTGCCAAACTCATTGAATTTTTCAATGAGCGCAACACATCGCTCGGCTGTGTCGTTTACTACTTTTACCTGCTCAAATACTTTGCGGCATAATACATTGTATCATTTAATAATAATAAAGGCATAATACATTTGAGCAGGTAAAAGTTGTAAACGACACAGCCGAGCGATGTGTTTATTATTATTATTATAAGTTATATAATTGTTATAAATATATTATTATTATAAGTTACGACCTTTTTTGAAGAGAATCAAATTTTTTATAAAAATATGTATTATTTTTTCCATCTATCAATCAATTTTCGCTGTAAAAATAAAAAAATGTGCATTTTATTCGAAAACATAACTTTGACAGATGGTACCAGTGGACCAAAGCAGGCGACATTAAAATTGACGAAAAGTCATTTAAAGAGCGTGGAATCCTGGATATATTTCAGCAATCAGAATGCCAATATCATTAAATGTGTCCAAGCATTAGAAATTTGAAAAAAATAAAAAATATTTACATGCATTTCTAATGGGAAAAAATCAAATTAAAACGGCAAGCACTTCATACTCGAATTAAGAGCTCTAACTTGGTGGAAATTTTTTTTTCAATATGTAGAACAAAATTTTGCTTGAGCACCTAAAAAAAAAAAATGTTTGTCGCAAATGAATCACCCTAATCTATACATATAATAAAATCGTAGGAAAGTCAAAACTGTACATTGAATATTTTTTTAAAAGAATACTTGGGGCGTGATCTACAATCGATATAGAAGCCAAAAATATAGTTTTTAGAATTTTTGTCTGTTTGTCTGTATCTATGTCCGGGGTAAACTCAAAAAGTACTGCAAGGATTAACCTCAAATTTTGCATGAATATTACTAACAGGTTGGGTCAACATATAGGCTACATATTATCACGCTGTCACCTAGCGGCCAGGTGCTGTGCGGAGTAAACGAAATCCGCACGGACGAAGTCGCTGGCAACAGCTAGTCTAAAATAAAATAAGTGGAAAAAGCGTAAAAAAAATAGACATTTCTTTAGAGTTCTCATCTGTAGTACACAGCCAGTCAATTATGTTTGACATACGTCTGCCAATCATATGTAAATTGCTTTTCTGGTCTTGACTCATTGGCTATTATCCAAAGACTGATCAAACGATTTATTTTTAAAGAAGTTTTGTTTTATACCAGCAGATACACGTGATTTTTAGGCATTTGCGAGATGTAATATTTTTAAGGTAATAAAAAAATATAAAATACTCAAATGTGTATAAATATGCATAACTGCAGAAATATTAATAAAAAATAGTAGTAGTCGCCTTTTACGACCAGCCTGCTAGAACGACAGTTGGCCTATTCTTCAAAGGAGTTTGGAACCAACACGGGGGGAATACATCTACCAATTATGATTAGTAGACGTATGTCAATATCTGTGTCAGAATATATATTTTTAAGGCAATAAAAATATGAAATGTGCAGAAATATCGGTACTCGATTTAAAATCACATTTAAGCTGAATTTTAACCGAAATATTTTAATCCGTCCGAAAATAAAATTATATTGATATAATTTCAGATACAGTATTAAAAACACTTTCCGAAAAAAAATGTTGGGGAAAATATAAACATTCCTTTAGAGTGATCGTCTGTTAAGTAGACAGCCAGTCAATTGTTTGACAATATATTTGCCAATCATATGTAAATTATTTCTTTGGTCATGACTCATTGACTATTATCCAGTCTGATCTAACAATTTATTTGTAAATTAATTTTATTTTAGCCCAACTAATGCACGCATCTTGTTGATGTTTGCGTAAGAAAATATTTTTATGGCAATAAAACAAAATTTTTGTTGGTGCAGGGCATCTTTGAAGAATAGACCATTTGCCGTTCTGCCAGGCAGTTCATTTAAGGTGATTGGTTACATATATGCCACTACCATCGCTACTATTAGGTGGTAGAGTTCAGCAACGTTTCCCAGGCTTTGCCTATTCCCGCTGTAATAGCGTCAACTCTTGTCATTGTCGTGTTTCGATTTGGAGGGTAAGGCAGCCGATAAACTTATGCAAGGGGTTAATGCCCTTAACCCCTATCTCGCTAAACGGGTAGCAACATCTTCGGTGTTTATGGGCGATGGTTTCTCTTTCAATCAGAAGAGTCATCTGCTTGCTTGCTATCTCGTGATATAAAAAAATCAATACTCATGAGTAGAAATATTAATAACTCTGCTTATTTAATGTTAACTACAAATAAAATTTTGTTCAATTGAAAATTTTATACATGTACGTCTGTCAATCATAATATGTAAATTGATTTACTGATCGTGATTGTACGGCTACTTTCCAAAGCTAAGATTTAAAATGGTTAATTCCTAGGCACTTCTAAGAACACCTATTCTTTGATATTAGCAAATGCACGCGATTTTGTCTAAAAGATAATGTAAATCATCTTCACCAGTAAATATTGTTGTAATAATTTCAAATCACAATGATTCTAAAGAAATAACACTTCAATAAATTAGGTTAGATGCCCTTTATATTAACCTTCATCTATATAAATTACTTCCTATTTAAAACTGTTTCAGTTACCTTGGAGTTACTTTTAGAATTATCTGTACGAGATCTTTCATTCTAAAGATACATTGAGATTTAAAATGTTATAAAAATCACTTGATTTTGTTGATAAAATTTCCTATGCCTTGCAGACTCCAACTAAACGCAGTAAACATCATCCGTGGAGAGGAGAGGTAAAACATCTAAAAAATGAATAATTTAGAGAGTAAAATCTTTATAAGAATCAAATATTAATAAGAATCATATAAATCCGGGCTCCCTTCGAAGAACTCACCATCTGCCATTCTGTCAAGCAGTTTGTAAAAAACGAATGATTGGATAAATGTGTCACTACCGTCTTGACTACTAGGTGGTAGAGTTTGCAACAGTTCGCTTGTCCTCTTGAACAAAAAAATCATTCGAAATTTTCATGTAAGAGCAAAAAATGTTAAAGCTATTTGATCAGTTTCAGTGATTATGGGGCCTTAGTAACTTTGACCACCCCGGTTGTCGAGTGGTTAGTGAATCTAACAACGAATCGAAGGGACTTGTGTTCGATTCCCGACAGGGACAAATATTTGTGTGATTGCTCATCACACAGATGATTGTATTTATGGGTTTGGGTGTTTATTACGTATTGTAAGGTTCGTTTTTAATAATAGACAGTTTGACGTACATAGATGTTTATTCTTTCAAGACTTACAGCAGAATGACCCGAGTAGGCCGGTACAAGGTATAAAATAGTATCACAAGTTTTACAATAATTAAAAGTAGGGTGGATTGAAAAATGTCTACTTCAAACATATCAGTTCAGATGGCACCACTTCCAAGTTTATAATTTGATATAACGTTTCCACGATGTTGCTGAAGTGGCGCCACTGTAGTGCAGTATTTTGATAACAACAAATTCTAATATCTATTATGCAAGATAAACGAATATTAATATTACATTCAAGCATTATTTACAATATTATTCATATTACAAATAAATATACCTAACACTATGTAACAGTACTCGACCTTATTGTTTTTTTTATATATCATAAGATAGCAAACAGGCAGATGGGTCTCCTGGTGGAAAGAGTCAACCATCGCCTATAGACACCAAAGATGTTAATGGTGCGTTGCTATCTTGCGGCGAGGTGTAATGCCACATGCATAAGTTTACCGGCTACCTTACCCTCTAAACCGGAACACGACAGCGACAAACACTGACGCTATTGCGACAGGAATAGGTAAGGCGGTGGCACCATACCCGGGCGAGACAATGCAGAACTCTACCAACTAGTAGCCACGATGGTAGTGACTCGATAGCCAATCGGTCGCCTTTTACGACCTGCCTGGCGGAACGGCAGTTGGCCTATTCTGCAAAGGAGACCGGGACCAACACGGCGTATTTTATTTCTATGTCTTGGTATGGTTGAATAACACCCATAACACAAGCAAATAATTTGCTTACTTTGGGGTTAGATCGATTTGTATAATTTGTCTATTTATAATTTGTATCTATACATTTAATAAAATCGTAGGAAAGTCAAAACTGTACACTGAATATTTTTTTAAAAGAATACTTGAGGCGTGATCTACAAACGATATCGAAGCCAAAAATATAGTTTTTAGAATTTTTGTCTGTTTGTCTGTATGTATGTCCGAGGTAAACTCAAAGTACTGCATGGATTTAGTTCAAATTTTGCATGAATATTACTAAAAGGTCGGGTCAACATAAAGGCTACATATTATACACTATCACCTAAGGGGGAGGTGCTGTGTGGAGTAAACGAGGTCCGCGCGGACGAAGTCGTGGGCAACAGCTAGTTATTAATATAAGTGATTGAGTTCTGACGTAACAAACATTAAAAATACAACCAAATTGAGAATTTACTTCTTGTTGGGAAGTCGGTTGAAGATACGGCAATTCATTCAGAACCATAAGATACCTGGATTTCAAACCTAGGACCTTCTTGCAACAGCCAAAGAGTCGTTATTTTAAATAATATGTAAGCTGGTTGATTAATGAGTTTAATTGTAAAAAATGTCTTTAGACGTAAGTTCGCCTGTTGTATATTTTGTGCAATAAAGAGTTTAAATAAATAAATAAATAAATCCTTGAAATTTCCCGCTAAATTGAGTTTTTTTGAGCTCAAAGAAAAAAACTGTGTTTTGAATTTGAAGAGTTCAAAAATCTAGTTTTTTTAAAAAATGGATATATTATTTTCAAGATATTTACCGACTTTAATCTTTACAATTAAAATTCAACGCAATTTCTGAGCTTTAAATTGTTTAATTAGCTATAAATAATAGGCTAAAAATGTCGAAGAAACGTAAAAAAAAACTTTCATTGTTAAGTTTAACTTTAATTGTTAAGTTGTCCTTGAAAAATCCCGAAGGTATCAACCGATTTTAATCCGATTTACGGTACTTGAGGCAGTATTTAAAGTCGAAGAACTGACCAGCTTAAAATAAATAGGTATATTAGTTTGAAAGTTATTAAAAAAATATGAAGTAAGTTTCCTGTAAGCAGCGTAATTTTAATATTTGAAAAACTGTAACTTTAGAAAATTTTAATTGATATTAATTTTTAAAACGGTATTTGACCTACTTTTTTAGTACCAAAATATCGTTGAAAATTAAAAAATGATGAGTTTAAAAATTTTCAAAATTTTGTCGACAATACATTTGTTAAAATTTTTCGTCAACGAATTAACCGATTCTGATGCAATTTATGTATGTCATGCAGTTTTTTGAAGAAAATAACTGATTAGATTTTGTACTCAATCGGCACATAAATCTGGAAGTTGTGTTAAAAAAAATTTTTTTCGCAAAATAACTTTTTTGAGGTTTTTTAAAATTTCGCAAAATCTTCTGGTTCGAAATAGTTCAAATTTTCAAGAAGTTTAAGTTGAGCAGAATCCAATCGAATGTCATCAACCGCGTTGCAATCGGTCAAACCGTTCAAAAATTATGAGATGTTTACATACACATACATACAGAGATAGTCATCGTGAGAACAATCGGAAATGATTTCTACGACCTCAAAACGTGAAAATACGATTTTCGAAAATCGGGGCAAAATCAGTAACTTTCTTAACTAATACGTAGCGGGAAGTTAAAAAACAAAGCTCAAGCAATATGCTGTACTGTACTTTGGAACCTGTATACTTGCAGGTTCCAAAGTAGCCTAAATTCTTTCATCTGGAATGAAAAATTTCCGAGCAGGGTTCTTTCGTAAAACTTTTTATGTAACCTCTCAAACGATCCGATAGCGTCGAATCAAGATTGTATTCCTACGAGACGGGCTGATTACGGGCTATTTAAGGTTCAATTTGTAGTTGTTTCAGTTTTCTTTCTTCGGTTCAATCAGCTTTATGACGTAATTATATCTTAAATATTTATAGTATAGTGATATATACCATAGTGTAAATGCGTGTTTTATACTTTTAGGTAGTAGTATTAGATACAAGACTGTAAACAAACAGGTAGCTCATGAATTTATATGCCTATATCATGGAATATTGCCTATAAACCTCTAATATGTTAATGGTACATTGTTATCTGTTTGGTGGGGATGAAATGCACTAGCTAAGTTAATATAGCGTAGCCAGTAGGTGATGTTGCGATCAATTTTTGTCCGAAAAAATTAATGGATAAAAGTATTTTTAAAGGTTTGAAATTTTATATTTAACTTTTAGAAAGAAGTTTTCGTATAGAATATAAATTAAGCTTAAGGATGCTTTGTATTCAAGCTCATAATCACTGATTTTAGTGGTAATTGGAATGAAACCAATTTCAATTTTAATAGCGCGGTGAAAATTATAGCCTCGCACCAACATGGACTAGAGGTTGTTAGACTAGCCTGTTCAGATAAAATCAGGAGTTTACGGGGATTCGATCTTTGGTTCGGAAAAATGATAATTTTTCTAGAAAAGTCTAAGTAATGGATAAGATAAGATGGACTATGATATTTTATAAGAAGAAAATTTAGGTGCTTTTGTATGTATTTTTATATCTTTACAACGATATTTTAAATTATACCGTTTTTTTATAATCAAGAAAATAAAATAAGTATTTATCCGGGCCCTTATTTAAAGAAAAGGTCAACTGCCTATTAAAAGGTGAAAGAATACTAATGTGTGTGACGTTAGAAAGAATTTTGTAATTTTTAATGTAATATAAATTGATCTGACCTACTAGATTCTGACCATAGTGGCCAATTAGCTAAGTTCCCAAAAGTGACAAACAAACCTCAAAGAAAAGAAATTGTTTTTGTTCTAATGAATACAAGCCGAGTAAAATGTTTTAAGGTTAACTTAACTGAATATTTGCCAAAGCTGCCCTAACATGATGACCCGAATGATTTATATGGTTCTTTGTTTAATTTAATTGACACAGAATATAGTCGAGTATTTACTCCAAAAATATTATCATTAAGCAACCGAAGAGGTTTTAGTGAATGGGCAACTGCGGGAATTTTTAAAAGTAGAAAACACATGTTTAACCTATATTATGAATTATGAATTTCAAGAAAAGGTAAAAAAGTATTCCAAAATTTCACATAAAAAATGTTATTAAACAATCCACAAACAAAATAAAAGCTACTTGGAATATTATTAATAGTGAAACTGGTAAAACCAAAAATTTCAATAATGTCTTCCAACTGAAATCTGATGGAATCAACATGGAGGGACATTTGGAGATTGCAACAGAGTTTGAAAAATTTTTCTCCAATACCGCGGTCTTACCAACTCAAAACCTCAGTTCATCAGTTAGTACTGGTGAATCATTATTGAAGCAATGTGTAACCAAGTGCGATAAAACTTTTGAATTTTCATTCATTGATACCAAAGATATATTAAATGCCTTTAAAACATTGGAACCGAAAAAACCTTAGATTTATGAGGACATTCTGTTAGAATCATTGCTTCAGTAATAAATGTTATTGCATCATATTTAGCTGTAATATTTAATTGTTCTGTAACACATGGTGTTTTTCCTGACTTAATGAAATTCAGCAAAGTTATTCCAATTTTCAAGTCTGGCTCTAAATGTTATCCCTCTAATTTTCGGCCTATCTCGGTTTTACCAACCCTAAGTAAAATATTTGAAAAATTATACTAGACCAAATGCTTAGACATTTTGATAAATTTAGATTATTTCACAATAAACAATTCGGTTTTACGAAGGGTCGCTCAACCATAGATGTATGTAACCTTTTATTTTTCTTATAATTTAATCTAAAAAAATTAATAGGTCATATGACTCTCGAGCAACTACCCATTTAGCATCTTGGGCTCCCCTACCATTAGATATTAAAAATTAATATTAAAAAATTACAAAATTAGTTTACTTTACTTTTTTTTTCACCAGTAAGTGCCTATTTCATTAGAAAACTAAAATATTTGTTTTATGTATACTGATTTTTTTTTCAGTCCGTTATATGAACTCATTTATTTAGAAAAAATATTTTAAAAACACTATAAATCATCGCACGCAATCGTTTGCCGATCAAATTTTTAACCTGCGATAAATCAAATAATCAAGACTTAATCTTGTAAAAACTGTAATGTCATTCGAATTATCTACTTACATTATTACGATATTGCTTCGGAAAAAAATTAAAACATGAAGTTTTCGTTACGAATCGAATACACGCCCATAAAAGATGTTTAAATTATCCCGTTAACTTAAATCTAAAAACTACTACTATTGAACAAAGACCTACAAAAAATATTTTTTTGTAGGTCTTTGCTATTGAATTACTAATTTGCACGGTTGTTTTGAGATAAATTGTGTTATAATGAAAATAGCGTTCATTTATAAAACATGTGACATGGCAAGGTTCTTCATTGATGAAATACAATTACCTCCGAGCAAATAAGGTTAAGCTGTAATTTTCTTAAGTAATTTTTTGTCAATATTAATTACTATAATGTATCTTACATTATAGTAATCAATATTTTCCACGGTTGTTCAAGTGGCGTGTCATAGTTTTAATTTTATATCAGTGGCCATATTTATATGTATATTATTAATAGTTGATCTTAGCTTTGCTTCTGTTAAGGTCTAGTATAAGGTAAATATACGCATGTAATACTTTTGGACAACAAGTATTAAACAGCTATACGACTCCTCTCTCCGTTCGACTCGGCAACATGCAGGCGCACGTAAGTATCTATACATACACAGCTGAATAGACAAGAGTGAGGGGGCTAAGAAGCAATGCACAAAAAAAAGACCCAGCAAAATGAAACGTTGTATAAATAATGTGTTTCATTCTCTCAAAGGTAAAATGGATGCAATTGCGTGGGTCTCTTTTGGCTTTCGTATTTTAGTGTCATTAAGTTTCACAATTTTAATCAAAATGATTTTAAAAAATTTATAAATTCTTAATTTCTTCTTAATCCAATAGTTTAAGAAGAAGATCGTTCTTTAAGGTAGGTGCTTAAAATTTTAAAACTATCAGTTATACTCGTAGGTAGTAGGTAGTAGTCTTGCCATGACTCGCCCGTGTATGTACATAGTGCGTGTTGCTTTGATTCCCTCTTGTGTTCCGCTCATTCCTAGGGTAGGATACTTGGGAAGCTCACAATTGTGGCTTTTCTTCTTTGCCACACGAAAAGCAACGCAAATATGACTTTAACAGTTTGAGTAGATTGTTATTTCTTACCGTTTTTTTGTACACAGCAAATGCTCTTCCAATAGAAATAGACATTTATCGTCTAAAATCATAGGATTATAGGCTATTTCACACGCCGTTTAGCTAATATATACATTAATATGATTTTGAAAAAAATATATAGAAGAATTTTAAAACAAACTTTTGGATTTCAGTCTTATTTCAATACTAAAATTGCTATTGAGACACAATTGAAATAAATGTCAAACTCAACGTCAAATAACGAGCAGACTATCATTTAGTGTGTAATCGCAAGACAATTGTAACACGATTGAAAAGCAGACTAGCGAATTATTCAATGGCTATTGACTATTATTTCTATTGTGTGTTATTTAACATCATCTTAAATAATTAACGTCTTAAATAATTAACGAAATATCATATATGTCAAACTATTCTAAGACAATCCAATAGAGACTCAATTAAAACAGTTGTGATTTAGCAGATTTGAGGCTCAGATGTCTCTCATGATCCAAATTCCTTAAAACAACAGAAAATATCCTACTCATCAAGAAGAAAATTGACTTAAAAAATCTGAAATTTGAAAAATATTGGAAATGTAGAAACTTTTTTCGGAGCGGTCACAAACAAAACTGAAATTTGGACAGAATTGTGTTTATAGCAGCAGGTACCAAATAGCCGGGCTTTTTCGGAATCTTGCGGAACTTTACCACCTAGTAATCACAACAGTTGTGACACGTACCTATAGTTAATCGTTCGCTTTTTACGAGCTTCCTGGCAGAATGGCAGATGGTCTATTCTTCAAAAGGGGCCTGCACCAACACGGGGTAAAAATGTAATTTAATTCCTTCATACATTAGTACGTAAAGAGAACCGAGTGCTATATTACGATCCAGAAAGGACAAATGAGATCATAGTGCTTCAGTTTTGGCTACATTAAACAAGTAATTAGTCTTATGTTAACAAGTATACAGGTTGGGCAAACAATCTTGGATCAAACGAAACAGGATGTTAGTTGCGATTATTTGCAATAAAAAATATCTCTACGGCAGAGCTCAATCTTGATCTTCTTAGAAGTTACAACTATTTTAGTGTTTTTGACGACAACAATAAATGGTGTTTAGTTGCTTCTAGGGAATCTATCAACACTACCAAAGTGCTTTTAACATAGTGGGTACCATGATTTATGAGTATTGGCACCTTTTTCAATTACTTCTAAGTCTCATTAAAATTATTTGTAAATTTAGAACCACGTTTTTTGGCCCACCCTGTATAAATGAACAAACATTATGAATCGTTCATATACATAGACGTGTTTGACAAAAACCTCAGGGTCATATATTTTTAGCTATTACGCGGCTGTAAACTGACATGGAACGAACGCGAAGGCCACGGTGAACATGTATTGTCAACGTTGAGATCATTCAACCAAAGAGTAAAGATAGATACTTTGAATAATAGGTAGGTTTTCTTTAATTTTCCAGAATAATTTTAGTAAAATAATATGTATAATCTCTCCTCTGTGGTCTTTCATTCCAGTGCCGGTGTTGATATGATGTCCTGGGTTCGATTCCTGGTTCGGTAATACAAAATGTTTTTTCAGTTTTCTGAGAAAAACGACGGAGCCAGCGATTGGATAAGCGTCCATTGTGGGACTAAGTATCTTCGGCTAATCGTGGGTGAACTTGTTGTGTATTCCTACGTCTTCGGGGACATGGGGGTGAAGATACTTTTTAGTAAAATAATTAATAACGTCACGCCACTATGTAGATCCAGGCTCCTTTTAAAGTATAGACCAACTTCCTTACTGCTAGGCATCTAGCATGCAAGAGGCGGGAAAAAGTTAATGCGTGTAAAATATCCTATCGTAAGAGGTTCAGTTTTGAAACGTCTCGCCCGGGTTTGGTACCACCGCCTTACTTACTTATCAATGTTTGTCAATTGTCGCTGTCGTAAACCGGTCCGATTTGGAGGCTAAAGTAAGCTTGCGGCATTTCCACCAAGCCACATAAATTGCAACGCATCATTAACATTATTGGTGTCTGTAGCCGATGGTTATCTCTTTCGTCAAGTGAGCCATATGTTTGTTTGCTATTTTTTATGAAATGAAAGAAACAAAGAAATATTAATAATATTTACTTAAGTATATTTTTCTCGATGTTTCCACGCGGAATCAAATTTATAAATCGCCACAGCGAGCCGTAGCTGGATGTGTCTTGTTAAAATTAAGATACACATCAATTAAGCAAACCTAGTTAAATAGAAATTAGTATTTGAGAAAATGAGAAAAACTAGTAGTAATTTTCGACAAACCTTTTGTAATCTGATAGGACTAATTGGATTCGACTCAATGGGCTAGTTTTTCTTTTACTTTGTTAATTTATTTGGCAAAGAAAATGGTCTGAAATGTTTAGATCAAAAAAAGAAAATGTAGGGCTTTTAAAAAATAAAGCCTACCTAGGTAGGTAGGCTTTATTTAGCTAGGTATAAATAGGAAATTCTGTGTCTGCCCATTTGTTACGCTTTCACAGCTTAATCGCTAAGTTGAAAATTTTAATACCATTCAAAGACTGACACTTCATTATTCTGCAAGTTAAAATTAGCATCCGTGACACTAAATTATTCGTTAGTTTCTTTTATGTATGTATATAATATATCTTATATATAAAATTCTCGTGTCACAATGTTCGTTCCCGTACTCCTCCTAAACGGCTTGACCGATTCTCATGAAATTTTGTGAGCATATTGAGTAGGTCTGAGAATCGGCCAACATCTATTTTTCAAACACCTAAATGCTAATGGTTGTCCATCCCTAAAAATATTTTTATTAATTTATACTGTCCATCTTCGTACTGTGGTAATTTGGAAATAATAGTTGGCAACATTAATATTTTCTATCAACTCAATATTTCACATCTACCGACCATTATTAACAATTCCTAACACAACGTATTTGTTGACAATTTAAGTTTTAGCCCTGATGATGCAGTGAAATGCGAAACCGGTTGGCTATTTAAATAAAAAAGTTTATATTATATATAATTAGTGAATTGTGAAACAGTACAAGTGTAAAATTTAAAACAATAATTATTTTTTTTAAGCTATTGCATAGCTTCCATCGCGGGCCTTGAGCGTGGAGACCGAATCCAGAAATTCCGTAACGAAAAAAACCTAACACGCCCCACTCCGACCGGCACAGGGGTGATAATTTTTAGTTTTTCCATCTATCGATAAATACCAGAACTTTTAATGAATTTTTGAAATATCACGCTTGTCTCTTTAGTTCAGCAACCCGCCTTTAGGTTGCATTGGTTGTATTGGAAAACTACCGTAATCAGCTGTTTGTGAGAAAGTATATAGGTGTATAGGTATTTATCATCTACGTACAACAGTGAATAATCTGTACTCGTATAATTTGTGTACAAAGTGCTTTAAATATGAATAAACAAAGAAAAAAAATACTGCATAAATAAAATAAATATATAATTGTAATTGCATAAGTTGATAAAAAATGCTATGCAATAGCTTTACCGCGGCAGTCTCCGAGTGCCACACGTCTTATTTATGATTCAACATTGAAAAATACATACAACTCTAAATTTTTACCCTTCTATCACCAACCCTTATTTTTTAATTAAATAATTTATATAGCAAAACAACAATTGCCGGGTCAGCTAGTATATATATATATATATATATATATATATATATATATATATATATATATATAGCCTAAACATTTGGTTTGGATAGGATACCGTCTATACGCCAAGCTTAAAGGTAGTCGGGCATGTGGGCACGCCTAAGGATGTCATACCCTTCCAGACGCCAGGGGTATATAAAGTGGACTGCAGCTGTGGTAGTGCTTATATAGGCCAAACTAAACGTACTATCGCAGATAGACTCAAAGAGCATATCACGGCTGTAAAAAACAGGCAGGTTAATAAGTCGGCTATAGCTGAACATATTTTGGATTCCAGCACTGATCACTGGATTGAATTCCACCGACCTCAGGTTCTCTCTACTGAGCGACACTATGTTCCCCGTATGGTACGGGAAGCTATTGAAATTAGAAAATATAAAAATTTCAACAGGGAAGACGGATTTAAGTTGTCTCCTGCTTGGAATCCAGTGATCAGCAGAATAAAGCCTTTGCACCTGCAAACAAATAAAGTCCAAGATACGGTTAGTGTTGTGTGTAGGCTAAATTCGAAAAAACAAGACCAGAAGGGGGTAGATGAAAATCGATCCCGACGTGAACGACGGAGGAAACTCGCTGCTCCAGTCTGCTCGTGACCACGGTCAATGTAACTTGGCCGAAACGTCGAGCTTTACAAGTAAGTTCTATATATGTACGCGTTATTGACCCGTTTATATATTTAAAAATGATAGTAGAACGCGTTAGTTTAAAAGTTCATATTGGATAGGTGAGCCCGTTCTTGAGTTAAAAAATTACAACGAAGTGGCATTGATATATACATAGATAATTCAGAATTAATTTTTTAGGGTTCCGTACCTAAATGGTAAAACGAGATCCTACTACCAAAGACCGTGATTGTTAGACAGTTGTTATTTTCACATATTATGTATTTCTATTGCCGCTATAAAAACAAATACTAAAAACGAAATAAAATAAATATTAAGGGAAGTCCCATAATGCAAACGTCATTTTTTGACGTGATGGTTCGGAACTCTATGTGCGTGAGTCCAACGCCCTCTTGGCAGGTTTTATTTTTGTTTTAATTAATATTGTACACTATCTACTTGTTGTCTTTTATCATTGCATTTCACTGTCTTGTGTTAGTTGTAAAATAACTCCTATTAGGAATAAACTTGCCTTTTGTATTGTTTTCTTTTGTTATTTTCTGTTATGTATCTTTTTGCGTACGATAAAGTGTTAAATAAATTACTTAAAAATTTGGCTAATTTTTTAAATCATCCCTTTAGGGTCTGAAATGACTGAAAATTAAACTTGGTATGAAAAACTACATGGACGACATGTTAATATACTCGGGCGAAGCTACGTGGGCATACATACTTACATATTATAATAGCGAAATCATTGAGTATTTTGTTTAATACTCAAAGAGAAAAATTATCTACGTCTGGATTTTTGGTTATTTATTTTATATAAACGCAAAACGGCTAAAAGAATTTAAATTTAATAAGCACACAAGTAGTACCTTAAATCAGTACATTCGTTTCATTTCTCCCCGTTGGTCGAGTGATTAGCGAACCTGACTACGCATCAATGAGGTTCGGGTAAGCATAGATGTTAGTATTTCTGGGTTTGGTTGGGTATTTATTAAATCTATTTGAGTCTTTATACATGTATTATTTATATCTACGAGTATGTATTAGTATCGTTGACTGAAACCCATACTACAAGCAAATAAATTGCTTACCACGGGGTTAGATCAATCAATCAATCAGTTTCTGTAATATGACTAATAATATTTATTTATTTCATTCGCGAAAAACTGCAATACTCAAGTAGTATTTATCAGAAATGTCTTCAGACTACAAAAATCACCACTAACAGATAGCGAAGTAAAACCTAAGTGACTATATCCTCCATTCCTACTTAACCTGTGCGTAAAACAGCCATTTCGTTGGGGGTAATAAAATTTACATCCGTGTAAAGCATGATGACAGTATACGCAATGATGATGAAAATTGTCAGTGATAAGCACTGATGCTATTGCGACAGAAATAAGTATGACGGTGATACCAAACAAACAAACCAGAGCGAGACGATGCAGAACTCTAAAATATAAATAGTTCCGTTGGCAATTTTTTTTTTATATCATAAGATAGCAAGCAAGCAGATGGGTCTCCTGACGGAAAGAGTCAATCATCGCCTATAGACACCAAAGATTTTAATAGTGCGTTGCTATCTTGTGGCGAGGTCTAATGCCACAAGCATAAGTTTACCGGCTACCTCACCCTCCAAGCTCGAATACGACAGTGACTAGCACTGACGCTATTGCGGCAGGAATAGGTAAAGCGCGGTCGAGCGGATGTAGAACTCTTCCACCTAGTTTTCACGATGGTAGTGACGCGCAAAGCCAATAGGTTGCCTTTTTACGACCTGCCTGGCAGAACGGCAGTTGGCCTATTCTTCAAAGAAGCCCGGGACCAACACGGGGTCAAAAAAATAATAATTGTTAAACCAATCCTGCATTTTTTACAAATTGTCTGGCAGGAAACTAAATGGTCTGTGGCCCGGATAACACAAGTAATAAATAAAGTATTAAATAAAATAAAATTTATGAAAAACAAATGAATGAATGAATGAATGAATGACAGAATGTATGAATGAATGTATGAGTAGTTTAAAACTTGACTGAGCTGACAGCAATAGATTGGAGCTACAAACAACATCAACATCAATACATGAGGTTGGCTAGTATAGAATGTCCTCAGGCGTTAAGTTAAACCTATGTACTTTTTGTTTGTCCATAAATATAAATAAATAAAACTGGCATTATCAATTTGGACGTTTGATAGAAAATTTCGTAAACATTGCTGAAAACTATTTGATGTAACTTTGAAATAGGATGTAACAGTCTAATAGTGACTGCCGGAAACATTGTTTAAAGTGCACAAATCTATATTCAAATTGTCTTGGTTCTGAAAAATGCACTAACGTGGAAGAAAATACCTACGATGAAGCTAATAATTCAGATGAACCTGTGAACAGACTGGAAAAATTATTGAAGACGATAGTCTTGTAGATTTCGAAGATCTACTACAATCAAAACAATAGTTGACATCTAAAGATGAAGTAATGCCATCAAAGAGGCCTAACTAATGGATAAGATCGTAACTGACGAATTACGATAAATAAAAAATGTTAAAGTGTTTTATTAAAATGAATAAAGTATATTTCAAATTAATAAAGTAGATTTTTAATGACATATCTACATATTAATACGTGAAGAAAAAATTTTGGACCCCTTAATTAAGACAATTGCGTGAACGGTGGAATATGAAATTTAGCAAAGTTAAAGTTCACTTTACGGAGGACTGCAGAAACCTAATATCATTATCATTATTATTATATAATAAATCTAAGTTGATAAAATGTGCGTGCCGATAAAACTTAAAAAGGATTCCCGGCACGATAAAGGGATTTATATAGTGTGATAGACCTTTATCCCCCCTCGAACAAGAAAGTTCCGATTTTAGCCTAAAGGGCGTGTTTTTAAAGATATAAGGGCTTTTCCAACCCTTCAACTTGGAAATTAAGTGTAGTGGCGCCATCTGTTGTCGAGTATTCGAACTTCATTCAGAACGATTATTTGGGTTGCATTTCGAAAGGCGCTGCGAGCAATAGCAGTATGTGTAGTAATGGCGCGAAATTTAAAATTCCAATTTCAATAAAGTCTTAAATTACATTTGTTATATCTCAACTACCACGTTATCTCATATCAACTCCCGAGCGAAGCCGGGCATCATAGCTAGTTTTTAAATAAAATGCATTAGAAATACATTAAATTAATAAAAATAAACATTACACACACTACATTTATGCGACATACATGTTATACACACATGAATATTATTTTCTTAAGGGATAAAGCCAGTTGTCAAACTTAAAAAAGATTTTATCGTTTATTCTATGGTTGAATATTGGCCACAGGCGATGGTTAATTTTAATAAATAGCTTAACATTTTTTCATTGTGATGAAAAAATAAATTTCAAATCCGAGTTTTTTCAAGATAATAAATATCAATTAATTAAAATATATAGAAAGGATACATTCTGTGACAACATCATACCTGCAGACTCTAATCATCCAATCGTCCACAAGTACGCAGCTTTTTATGCAATGATACACAGGTTAGTTTCGAAACCCCAAATGAAAATTATTTTAAAAAAGAGCTTCAAACAATTAGAACCATAGCTCGTAATAATGGTTACCAATCCAAACTTGTTGATTTGTTGTTAAAAAGAAAACAGAAAAATATGGTAAGACATGCTTTGTATTCAAATTGCTCACCTACAAGCTCTAAAGAATTCTCCATTCTTGAGCAGTATATCATGTAAATGTTCGAAATTACTCTACGATTACCGACTACCGACCAGCTTTTTAAAATAGTAAGTTCATAAAAAATATCCTTTATAACAACACGCCAAAAATAAGCCAAGTGGGGTATACAAACTTCAGTGCGGTGGGTAGGTGTAAGGCCGAATATGTGTTTGCAATGGGTATCATCCTACTATTATTTTCAATAAATTTCAGAGGGATCGATGTCACCGCAAAAATTGTAAGTTTCTTCGTTAGATTATAATCTCCTTAGTAATTTTATAATCAAATTACTAACCTAACCAAATTATTAACTCCCGAAGATTATTTAAATTACGTAGTACTGTATATTACGTCGACAGATATGTATTGTATATACATACAATGGTAAGATTAAACTAAATAAACGCTGTAAAATGTACAAACAGCATTGCAACGAATTCAAAGCGAGGGTTTTAGATTAAGCAACAAGTTTTATTTGTGTTGGAAGTTTGCCCAACGTTTTATTCTTTCCCATTTATTCTCACTTAGGGGTAGTCAATTGCGGCGAGTGAAACAAATTCCATGAATGTAAAAGGTTGGCACAGCTTAAATTATACAAAGGTTGTGTTTTGTATGGTAAGATATCAATTGTAGGAGTTTAAGCTTTTCTATTTTACAGAATATACCTATTAGTTAGAAGAATAACCTATTACTTAAATTAATTAAAATTCTTAACTCTTCATAGTCGTCACATATCAAATACATCTTGTAAAAATCGTGCAACTGTACTACAAGAAATCAGTCTTTTCTTCTTCTGTTTACTTAACTCCTCATCAAACATCGTCTTCTAGTATGTTTGTCGGTCAGTAGCTTGCCATACTCAGCTAGAACAATTCGAGTATTTTTTTGCCTCACACTACTACAATATTAAGAAACCTTCAACAAAAGAGCTCATTTAAACTTCAGATATTAAACTACTTACAACTAGTGTTGAGTTGACAATTCTATTAATAAAACGGCGAAAGTTTGTGTGTGTATGTTTGTTATGTTTAAAATAAATATTACTACAGTAAGATTATATTATCTTACACTCAAATTTCAAATATTAAACTAATCTTACAAAAGCTGTAGATTTGACAATTCCGCTAGTATTAAAAACGTGAAAGTTAGTGTGTGTTGTGTTTTTTCTGTTTTCTCATTTCTTTCCGTCTCAATACAAGTAAAAATACGCATGAAATTAAGCAGATGAGTAATTTTTGTCCATATTTATTACATATGCTATATTACATACTGGAAACATGTACAATTCCTGTGAAATCATAATTCTTAATAATGCAACGGGCTGTAGAATGCTAGCTGCATTTTATTTTCCAATGTTGAATGGTCAAACTGTGCCCATGATTCAGTACATTTGACAGATAAAACCATACTAATATTATAAATGCGAAAGTAACTCTGTCTGTCTGTCTGTTACGCTTTCACGGCCAAACCACTGAACCGATTTGGATAAAATTTGGTACGAATATAGTTTGTGACCCAAGAATGGACATAGGATAGTTCTTATCCCGGAAATCCCACGGGAACGGGAACTATGCGGGTTTTTATTTTTTCCACGCGAATGAAGTCGCGGGCACAGCTAGTATATAATAATTACTAATATCAGTGGACAAATTAGATGAATTGATCAAAATTAAAATTTAATTATTTGCTTGTGATATGGATATGTGTTAGTGTTAGTCAACGATACTAGTAGTACATAAAAATAACTATATAAATACCGAAATGTATTTATTAAACACCCGAACTCAGATACAAAAACATTACAAATACAGATCCTTGTTCCTGTCATGAATGCACCATATCCACATACGACCCGCAGGTCATGGTTAAGACAGGTCTGTCCTAGAGCATGCATTAATATTTCCACTTCGCTGTTCTCGAGAAACTGTTGCCACGGACATTTTGTTTGTGAGGAATGTTATAATTATGCACGTTTAAATTGATTTCAAATCATTAAGTATAAATCAAAGTCGCTCTACGTGTTTGACTGTATCAAAATCCGTGCTATGTATACACATACATTATGTATACACATACTATGTATACACAAGCACGGATTTTGACACAACTCTGACTTTTAGAACACATTAGGAAACCTTTGAGCTGAATCAAGAAAAGTCACAGATGGCAATGGAATCCAAAGGCCACAACACCATACATGTTCTTTAACGTCCAAAATATTTTTCTCTACGTCGACAGCACCAACATAAACATATTATATACATACTAGCTGTTGCCAGCGACTTCGTCCGCGCGGACTTCGTTTACTCCGCACTGCACCTGGCCGCTAGATGATAGCGTGATGATATGTAGCCTATATGTTGACCCAACCTGTTAGTAATATTCATGCAAAATTGAAGTAAATTCATGCAGTACTTTTTGAGTTTACCCCGGACATACATAACAGATAAACAGACAAAAATTCTAAAAACTATATTTTTGGCTTCGATATCGATTGTAGATCACGCCCCAAGTATTCTTTTTAAAAAATATTCAATGTACAGTTTTGACATTCCTACGATTTTATTATATGTATAGATTATATTATACCCCGTGCTAGTCCGGGCTCCTCCTCGTCTATCAACTCTTTTGTCATGGTGCAAGTTGCGTTCACGTGGCTGTATAGCCACAAATGCGTTTACCTTCTAGCACAGTCAGAGTAAAATAATTTGGCGGTAAAGCAATGAGTTTGACTTCACAAGTCCAAATTATTTTTCATAATTCTTATTTTAATAATAAATATAATTAATTAAAAATTTATTCCCACGGTTCCGAATGTAAAATGGATATTGATTGCAGTCCACCAGATCTAAGATTGGAAGCCAAATTAACATAGAAACTTGCTTTCAGTAAAGTCTAAACAAAAATAGGTAAATTACATTTTTGTTACATGGGTCTTTATTAAATATATTCCAGTATTTAAATGTGTATTTCTTTGTATTAGTATCGTTGACTAACACCCATAACACAAGCAAATAATTGCTGCAATGCTTACTTTGGGGTTATATCAGTGAGTGTAACTTGTCCTGTGAACATTTATATAAATTTTTAAATATACATATATAATCGGGTCAAAAATGCATACATATATAGAACTAACTTGTAAGGCTCGACCATCACTGATCACTGGATTATATTCCACCGACCTCAGGTTCATTCTACTGAGCGATACTATGTTCTCCGTATGGTACGGTAAGCTATTGAAATTAGAAAATATAAAAATTTCAACAGGGAATATGGATTTAAATTATCTCCTGCTTGGAATCAAGTTGTTAACAGAATATGGCCTTTACATCTGCAAACGAATAAAGTTCAAAATACGGTTAGTGTTGTGTGTAGTATACCCGGGAAGCAGTTTGGCCGAATAAAACACTTGAATTACTTTTACATGCACAGTATAATTTTTGGGCAGAGTATCCCTCAACAAGCGATAGAATTACAATGAATAGAAAACATGTTATCCCCGTCTTTTTATACCATTCTTCGTTATATATTTTGTCCATTGTTGTTATGACGTCATTATCTCATAATAACAGGTGCATAACGCAAGTGCGCCACACATCTGGCCGGCTAGTACTTGTCGTTAAGCGCGCTTGCTAACAGTTGGTTAAATTCGAAAAAACAACCAGAAAGGGGTAGATGAAAATCAATCCCGACGTGATCGACAGAGGAAACTCGCTGCTCCATTCCGCTCGTGACCACGGTCGATGTAACTTGGCCGAAACATCGTGCTTTACAAGTAAGTTCTATATAATTTGTACGCGTTTTTGATTAGTTTATATATTTTTAAAAATGATAGTAGAACGTGTTAGTTTAAAAGTTCACATTATTTTTTTTAAAAATTATGTCCTTGCACTTTTAGAGAAAAGAAAAAATTGCCTGTCTCGTAACATTGAAGCCCTCGCTTACAGCTCGGTCTTCAAACTCATACTCGACCTTCAATTGCCTATTTCCCGGCCTTTCCAATAATTGACTATTAAAGGATGTTTTCGTATCATTAAAAACTTTACAGGTTTTTTACGTATATCTTCATATACATATATAGCTTAAAAAACCACTACTTCAGTTATGATATAATATAAAAGGATACGCTCATAGTCTGCTTTATTTCTTTTCTTTACACATTTTTCTGCGACATATATAAATAAGAATTGCGATTTGTTGTACGTCCATTTTTAACTTCGTAAACGAACTGACAGCCAAATTTAATCTAAATCAATCTAGCCATTTTTGCGTGATTGCTTAACAAATAAATTAACATTCAAACACATAAATTTTCACATATAAATATATGTATGGGATAAAGCACAATGCAAATGAAAAGACGGACAGCTGAATCTTAGTAATAGCGACCGGTGGTACCCTGTTGAGTACGTAACCCTAAAAAATATTCTTTAATGTCATCTTTTGACGATAATTTGTAGGTCGTCGAAATAAAAGAAATTAAACTGGTTTAGAAATCTAGTTCTACAAGGAAATGTCGGTAAATTGGGTCTTTTACTTTTGATTTAGCCTCGTACAAACCGCGTTTTGTACAAATATAAGAAATTAATGATGAATGGAATGAATTTTGGGCATCTTTTCTTGGCGCCAAAAGTGAAAGCGGAACCATTATCAGAAAGTAGGTAATGAATCAAAACAAAAATAAGATACTATCGTTTGCGGTGTGTCGCAGAGTAATGCCCATTTATAGAAATCGGGTAGTTACGAGTAGTAAGCTATGGTCACTATAGTAACTATTATTTATAATCTGTGGCTACGGTAAGCTTCTACCAAGGAAGTTACATTCTACCCGGAATGTTCACACTTCACACGCGCTTCAACATCGTTCCGAAGAGTACCAAAACATGGGTGGAGTGTGTCTCTTTCTACTAAATAAAGCGCCAATCGCCATATGTATGTGCGGCCATACGTAGTTTGCAAATTATTACTAAGTAATTCTACTAATTTGAGAAACAGTTTTTGCATTGCATAAGTAATTACGTAATAATTAAAATAAGCACATTTTAGAACTCACTATGTTAATTAAAATACATTTTATGCTAATGTATTTATCGACATGTATGAATAAAAGGGATTTGACGATTACCGAATATATAAAAATCTACCATCAGATAGTTTTATTTACACTGGCAAATGCAAGAAAGGGACAACATCCACTCTTGTCGTTGTCTTGCTCAGAACGTTTTACCCCTCTGTTAAGTAAGAAACAAATGTCAACTTTATGCGTAACGAAACAAAGTACATTTTTATTTTTCAAATATTGCTTCGTAATAATTCCAGTTATCGTATATAAGTTCCTTGGTTTCTACAGAGTATACGCGATTACTATTCCTATAAATGTCAAATTATCAATAAAATATATACTTTCCATCGTCGGCACTTTGTAAAACTGCATTTTAAAATACATATCACTAATAAACTCACTTGTACTTCTAGTTCACTAGAAGTTTATGTGAACTGGAAGTAAAAGTGAGTTTATTTGTAATATGTTGTTATAGCACTCACCCCGTGCTTGGGAATCTGGAAAAACCTTAAAAACAGCAAAGAAAAATAACGACACGCGGGATTTGAACCTGCGACCATTTCTCTATAACACAAAAATAATTAGAAATACGAAAGTACTGATCAAAATTATAAATGTGAATTTCATCTGTAACGATGAACTCATTTAACTAGTTATACGTATGTATAGCTAGCGATCAGTACAATCGACGTAATCGATCATATAGCAAAGAAGAATTTCGCCGCCTCGAGCCTGTCGACACTAGCTCAGCGGAAGAGCGTCCCGGCTTTAGGGAAATGGTCGCAGGTTCAAATCCCGCGTGTCGATATTTTTCTTTGTTGTTTTTAAGGTTTTTCCAGATTCCCAAGCACGGGGTGAGTGCTATAACACAAAAATAAACATAAGATAATTTTAAGTTTCCATTAAATTAAGTGATATGATTTTTTTTATAAGTATCATAAGATAACAAACAAGCAGATAGCTCTCCTGATGTAAAGAGAAACCATCGCCTATACACACAAAGATGTTAATGGTACGTTGCTATACGTGTCGCGGGATGACAATGCCACATGCATAACTTTACCGGCTACTTTACCCTCCCAACCGGAACACGACAATTACAAGCATTGACACTAAGGCGTTTGTACCAAATACCCGGGCGAGACGTTACGGAACTTACCACCTAGTCACGATGGCAGTGATACATGTAGCCAATTGATCGCCTCTTACAAGCTGCCTGGTAGAACGGCAGTTGGTTTATTCTTCAACGGAGGCCGGATCAACACGGTACTGTTCGTAAGAAGCGAATGATCGGCTATACGAGTCAGTACCATCGTGGCTTCTAGGTGGTAAGTTCTGCATTGCCTCGCAGGTAGAGCCTTACAAGGCTCCTTATCGCCGATTTAGGTTCTAAAACTAACCGGTTAAAAAGCTTTGGTTATTGATACATTTCAAACTCTATAAAATATACACACACATGTGTAAATATACATACACATGTGTATATATAACAAATATACACATATGTGTACATTTTCCACTAAATCCCATTCAAGGCAGAGAGACTTGAGTGCCAGGTATTGCATTTTTATCCACATTCATGTACGCACTTCATACAAACACGCTGGTTTATTTCAAATTAGATTTCAAATAAAAAAAACTATATTTATTACAAATAATTTTAAAGAATTATTACTACGACCTAATTAAAATTTACTGACTCGAATACCTCTTTTAAATGAAAAAGATGATGAATGCTGATACTTACCTGAAACAAGAAACAAATTGATTAGGAATATGAAACCAAATAACCTTATTTTTTATAAAGGGCCCACATTCAACCACATAACCGTAGTCAATCACCTGTAATTAATAAATATCCCAGATATAGGGTGTATTTTCCTACTCATCCTATACACTTCTGATTAATTTCGTTGCGGGTTCCAAGACAGCTTAGCTTTTCTCCAGGGCATCCTGAGCTCGCAACCCAGTGGTTATCAGGAAGGTTGCCGCTGTTGAATTTGGTTTACAGAAGTTACAGTGGTGGGAACGAGAGGTGGGCCCATTGCCCTTTATAAAATATCCCAGATTCGGTCTACTCCCACGTCCTTACCTATTCCTACCACAATAGCACTAGCCATAGTGCTTGTTACTGTGTTTTATTCGAGAGCAAGGTAGCCGATAAACTTATTCTGTGGCATTAAGACCCCGTCACAATGATACAAAGGTTGTCTCTTACCGTCGCAATGTTTAGTATACAAAACAGAAAATATAACTGGGTTAGTGAGCGAAGCGACAACTGCTATCTACAATGGAATTTCTCGGCTAGTTTAGTTGCAAGTAACATGTGTTCTGTGAATATTGTACTTCTATAACAGTGAAAATTTTGTTTTTTAGTGAAAAATTCTTGTATATTTTTGTACTGGAAGGTGTATTGAAGACGACGTTTTTATATTGAACTAGCTGACCCACGCAGCTTCGCCCGCGGGTATATTAATAAGTCGTCCAAATAGCTTTTAATAAAAATTTCATTCCCTATTTTTTTTCTATTTCAGCCCTCCAGGGACTGATTTTTGAAAAAAAATTAGCCTATGTTTGACCCCGGATCTTCAACTATACCCATGCCAAATTTCATGAAAATCGGTCCAGCGACTTAGCCGTAAAAGCGTAACAGACAGAAAGACTTTCGCATTTGTAATATTAGTATGGAATGATTTGTCAATTGTTTTTTATCACACATCAAAGTTCTACGTATGCAACGAAAATAGATTAAGCCGAAAAGATTTTAGAGCGATGATTTTATGATTTTAAAAGTTCTCTTTCTTCGCAAGACTGTGCTGCTCGTCTTCAAAATGCTTTTGGGAGAGAAGTACCTTGTTTGAGCACCGTGAGGCGATGGTTTGCTGAATTTAAGAGAGGTTGAGTTTCTTTACATGACGAATTTCGGGAAGGGCGGCCTTCAACTACCGTCAACAAAAATAATGTGGCTACTGTTAAGCGGTTAATTGAAGAAAACCCCCGGATTACCTATGAGACAATTCGAGGACTAATGGGGATTGGTATGAGCTAAATTCAGAAAATTTTACACGAAGAATTGAAAGTTCGGAAACTGAAGATCAAAAAAGTGTTAATGTCGAGTGGTATTCTACAATTTGTTTACCCAGGGTGTTAGAAAAAGTTCGCGAAAGACGACCCAAAAGCCGCATTCTCCTACACCATAACAACGCTTCTTCACACACGGCCAACAAAAAAAAGTCATTTTTAGCTTCCGAAAAAGTACATCTCGTCACTCATCCTGCGCATAGCCCTGACCTGTGATTTCTGTATTTTCCTCAAAATCAAAGATTTGATGAGAGGTTTTACTTTTATCAACTCCGAAGAGGCAGTGTTTGCGTTCAATCAGCACGTAGAAAACATGCCTTCAGATCTGTGGTCCTCCTGTTTTAAAAAATGGTTCGATCGCATGAAAAATATTTAAAATGTAAAGGAGATTATTTTCAAAAAGCAATAAACATAATATTTTGGTTATAACATGTTGTTTTTTTAAGTTACGCAAAACTTATAGTGTAACCTACGTGTACACCTGGGTTCATCTTCCGAAACAAATTTAGGTGAAATTATAAAAATTAGTAGAGGAGTAACCTCTTATTATTAATAATAATAAGAGAAAATATTTGATGTAGACAACAATGTAATATATTTAAATAAACAGATTTTGTACTAATAATTTTTTTGCTTTTCATTAGTCGTAATTAATTACCTTATTTTTTAAATGTACACAATAGAGTACGTTTCATTTATAATTAATTAAACTGGCCGAGAAATTCCATTGCACATAGTGGCTGTCGCTCCGCTCTCTCCTCCACGTTTTTCTACCTGTTCGAGATCCCTATTGCTATTTGTCTACCTACCTACCTATATATATCTTTGAAAAATGTTCCTATATGTCTACTCAGATAAGATTTAACATATAAGTCTATTCAGATAAAATTTAACATATAAATAAGCTGTTTAAAGTGAAAATATATGGTCAAACATTAATTTTTCATAATAATTTATTTAAACAATGAAACAATGGAGTGCACAAAAAATTTTGGGTAAACATTGCAATTTATAGTTTAAAATACAGTATCCCACATCGATCATATTAATTCATTCACTATAACTCTAATCCGAGGTTTTACGGTTTTGAATGCTCCAGGCACTCCACTATAAGTAATTCTACTAATTTGAGAAACAGTTTTTGCATTGCATAAGTAATTACGTAATAATTAAAATAAGCACATTTTAGAACTCACTATGTTAATTACAATACATTTTACGCTTATGTATTTATCGACGTATATGAATAAAAAGGATTTAACGATTACCGAATATATAAAAATCTACCATCTAGATAGTTTTATTTACACTGGCAATTGCAAGAAAGCGACAAAATCCACTCTTGCCGTTGTCTTGCTCAGAACGGTTTTCCCCTCTGTTAAGTAAGAAACAAATCTCAACTGTATTAATTACGAAATAAAGTATATTTTTATTTTTCAAATATTGCTTCGTAATAATTCTAGTTGTCGTATATAAGTTCCTTGGTCTTATGATAAAAACAGATAATATAACTATACTACCTGTACCTGCGACTTCATCTACGTGTAGAATCTTGTGAAATAAAAGTAGCCTAAGTTACTCCTTATTACATCAGCTATCTATCAGTGAAAGTCCCGTCAAAATTCACCCACCCGTTTCAGAGATTAGCCGTAACAAACAGATAGACAGACAAAAATGGTGGAAAATTTGATTTTGTTATATGTACCGTGTATTCATCCATGCATATGGAAAATGGTAAGGTAGTTCTTAACCATGTATTATAAACAGACACCACAATTTATTTGTATTATTTGTATAGATTTATATTTTTTTCTATAACAGTAAAGGACTTTGTTAATTAAAATCTGTCGAGATGAAAATATCAGCGATATTTCAGTTTATGTTTCAGAGACAAATGTAAAAGGAAAGCGTTATTGCACCAGCGATTTCCAATTAAGGGCTCTAGTGAACCCCGTCAGAACCACTGTAAATATATTCGATACCCATGTCAAATATATTTGTCGACGATAAATTCCTCGGGTTTTAGGGTCCTGACTATGCAATTAATGGGGTCCAGGTTCAGTCTTGCAGTATCCAGTCTTTTTATAAATCATAAGATATATTTTTTTATTATCCCTCTACGTATGTAGATAAGGAAGTTACTGATTTTACCTCGATTTTGGAAAATCGAGTTTTCACCAGATATCCACGTTTTGAGGTTTTTAGAACCTTTTCTGACTATTTTCAAGATGACGTCAGCATGTCTGTATGTATGTATGTGTGTGTATGTGTGTATGTAAACATCTCATAACTTTTGAACGGTTGGACCGATCGAAACGCGGTAGACTTCCTCAAAATTTGAACCGATTCGGTCCAGGAAATTTTGAGAAATTATGAAAAAAACACCAAAAAAAATTTTGGTGAAACAGTATTTTTTAAATATAACTTCCAGATTTATGTACCGATTGTAATACATAAATTTCATCAAAATCAGCTTATCCGTTTGGCAGTAATCGTTGACGAAAAATTTTGAAAAAGTGTTTTTTCGATATAGCTTCGAAATTTTTCAAGCAATCATTTTTTGGTATTCTACGATATTTTAGTACTAAAAAAAGCTACGTCAAATGCCGTTTCAAAAATTAAAATCAAATCTAATTCTCAAAACTTGTAGCTTTTTAAATATTAAAATTACGTTGTTTTTAGCAAACTTAATTCTTTAAAATTACTTTCAAGTTAATTCACCGATTGACTTAAACATCTTATCAGCTGTTCTTCTTTAAAAACTGCGTAAAAACCGTTAATTAGATCAAAATCGGTCAATTTGTTTGGGATTTAACAATGAAGAAAATTAAAAATAAAATGTTTGTTGACAATGCATCGAAATTTTTCAACCTATCGAAGTTTTTATTAATTATGTTTTTTCGATTATTTAGCTAAAGCAATATTTTAGATCTCAAAAATTGAGTAGAATGCCATCGTCGTTTTGAATTCATCGTTTCAAATTAGATCTAAGTTTTTTTTAAATATGAGATATATAGATTATAAAAAAAATCCAAGGAAACTTCTTGGTTAGTTTGTTTCTTTTTTGTCATGTTTTATTAAGGGACACTTACCTGTCTATTACCTGGAGAACATGCTTGATTACATTACAGAGGACTATAGAAACCTAATATCTATATACATATAATAAAATCGTAGGAAAGTCAAAACTGTACATTAGATATTTTTTTAAATAATACTTGGCGGGATCTACAATCGATATCGAAGCCAAAAATATAGTTTTTAGAATTTTTGTCTGTTTGTCTGTATGGATGTCCGGGTTAAAATTAAAATAGTACTGCATGGATTTATTTCAAATTTTGCATGAATATTAATACCAGGTCGGGTCAACATATAGGCTACATATTATCACGCTATCACCTATGGGGGAGGAGCTGTGCGGAGTAAACGAAGTCCACGCGGATGAAGTCGCGGGCAACAGCTAGTTTTTAAATAATATACATTAGAAATATAGAAATTATAAAAATAAATATTAAACATACTGGATTCAAGAGACCTACATGAAATTATACACACATGTATAATATTTTCTTTACGGCTAAAGTCTGTGGTCAAACTTAAAGATTTTATTGTTTAGTCTATGGTGGAATTTGCACTACAGGGCGATCGCTAGTACATAATTATTAGTTAGTGATGTTCCTTTAAAATCGATTAAGTAACTTAGATTACAAAAATTCACAACCACAGAATTACCAGTCTAACATACAAAATTTACAGTTGATTAATAAGTTTAAATATAAAGCTGGGTATATATGAAAATGTAATAAATAGCATTATTAAAATCACATTAGGTACAATTTCACTTATATTTTGAAAACTCACCCATCGCTATACAATTGGGTTTGCTTTCGCGCAACATTACTCGTGGAAATTAATCACTTTGTTTTTTCCCTTTTCCCGTCAAAACATTATGAGCTATGGACCTTTTAAAAGATCAGTTTTTCGGAGTTTTAAATAAAATTTTGATTTCTGAGATTGAAAAAAAAAACTAACACACACACACACATATATATATATATATATATATATATATATATATATATATATATATATATATATATATATATAATACTAGCTGCTGCGTGCAGCCCGCTGCATTATACATTTTTTGGTGAATCCCGCGGGATTGCCTAGTTTTTCCGGGATAAAAAGTAGTCTATGTGCTATTCCAGGTTATTATCTACCTGTGTGCCAAATTTAATTTAAATCTATTCAGTAGTTTTTGCGTGATTGAGTAACAAACATCCATCCAAACATCTATCCAAACATCCATCCAAACATCCAAACTTTCGCATTTATAATATTAATAGAGATTAGTATATTTAGATATGTAAAACTAGCGATCAATACCGTACAATCAAAGATCGATCACAAAGCAGAAAAGAATTTTGCCACATTGTACTCGTAGCGATCAGGGCTAAAACACACACACACACACTTACATACATACAAACACATATATATATATATATATATATATATATATATATATATATATATATATATATATATATATATATATATATATATATATATATATATATTTATTTTTTTTCGAAGCCTGTGGCCCAAATTCGTAGGTAGGTAATATGTGAATCATATCATGTCTGCCACATGAATGAAGTGTGTATAATGTTTATTTTTATTTATAGAATGCATTGCTAATGCATGTTATTTAAAAATATAAGGATTCTGCAGTCCTCGGCAATATAAACTTTAGCTGTGCCAAATTTCATACTCCACCGATAGCGCTTTTTCTTGAAAAGGAGTACAAACTTTTCCATTTTATAAAGTCACCGGTAGACATGTATCATTTTGCGTTTTTTAAATAACGAAACGATCACGTTATGTGATATAAAAACTATCTATTTCTAATAACTATCTGCTTTTTGAACGATGGTTAATAGGTCAATGTTCATGCCAACAGCCTAAAGAGTTACTATCTAATTAAACCACGTTAACTATAGTTTTAATAATATACTTAATTTGCTTTTAACGAAATTTCCTTCATACTTTATTTACCAAGTTTATAACTGTACAAGAAACTGTTTAGTATTTATATATAATTAATAAAAAAAACGAGTGTTTTATAAAATTAGGTACAATACCCAACATATATTATAAAAATAGAGATTAACTCAAAAGAAATTGGGTACATACTTGCAGTGTCAAGGTCGAGTTCAAAATGAAAATCTAATTATTTTGTGTAAAAAATAGCATCTTGAGCGTCCATAAAAAAGAATAATTTTCGATAGTGTTAAACACATTAATTATATTTTGTTTTAACTATACGCGCTTCTGCGTTACTTTTTTATCGCAATAATACAAAAACATTTTACACATAACCAAAACAAAGTGAAGTGGCTCATGTTACTCGTTACAACAGAACACTCGTTATTGAAAACTGGTTGTTGGGATACGTCGCGATCCCATATGCTATGCGTTACTTGATATATTACCGTTGATAAAAGTAGATAGTTTATTTTTAGTTGAAAACGGGTAGTAGTTATAAAAACAACTAAATAGTTTCACAACTATCTAAGTTATATAGCGCTCACGTCTAGTCAGCGGATATGAAAATGATAGTGGCAAGATGAGCAGTGATACAAAATATAAATCAATCATGTTATTTCTTGCCCCGTTGTAAAAATTGATCAATTTGCTGCTCGTACAGACCAAATACGTGTCACTAACCTCTTCACTACTAACTAGATGATCGAGTTCTGACTTCTGCAAGGTCTCGGTCAGTCGGGTCGGTTAGCACCAACGTCTTGCCTATTCGTGTCGCAATAGCGACGATGCAATACTTTTCGCTATTGTTTACCAGTTTGGAGGGTAAGGTGGCCGGCCCGTAAACTTATGAATGTAGCATTTCATTCCTGCCACTCGGGTAATAACGCACCATTAACCTCTTTCCTGGAGGATGGTTATCTCCTTTTATCAGGAGAATCATGTGATTGTATGACAGTCTATGACAGAGCTGTCCATTGCACAGCCCGCGGGCCGCATGCGACTTGTAATCGTGTGGCCCGCGAAGTGTTTTTAATTCACTGCAACATATTTAAAAATTTATTGTCTTCTTCGTGCTCGTAAGATTTAAGAAATCTCACTACAAAATAAGCTCGCCTTTTACAGTATTAGGTTTTATTTAATATTTTTTCTTAACTATATTTGTATTTGTGTGTTCTCATATTTGAAAAGTGAGTTGCCTCTGCGGTCCCTCAATTTCTTTGGTACTTAATTCATATTAGCCCAGGATGGTATCTGGCTTGGACAGCCCTGGTCTACAATATAAAGAATAATAATGGCGCTATAATAAAAAATCTCATGTTACTGACTTTCTAAAGAAAGTTTTTATAAGAATGAAAGTAGAACGACGAGAAGTGATACAAAAACATATTAATTAATAATAGTTATATTAATAAAACTTATAATTTATCTAACATATTATCTGTTTCAATGTCTTTCAAATAGCTGAAATTTGAAAGATAATAACGTTTTATTATTTTATTTTATATTATATCTATACTTACTCTTGTTTGTGTTGCTACTTTTCAATTATTACAACTGACGTTAGAAAAACACTAACACGGTGACCCCGTGTTTTACCACGAGAATTTGCACTCGTCTTGTAACTTTTATTAGGTATTAATTATAATAAAAAATAGACCCGTGATCTCGTACCATTTCTTCAGATATCAGCTAAACACTCGAACAATGGAGTGCTCAAATATATGATCTTTAGTAGGTACTGTAAAACCTCGACTCAGGGCTTGCACCAAATGTAGAGGCTTGCTGCTCTACCGTCTGAACTTGCCGGGTGATTCCACCAACTGTAGAATCCTTCAAATGCCCCGACGATTACTTTATTTGCTTGGCTGCTTCTAAGGTACACGAGATCTAAATTATTATGTTTTAATGAATAAAAAATATTTTTCGGACCTTCATTTATTTTTAGGCATACGTCTTAGCCCTTCAAGAGAACTTCTATATCTTATAATTTTACTGACATAATATATAAAAAACTAAACAATGTTCTACGTTTAAAAGCAGACAAAACTGCCAGTACACATGTAACACCATAAAGGTATTACAGTACTAACAATTGAAGATTAAATTGTCTTATTTTTAAGCGCTTTCTAATTCAGTATACATATCCTTCATATCGATATCGATTTCCTAGGATACAGTATAGAAGCTAAGATGGCATATAACATAAGACAGTATAAGTAGGGATAGCTGGAATAAACTAGCCAACTACATATTATAGCCTTAGTTGCTAACTGCAGATAATAATAAAAGCTTTAAAAACTGCGCCACCAAGGCTAATGTCTATCGTCATTCTGACTAAGAACAAGGGAACATTGAAATGTTAATCATGTTGTACTCATTACTCACTAAATCCATATAAAATGTCAAGTAATCATATTACAAACGAATGTTTTTTATAAAGACGCTTCATAAGAGATTTTACAGCCACTGGTGATATCGCTTATTTAAAGTCTTTGATAGCTTCCGTCATTGATTGTGATCATTAACACCTCATTTTGCCCGACAAAAACATATGTTTTTGCTGGCCAAAATGAGGTAGGTTTAAATTAGTTTTAGAACAGCAAACAATCAAGGGCCTTATTCACTAACAAACTTTAATTGAATGGAAACGTTTAGGGATCTTATACATTATGTCGCGTCGTACCCAAATGTGATGCTATATCGTTGAAGCTTTGTTACGTAAATAATGAGTTTTGTTGATGAGTTACTGATTTTTGTAACATTAAGGTAATGTGTTCTGCAAAAATCAAATGAGTCAAAGGTATTTGGAATTTAATATGTATAGGCATACCTTTTTTGGATTAATGCGATGATCTACCATTGGATTCTTCTCTAAGACCCCTGCAGACAATTTTTTTTATGGAATAATTCTGAAAAGCCAAATATCATTAACCTAAAGCATTTCAAGGATACAAAGATGTGTTTTCGTATTTTTTAAATATTATGGTATGGAACCATTCGTGCGCTTGTCCGACTAGCACTTGGACGGTTTTTATTTATTTCATAGAGGCAAGATATTGTATGCACAAGATTATTTTTGTTCCTCACGTTTAGCGGGTGAATTTCACCATACTTACAAAAAGGTGATACTCTTACGAATACACCTGACGTTATATATCTATACATATAATAAAATCGTAGAAAAGTCAAAACTGCACATTGAATATTTTTTTAAAAGAATACTTGGGGCGTGATCTACAATCGATATCGAAGCCAAAAATATAGTTTTTAGAATTTTTGTCTGTTTGTCTGTATGTATGTCCGGGGTAAACTCAAAAGTACTGCATGGATTTACATCGAATTTTGTATGAATATTACTAATAGGTCGGGTCAACATATAGGCTCACGCTATCACATATGGGGGAGGTGCTTTGCGGAGTAAACAAAGTCCACTTTTTTCTGTTATTTAAATTTACAATCATTACTCAAGGGATTAAGTTATAATTGTAAATTGTCCTTACAGCCCTTTTATGCTATACAAAATATATAGAACTGTTATAGCGAAAAGGATCCAGAGGAGAATTAATGCATCAAACATAAAACCATCCCCGTACAAATTTAATTGATCCATTTTAAACTTTAGAAATTAAATGCTTTAAATGATGCGTCTTCTTATATGTGATAACATAGGGACCTTCAAGAAAAGAGCTTACTCATTCTTAAAAGGCCAGCAACGCAACTGCAAGACCTCTGGTATTGCAGATGTCCATGGGCGGCGGTGATCACTTACCATCAGGTGCATCTCTTGCTCGTTTGCCCCCTCTTCTATAAGAAAAAAAAACTAATTTCAGCATTTTTATTGTACAGATGGGATTAATTTCTGCAACATTTTACTGCGCAAGAGCCAAGAAGGCATTATTTATATTTTAAAACCTGACAAAAACCAACGATGACATGTGCCGACAAAGTCGAACTAAACTCATTTACAGCACAATTGGCAACTGAGCCTGAGTGAGTCTGACATAATTTATTTAATACTTTATTGTACACTTAATGAAAAATACACACGAAAAATGATAACAAAAATTGCACAAAAGGTAAGCTTAATTCTCCTGGCGGAGATTTCTTCCAGCTAACCAAAATGTGGAGTAGGGATTAATAATTGGAAAGGCATTGTGCATAACAAATAAAAATAATACATAGATGAGTTTGCTCACATACACATACACTAAACATATTTTTATATGAAACACATACATAATATTAAAGGAAATCGAACATTACAACTTACTAGTAAAACTATTAAAATCAAGAAAGTGTCAGATAATACTCTTAGATGTTTTTTAAAAACTGGCAGTGAAGCACTAGAGCGTATGCATGGAGGTAGCGATAATTATTTGTCACCTTATTACCTGACTGCATTAAAGTGTATATTTGTATGTATAATCTATTTGTATGTATAATATCGCCTCTGTGGCCTAGTAGTCCAGCGTTAGCGTTGTCCACATGAGGTCCCGGTTTCGATTCCCGGATCAGGTCACTTAAAAAAAGTATTTTTTCAATTTTCTGATAAACACAAAGTTGCCCGGGATTGGAAAGTGTCCGGGTGGCAATAGGATTGCCATCTATCACATTGTGGGACCAAGTATCTTCGGCTAATATTTAAATTCGGGTGCACTTATTGTATCTCTGCCTACCCCTTCGGGGATAAGAACGTCAAGATACATTTTTTTTTTTAATAAAAATAATATTTCTTTGACATGTTCTGTAGCCTAATCGGCTTGATGGATTTCATTAGATTCGTCTTGTCCTGTTCGTAACTATGTATAAATCAACACTCAGTAGTTGGTTACTATCTAAGTGCTTTTACTCAGTAGAAGAATTTATTATAAATAATAGTAAATATTTGTAGTTAAATATTTTATAGACAAGTTAAAATACCGAAAATTATACAAATTGATTAAAATGTCTAAACGAAAATAATAATTTAATTGATTAATAATGCTACATATATGTAATATAATTGAATAATATCTAATAATTTATATAATACAATTGATTAATGTTTATCTATGTAAAATTTCTAAAATATTATTTAAATGTAAATTAAATCAGCAATTTATTAAAAAGAGCTATAATTTGCATGCCTAAAATATAAGGGTAGAATAAGCAGAACAATGTATATGTAGGAAGTGGGTCAGATACGATAAATAAAATGAGGATGTGGTGATATAACAATTCTTTATATTTTGATCAACTTTCCATTATTAATTACTAGTTCTCATTAACAATGTAAATTATAATTATTCCTCACTAATTACTACAAATAAGTTATAATTTAAGCAATAGATAGTCAATTATAATTTGTACTGCGACTAATTTATAGTTGACGATAATAATTAACTTGTTTGCACAAATTAATTATCCGAGAGTCAAGGATAAGCTACTAGCAAGATACAACAAGTGTACCGAGCCACGCCAGAGCCTAGACTGCCTTATCGGCGGGCGCCCCGAGCCTTTTATACAGGTAGCAAAACAAGTTGAGTAGTAGGGATATCGAACGATGCGCTTGCCGGCCCGGGCCGTGCATTTGTTGTTTATACTTTACAATATTCTTGCATTTGACGACGCGGACGCCGACACGGCCATACTGACATGCACACGTCCTCGTGTGCGCATCTTTATACATCTGAGGACAAGGAACGCCTCGTTCATCCTGACATATCTTTTAAAAAACTAAACATAATCTCTTTTTTTTTGCAACTCTATAATTAGCGTGATCTTTAAGCGAAATGTTACAATATTGTGCTGGTCCGGTAACCCCTTCAGCAACTACAACTATTAAACTTTTCTCGTTAGTTTTGAAACCGGAGACTGGATCCTACTAAGCTAGGAATCCCTCTCATCAGTTAAAAAAACCGGAGACTGGATTTTACTAAGCTCCCTCTCATCAGTTAAAAACCGGAGACTGGAGTGTATTAAGCTCCCTCTCATCAGTTAAAAACCGGAGACTGGAGTGCACTAAGCTCCCTCTCATCAGTTAAAACCGGAGACTGGAGTGTACTAAGCTCCCTCTCATCAGTTTAAAACCGGAGACTGGAGTGTGCAGTCATCTTCCTACATTTTTTGTCAATCCTACATTTTTTTGTCAATTCTTCATTTTTTTGTCAATCCTACATCTTTTGTCAACCCTGCATCTTTTGTCAACCCTGCATCTTTTGTCAATCCTAATTTTTTTATTTAAATTACTTCTTTAACATTTTTTTCCATTGCTTTCTTTTCATAGTTTTATAAGACTCCCATTTCCTTTAATTATTTTTTTTTTTCGCTTTTTTTTTTACTTACATTTTTAGTGATATTTTATCATCATTTTACTACATTTTTTTTTCGTTTACTTAATATCGTATTTTTTTGCTGATGATGCAGCCTTATGAATAGTGGCATTAGTTATTACAACATTAGAGAATCTCCTTCTCAGGTAGATATTAAAAACTCTGTTATAACTATTTACAATATACACTGCATTTCTATCAATATTGTTTGGACCAGTTTTATGAACAAGATCATTATCATGAGTATACGCCGACACGTCATCCTTGTTATAATTTTCATATAGGTACCTCAAGAAACCCTGCAGGAATATGGGTACTTCGCAGAGGCTATCAAGGGCGCACTTGTTTTCTAAGATTGCGGTAACTTTTAAGGAGCCCTTATATTTTGAATCAAGTTTCGTTTAGTGTCGTTTTTCATTCCTAACAAAGACAATGTCACCTACACTTAAAGGTTTAACATTTCTTTTACCTCTACTCGTAAAATGTCCGATTAGACTGATTTTTTGATTCTATTGGATACACTGGATCTTCAATGCTTGTAGATACTTTTGCCAGTTTTAGTTAGTTGCCTTGAATTCCGAATGTCAAATCTATGGGGGTAAATCCAAATACCCTACACCTAATGTTGTTGAGCGCGTGTTGAATATTACCTAACCGCTCTTGCCATAATTTGTCAGAGTTATACTCCGCTATCATTATTCAACCCTACAATATTCGCATCACCTCGCTTTGAGAATACTCTCCTGACAACCCCAGCCAATATTGGAATTCTTGGCGTTGACATATCGAACAACGTTCAGTTCCGCGACCACTTGGAAGAAAAGGCCAAACTAGCCTCAAAAAGCTCGGTGCGTTCAGTAGAGCGAGACAGCACTTCCTGCCTTCTCATCGCTTGCAACCCTACAAAGCGCAAATTCGCCCGCACATGGAGCACTGCTCTCATCTCTGGGCGGGAGCTCCGCAGTATCAGCCTCCTCCACTTGATCGCACTCAGCGTAGAGCGGTTCGAATCGTTGACGACCAAGCAATCTCCAATCGGCTTGACTCCCCGGCTCCACGCAGAGATGTAAGTTCGCTTAGCATCCCCCACCGCATTTATCATGGAGAGCGCTCCGACGAACTGTTTGGACTGATCCCTGCTGTCGAATTTCATCATCGGACATCGCGGCAAAACTCAAAGTTCCATCCTCATCACCTCGATGTCCGGAAATCCACAACCGTGCGATTCTCTAGGCACTTCTTACCATGCACCACTCCTCTGTGGAATCAATTACCGGCGGGGGCGCTTCCGAACGGACACGACTCAGGCACCTCCAAGAAAAGAGCATACTCCCTCCCAAAAAGCCGGCAACGCAGCTGCAAGACCACCGGTGATGTGGCTGTCCATGGGCGGCGGTAATCACTTACGATCAGGTGAGCCTCCTGCTCGTTTGCCCCTTTTTTCTATAAAAAAATAAATAAATAAATTAAACACGTTCGGACTGACGTTAGCTCTTTATGTGCCTGTCGCAAGAAGATGTAAATCTGTATTGTTTTTTTTTTCTTTAATATTAATTTGAGTTCAGTTGGTAATAAACTTTAAGATCGCTTATTAACGGTCTAGGGTCAACTAAATCGATTTAAGTTCGCTGGTTTTAATTCAATTAAGTTAAGCATTTGATCTATTGAGTGGAAACTACATCAGGACAAGCGACTACTTAGATTCTTGTTCATAAAACCGTTCTCCTACAAAGAAATCACAAGAGATTTGTTTGATATGGAATTTTGAACAGAGTCAAATATAAAAGGTAATTAAATTTCACTTAGTGTAATACACCATGTGACGCTCTAGAACAGATGTTGATTGGTTTTCTGTTTTTCGGAACTCGAAGTGGCAACTTCTTTCTTCTTGTAGCGCATCGGTCAAATGGAAGCTTTGTGGCTTGGCCGGGGTCACAACATACATAGCAGACCACTGGTGGTCGGCCACTGGACACGCCACCAGAGATAGTGGTAGATGACCTGCTTTCCCTGCAAGCAAAAATTAATTGAGATAAATTTCTGTTTATCACGACAATCGTTGTCACGATGTTCAATTCTATCACGAAGATTTCAACTTCCTCGAAATGCAGTGGTGCTCTTAAATCGGTTCATATCTACGTCTAAAAGAATATAGTTTGCCAAGACAGTAGTTTGTGAAGTAGGTGACGGCATGACTCAAGTGAGTGAGTAGGTACAATGATTTGATCTACCCCGTCTAATTGTTTCTTTTCTATAATAATTTTACTTAAGGCACACCATCTAGTAAGGTACACCACAAAAATGCTATGAGACAGATGAAGTGTCTTTGAAACGACAGAAGCATCTCATTAAAAACCAATCAGAGGCTGGTTCGTACGCTGGTGTTCTCCATATTTACGTACGACGCAGAGTCATGGACACTAAGAGCTGCAGACAGACGTCGCATTGATGCGTTTGAAATGTGGTGCTGGAGGAAAATGTTACGTATCCCTTGGACAGCACACAGGACCAACGCCTTCATACTAAAACAACTTGGAGTAAAGACCAGACTGTCTGCTACGTGCCTTCAAAGAATTCTATAATATTTCGGCCACATCTCTAGAAAGCAAGGAGACAATCTCGAAAAGCTAATAGTGACCTGAAAAGTAGAAGACAAAAGACCACGTGGTCGTAGTCCTATGCGATGGTCGGACCAGGTTTGCACCAATCTTATGTGTAAAATGTTTTATGATGCTCTGCACGCCGCTGAAGATAGAGTCCAATGGCATAATATTGTGCTATCAAGAACAATCTAATGAGGAGGTTACGACCCTCAGTAATGAAGAATACGAAGCTAGGAGGAGGACATCAGTTAGTCATATCGTCTGCTTCATTAGAATCAAAGTATATCAACTTAAGAGGAGTAGATGCAATTACAGAACGTGAATTAATATTTTCTGCTATTTTTCAAAGAATAGTTTCCATACCACAAGTGAAAAGAGACATTTACTGCTCTACATAATTAACCGAAATAGTTTGATGCTGAAGTGGGAGTGAATCCGATCCCACTTCTGATGTAGGAAGTGGGTCAGATACGATAAATAAAATGATGATGTGGTGATATAACAATTCTTTATATTTTGATCAACTTTCCATTATTAATTACTAGTTCTCATTAACAATGTAAATTATAATTATTCCTCACTAATTACTACAAATAAGTTATAATTTAAGCAATAGATAGTCAATTATAATTTGTACTGCGACTAATTTATAGTTGACGATAATAATTAACTTGTTTGCACAAATTAATTATCCGAGAGTCAAGGATAAGCTACTAGCAAGATACAACAAGTGTACCGAGCCACGCCAGAGCCTAGACTGCCTTATCGGCGGGCGCCCCGAGCCTTTTATACAGGTAGCAAAACAAGTTGAGTAGTAGGGATATCGAACGATGCGCTTGCCGGCCCGGGCCGTGCATTTGTTGTTTATACTTTACAATATTCTTGCATTTGACGACGCGGACGCCGACATATATATAACTAATAACCTTTTTGTAACCTTATTCTAGCAAATAAAATTATTATTATTATTATTATTATTATTATGCTAGAAGAACAGTTATGTGTTTTCGGTATGGGTCTTAGACGGGTTTTTTGATTTTATAATAATTACTTAATTATTAAATATATAGGTAATAGATTGCCTCGTTGTTTATGGGGTTAGCCTATTCGTTTCCGATCATCCCCGATCCCCGGGTCTGGTAAAAGTGTTATTAAGGGTTTTTCGAGGTTTTCTCGAAAATACGAAATCCCAGTATCAGCTCGAAATCTTGCAGGGTGATGTGTTACCACTCCCGTGCCTCGGAAGAGCACGTAAATCCATCTATCCCGATTATCGCTAGAGAAATTCGATAATCGTTAATAGGTCATTAAATACGGTGATGGGGATAACCACTCATCTCATAAACTGAGAAGACGGTGAATCGTGATGAACAGGAAAGTCTATAGACGTTAGTTTCACTCTGTATACTCCGCAAGGAAAACGGCAGTGATAATACTTTTTAAATTGCTACGGATATGGATATGAGACGGACATTACATTCTACTATTTTATTACTTAGTGTTAACAAATGCGCTTAACAACAAGTACTAGCCAGCCAGGTGTGGCGCACCAGTGTGATTTATGCACCTGTTATTGTGCGATAACGTCATTAATAACAACAATGGAAAAACAAAAATAAAGATAGTATAAATAGGTGGGGATAAGATGTTTTCGATTCACTGTAAATCTATCATAAAAGGTATTTATTGCATAAAAAATACATTTCATTAGGTCGACAAAAGAATGTTCGGATATCAGTCTAATTGATGTGTTGCTAATTGCTATCAGAGAATTCGGCCCCTACTTCTTTTTTCTAATCCCGGGTTTCGTAACTAATTAAAGTTAATCTTTTGATCTTGTTGGCTCGAGAAAAACTTGGGATTCCACAAGTTTTTCGTTTTATTTGTTAATTATTTCACAACATAGCTATACAACTACTAGCTGACTCGGCAAACATTGTTTTGCAATTCTAATTATTTGTATTAAATATTTTGGTGGTTTACACTTGAGAGGGGGAGTTGGACCAAACAGTAGATATCTACAAAATTTCATTGAAATCGGTTCAGTAGTTTAGGAATCCATAGCGTACAAACACGTACAAACACGTGACACGTAATCACTACATAGTATATAACAAAGTCGCTTTCTCTGTCTGTCCCTATGTATGCTTAAATCTTTAAAACCACGCAACGGATTATGATGCGGTTTTTTGCAATAGATAGAGTGATTAAAGAAGAAGGTTCGTGTGTATAATAACATTCAATATATTGTAGAGAAATACTGCAATTTTTGAGTTTTCTGATGTCATATGTCGTAAATAATTATATTTTTTTCCGCTTACATTGCAAACGCTGGCTAAACCCTACGAGATTTATCAAAATAATGTACTGAGTATTTATTTGTACACCTTGAAAAGGTCTACAGAAAAGTCCGCGATGGTATATGTCTAGCTCTTATGGATAACCCACAATACCATTTTTTTGTCATTTACTTTTTACGAGAAATAATGGCTTTTTTTCAAAGCAATTTTAAGCAATACAGCACTAATCCTTATGCAATTAAATACCTTAAATATATTGTTGATTTAATATAGATCAATATGGCCGTTTACAGCATGTAATTTAAATGAATATTTTCGAAGATATTACAGATTGCAAAATGCAGGGGCATAGCGGTTGCGGGGTTACCGGCCATTCTGCGGCGCGCGCGCGGTGTGTTCCGCTAGGAAACGTGTTAATTTTCGGATAAATAAATATTATTTTTAAATAAATATTATATTAATTAGGACTTCAGTTGAAAACCAAAATTTAGTACATTCCTTTTTTAACTAAATATCACCATATAAAAATCATGTGGATGATTAGAAATAGTATTACCAAATTATTTTTCCTGTTTTCGGAATTTTATATGATCAAGTAAAGTACATTCTATCATGTAATAAGTTAGCACATTCCTTGGATAATATCTTCAGGTATATCGTATAATTTTTGTAAAATTGCTATTTAACAATCAATGTAAAAAAACGTGATTTAGCAAACCAGTTTTTAACTACTTTACTTACTTACTTTTCATTTTACTTTTCATTTTTTTTTTCACTGAGTGACATAGGCTATTTGAAAAAAAAAACTTCCCACTACGTATGTAGATAAGGAAGTTACTGATTTTACCACGATTTTCGAAAATCGAATTTTTGCCAGATGTCCACGTTTAGAGGTCCTAAGGATCTTTTCCGACTATTTTCACGATGACGTCAGTATGTCTGTCTGTATGTATATATGTGTGTGTGTGTATATGTGTGTGTGTGTGTGTGTATGTGTGTGTGTGTGTGTGTATGTGTGTGTGTGTGTTTGTGTGTGTTGTGTGTATGTAAACATCTCATAACTTTTGAACGGCTAGACCGATCGAAACGCGGTTGGATTCTGCTCAACTTAGATTTCCTGAAAATTTGAACCGATTCGGTCCAGGAGATTTTGAGAAATTTTGAAAAAACACCAAAAAATTTTTAACGAAACAGTATTTTTTCATATAACTTCCAGATTTATGTACCGATTGAGTAGAAAAACTAATCAGCTCTATTCGTCAAAAAAATATGTCTAATAAATAAATTGCATCCAAATCGGTTTATCCGTTTGAAAATCCGTTTAAAATTTTGAAAAAGTGTTTTTTCGACATAGTTTCGAAATTTTGCAACCAATCATTTTTTGGTGTTCTACGATATTTTCGTACTTAAAAAACTACGTCAAATGCCGTTTCAAAAATCAAAATCGAATCTAATTCTCAAACTTACAGCTTTTCATACCTTATTTTTAGCAAACTTACTAAAGTTTTTTAAAATAAATTTCAAGTTAATTTACCGATTGACTTAAAAATATTATCAGCTTTTGTTCCGTTAATTTAATCAAAATCGATCAATTTGTTTGGGATTTATCAATGAATAAAATTAAAAATAAAATATTTTTTGACATTTCATCGAAATATTTCAACCTATCGATTATATATGTAAAACAATATTTTAGATCTCAAAAATTGAGTTGAATGCCATCATCGTTTTCAAATATACAGCTTTTCAAAAATTAATAAGACTGTCGTTTTTAACAAAATAGATGTTTGAACTGAAAAATCTATGCTTATATTTTTTACTCTTGAGCTTAAAATACCTTAATTTAGTGAGAAGTTTCAGGGATGGCCCGTAGGGTCAATCATTTACACATTTTTTTTCCCGTTTGTCCTGATGCCTCGCTTTAATAAATCGCAGGGTCAAGCCTTCAACGTTGCAGGCTTAGATTTGAACGATGACTGCTCTTCACATGGCCAACTATATATCGCTCTTTCAAGAGTAATCTCTAAAGAAAACATATTTGTATTGTCTAATGGCAAGAAAGCTGTGAACGTTGTATATAAAAACATTCCATAATATATTAATTGTAAAAATAAAAGAAATAGGTAAAAATGTAAAAACATAAAAATGTAGTACCTATATGAATGTAGATATTCCAAAGATAGCAGGAAATCTTTGTAGGGAAAGAGGAATCGTTTTACTCCAAATTTAACGCGTGCGGGCCACGGGCAGTAATGAATTAATCAAAACTACTGGATCAATTTTAATCATTTTTTCCCGTGCGAAGCCGGGGCGGGCTGCTAGTTTATATATAATTCGGATTCTATTAACGATTGTAAATGTATGGAGATGGAAAGTAATGCCCAGTTTCTCAATTAGTAAAACGACTCGTTGTAGTAGTAACAATTTCTGCGAGCTGTAATCTACAGCTGCTATTATTAATGTCAATTTAAAGATTGTCCTAACAACTTGTGGAACGCACCGTTATTATTAAATTATTTGCCTAATGGTTACTGCTACTCATGACGGGTCATTAATTTTATTATAGCATAAGGCTCTACTCACATTGGTGCAGAGTCGAAGCGTCATATTTATCCCGCCTAAAGCATATTCATCTCTATTGTTCTAATATTTAAGTACCAATTTTTGCTATGTAAATATTGAAGCGCGCGTTGACACGCGCATTCACGCTTTGACGCTCGGCTGGAGTCGGCACTTAAGGCGATAGCATGCGCCAAACTACGAAATATACTTCTCTTTGAAAGCCTACTACTCCTAAACGGTTAATCCAATAATTTAAAAAAATATATACATTGTACGTAAAATATAATTAACTTTAAATTTTAAGTTCGTTTTTTAAATTTCATTGTTATATTTGACGAAAAAAAAAATCGAATGTCTCTCTTATTTTTACGCAAGAATTTTCTTATAACTTCCAAACTACTGAAACGATTTATGTGATTTTTTCACTTTATTACAGACAATTTATTGCTTTATAAAATTTAAGTTCAAAACTTTACAAAATCATTATAGTGTGCCATTAAATCAATAAAAACCTTATTATTTTATTCGCGGACAGCGCTCGCTCCGAAAGTCAGTCTCCCGGTAGCGTTCGTACGGGGAGGCTGTGTCGCACGTCAACATACACCGCTCTCCACATTAGAGTCAAAGAGTAATAATACAGACAGTACGTTTGGCACAGTAATAAGATTGTGCTGTTTGAAAATTGGACATTTCGTTTACGCTTGAACGTTTTTTATAGTAGTTTGGAGCGGGAAGGCTGCTTTTTTACAAAGCTTGTTCTTATGATGTAATTTAAACCCTTAAAGAGGTAAAAGGGCGTTAATGATTGTATTAAAATAAATTGTTTATTACTCAAAATTTAGTATTTATGCTTTTTAATTATTATATTTTTTAATCCTAAATACTGGGGCGAATCTAGAATAATACTGATTTATAAAAAAGGAGATCCTACAGACATAAATAATTACTGACCTATCAGCCTGCTGCCAACAATATACAAATTATTCGCCATGTGCCTAGAAAAAAGAATAACGCCTACTATAGAAACAAATCAACCAGTAGAGCAAGCCGGATTCCGTTCAGGTTGATGACACTCCACTATAGATGACATCCACACATTATACCAAATAATGGAAAAGCATCTAGAATATAACCAGCCGCTCTACCTAGCCTATATAGACTACGCGAAAGCGTTCGATTCAATATCACACGAAAGCATATGGCGAGCGCTTTCACATCAAGGCGTTCCGAATATCTATATAAATATAATCATAGACATATATAAAAACAGCATAAGTAGGGTGAAACTGGACAGACTTAGACAAAAAATCTACATCAAAAGAGGAGTAAAACAAGGCGATCCACTGTCCCCCAAGATTTTTATAGCTGTATTACAAGACATTATGAAGGAGCTAAAATGGAACAGAAAAGGTATAAAAATTGACACAGGATACATAAGCAACTTAAAATTTGCAGACGATATCATCCTTTTTGCAAGACCATCATCACAGTTGGAAACAATGATAGGAGAACTAAGCGATACTAGTAGAAAAATAGGTCTACAGTTAAATATATCAAAAACTAAAGTAGCCACAAATGGTACACCAAATCCTATTATGGTAAACGGAAAAGCTATAGACTATGTAGATAGCTATATATATCTCGGGAAACTAATCTCCTTCAAAAAATCACGACACCAAGACGAACTAGAACGTCGTATAAACATGACTTGGAAGAAATACTGGAGGTTTAAGGAAATTCTAAAATCTAAGCTCCCACTTAAACTAAAGAAAAAGGTCATTGATTCGTGTTTGTTACCCTGCCTCACATACGGAGCTCAAACTTGGATATTCCAAAAAAACACTAAAAATAAAATTTGTTCGTGTCAGCGCGCTATGGAACGAAGCGTTTTAGGCCTTAAACTAATCAACAAACAAAACAGTGAATATATTCGTAAAAAAACCAAATTAATAGACGCAGGACAACACGCACAACAACTCAAATGGAGATGGGCAGGACATATCGCCAGGATGCCAGACAAAAGATGGACTAAACGCATTACCGAATGGTCAGGCCCAATCGGAAAAAGAAAAAAAGGGAGACCTAAGGATCGGTGGGCAGACGAAATCAAAATAGCAGGAATAGACTGGATGCAGACAGCGAAAGATCGCGATAAATGGAGACAGTTGGAAGAGGCCTTTACCCAGAGCGGGACCATGTGACGAACATACATGTTTCATTTATTTTTATATATATACATATTTTTCCTTTCTAATTGGAGAACTGTATGTTTTGTTTACAAGGGAAATAAATGGCTTTATTATTATTATCGTTTTTCCTTTATTTTTTCTCGAACTTTTTTTTTTAAAGTTTCGGTGTTTTGTTTATTATTATTATTATTATTATTATTATTATTATTATTATTATTATTATTATTATTATTATTATTATTATTATTATTATTATTATTATTATTTATGCTTTTTAATACGATTAAAGAAATACGCATTTTTGAATTTCATCCCATAAAGGGGTAAAAGGAGAGTTAATTTTTGTATGAAAAATGAAATGTTTGTTGTAGAAATTACTAAAACTTTAGTATTAGAAATTCGTATTTTAGAATTTCTTTTAATTTCATCAATTAAAAGGGTAAGTGTATAAGTTTGTATTAAAATAAAAAGTTTATATTGTTTAAACTCTCATAAAATTTAGTACCTACTTATTCAATTTAATCCAAATTGAAGAAACATACGTGTAATGAAGTTCGGAGTTTCATCCCTTAAAGGAATAAAAGTGGGTGTTACAATTCATATGAAAAATTGAACTATTATGTTCAACATAACTTGAAATTTGGTACTTATGTTCCACAACACAATTTAAAAATTATATATTTAGGGATTTCATAAATTTTATTCCTTAAAAGGGTAAAAAAAGCGTTTATGTTTGTATGAAAAATAGATTGTTTATTGTAGAATATTGTAGAAATTATTTAAAACTTAGTATTTATGTTTTTAACACAATTAAATGAATACGAGTTTAAGGATTTTTAAATTTCATTCCTCAAAAGGATCAAAAATATAAAGTTTGTATAACAAATAAAATTTGTTTCATCAAAATCTTTTCAAATTTATTAGTTATGCTCTTTACTTCAATTACATAAACGTGCATATAAGGAAACTTTGAGTTTTATCTCCTAAAGAGGTAAAAAGGGTATTAAAGGGGCTGAAAGCTAGTACTTTATCAATAATTTTGTTTACGTGCGGACGCTGAATAATATTTGAGACTATTCAGGTACTTACCTACGTTTACGCTTGAATGTTTTTAATGGCTATATAGATGGATAAGTATTTTGTAAATATTTTGTATGAGTGTACAAAAAATAAAACAAATAAACAACGAATATAATTCAAGCAAGCGACTAAAAAGCAAAACTCTGAAGAAAAAAGATAAAAAATCGGTACTTTTTGAAGGTGGTGAAATCTTCGCAACCAGCGTATTTGTATGAAGAGAGTAATGAACGTGCAGGAAGCAAGAAAAATTTGCAAGGATCGTGACATAATGCACTCGGTTCTCTTTGCCTACCTCGTAAGGGGACTGGCGTGAATATATATCGTTGTTGTTTTAGCAATAACCAGGGGTGGTGTGTTACCACTTTCAGGAGGCATGAAAGTGGTAACACACCACCCGCCAGACTCCATGCTGCTACTGAGATTTTTGAATTTTCGAAAAATACCTTAAACGAAACTTTAGGTTATCCCCTAGACTACGGGGCAGTTATTATAATCATTAGTTATTTTTTTCGACCTTGGTTTTTTGCAATACATCAACCCGGTTTTGGAACTACCGCTTTACATATTCCTGCCGCAATAGCGTAGGTGTTTTTAACTGTCGTGATTCGGTCTTGAGGGCAACGTAAACATATGCATGTAACATTCCAACCCTGCTACATGAATAGCAATGCACCATTAACATTTTTAGTGTCTATAGGCGATGGTTATATGTTTCTATCAAGAAAACTGTTTACTTGTTTGCTATCATAAGAAATGAAATAAATATAAATAAATTAAATATATTATACATACAATAGTCTAAATTAATCAACCTGTTTAATACTTTCCTTATAATTTAATTGAAAGCATATAGATATGCTTTCAATTAAATTAAATCTCTACGTTTTCTTACGAGATTTTGAAACAAAAACTTAAATTTTTAAAAGGTTATTTACAAAATCACGTTTTCAAAGGTTTTGTTAAATATTAATTGTTAATTGTATGTATTAAAATAAAGTGCTACACGAGATATATCGTATATTATAAGAAAATAGGATACGTAACAACAGTAATTATTGTGCAAAATTGTCATATAATTCTTTTGTCGATTTTCGATATTTACTGTTTTTTCTTTCGATATTAGTCGTTTTTATTAATTAAATCGATAAATGACTGATTATTAGTTATGGGTTTTGAGTTTTCCAACATTCATTCGATTCATGATGATAAAAGTTCATATAAGTAAACAAAAATGTTAAAACGTATCTACATCCACTGTTTATAATCTTTGACATTGGGAGATGTTGGCGTACGGAATAGTACTTACGCTGCGCCTGTCACTAACTCAAGGTCGTTCGCAGGTGTAATCGCCTTAAATAATAGAACAATAGAGATGAATATGCTTTGGCGGAAAAATATGACGCTTCGACTCTGCGCCAATGTGAGTTGAGCCTAAGACTGCCGATAGCTGAAATAAATTGGTTTAAAAAAATCTTGTCATAAATTTAACTATAATTATAAGACTTATGACAAAACTATATTTTGAATTTTTCTTGCGTTTTCATTTAAAACTTGTCGAAACTTGAAAATGAATTTTTTAACTCACTAACTACTATTTGTACTCACTTTTGCATACAGTTGAAGTATTTTAACTCTATACTGCCTATAAAATCTTTTCCAAGCACATTTTATAAGTAGGCCGACTATAACTTGTAAATTTGTAAAGCCTTCCTAACTGCTTGGCTCTAACAAAAAATATCACTTTATTAGGTTGAACAACCTACTAATTATCTTGCCTTAAACTAAAACTTTCAACAAAAAATAACAAATAAAAAATGGCTCAAAGTATAATTTGAAAAAATATTATCTTTTGTCCCAGGCTTTACTCAACATAAAAAAGTTATGTGCAAATTTTCCAAAGTTACAGAGCTCGTGAGGGAAACTTTCAAAGCAGTATCCTTAGCCGGCTATCCGTCTTACCCTGTATAATTTCTGGGCTTATCTCAATGCTATTGTATGAAAGTGAGAGAAAGGCATCAAAGCAGAATTAACGCGGTCGATATTCTCATTTCGTTTCGTTTCTCAATGTTACCCCAAAGACACAATAACACTCTCTTTGGATGGTGATCACACGAGGTGAGAAAGAGATTGGGATTGTAAGACAGCATTGGTGTAAAAATTAGAAGGATCATGCTCCGTTGGTCCGGACATGTTGAAAGGATGGTAGATGTACAGAACAGATACACAATGCGAATGCAGGTAACGAAAGACTACATACCATGATCAGACTGGTCGAGTTCTGCCCGAAGGTAATGTCCAGGGTTTTTGAAACCTGTGTGTTTGTATAAAGATATTTATAAATGTGTAATAAGCAAGACAAGTCTGTCTGGACCGTGATATATGGCACTCAACTCTCTCTGCCTACCACGTAATGGATCTGGCGTGAATGGCGTGGTAATTCGACTTTAGATTACCTTTTGGAATACTAATAAAGTCTAAACCGTCTTTTCTTTATGACGTTCTGATCGACAATATTCGATTTAATGACGGACAAACACACTTATATACATACATACAAAGCCGGGTTGTTTAAAGGGCTTTATTTTTAAAACCCGCATTCCGGAAATCTCCGGGAGATTTCCGGGATAAAAACTATCATATGTCCTTTCTCGGGTCTCAAACTATCTTTGTACCAAATTTCATCCAAATCGGTTTAGTGGTTTAGGCGTAAAGAGAAAGACAGACAGACAGAGTTACTTTTGCAAATATAATATTAGTTACAATGAATCTAGACATATTTTTGTGGGCACAGTACTTTTTGACATGATTTATAGTTTTTTTATGAAAAGGCCATTGTTTTATTATACCTTGTCTATGGACAGGAAATATCCAGTGACACAAAAACCTACCTGCCTCGAAGGACAATCATATTACAGTGGCTAAGATGAGTAATTGGTTCAAGTCTCAGTATTTAATAACGTCTGATAACATGGCGATGGACTGAAACAACCCTCAAGAGGGCTAATTTATTTGTCGTAACTCGAGTAATTCCCGAAGCGGATTTCATCTGCCGTAATAAATTTTCAATTATTTCTGTCGTCTTTTAGTTATGCTTTTAATCTTCTTAGCCTTGATTAATTGGTGTAACGAAAATATTTGTATTAGTAATCATCATCTTGCGACACATGGAATATTTTTTTTTTTGCCTAACCAAATATTTGATTCTAGAAGTTCTAGAATTTGAGGCCACTGGATCTTAATTTTTTATGTATATATAAATATTTTTTTATTTTGCTTAGTCTAGTAAAATAATACGCATGTATAGTGTAGTTTTGTCACGTTAAAAGAATCTTCTAAGATTGATCCAGCAGTTTTTGATTTTATTCGTTACAAATATAGAACATTCAGTCAATAAAAGTAACAGGAATGGATGATTTGTTTATAGTTTCATATTCAATTTTTTATTTTATTGTCACTGTATGTTATTTAGATTATATAATAATCTTTTTATTATTTAGATTAGCTGTTGCCCGCGACTTCATCCGCACGGACTTCGTTTACTCCGCACAGCTCTTCCCCGTAGGTGATAGCGTGATAATATGTAGCCTATATGTTGACCCGACCTATTAGTAATATTCATGCAAAATTTAAAGTAAATCCATGCAGTACTTTTTGAGTTTACCCCGGACATACAATGACTTTCCTACGATTTTATTTTATCTATAGATTAAATACGGTGCTGTTTTTGTTTGATCATATCTGATGTGTATTGCAAATTTCATTAGGAAGAAAAACATCGAACAAAGAGTTTGTCTTAAATTTCGCATCGCCAAAGGAATTTAGTATTCAGAGACCCTAAAAATGTTACAGAAGGCTCAGGGTGAATTGACCTTATCAAAAACTCGTGCTTATGAGTGATACAAAGCGTTCAAAAGCAGTCGAGATGTGGGGGAAGGTTTGCTCGCTCTGGTAGCCAATCAAAGTCTTCAACTGAAGTTAACATCTTAAAAAAGAAGGAAATAGTGGCTGAAAATTCCCATTCAAGTTTAAGAAATATAGCTACTGAACTTTCTGTATGTCATGAACCAATTCATACCATTTTAAACAATCACTTGGGTATGAAACATGTTGCCGCTCAGCTAGTTCTAAAAGATCTGAATTTTCTCCAAAAACTCAATCGCATAAGAGGCACTGAGGACATGCTAGAACGAGTCCATTTCGACCCAACATTCGTGAAACACATTCTTACTGGTGACGAGATGTGGGCTTACGAGGTTGACATGCAAACTAGTCAATAAGCTTCATAGTGGCGCAGTCTGAAACCGAACAGAAACCGAATAAACCATGCCTAATTCGATCAAGAGTCAAAGTTATGTTGACTGTTTTCTTTGACTATTGCGGTTGTTGTGTTGTACATTCAAAATTCTTGCTGAAAGGTTATTACGGTTTTATTATTACATATTTATTAAAGTTTATTTACTAAAGAATATTATTTGAGCATAATGCGGCGTTTAAGAAAGCAAATTCAACGAAAGGGGCCAGATATGTGAAAAGAAAATTCTTGGATTTTTGTACCAGGATAATACTCTTTTGTACAAGGCCATCATTGTGAAGAAAATTTTGAGCAAAAACTCAAGAAATAACATCAAATAATCACCGTATATGGCTCCAGCCGACTTCTCAAATTTTTTTTTCTTAAGCTTTCTCAAAATCTTTTTTCTTAAGCTCAAATTACCACCTCGAGGCATACGTTTTCATTTGGTAGAAGATTTAAAGGAGAATTCGCGGCGAGAACTAAACTCATTTTTGGAAAAAATGTTTAAAAAAAGTTTTGATGATTGGATTATTCGTTGGCGTAAGTATCGTTTCTGAAGGAGCATAATAATATGAAGGTGATAAAATAAATTTTAATGAATAAGTAACATTTTGTGTATTATTGATCGTTTCCCTTATGCTGCTAGTTTAATAGTGTTTTATTTTATTTGGTGTAATAAAACAGGTATACAAGAGAAGCGATGTTTCAATATAAACATAGAATAATTAAAGTAATTGTATACGCAACACCACGAAACAGTACTTTAACGATTATGTTTCTAACCCTTTAACAATAAATTTTACTGTGAAGTTCAACAAGAATTTAATTACAAGCCTGTTCTATCTGCTATAGCGAACCTAGAGATAGATCATTAATTTTAGATAGAAAGAAAACCCATGTGACTACTTAATAATGGATTGATGTACATACAGTTAAGTTATAGACATAATGGTTTCCTTATTAGAAAAAGAATAAACAATTTAATCTATATTAATTTTATTAATGAAAAAATGTGGATGTTTGGATGAACGGATGTTTGTTACTCATTTACAAAAAATTAAGGAACGGATTTGAATGAAATTGGCACACAGGTAGCTGGTGACCGTGAATAGCACATAGGCTACTTTAATCCCGAAAAAATGAGTTGTTCCCGCGCGATTCACCAAAAACCTTTAGTTATGCTAGTCGCCTCTGTCTAGTGGTCTGATGTCGGTGTTGACACATGAGGTTCCGGGTTGGATTCCCGGGTCGGGCAATTAAAAAAGTGTGTTCTTTCAGTTTTGTGGTAGAAACAACGTTGTCCGGCAGCTCTATCACCTAACGTTTGCAATCCGCCAGCGATCAGCGATGACATTTAACGTATAAAAAACTCATTAAAAACGTCACCGATTGCTTACTGGTCATTGGATGCACTTTTTGCGATGTCACAGCACCAAAACTAATCAAGCGGCAACGACTGCCACTAACATGTGTCTTGCGATAACTAAGCAATTACGATAATATTGCATTGCGAGTTACGTGATAACGCCACGGGATTGGGTAAGTGTCGGGTTAGCGATAGGCTTGCCACTTATTATATTATGGGACAGTATCTTCGGCTAATCGTGGGTGCACCGGTTATACCTCCCTACGATTACAGGGATACGGGCGCGAAAATACTTTTTAATATTACCTCAACATAAAGAGTTTTAAGATAAAGTCTAATTAAACTTAACGTATAACTAATTAAACGTAACGTGCATTATTGCAAATTGACATTAAATTGAATACATAAATGTAGTACGAATATAAATCAGTATCCTATGTGAAACCGTGTTATTGCTAGGCATCTTGAAAATGCTAATATTTGCACTAAAATCGTTATTACAAACAAGGGGTTGGTACGTGGTAAAGTTCGGCAATATCTCGATCAGGTTTTGTACCTATTCCATTCGCAATAACGTCAGTGCTTTTTGCTAGCGGGTTCCAGTTTGGAGGGTAAGGTAGCCGGTAAGCTTCGCTACATGAATAGGAACGCACCATTGACGTCTTTGTTATCTTTAAGTGATGGCTATCTCTTTCTATCAGAAGAACCATCTGATTGTTGCTGACCTATGAAACCCGAAAAATAAAAAATAATTGGAAAATCCAAAATCCTTAAAAAAATTGTTTTGTAGATATTTTTAGGAGCCATCCATAAATAAAGTCACACGGACTCCATGATTTTTAGACCCCTCCACCGTCCTTGTCACATCTGGTTAATAATACATTTGTGAGACCCCCCTCCCATCTAGTGTGATGTCACAAATTTTACATTGGAAAAATGGTTTCCTTCGATTATTTTTTATCTATACGGGTATTATATTTTGAAAAAATGTGATGTCACAAAATTTGGGACCCCTCCCTACCCCTTTTCACACAATGTCACTCTTCATCGAACCCCTCCCTCCCTTAACGTGTGACGTAATTTATTGATGGCCCCTTACGTGTCGTATATATATTTTTTTGAAATAAGAAACAATCGTAAAGCTCTAATTTAAACAAATACAGCTAAGAAATCAAATATTGACGTATTATATTTATAATGTCTTTCGATTATTTTTTACCATCTTCAACAGGGTACTGGACTGTAGGTTAGAGAGGCGTTATTTCGGTAAAATAATCACAGTAATAATTATTTCACTTATTCATCAATATAGTTAACAGTTACATCAAATTTCTAGTTATAAATCACTAATATTAATTCTTACTGTCCACTGAGTAATTATGTGGTCCCGTACTCTTGATTGTAATAATAAAGATGGCCGCCTCTACAGTCCTTGGTGTTTGTTCTGGGCATTGATGTTTGTGCAAATCATAGCTGACAAAGTGAGAAGTAGATGCGCCTATATATTATATAATATAGATCAATAGATGTAACAAAGACTAGTCGATTAGTAGTTTCTTATTAATTATAATTACACAACACTGAATTACATTGCCATTTGCAATAAAAAACTGCTGGCTGTAATTCTGAAACTACCTCTTTAAAATAATATCTTATCAAGTTTTGCGGAAATGTTCATGCCAGATCCGTACATGCATGAATATTTTTCAATTAGTTTTTTGACGCAACATAAAATAATTGTCTTTTAAAAATATCAAATGAATTAAAACGTGTATTTGTTTTTGCATACATGAAATGCAATTTGAATAATAAAGAGATATTCTCCTTAAAAAAGTTGCTTGATTGTGGGAAGGTGAGATTTGAGCACTACCTCCCACTTCGCGTGCAATAATATTTAGTAATTTTCTCCGTTTTTTAAAAATTAAAAACCCGCGTATTGCAAGTTATTTCCTAAATATCTGATATTTACTTCTTTGGCGTTGCGTAGTTGTTTCAGAAATAGTACAGAACTTTAAGTGTAGCGTTATTAGAACTATTAAATTGCAAGCCTGAACTATCTCGACAATTTTCGCGTTACTTAGATGTTATAAGATACGAGAACGTTACTTGTATAAGTTATAGTTGCAATTTTCTAAATTGTTAGTTAATTTCTCATATCCGTTCTCGAAATTGTAGCTGGTATTTGATACTGCTTCTAGTGCAATTAATCGACTAACTTTTATAGCTTTTGAAAAGGTTAAAGCAGCAGAAATTGGTATAAGTGGTAAACCAACACAGGTAATACATCACACTACCCAAAGCTGACCATTGAATGGCTTAGCTGGCTGGCTTAGTTGTTCCTGCCGCAACAGTGATTCGTTTCAGAATATAAAATGTCCGGAAGACTAGTTCATGCACCATTAATATTTTTGGTGTCTATAGGTAATGGTTTCTTTTTCCATCAGGAGAGCCATTATGCTGGTTTGCTACCTAATGATATAAAAATAGTTTTAATCACAGTATTGTTCCAGAGTTTATAAGTAAATTGAGTGAGGGAGTTGTTTTTTCTATCATAGTGAAGTAAACACGCAAGTGGTTCTCCTAATGGAGAGATAACTGTTGCGTTTAAACATCAAACATGTTAATAGCGCGTTGCTATCTACGTGGCAGGGATGTAATGTCACATGCATAATTAAATGCGCAGATAAAACATGATGCGACAAGGGCATGGCTATTAGGGCAGCAATATGTAAGGTTTTTAACCAGTGTGAGACTTTGCAAAACCCTACCACCTAGTTATGTATGCGTAGTAAAACTTTTAGTCTTATCTCGTTTCTTCAGTGATGCTTGGGAATAAAGAAGCTGTTGATGGTGATAATCAAAGAGAGCAAAACCGTAGATAGAAGCTAGTATTTTATATTTATAAACATTAGCAGATAAGAAATAAACACGACACTCCTATTTCTTGTAATCGTGAGTTATGTGGAGAATAGTGCATTATTGCAAATTCACATTAAATTGAATACATAAATGTAATAACCACACATCAATACAGTATCTACTTACTAATATAGGTGTAGGCGTTATTGTTCTATGGGTTTAGATATAAAGAACATTTATTTCTCATAATCATTCATAGAGCTTGGGAAATTTTCACATACTTAATTTAATAAAACAGATATTTTTCTTCGGACAAAACGTACAAAATCAAAATGTTAGCTAATAGTGGGTAAGCTTAAAATGTATTGTTTGTAACAGCACTACTGTAACAACTAGTAAAAGGACGAAAGGCAAGGCTAATATAGAGTTAATTCACAGTAATTAGAGTTGATTTTTTTTATAGAAGTGGGGGTAAACGAGCAGGAGGTGCATATGACGTTAAGTGATCACCGCTGTCTATGAACATCCGCAATACCAGAGGTCTTGCAGTTGCGTTGCCGACCTTTTAATAATGAGTAAGCTCTTTTGTTGACGGTATTTATAGATTTTTGAGAACAACCACGAATAGTGTTTAACAACACTTGCCTGACCCCGGATAAGGTAATTGCCCGAGATCTCATGATCTTAGGAAAATAGGCAAATAGGCACTAGACCAAAAGACTAAGGAAATTTTATAATTAGATATACCAACTTTTTGCTAGTTACATGTGATGGTTTTTCAGATTTTAAAAGATAACTGTTACATGTATGCAGGTTTACTGGAATAAAGACTTACTGAAGGAACGTGTACAGTATTAGATTCTGATAACGAATATGTAAACCAAGGTAGGTACTTAAATATTGACTGAATTATCCAATAAAAATATATTCTATACTTTCCATCGTCGGCACATGGTGAAATTGTTACTAGACATTATTAATATTGCACTTGTCAGAAGGTCTTCTGAAGATTTTGAATAGGTTTCGAAATTAGGTTGAGTAATACATTAAAAATATATGTTGAGACAATATGAAACTCAAGTACAATGAATGGTAATGCCACATGCATAAATCTACCGGCTACCTTACCTTTCAAACTGGAACACGAAGATGACAGGCATTGACGTTATTGTGACAGGAATAGATAAGGTGGTGGTACTCTAATACCTTTTTGGTGTTAAAATTTATTGCAAACGCTGGCTACTTGTCTCACTTTTAATTAAATTGAATACAATGAAATAGTCTGCTCGAAAAGTTGAAAATGGTCTAAAATAGAGATACTGTTCTTAAAATTATGTGCGATAGCTCATTGGACCCGGAATGACGCCTAAAAGCGTGTATTAGCAGATAAAAAATTGCAAAGGTTATAAACAATTAAAGATAAAAAAAATGTCATTTCGTTTTTTGCCAATATTTCATAAACTATTAATACTTAAGAAATCTCAAAAAAAGATTCGGAAAGAAGAGGAAATTTCCAAGAAAAAACTTTCAGATTCCGGAACTCTATCTCCATTATTTATTATTTTAATTCAAGGCTGAAAATGGGTCTCCGCACGACATTTTTAGGTTGCGCGCAATGCGCATGGCCTCAAAAGCGACTACGACACATAAATTAATCAATTTAAGGTATTGAATATTCTTTTTTAAATTTGAATGTATTCTGAACACTATAAATAATTTATTTCCGTTGGAAATTTTATTTAAAATTAATTTTTCAACAAGTTAAACGATTGTTAACTAACAAAATTTTCTCGTACTTCCGTCTTAATTGTAAATGAAAAAAAAATGCTTAAATAATTGTAAAATTTTTTCGCTTCGTGGAGCCTTTCTTATATACATACTTAACAATATCACGCCATGAAAGTTAAAAAAATATTCATACTTTGCTTATAATAATTATTGTACTTTAGCAACATTACATGGACTTTTCAGTTTTTGTTGTAGTACAATAATGTTATAATTATTATAGTATATTGAACACCGATAACCATCTGACCGCTGCAAGCGAGCAACCCCCTTGAGGTGAAGCAAAATGCCTTCACAGTGCCCCCGGGTTGCGAAACTATCACCTAGTAGTCACAATGGTAGTACACGTATAGACAATCTTTCGCCTTTTACGAACTGAGTGGCAGAATGGAGGATAGTCTATTCTTTGAAGGTGGCCCGGACCAACAAGGGTTTTGCGACAACAGCAATTTGCAAACTTATGATCTTGGACAGCGTTCCCTCGCACCCAAACTCTTAACTTTATCTCTATCTATCGCTTGCGGAGACCGTATTTTTTGAGTATTACTATACTAATTTCGTTAAAGTTTACTATCTGGTTAAGCTATCTTTTTTTATCATTTTTTATTAGTTGTATCATCTATTATATTTTTCAATATGTACCTTATCTTACCTTTTCCTCTAACCGGAACACGACAGCGACAAGCACCGAAGCTATTGCGGCAGAAAAACTATCAGGAGACCCATCTGCTTGTTTACTATCTTATGATATAAAAAAAGTTATTTTTTTTGTTTGTGAGGGCGTACAGGAAGTACTCCCTCACGTTTGGGCACATATAAAGATAAAAACTGGTTGGAAGTTGGTTGTTGAAGTTTTACTGAGCTTAAAATATTATTAGCTGGGCGACTGAGCTTAGCTCGGATGAAAATGACAGCATGTGCATATATGTGAAAACGGATTCTTACACAGATGACACACACTTAGATTTGATAGTTGATAGTTTTTTTATTATTCATAATTAAAAAAAACTATCAAGATACAAATTTTAGTCAAAATCGCGATAGCCGTTTCGGAGAAATCTATTACATACAAATAAATACATTTATAAGAGTTGCTCGTTTAAAGAATATGACTATACGTTCATGGGCACTACAAATTGGGTAACGTAAAATCTATATGAATAAAAATGATTCCGAATTGTACGCTTATGACTTAGAAATAAACGCTCCAAATTGGATCTTTCTTTTTAGGGTTTCGTACCTGCAAGATAAAACGGAACCCTATTACTAAGCCTGCGCTATCTGTCTGTCTGACACCAGGCTGTATCTCATAAGCCGTGATAGCTAGAGAGCTGAAATTTTCACAAATTACGTATTTCCATTGCTGCTATAACAACAAATACTAAAAACAAAAAATAAAAATATTAAGGTGGGTACAATAAACGCATTTTTTCCGTATTTTTTTTTATTGATTGTACGGAACCCTTTGTGCGCAAATATACTCGCACTTAGCCGTTTTTTTTTTGTTTTGTTATTTGTTTGACAGGAGATTTGTGGAAAAGAAATTGTTTATAAATTAAACGTGATTTTTAACGCTCATAATATGAAAAGTGAATGAGTGAGTAAGAAAAAACAAAAGCACAACAGGAGAAGGATCTTTAATATATTGACAAAAACAAATACTAACTAATTTTAAAAAAAAATTAAACTAAATGGGCGTATTGTAAATGAAAGCTTTATTATTGTTTTCTTTAAGGAACAAAGCCGGGTTGAGCAGCTCTTATATTATATTTGTTTACAGAATAAATTCAAGTGTTATACCTTTAGATATTTAAGTCTGTGAGAGTAAGGTATAAATTTATTTTAACCTACGTGTTTATTGTAATAAAGATCATATTACAATGTAAAAATTGAAATAGGTCGCCGAAGTGCAAAGCTAAGTGTACCTATGGTTCTCGAGAGTCGACGCTGTTGGTAAATTAAATGTAAACATTTTCAATAAGGAGTCGCTCCGTATGAAAACCAATACTATCACTGGCCTTTATTATATGACTATGACCGCCCCGTTGGTCGAGTGGTTAGCGACCCTGACTACGCAGTCGACGGGGTTCGGGTTCTATCCTCGACGGGGACAAACATTTGTGTGATGAGCATAAATGTTTGTATTTCCGGGTTTGGGTGTTTATTAAATATATTCTAGTATTTATTATATATGTATTTGCTATGTATTAGTACCGCTCCACGCTTTACGCCTTTTGGCGATTATCGTGGAGTCAGGCAAGGCTGCGTGCTAGCTCCTACTCTCTTTGGCATTTTCTTCTCAGCACTGCTCGTGGCGGCTTTCGAAACATCTGACATCGGAGTACATCTGCATACAATAAGGGACGGAAAACTTTACAACTTAAAGCTTCTTAAATCAGAAAATAAGCGTCTAGACTTAATTGCTAGAGAACTTCTTTATGCGAATGATGCTGCGCTAGTTACAAACTTGGAAGACGAATTGCAAGAATTGGTGACGAGATTTAGTCACGCTTGTCAACTGTTCTCTGTGAGTGTGATCACTAAAAAACTCTCTGTGAGTGTCATCATGGTGCGAGGCGTAGACCAGCCTCCTAGAATTACACTCGATGGTGATGTACTGAATGTTGTGGATCATTTTTGCTATCTTGGCTCTACCATCATAAATACCCTATCAAATAACAAAGAGATAGATACTTGGATAAGGAAGGCATCTACCACTTTTGGGTAGCTGTTTTCGCGTGTGTGGGGAAATATTAAGCTCACTACCCCTTAGTGCTGGTACCCCTTTAGTGCTACCCCTTAGTATTAGTATAAAAGACGTGTGTCTTAAGTATACTACTAAATGCTTCAGAAACGTGGGCCACATATGTGAAAGAAGAACGCAAACTTAATGCTTTTCACGTGCGTTGCCTGAGGACTATACTTGGAGTTACATGGACAGCTAAATGCTACTACCTTACCCTCCAAACCGGAACACGACAGCGACAAGCACTGACGCTATTGCGGCAGGAATAGGCAAGGCGGTGGTACCAGACCCGAGCGAGACAATGCAGAACTCTACCACCTAGTAGCCACGATGGTAGTGACTCGATAGCCAATCGGTCGCCTTTTACGACCTGCCTGGCAGAACGGCAGTTGGTCTATTCTTCAAAGGAGGCCGGGACCAACACGGCGAAAAAACAATTAAACAAGAAAATCACTTTAACTGACAACTTTACACTTTTAATTGAAACGCGGCACAGTTCCTAGTAGTTGTGCTATCGCGGAGATAGTCGGACCTCGACTGACTGTCCCATTCCGCGTACGCCCCTCCTAGACTCTGTATAATGCCGCTAGATGGCGCTGGCTATATACATATATATACATACATACATATATATATATATATATATATATATATATATATATATATATATATATATATATATATATATATATATATATATATATATATATATATATATATATATATATATATATATATATTCATTGCTTCACGTATTATATTATGAATTATATTATGAATAATATTATATGTGAAGCAAAAATTGTGTACCTCTTTTAAGATAATTGTGCGAACGGTGAAGTATAAAAGGTACAGTTAAAGTTTACATGACGGAGGTCTACAGAAACCTGATATTTCTAAATATTATGCATTAGAAACACATTAAATGAATAGAATTGAACATTACACATATTATATTTATGTGACATACGTGATAGTATACACACATGTAGGCATACTATTTTCTTCGTGACTGTGGTCAAACTTAAAATATTTTTTAATTGCTTACGGCCGGTTTCCGAAACGCAAATTAATTTTAACAAGCAATTAATCATTCAATTAATCCATGTTTAACAGATCATTTGTTTGTAAAAATTATGTCATATGCAATGTACCTAATTAACACAGATTAATTGCTTGTTAAAATTAAATTGCATTTCGAAAACAGGCCGTTAGTCTATGATCGAATTTCGACCACATTAGCTGCTTATTAAATATAAATCAGTATCGTAAAGTGGACAGTGCCAATTATCTTAATTTTTCTTGTCTTGTCTGTCTTCATTTTGAAACGTCTTCGATTTTTTTTGGATCCCGAAGTCTACAAACTGCTTGTCTACTTTTTCGTAGTAACTGGCACAAAGGCAGATATTGTGGGAATACCACCTAGTTAAAAGAAGATGGTAGTGATATTTGTAGCCAATTATTTGCCATATTTGGCCTGCCCGGGAAAAAGGGATGATTAAAATGACCTTTTCATCATTCGTATAAACACACACACAATAATATATTTGCCTTACTGATAAGTAAAAATTGTTTCTAGTAAGCCGCAGCTAATTTCGTTAACCTATACATAATCTTTTTATTTTTGTTTGATTTTACTTTGTTCAGTTTTTATACTTTTCCTTATCACGGGAAAAGTGCTAAAACACATATATAGTTAGATACATATTATGACTTTGTTCATCGCCTCTGTGATCTAGTAGTCCGGTGTCGGTGTTGACTACGTAAAGTCCCGGTTTCGATTCCTGGGTTGGGCAATTCAAATGTGTATTTTTAGGTTTTATGACAAAAACAATTTTGCCCGGGATTGTATAAGTCCCAGTTGGTGATAGGCTTGCCACCTATCAAATTGTGGTATCAAGTATCTTCGGCTAATCGTGGGTGCACTTGTACCTCTGCCTACGTCTTCGGGGACACGTGCGTGAAGATACTACTAATATACGTATATGTATTGCTTAATAATTTAACTCCTAAGTGAGCTTCTCTAAACTAATAAACATAATAAATCATACACACAGATGTTTGACGCAAAACTTATTTTTGGATCATTATTCTTTCATTTTGGCATAAAACAGATGCTTACCGATAACACAATTTATAAAGATACCAAGGTTAAAGCTGTACACATGTGTTTTATATTAATTTCAGCATTGTAATCAGTGCAAAAATATTTTATATGCTGATAATATTTTTAAACCGATGAAAAAGCTGAGGTTATTAGTTTGACATGTATGCAGGTGTGTAATATCGTTAGAATTGCATAATATTTGAGTATGATGATTTATTACGGCGTCCAAGCACGTATGTTAAATTTGTGTATGTTAAAGTGTATGTATTTTTGTATGTTGGAAACTAGAGCCATTTTGAGATGATTTATTTTCGATTTATATCAGGTATATTCTAACATAGGGAACATTCCAAATTTCATCAAAATCGGTTCCGAAGTTTTTGAGATGCTGGTTTAATTGATAAATATTAAAATAGGGTTTAAATTTTTTTATATTACATGACTTTTCTCAAACATGCGCGGAAATGGTGTCATTATGTTTGAATACAGAGCATGCGAAGTATCCTATTTAAGTACACAGAAAAAATAAAAGTCATTACCGTTTGTTGTTATTACGCGTTTGTTGTTTCAAATTCAATAATTGTATGAAAAGGCGGGCTGGGTTGTAATTTGAATTAAGAACTCTATCTTGGTACAAGTTGCATTCATGTGGCTATATAACCACAAATTAAATGTATTACATAAAAATATTTTTTATTTCCTAGCATTTTTTTGAGAAAAGCACTATATACAGGTTGTTTTTTTAGCCGCGGGGCGGAATCAAACCCGTGGAAATTTCCGTGGAAAACGTTTATACATATCGAATAAACATATTCAAAAAAACGTATTAAATAACCAAGACAACAGTCATTGAAATATTGTCAAAAGTCTCGTTACTCATAATTACCCTTATGCTAGTCGTCACGACCCATGATTCACGAATCACTATAATAATATCAGTAGTAGGTAGGTAGATAATACAAGTGTTATCTACCTCCCCGTTTTAAACTAGTGTGAATTGTGATTCATTTTCCTCTCATACTTAGGCATTAAACAATAAGAAATATTTTAAGCGCGTTATGATTAAAAAAAAAGAAACTAGCCAAGGATAAAAATATAAGACACAGATGATAACTTAGTGTTTCTGGCGTAAATGGAATTATCCTCTTCACAATAATCAAACTTGATTAATTAAATATTAACATTTTACTTCTAATTGCCTCTGTGGTCTCTTGGTCCGGTGTCGGAGTTGTCCATATGAAGTCCTAGGTTCGATTGCCCGGCCAGGAAATTCAAAAGTGTGTTCTTCAGTGTTTTGACATAAAAAACGTTGCCTGTGATTGGAAAAAGTGCCTGGTTCGCGAAAGCCTGGCCTGGCCACCTATCGCATTGTGGGACTTATCTTCGGCTAATCGTGAAGCACTTGACGTTCGTCTGCCTACCTATTTTACAATTATCTCAATTCTTGAATTATTCTTCTGTATTTGGCGATTTGGGACACATAACCCAAAGACAATCATTACGTAACACATAGGCACGTATCATATTTTAATATTCTTCATTGTAACACATATTAGTCAAACACTGTCATAAAAATATGGGAGGTGGTTTATTTCACTACGCGGAAAAACATCCGGACTTCACAATGGCACAACTGAAGACGCGCGGGGCTCCGCAACCGGGCGGCAGCTGGAGCTCGGCAAAGTAGCTATTATTATGTAATCTGCGCTAGCGTAGCGTAGCTCATTGAGAATATAATTTAAGTATTTTATGAGATAGTTAGGTAAAAAACTAAGTATTATATATTTTATAGATATTGGGCTCAGAATCGAATACTGAGTACACTCCTTCAAAAGGGTCCCACGGCTAAAAAGACAGCCTGTATATGCTTTGGTGGAAATGGCAATTGCCTGTCTCGTATCTTGAAGCCTTCGCCTACGGCTCGGTCTTCAAACTTATACTCGACCTGCAGTAGCCTATTTCCCGGCTTTGCAATAATGTAATATTATTATTGTATCATATTAATTTTATAATTAATAACAAGCAGTTACTCGTATTGATACAGGCCTCTTTATGAAGAATGGATCAACTGTCTAACTGCTAGGCACCTCGTAAACAGCGAGAAAAGGCTAATACATATAACATATGCGATATCTCGGCCGGGTTTGACACCACTATATTTTACCTATTCCTGCCAAAATATCCTTTTGGTTCTCGTGACGTCATGCATAAGTTTGTCCAAAAATCAAAACAGTTTAGAGGTAAATTTATTCCAACTCACTGATACAGATAACAACATACCATTAAAAACTTTGTTACCTATAGGCGATGGTTATCTTTTTACATCAGCAAAACCATATGATTTGCTGTAGCACGATAGTAGCGATACGTTTAAGCAATAGTTCGCCTTTTACGAACAAGCAACCAGAGTGGCATATGGTAGATTCTTCAAAAGGCACCCAGAGCAACATAGAAAAATGATAAGTATATTTCAAAATATAACATTTAAACTCATATTAATGCTTTTTTTTCATTAAATAGTCAGTGGATCGATTGGGCATTCGATTCTGAGTAGAAATTTGCCTCAGCAGAAAGGCTGTGAATATCGTGGCCATATCTTAAAATTGATCACTTTATGATGTGGCCGACCGTGTAATAAAACGATTATTGTACTTTATGAATGGCCAGCTAAAACTGACAAAATCGATAATTTGCTTCTACAGTTTTCATCGTCGGCACTTGGTGAAATTCTATTTTAATACAATATTTATTAATTAATTCACTTATATTGTTTCAAAATAAGATAAAATTTTACAACCAATTTCCAAACGGTTTCACTTGCACAAGCATCCCCTCTTGCTAATTTTTTGCGTTAAAAATTGACTGTAATTACCTTGTGAAATAGTACAAGTGAATTAATTAATAAATATCGATAATTTACTTCTCTATCTTTTCTAATAGGTGCAGTATACCTGATTGGTTTTTTTGTCAGAATAATTTTCCGCCACCATGACGAAGAGTACTACACCATGACGCGTCAACGATAACAGCGCCTCTAACGGTGTCTCAACGATATCATAACGATATCAGTGCCTCTAACGGTGCATAATGTAACTATTTAACGTGACACTAAAATTTAGTGATTAAATACTCTTTGCGTGACACTAAAATTTATTGATTAAATGCCCTTTGCGTGACACTAAAGTTTGAACACATCGTAAGATAGCGTTTAGCTGTTTATATCGTTAAACGCTAATTGATCTGGATAGACCATTCCATGACGTGGGAAGTGAATATTTTCAATTTCATGAAATACAACCATTTCATTAAATGGTGGACCATATTATGAAGTAATGTCTTTAGGAAGTTTTGTAGCTTAAAAAATATTAAAGAAACCCTTTATTGTCTGTCCATCTGTCCCTTCGTTTGTCCATCAGACAACATTTTTCTTAGGTACGCGTAGAGTTACGATACTATTCTGCCCTAATTGTATTTTTTGTTTTTCGGCAGTCTGTCGGAAGTTCACGTGTGTATGTCCTTGTGAATTTCTTATTGTAATTTCTATAACATATTTCTATCAAAAGGACCCGTATATTATATCTAACAATTTTAGTCTATGGTAGAGGTATCAAGTTATAGAAAAATGTTATAAGTCATTGTGATCAAAATATATGAGCGTTTATTTCACATTTGTGGGATTTCACATGAAAATCAAAACCTATTGGGTATTTCCCATTGACCTAAAATCATGAAATGTAGCAAAAAAAAAACAGCGTCTTATGCAAATTGAAAAGAAAAAAATTTAAAACCGTTAATATGTAGTTTAATAACAAAGTAAAGCAAATTTACTATTACAGCTTTATAGATTAGTGTTGGTGGTTTAACGCGTCCAAGGATGGAAAAGTAAAGTTTAGTGTGTATTTGACTTATTTGTGTTTTATTAAAAGCATTAATTGTACAACCATTTAACATACAGATTTGGACAGAACTCTCAGTGCGTGATTTGACTAGTGGTTAGCTTGCTTAAATCATGTCAAAAGTTTTGATTTCTAGGTATGGTGAAGTGTCACTGAATTTTACTATTTGCCAAATCTCAGTAACAACATGGATTCTGGTAAAGAAATCCGCCATGGTATTTAATTAAAAGCTCTTCAACTCGTTAAAGTCAGTACATTTTTTTATTTTATTACTTCATTTCCACGGAAAATTATTTGTGAAAACTCTTCGACTGGCAGCTGTGTCATCATGGCACCGCCCGTGCTATTAACCGTTTTTGCCTCACAATTTCTTTGTTTATATTACCTGTTAACTACGGCGACTGCTTAGAATGGGAATTATTAATTATTCTGTGATTTACACTCTCGTTTTTTTTTAAAACTCTCCTGGTGGAAAGAGACAACCATCGCCCATAGATACCAAAATATGTTAATGTTGCGTTGTTATTCTGTGGCGGGGGTCTTAATGCCACATGCTTAAGTTTACCGGCTACTTTACCCTCCGAACCGGAGCACGATACTGACAAGCACTGACGCTGTTGTGGTAAGAATAGTTGGAGGTGGTATGGTACAAGATCCAATGAGACAATGAAAACTCTTTCGCCTAAATATAGTCACGATAGTAATGGCTCGCATACCCAATCGTTCATCTCTTAAGAACTGCCCGGCCGCACGGCAGACCGGCAACACGGTGAATAGTAACCTAGTGGTTAACTTATTCAGCTCCCATTGGGACCGGATTTGGTACCATCGTCTTAACTAAAAGGAGGGGGTAAGGTAGGTATTTGTGCATGTAGGATTAAGACCCCACCACAAGCATAGCAACGCACCAATAACACCTTTGATGTCTATAAGTGACGGTTGTCTCTTTCCATGAGAAGAACTATCTACTTGTTTGCTATCTTATGATATACAAGTGACTAATTTGACTAATATTTAATATTTTAATAGACTTTCATTTCCTTATTACATTACGAGCTGCAGCGTGCAGCCCGCTACATTATAAAGTTTTTGGCGAATCCCGCGGAATCACTTAGTTTTTCCGGGATAAAATGTAGCCTATGTGCTATTCCAGATTATCATCTACCTGTGAACCAAATTTAATTCTTATTCGTTCGGTAGTTTTTGCATGATTGAGTAACAAACATCCATCCATCCATTCATATTTTTCGGTATTTTACGTTTATTACGACGAATTTAACGCGTTTTGTATTTGTAGTCCCCAAGATAGCCCATCTTACGTTAAATGATCAATACACACTTGAAACTTCGTGAGTGGTTTCCTTTTGTGAGTCTCCCAATCTTTTTCTTTATGACATTTTTGTTGTTAATGTTTTCAAATGAGCATGATCGAAATATGCCGAATACGTGAGTTTGACTTTATTGATTGATTACACATTTAATGCATTTACAAGATAATTTTATAACTGTGCTCGCGATTACGTCCACGTGGAAAATTTATTAAAATAAACGTAGTCATAGTTAATTCTTATTGCCATGGTTTAAAAAATAAACAGTCCCGAGGTTTTACCCCCACTGTTCTTGTTTTCGTGGAATTTACGGGATAAAAAGTGTCATAGTCTCGGGTCTCAAACTATCTTTTCCAAACCAAATTTCATTCAAATCGTTTCAGTGATTTAGGCGTGAATAAGAGACAAACACACAGACAGAGTTACTTTTGCATTCATAATCAGTAATTCCAATCTATACTTCCAGTATGGATTTGAAAAATGTTTCGTCGATCAAAAAATTGCATCGATGAATTTGTCTACTTTCGCTAACATGTCGTATTTAAACATAATATATCAATGTATTTTAGCATTTTTTTGTGTCAGAAAACAATTCACATATAATTTACTTTTGCTAAATTATTTAATAATTATATTAGTATTATCAAGTGATCAAAGTGTCCAACAAATTCCCTGCTGCATGCAGATCGAAATGTTAAATATTTTTATCTATATCTCATTTTTCATATTTTTATCTAATCTCTTGTTATCATGAGATTATATTTCACATCACTTTCTAACAGTCCTAGAAAAAAAGGCCTAGTGAAGGAAGCCTTAAACGAAGTTTCAAGTATATATCGATCATTTAAGAAAAAAGGTGGTGTTCCGCGGATTATTACAGTGCGGCGTGAAAACGAATATCATGAATTATATATAAGGTTAAATATCTGGGTACAAACTAGGTCAACAACATCTGACTGAGTTAATTACACGTGAGAATTATATTCATTTTTTTGGTGTTTAATTACAGCATAAGAAGCAAATACAAAGTTTAACGACTTTACTTCAACAACGGTAAATTTGCATGAAAAATAATTTACCCTGTTTATCCGGGCCCTTGTGACTGTTCGACTCTTTGCTTTCCTGCCAGACAGGTTGTAAAAGCGAACAATTGGCAGAAACTGTCGCTATTATCTCGACTATTAGATGGTAGAGTTGGCAATGTCATGCACGGGTTTGCTACTACCGAAATAGCGACAGTGCTTGTTATTATTTATCATATTATTCCGGTTTGGAGAGTAAGCTAGCCGATAAATTTACGAGTATGAATATAGCATTAGTACATCACCATGAGCATAACGACGATTTTCTCATTCCATTAGGAGAGTTATCAGTTTGTTTGCTATGCTAAAAGTAAAGTATTATCACGTCGATTCCCTTGCGGAGCAGGTTGAATAAACTGAGCGACAATAAACATACACACATACATATCATCACGCTAATTTTATAATTGATAACATTTGGTTGTTTTTTGTTTGTAATGGATGAACGCAAAAACTACTTAAAAGATTTAAAAAAAATGTGTATTAATATAAAGCTACATTATTTCTGAGTAATGTCTCTCTTTATACCGACTAAAAACACTAATTTTTGGATTACGTGATCAAAGTCGCGTACAGAATTGGTTTAGAATGAATAAATACACATGTGCATTAATAACTGATAGTTTATACTTGTACGATTATGTATTCTGTGGTTTTGTTCATGGATGTACTAGTTGTATATTTAACCGACGAAAAAAACAGAGGTTATCAGTTTGACATGTATGTATGTAATATTGTTGAAATTGGATAATATTTGAATATGATTATTTATTTAGGCGTCCACGCATGTGTACTAAATTTCATAAGTGTATGTATGTTTGTATGTTTATATGTGTGTCTATTAATTGGAAACTATAGGTAATAGCCATATCGAGAATTTTTTTCCATTGAAGTTAGTTATATTTCAACTTAGGGAACAGTCTAAGTTTCATCAAAATCGGTTTATCAGTTTTTGAGATATAGGCATAGGCGACAGATATTTGTAGTCGGTTTAATTTTGATAAATTGAGATTGTTACATACTTTCTCCAAGATATGACCATGATGGATGATGTGATTTTCTTTATACTATACAACTTAGCAATAATGAATATTGCTTAATAAAATATTATCTTTTTCATACAGCTATTCAGGTTTAGAAAAGGAAATAAAACGCTGATTCCCGGACGGACATTGCCAGTACCAACTCAATCCTTTTTTATTGCGGTGTCATTATTTTACGACTAGGAGCCTCTGTTAAGCCGGTTAATATAAAATTGTCGCCTTGAAAAACGTTTCTGTGCTCGATAAATTAAACGAGAACAGTTGCTATACGTTATACAGAATGTACGTTCTTTGTGCTTTTTTATATCATTAGATAGCAAACAAGCAGATGGGTCTCCTGATGGAAAAAGTCAACCATCGCCTATAGACACCAAAGATGTTAAAGATGCGTTGCTAGCTTGTGGCGAGGTATAATGCCACATGCATAAGTTTACCGGCTACCTTACCCTTCAAACCGGAACACGACAATGACCAGCACTGACGCTATTGCGGCAGGAGTAGGTAAGACGGTGGTATCAGACCCAGACGAGACAATGCAGAACTCTACCACCTAGTAACCACGATGGAAGTGACTCGCATAGCCAATCGGTCGCCTTTTATGACCTGCCTGGCAGAACGGCAGATGGCCTATTCTTAAAAGGAGCCCGGACCAACACGGAGGGGTAATGTATATATAAATTATCCATAAATTTAAAGCATATATTGCATGTACTGGATACTTTCCATCTCAATGAAACTTCATCTTAAAATATTATTTCAAATGAATATAATTACACTTCTAATTGACGTATTTTTCCTCAGTTTATACATGTATGATGTAATCGGTTTTACTAACAACGTCATCCGAGATATTTTATTTAAAAAAACTAGAAGTAGAAGTGGATTCATTTGAAACATTTTTTAGCATGCGCGCTTGTATGTGTGTGAATTTCGCTTATTTTATATTTATCAATATGATCCGTGAGTGTTACACCGCAGGTTTTTCGTAATACTGTTATTTTGATCACTTTAATACAGCTTTTATCCTTTTTTTGACGTATTCACCTCTCGCTTCTATATAATTGCAATAAATTAAGCACAAAATTATGCAGGGGAAGGGAGTATAGAATGATAGTATCAGTAACGATTCATTAAATTCATTCGAATGGCCGAAGATTACTGTAAAAACATGCAACAGACCTAGTGCGTGAAACTAAAGCAAGAATCTTGGAACTAAAAGAAAACGTTAGTGCAAAAATGAGAAAATGCATTATATTCCATTGGTTTGGACTTATAGAACGACCGCGACAGGTGAAAAGTTAAAAAAACAGTTACACGAAGCAAATGCGGAAGGTACCGAAGAAGGCCAAAACTAAGTTACCATGAATATATTGACCAGGTACTATATGAAGGTTGTATATGGCGTGTTGGTATGAAGAGATTTAGGCTTCTTAGGATTTAAAATAAACTAGGAATCCTTGTAGTTTGGCTATGTTAGTCTTTCCGCCCGTCCGCAGTCTAGTTCAGAGATTCTTAGTACTGGATAGCTCTTATTTGGCATAAATAAATATGTTAGTCTCGGGAAAAAAGTGGTAATATTAAATCTTGAATTTTTTACGGCAGCTCCTCTATATGTAAAGTGGGAGGCTAATTTTTTTTGTGTGCCATGGGGTATCGTTGGATAGGTTTTTAAAAAATATTGTAGGTTTTTGAAAACAAGTTTTGATGAAGGGACTCATTTGTAAAATATTAAGCTTCAAAGTGCTAATTTTTGTTAGAATCAAGTGTCTTCGCATCTAACAGCTAAACGGTTGGTTTTGGGGGTAGGAAAAAATTCACGGTAGTAGTAAATATAATGAAGTTAAAAGAAAAACTATTACTTAGGCTTTACAAATTGTTGAGTAATAGTCGGCCAACTAAAATGTAATTAGAGAAGATTTTATAGGCGATGAACCCGTGGTGTGGATATATCCGTCATTGACATTAAATAAGTTAAATGTTCATAGTAGGAAACAATAAAAGTTCTCTTCTTAGGCCGCATTATTGTGATGGGCAACTTCGAAATCCTACGTCTGGATGTCTCGATACGCACTTTACCAAATTTTTTGTTTTATATCATTAGATAGCAAACAAGAAGATGGCTCTCCTGATCGTGATAAGTAGCGCTCGGTTATATTAGTCAACAATGTAACGGGTGATGTTGTGATGATGATAGGTATATATGTATACACGCGAACTCAATAAATGTATTTATAGATAAAGATTATTTAATTCAGATGTTAAGTAAATCCTCGTTAAAAGATACTAAGATAAAATTAGCTACTTCAATAACCCCGCGATGCCAGCTTGTGTATATACGAATGAGATCCCGAGTTCGAGTCCTGATAAGTTTTCAATAGGATTTTCAAACACACTAATAGACATGGTGTTCGGCGCAAAATGCGTAGCCGCTCATATGAGCCGCTATATTATACTATAAAAAATAGAAATATGCCATATTGTGCTATTTTATCATGTTGAATAAAGAGTGAAGGCTTAAGGAATACAACTGGAGTGATTTTATTTCATCGGCCAGTATTATAACTCTGTATTTCTCTTCGTATATGCAATCGACGATGACAACCTAAAAAATTGCCTTGAAAGGCATATCTAGTTTAATCCGTGGATTTTTAGTATGTCTGTAAGGTATAACTCGAGATATATGTCTTATTTGACGATAAGTCAGCTACCTGTCATATAATGAAACTTATCATAGTTTGTTGGTTCACTGGTTGCAACTCTACTTTTTTCTTCGGGGACATGGGGAGAAGTTATGTATTTATTTACAAGAAAAATAAATCCATCCAAACAATGTTGAGAGAACAGATAGTATACACATTTTGATGTAAAAAAATTAAACGTTTGCATTTTTTACACCACTTGATTATGAACAAGCCACGGTAAGTATTCACGTGGTCTGTGGAACAAACAATGAATAAGCAATTTGATTGTCATGTCAAGGATCAAGACGTTGTGCTTTATTCGCCTCTGCCTACAGATTCCTGTCTAATGATATAATAGAATGATGGAGTCACAGACAATGTGAATGGAATCATATCCCTACGAATTATCTTACATCATTTTAATCACCAGTAACATTTGACAAAATGCCTACTCCTGTCTTTTAAATTATAAAATTTTTCACGAGACATATTACTATTAGTATAAATGCGAAAGTCTGTTAGTTTGTTACGATTTAACGGCTAAACCACTGCACTCATTTTTATAAAATTTGGCATAGAGATAGTTTAAAAAAAAAAAATTCAGACAATTTATTTGCGTGTATATTTTCTGAAAATGCATTTAATTATATACAATCAACAATCGAAACAATATCTTACACAAACATCACCTTATATAAATCTATATAAAATTATGGATAGCATTTTTTAAACTCATAAAGCGTGAGAATACGTAACTGGCATTGTAATGCCTTTAATCCACAAGGACACAAGTGCATAACTTATCTAATAAAAACTTTCTAATAAGAAAGTTAAAAATAATACCTAAGGCAAAGTAGAATCAACTAGCATAAAATTTTTCATTAATTTGACTATAAACTTGTGATGGATGAAATTAAGTCAAAGGAGCATCTTGATAATACTGGATTGATGGCACAAAATCTGAAAATGCTCTTATCTTTGACTAATACTGGGCAAAACTTAGGAAAGAAGGATTCACAACCGGAATTAACACCTTTTAAGTGACTCTATAGCTTGCTAATTAAAAGATATTCATTTTGCTCGTTACATGTAAGAAAACAATAAGTTTTGAGTTAACAATCATGTAGAAATTTTATAACACAACCTTTTAAAAGAATGTATATTATATTAATATCTATTACATAAATTAATTATCCTTCTTTCCTTTATTTTCTAACACTACCCGATTTTAAATTGTTCGCAACAATCTCCCACGAGATGCTTTTAAAATTGTAAGCATGTTGTGATAATCCTTCAGCATTAAGAAAATTTGATAACGACTTTATTATAACATATTTTAAAAACAAAAACCATTAAAACGCTTTGCATCACAACATGTAACAGGATAAAATCTATAAAAAAGAATATAAAAATCACAGATTTAAATTATGCAATGTCACTTCAGATCCGGTATGAAGTAGTGTCGGGCATAATATCTATTATCTAGCTATTCAAAAACATAACTAATAAGTACACAATAAATAGAATAAAGACACAGAGAGACAAAAAAGCAAGCTCGCACATTCTTACTGATGAATATGATTGCATTAGCTACTTTATAAGCGTCACTCATTTTAAGCTAAAACTAAATAATAATGAAGTAGAATGGTAATAATAATGTGGCTCAATTCCCTTTAATAGTTTGTAATCCAAATAATTAGGGCGTAAAAGAGGAGGCAATTAATTTATAGCCGCCATATAATATAGGTGCAATTATATCTTGTAAGATGTGTCATGGTTAGAAGGATTTTTAACCCCGCCGCAAAACTAGGGGCGTTATAAGTTTCAGGTGTGTATCTGTGTGTCTGTCCGTGGCATCGTAACGACCAGGCGGATGGTCCGATTTGGTTGTGGTTTTTTTTTAAATGAAAGCTCTATTTTGCGAGATGGTTCTTAACTATAATTCAAAAGAATCTGTTCAGCCGTTTCAAGGTCATCAGCTCTTTTCAAATTGATGAAAGAGATTAGGCAACTTGTAAAGGCCATATCGATAATAAATGTTGTATCCTGTTACTTTAATGACATTGCAACAACATGGTGACTTTAACCTGATGCTGTTAGCTCATCACTCCGAGATCATCAGCATATATAATAACAATGTTTTAGTTAAGTTCATATATGTAATGTATTGTGTTTGTAGTAGCTAATGCAATCATATTCATCAGTAAGAATGTGCGAGCTTGCTTTTTTGTCTCTCTGTGTCTTTATTCTATTTATTGTGTACTTATTAGTTATGTTTTTGAATAGCTAGATAATAGATATTATGCCCGACACTACTTCATACCGGATCTGAAGTGACATTGCATAATTTAAATCTGTGATTTTTATATTCTTTTTTATAGATTTTATCCTGTTACATGTTGTGATGCAAAGCGTTTTAATGGTTTTTGTTTTTAAAATATGTTATAATAAAGTCGTTATCAAATTTTCTTAATGCTGAAGGATTATCACAACATGCTTACAATTTTAAAAGCATCTCGTGGGAGATTGTTGCGAACAATTTAAAATCGGGTAGTGTTAGAAAATAAAGGAAAGAAGGATAATTAATTTATGTAATAGATATTAATATAATATACATTCTTTTAAAAGGTTGTGTTATAAAATTTCTACATGATTGTTAACTTAAAACTTATTGTTTTCTTACATGTAACGAGCAAAATGAATATCTTTTAATTAGCAAGCTATAGAATCACTTAAAAGGTGCTAATTCCGGTTGTGAATCCTTCTTTCCTAAGTTTTGCCCAGTATTAGTCAAAGATAAGAGCATTTTCAGATTTTGTGCCATCAATCCAGTATTATCAAGATGCTCCTTTGACTTAATTTCATCCATCACAAGTTTATAGTCAAATTAATGAAAAATTTTATGCTAGTTGATTCTACTTTGCCTTAGGTATTATTTTTAACTTTCTTATTAGAAAGTTTTTATTAGATAAGTTATGCACTTGTGTCCTTGTGGATTAAAGGCATTACAATGCCAGTTACGTATTCTCACGCTTTATGAGTTTAAAAAATGCTATCCATAATTTTATATAGATTTATATAAGGTGATGTTTGTGTAAGATATTGTTTCGATTGTTGATTGTATATAATTAAATGCATTTTCAGAAAATATACACGCAAATAAATTGTCTGAATTTTTTTTTTTTAAACTATCTCTATGCCAAATTTTATAAAAATGAGTGCAGTGGTTTAGCCGTTAAATCGTAACAAACTAACAGACTTTCGCATTTATACTAATAGTAATATGTCTCGTGAAAAATTTTATAATTTAAAAGACAGGAGTAGGCATTTTGTCAAATGTTACTGGTGATTAAAATAATGTAAGATAATTCGTAGGGATATGATTCCATTCACATTGTCTGTGACTCCATCATTCTATTATATCATTAGACAGGAATCTGTAGGCAGAGGCGAATAAAGCACAACGTCTTGATCCTTGACATGACAATCAAATTGCTTATTCATTGTTTGTTCCACAGACCACGTGAATACTTACCGTGGCTTGTTCATAATCAAGTGGTGTAAAAAATGCAAACGTTTATTTTTTTACATCAAAATGTGTATACTATCTGTTCTCTCAACATTGTTTGGATGGATTTATTTTTCTTGTAAATAAATACATAACTTCTCCCCATGTCCCCGAAGAAAAAAGTAGAGTTGCAACCAGTGAACCAACAAACTATGATAAGTTTCATTATATGACAGGTAGCTGACTTATCGTCAAATAAGACATATATCTCGAGTTATACCTTACAGACATACTAAAAATCCACGGATTAAACTAGATATGCCTTTCAAGACAATTTTTTAGGTTGTCATCGTCGATTGCATATACGAAGAGAAATACAGAGTTATAATACTGGCCGATGAAATAAAATCACTCCAGTTGTATTCCTTAAGCCTTCATTCTTTATTCAACATGATAAAATAGCACAATATGGCATATTTCTATTTTTTATAGTATAATATAGCGGCTCATATGAGCGGCTACGCATTTTGCGCCGAACACCATGTCTATTAGTGTGTTTGAAAATCCTATTGGAAACGTATCAGGACTCGAACTCAGGATCTCATTCGTATATACACAAGCTGGCATCGCGGGGTTATTGAAGTAGCTAATTTTATCTTAGTATCTTTTAACGAGGATTTACTTAACATCTGAATTAAATAATATTTATCTATAAATACATTTATTGAGTTCGCGTGTATACATATATACCTATCATCATCACAACATCACCCGTTACATTGTTGACTAATAGAACCGAGCGCTACACATCACGATCAGGAGAGCCATCTTCTTGTTTGTTATCTAATGATATAAAACAAAAAATTTGGTAAAGTGCGTATCGAGACATCGAGACGTAGGATTCTTAAGTTGCCCATCACAATAATGCGGTCTAAGAAGAGAACTTTTATTGTTTCCTACTATGAACATTTAACTTATTTAATGTCAGTGACGGATATATCCACACCACGGGATCATCGCCTATAAAATCTTCTCTAATTACATTTAAGTTGGCCGACTATTACTCAACAATTTGTAAAGCCTTCCAAGCCGTAATAGTTTTTCTTTTAACTTCATTATATTTACTACTACCGTGAATTTTTTCCTACCCCCAAAACCAACCGTTTAGCTGGTAGATGCGAAGACACTTGATTCTAATAAAAATTAGCACTTTGAAGCTTAATATTTCACAAACGAGTCCCTTTTAAACAATGGTTTTAAAAATGGTTGTTTAGGTATCAGTATCGTAAAAATCACTACACTTGAAAAATCCTAGTTATGTACAGCGATTTCCATCACAAACAGACACTTTAATTTTATTTATATGTATGTTTTTCTGTTTGTGTGCAGGGTCAGATTCTTTAAAGTCATATTACAAAGAGAAAAGTTTTGTTTTGTTTGTTTTTTTATTATGAATTATGATTGAAATCAAAAAGTACTCGACCAATTTTAATTTTTTTTTCACCTTTAAAAAGCTACATTATCCAAGAATGACATAGGCTACATTGTTACCCGTCTGAGTAAAAAAAGTAATGAGTTTTGGTCACGCGAACGTAGTCATGAGTAACGTTAGTAATTAAAGGTACCTAGTAGTTTAATGCTAAAGTCATGTTTCGGTGTCATCGGAGTAGTTCCGACTAGTTTCGGACTGGTTCGAGATGAGACTTGACCTTTCGTTTAAACCACCCTGATGAAGTACCTCATATAGGTTCGAAAGTAGTGGAAACCTAATCTGAGTTAATGTGATAGACCATCTGTCATTCTACGAGGCAGTTCGTGATAAGCAGCGGAATACTCCGGCAGAAATTAAATAAATAAATATCAACACCTAACTCGGGAATTGGACTCGGAAATTCAATCCAAACGAGACAAGAAACCAAACAATCCAATTCCACGATATATTGTTAACAATAAGAGGTAAATTTCTCGTATAAAGAAAGGGGTTGGTATTTTTTATACGAGTTATATTGCGGCAGACGAACGGAAATAATTAGAAATTTCAAGTTCGTCAAAGGAAATATGTCTGTACAGTGTACAGGGTTATTTTTAAAGGTCCGGCCAAATTTTAAAATTAAGAGCTAAATATTGAATTGAAAGTGCGTTTTTAATTATTATTGTAAAGTTATTACAAGATAATATAAAAATATTCGTTTAAAAATATCTCAATAAATTTATAAATTGAATGCAACGAGTCGTGTGAATCAGCCGCCAGGCGGTGTGTGCGCGGACAGGCGAAAAAAAGGGGGAAATATAGACGATACTACCGAATTAGCTGAATTTTGCATAATTTAAATTATATCCATGCGTTTTGTTTTCTTTATCGGAAAAAATGAAACTTTGATTTTTAATTTTTTTTTTCATAAATCGAACATATCGATTCTGAACAGGCTCTGAAAACCTAGCTGGACCTTTAAAAGTAACCCTGTATATTAATACATAAGGAAAAACTTTATACATCTTTATAAAACAAATACGCAAACGGTGGAGTATGAAATTTTGCAATGTTCAAGTTTACATTGTGGAGGACTGCGGAAAACTAATATTTTTAAGTAATATGCATTATAAAAACATTAAATTAATAACATTGATATAAAAACCCAAGATGCGCAGTCCCGAACAAAACTGACACTCAAAACTGTCGCTAATTTCACATAAGTAGTTATAGATATGGCAAAAAATATGATTTTGCATATCCATATGCTTAATCGCAAGATTTACAGTTGTAAACACTATTATATAAATTATTATTATTTTCACAGTTTAAATATGATTTTGCATATTATCCAACCTTAATAGCAAGATTTACAAAGCAATGTACAAAAAGCAATAAATTGACAGAGACGCAATACTATTCAAAACGATTTAACCCCAAAGTAAGCAAATTATTTGCTTGTGTTATGGGTGTTGATCAACGATTTTAATACATAGAAATACATATATAAATGCTAGAATATATTTAATAAACACCCAAACTCGAAAATACAAACATTTATGCTCATCACACAAATGCTTGTCCCACTTAGGTATCGAACCCGAGACCCGTCGATTACGTAGTCAGGGTCGCTAACCACTCGAGTTATAAATATGTACTGTAAACGGTACTTGAATACATCAAAGTAGGTATCAAAAGTCAAGCATTTTTATTCAAATCGAAATGCCGTGGAATTTTAGAAAAAGTCACGAGAAGTGAGCAATCCGGTACAAACGAAATTCTTTTATCTATATGCTATGTATTATTAAACAAGCAGAATGAAAAAAATTCTAAAAAATTACATAGTACCTTCAACCTTTTATAGCAGTCAGGTAAAAATAAATGTTAATGCTAATGCGAATATTCATCAAACGTGTCGGCCGTGATATACCGTCCGTGATGCAAATAGGCCGTGGTTCCAGGAATATTTTTATTTCTAACTAGCTGTTGTCCACGACTTCGTCCGCGCGGACTTTGTTCACTCTGCACAGCTCCTTCCCCGTAGGTGATAGCATGATAATATGTAGCCTATTTGTTGACCCGACCTATAAGTAATAACCATGCAAAATTTGAAGTAAATCCATGCAGTACTTTTTGAGTTTACCCCGGACATACATAAAGACATACAGACAAACAAACAGACAAAAATTCTAAAAACTATATTTTTGGCTTTGATATCGATTGTAGATCACGCCCCAAGTATTCTTTAAAAAAAATATTCAATGTACAGTTTTGACTTTCCTACGATTTTATTATATGTATAGATATATATAGATTATTTTTTGTTAATCGATACAGATGAAATTCACAATCATAATTTTGATCAATACTTTCTTGTTTCTAATTATTTTAGTATTTGTCGACACTAGCTAAGCGGTAGAGCGTCTCGGCTTTAGGGAGACGGTCGCAGGTTCAAATCCTGCGTGTCAATATTTTAAAGTTTTTCAAATTTTTATTTTTGATTAATATCAAGCAAAATGTTTGTAAATAGCTTCATTTTAACGTGACTCCCACTTATCTTTCTTCGAAAAATCTCAAATCGGGTAAAAAGTTGAAGGCTTCAATTATGTTAATCTGGTGAAGGAAAAATATTATTGATTAATAACAATAAGTTTTTACTATAATCATTGATTATTTCATAAAAAAACACGAAAAAGCTTTTGTCCTAAACATTTTTTTCCGACCCGGCAGTAGTTTTTAAAAAATATGTTGACGTGTCAAAATAACTTGTAAAAAGTTTTATTAAATAAAGTACTTCTGATTTCTGATTTCATTTCATGGTTTCTGCAATGAGTTCTACACTCTAATTATATCAGAATTATGAGTTTTCAAATTGATTAATAACAACCTATTTTTTTCAAAATAGCTTGGTAATTATTAGGTATTAGATATAATTCAAGGTTAAATTCATCTTATACGTAAAGTGGATACTTTTCTTAGTTCCAACACTCGAAAGTTCTAGTTTTTACGGCTATAATTTTCTGATTTATTTTACTTTATTAGTTACCCTATTCGAGATTTTTCGGAGAGAGAAACATGAGCGTCTCAACAAAACGAAGCTGTTCACAAACATTCAGCTTGTAATTAATCAAAACTTAATTTTTTTGGGACCACGGTCTAAAATGTATTGCATTGCGCTTTTAAAACTTTAGGTACCAACATTAACAAGTGTAAAATATAGTGATGTGAAACTACTGGTGATGCAATATTAATGCATCGTTTTCTTTTATAGCCTGTGTATAAAACAAGCATAATTTTAATTAAAGTTCGTATTAAATACTTTATTATTTTGTTAATACCTTTTATGAGCATTTACGCGAATTGCAATTATTTTAAATTATTGCCTATATTACAAAGTTTTATGATATGGATGCAACTGCTTGTTTACAGAAACGCCATTTTATGTTATTTGACTTTTAATATTATAATAACTGAAGTAAGTATTGATGAGCGAATGACAGGCGCTATTTGTTATTATTTTATTGTTTTTCTACCTTTTCTCAGCACTACGTTCTGTTACGCGGCCAACCCTGTCTGTCTTTAAAAAAAAAACTACTTTTAACACCTACTACTTTATTAATTACACTGATTTTAATGGACTTCCCAAATACTAATCGTGTGAAGTACCGATCGCGGTGGTTTCCTGAATCTAACTGAATAGTGAATGGCATAAAATAATTAATTAAAATGATCAATGTGAAAAATGCTGAATGTATGGAAAATATACAGTCTACATAGAGGGATTGCTGATTAAGACATAATTGCCTTGTAATAAGGGTTGTAACAGTTCGCATGACCCGCACACATTACTTTCATTTATTCAGTCGGGTTAAAAAGCCTATGTCACTAAAAATAATTTAATTTTATATTGGTGTTTTTTTATATTGATGAAAGAAAGCCAGGCGGTTTCTAAACGGCAGAAGATTAGCCGTACCGTGTCACTATCATCGCGACTACTTCGTGTTAATTCTACAACGCGTCCACTAGATTTAGCAATACGGATTTACAAATTCTTGCTTCAATGCGTCAATGCTTGTAACTGTCGTCTTGTGGTTTGGAGAAAAAAGTCAACTTATAAATTTGGCGCTACATCCCAAAACACGAAAAATAACGCATTATTAACACATTTAGTGTCTATAAGCGATGGTTTCTCTTGCCATCAAGAGAGCCATATGCTCATTTGCTATATATGTCCATCTGATTTATCTATTACTACTCTACCAAGAGAGACAATACCTTGTTTTTTGTCGTATGATTTAAAAAACTAGTATTTTGTATACGAGAAGATATCTGGTTGTTAAGCGTTACCTAGCTTATCGGGATTTAATAACTTTCACCAAGCTTTATTGAAGTGTAAATCTTGCGATCGTAAAAATGCAGGACTGTCTAGATAAGACGATAAAAGATAGAGTACACCGCAGAAGAAAACACGGGATAGCCTCGAGATTTCAAAAGTTCACATATTTTATCCCACAGACCATACGAATTTTCAGCCATATTTAAATACATTGACGTACATTAATACAAAGTTTGTAGCTTGAAATAACCTAAGTCTCATTGAATTTTGCAAATTATGCGACAGAGAAATATATGCAGTTAGATACACAACATTTGAATAGATGTTTATGAACTGACGAAGAGAGACGGCGAAACTAAGGTTAAACATGTATAATTTTTATCCTTGGAACGTTGATTAATGCTCATTTCGTTGTCTAGACGTTTACAATTGTGTATTTATTTTTTTTGAAACCAGTTGTTGGTGGGTATTTTTTAGAACGGTTTTAACGAGACTTTGTGGAAATGAACTGCAAGGTCTTTAGTGTTGCAGATATTAATGGGCAGTGACAATTACGTACCAACATGTAGACCTCCTGCTCGTGTAAATCATAAAATATATTTTTACATAATTAGATACCAAAGAAGCAGATGGACCTCCTAATGGAAACAGAAACTATCGCTTAAAGAAGCAGATGGAACTCCTGATGGAAACAGAAACTGTCGCTTAAAGACACCAAAGATGTTAATGGTGCGTTGCTATGAGAGTGCCGGGATGCCAATGCCACGTCTTAAATTTACCAGTTACCTTACCCTCCAAACCAAAACTCAACAATAACAAGCATTGACGCTATTGCAGCAGGAATAAGTAAGGCGGTGGTAACAAAAACTCGGGTGAGACGTGGTGAACTTTACCGCCTAATAGAAACAATGGTAGTGACAAGTATAACTAATCGTTCGCCTTTTATGAACTGCCTGGTTGAATGGCAAATGTTATATTCTTCAATGGCAGTCAGGGCTCATCTGACGCAGGAAGGTGATTCTCAGTATCAGTTCATGGTAATCTATAAGGTCATTTAAATTACTAATACGTACATATGTCATTTAAATTACGAATATGTACAGATGATAAATACTAAAAAAAATTACAGTTTCTTTGAACCAATCGGCTGGAACTTTTAAAGACGTAAATGGGTCGAATGTGGTTCCAACACGACGAATGCCCCGCATATTATGCCCATCAAATCCGAGAACATCTTGGTTCAATTTACGGGCGATACTTTAAATACCTTTTTCTTATTTTATTGGAGTTGCTTGATAATCAAGTCCAATTTAATTTTTTTACACCGGCAAAAAATCATAGAAGTTGAACATATAAATTCTAAAAGTCATAAATAAAAATAAATCACTAATTCTTAATCCTAGACGCTAAAAAAAGGGGTTATAAGTTTAACGTTTATCTATGTGTTTATGTGTCTGTGTATATGTCTGTGGCATTGTAGCTTTCACATAGGTGATCCAATTTGATTCCAGTTTTCTAATCGAGAGTATGGTTTTTCGAAATGGTTCTTAACTATATTTAGTAGATATAGAAGCAGTAATCTCCAATATATTCAAATTTTTGGCACTAGTATAGTGTCAGGCTCTCAGTAAATATTTATGCTGATAACTTTAAATTTTGGTTATATGTTTAGTTTTAGTAGCATTTTCTATAACACTTCTTAAAGAGGGTCTCATGATCAGGTGTTTATAGAAAATCTGTTAATATGCTCAAAATTTTGATTAATATGTTTTGCTTTGCAAATTATGCACATGAAGCAAAAAAATAGTCTGATAAAGGAATATGTCGAGGTTTTTTAAATGTTTAATTCAGATTTATTTAAACGATATCGAGTTTTTATTAAAGTCAATTTCATGTGACCTGAAGACTTTTTGCACTCAATGCAAAGCGTTTACGTAGTGCTCTACTCTCTCCTAATTGAAATCTAGCATCTTTTTTAATTTAAAATGTCTCTATTTTAATTATATAGTACTTTTGAAATAGAAATAATATATGTATTTGTACCTATGACTAGAAAAAAAAACACTCGGATTAATGTATTTGATGCTTTTAAAAGATATTTATCGTATTTCGTGTAAGCGTGTCACATTTAATAATTTTTTCTTTGATCGAAACTCAGAAGTCAAAGTCAAGTTTCAATATGACAGCTGTCAGGTTTTAGCTTAACACGGTAACGGCTAACGTTGTTATTTCATTCAGCCTAACTTATTCTCGCTTTGTATATATGCCTATAAAGTTAAAGCTTAATACTTTTTTCCTTTTCTTTTTTTATATTTAAAATAATCTTGTAGTTATGCAACCTGCTGTTTTTTGTAATTACTTAAGTTTTTTTTTGTGTTGTCAGTAAATTACTAGTTAATTTGTGCAGTAGCTTTAGTCATGTAAATTATTATTTTTTTATTATTATTTTAATTTTTATTTTCTATATTGAAATACCATATTTATACAAGTTATACATTTATATATACATATATTTTATAATACAGTATAATTATCAGTTATTAGTACCTGTTTGCAATATGAGTGATTCTGAACCGTACTACTCTTTAGAATCAACATCACTCTCATCGTATGATTCTTTTGATGATATATCACTGGGTAACGCATTACATAACATGTTTTTCCAGTATCGGAGGGATTTTAATATTTGTCATATAAATGCGCAAAGCATCCCGGCTCATTATTCGGAACTTCTAGCGACTTTTAATAGCCCCTTCATAAGTGCCGTCCTTGTATCTGAAACCTTTTTAAAACCATCCTTGCCTTCATCTCTTTATTGTATGCCAAATTTCACACTAATCCGTAATGACAAAATCGGCAAGGGTGGTGGTGGTGTAGCCATTTACCTACGTAGTGATCTACAATATAAAGTTATAGCCCAATCACCTGCATTGTATAGCGGAATACATTCTTTTGGAAATAATTGTGGGACAATCTCTATTTTTACTTGGAGTTGTGTATGCTCCTCCACTGACTGACTACTTCGAACATTTCGAAAAGCTTTAAGAATCATATACACCCCAATATGACCATTGTGTTGTGATGGGTGACTTTAAACTTGCCTTTTAAAAGACAATAAGCGAGCTCGTACTCTTATGCAGTTAACAACATCGTGTAACTTACAGTTACTGCCACTCAATGCGACTTATCACACTAATGACTGCCACTTTTATTAGATGTCATAATTACATCTAAAAGTGATCGTATTTGCCACAGTGGACAGCTTGTGGCACCTGGTTTTTCACACCATGACCTGATATTTTCATGTTCTAAATTAAGAACTCAAAAAAGTAAATGTAAAATATTTATGCAGCGTAACTTTAATAAAATAGATGAATCAAAACTACTTTCAGATGCCGCAAAAATAGATTGGTCCCAACTTGATTTACATATTTTCCTACGATAAAGTTGCGTGTTTTACTAATCTCATAATGGAGCTATACGACAAACATGCTCCTCTGCGACCTGTTCGAATGAAACATCCCCCTGCACCTTGGATGAATGACCATATTCGCAATTTGATGGCTCGTCGGGACCGTTTGAAGCGTAAATTCAATAAGCATATTGCTCTCCAGAGCTTTGGGATGCCTTCAAATTAGCAAGAAATCGCTGTAATCAAATGGTAAGAAATGCTAAACGCCGCCACATTCTTTCGAATATTGAATGATCCTCTCTCACAAATATGAGGAAATTTCTTCGTTCTCTGGGTATTGGGAAATTGCAGACTGAATTACCTTGCCATTTAAATATTATTGTTCTAAATACACAGTTTTCTATTCCATCTCACAAAATTGATCCATACCTTAAACAAAATACGCTCCATGATATAAAGCTGTCCTGTGTTAAGCATAGTACGCCTTTCACATTTGAACCAGTTCCTGAAAGCCTTGTAAGCAAGATTATACTTCCATGCCGGAGGTAAAGTTCTTGCAAACTGCAGTGCGTAAGGCACTCTTTTCCTTGGACGTCCATAAGTCGGGTGGGCCTAATGGCATCTCTCCTATCGTGCTAAAGATGTGGGCTCCAGAGTTGGCACCGGTTTTAACGCATTTATTCCGACTCTCCTACTCAAAAGGCGTCGTGCCCATAACTTGGAAGACCGCTTTAGTGCACCCAATCCCTAAAAAAGGCGATCAATCGGTCCCGTCCAACTATCGGCCTATAGCGATAACATCCTTATTCTCCAAAATAATGGAGTTCATTATTAACTGCCAGCTTCTGAGGTATCTTGAGGAGCAACAGCTGATTAGCGACCGCCAGTACGGTTTCCGTCGCAGACGCTCAGCTGGTGATCTTCTGGTTTACTTAACACATCGATGGGCGGAGGCAGTCGAGAATAAAGGAGAGGCATTGGCAGTTAGTTTGGACATAGCGAAGGCCTTTGATCGGGTATGGCACAGGGCACTTCTTTCCAAGCTTCCATCCTATGGGCTTCCTGAGAAATTGTGAAAATGGATCACCAGTTTTCTGACGGATCGGATTAAACTCGTCAATGCTGGTGTTCCTCAAGGTTGTGTGCTATCACCTACGCTGTTTCTTCTGCACATTAATGACATGTTGCGATCGAGCAGCATTCATTGTTATGCGGATGACACTACAGGCGATGCTTTGTACTCTGGCCGCAGCGGAATTTCTCGGGAACATGTCAACGAGTGCCGGAACAAACTGGTGTCAGAAATTGAAGTACAACTTTCTGTTGTTTCGGAGTGAGGTCGATTAAATTTGGTCCAATTCAACCCCATTAAGACACAAGTTTGCGCGTTTACCGCTAAAAAATCACCCTTTGTCGTATCACCTCGTTTTGAAAATACTTCCCTGAAAGCCATTGAAGAAACATTGTGAGGTTTATTGCAAGTATATTAAACTGTAAAAGGCACACTTAACATTAATCATTTTCTCAATACTTTCACCTTAGCGCCTGATTATCCGAAAAGCTTGTAAAATCCATTTTTCGTAATTGTTAAAATTAATGTAGGAAATTAAAAATTTTTTTTGGAAAAAATCTTTACTATTTATTGCAGAAAAATTATTCGCGATTTCATAAAATGCTTTAAATTTTTTGAGCAATCATTGGTTGCTGAGATATTGATGGTTAAAAATTAAAAGCTCATTTTCCATGCAAAGTTCAAAATCTCAGTAAAAATGGTCTTATCGAATTTTCTATTAAAAAAAATTGAAGCTGAATAAACAAGTTATTCGATTCTTATGATGGTTAAGTTGAAAAAAAAATCCAAGTTTGTAGAATAAAACAAACAATCGAAAAAATTTAAAAAAAAATGGTATTTGTTAAGATTGGGCGATACGCGTTGCGTATGATGATTTATTAGACTGCACACCAAACACTCCATCAACGTTTCATGTAAACTATGAACATCTGGTTAGCGTTCCATTAATAAATATAAATAAAGTTTTCTTTTCAAATAGTGTTTTCTATCCAATGGACTTAAAATAAATAGTGTTTAGAATCTACATGTCCTATAAGAACAAATTTTCGCGACTATCGCGAAAATCTTATGAGTATTTCTATTTTCTATTATCTCTGAATATTTATCTGTATGTGTGCATGTATATGTGCATTTCTTTTGAACGGCTTGATCGATCAATTGGGGTTAATAGCATTCGATTGGGGTATTGTTGTTTACAGCAATCTTACTTAACATTTTTAAAATAACTTTCAGGTTAATGTACCGATTGATTTGAAAATTTAATCATTTTTTTCTTTAAGAAATTGCGTTAAATACCGTTAATCGGATGAAAATCGGTCTATATATTTGAGACTTTCCAAGACGAAAGTTTTTGAAAAAAAAATTTTTTTGACATTTCATTGATATTTTTCAAGCTACAGATTATGCAGCTAACAAAATATTTTAGAGCTCAAAAATTGGGTAGAGTGCATTGAAAGATTAAAATTGATCATCTTTTTCAATAAAGATTTTCAAAAATCAAATTACTGCCATTTTTAACAAAATTTAGATTTGTAAACTCTAAAATAATTTATGCTTAGAAATAGATTCATTTTCTTTGAGCTTTAAATTTAGCGGGAAGTTCAGGGATGGCCTGCAGGGTCAATCGTTTTACAGATTTTTTATATCATAAGATAGCAAACAAGCAGATAAGTTTCATGTTGGAAAGAGTCAACCATCACCTATAGACACAAAGATGTTAATAGTGGGTTGCTATCTCGTGGCGAGATTTAATGCTACATGCATAAGTTTACCGGCTACCTGACCCATTAAACTGGAACACGACAGTGACAATCACTGACACTATTGCGGCAGGAATAGGTAAGGCGGTGGTACCAAATACCCCACCTAGTATATTGTTACTTTGTCTAAGCCCACAGCTCTTGAACAGCCAAAGTTCTGTCATTTTATAAAAAAACTAGATTTTTGAACTCTGAAATACTATACTATAATTATTGTAGTATAATATTTCAGGATTCAAAACTCTTGAGTTCAAAACTCTAGAATTATAATTATCTTAGTACCACCAATAGTAAAATAATCTATGCTTAGGTATAGTTTTTTTCTCCTCTGAGCTTAAGGTACCTCGATTTAGTAGGAAGTTTTAGGGGTGTTATATTTTGTCACTTATACACTTGTACCGTTTCACAATCGGCTATTATTATTTACTTCATACATCGATTACATACATAAGCATCATCAGGGCAATGTATAGTTACAAACTCTAGTAGTTACAAAAATTTTAGGGGTGGCCTACAGGGTCAACTGGTTGATAGATTTTTTTAACAGTTTTAGTATGTCACGGGATTGTTTGATCAAATACTTACACTGTATTTTTCTTGAAATAAACGAGGACTATGAGACGTTCACTTTTAGATTTTTTGAGCTTTTCATTAATTTAGGTGTGGGTGTCAGCTTAGTTTCTTTTTAGTGCACCTTGAACACCTCAGTGGTAATTAGGAGGTTGCCACTGTTGATTTTGATTTACAGATTACAGTCGTTGGAACGAGAGCTATGGGCAGCTCTGTAAAAAAAACATTCAAAAGAAGTCACGTGTACAACTAGTAAAATATATGTAAATATTAAACACAGCATTGCAAGATAAATCCTTCAAGGTTGGCAATAACGTTAATGTCTATTGTTTAATAAATGATAGTTTGAATAATAAATTGATATTGGTGACAACATTCCAAGATTTATTGTATAACTGATTCCAAAACCTTTTTATTATTATTGTTACGAATAATCTAGAAGCGTGTAGAGTTGGAGCGCGCGCGCGCTAATTATCTAGAAATAAAAGAAAGAGATAGCTACTCCTATAGACAAACAAATAGTTGACCTGGGCTATGCCATAATATACTTTGTAGAATATGGCATAAGGTTGAAAGTAGCGTGTACTAGGATTTATGACTCATAACATGTTTACGATAAGAAGTGATTCATTGTTTCCCGATACATTTAGATTTTTCTGGATCCAGCTAGGACTTTACCCTGCCTATAAATACAGAGGTGTTGACAAACACAAGGCAGTTTTTATCAAGCGATCGAGAGCGATACATCAAGTGACCAGTGCGAAGCAAGAAGTGTTTTGTTGTGTAGTGTTCTAAGTTCAGTGATAGTACAGCGAGTGACTAGGGTGTAAAGTGTATTCTAGTATTACGTTGTGTTGTGTTGTGTAAATACACGGATTTAATATAAGTGGTGTTTTCTTACAATTACGAACCCAATTACGTAACATTATTTTGATTAATTCTGGGGTGTCTTAGAAAAATGAGAATTATACAGTGTTAGTCCTTTTTTGGAAAGTACAAAGTTTTAACAAGTATAAGCGCAAAATTAGCCTTCGATTGACGATTTCTTCTTCGAGATTTCTAATGTCAGGAATAAATTAGACACAATGTAATAGATTTGCCGTACCGTCTCATACATTAATTAGTTTGCACATTTAATACCTTTAAAATTATTTATGAAGTATAGGACGGAAGGACGTCTATGAAAAATTTTTTTTTCGTAGCTGTCCTGATATATCTATGTATGGATGTGCCAGAATTACGCTCAAGACCATTTTTTTGACAGCTTCGGTATGTCACGGGATAGTTACCTATTGAAAATTACTTTCTAAATCAGTGTTGTTTGATTATTATTTTAAATCAAACGAGGACTATGAGGCGTACACTTTTGAATTTAACCAAACTTTTTTGTTATGCAGAGTTTATTTCGCCTACTTTACCTGTTATTTTTTTATGCTATACGAGCTGATAGACTACTTGATGTTAAGTAGAGGCCATTGCCCATAGAAATTTGTGACATAAGGGGTTGTTGCCAATGCGATACTGGCTTCTCAAGTATCTACCTGTCTCTTAAGATCGCCTAATTTCGCCTTTCGGGTGCTAGAAAGATTATTCCAGATTGCCTGTGTGAAATGTAATGAAATATGAAATAAATGAAATAAAATTTATTGCTCAGAATACGGTTACAGCAAAAACAGCTTATCTAGATGGTGCATATGAAAGCCATCACAGTGATGGGTAGTTCGGTTGTGAAATGCTACTGATGAGATTAAATTGAACAATTACTCACACACAGAAATCCCAGCAGTATATACTATAGAGTACTTACACTCCGGTATCCTACATCTCTGGGGAGGCTGAAGGATTTTTTGCCAGAACCAAGTCATTGACTATGCACTCAGTTCACCATAGTTTGTCAGATGCAAAGTTTGATACTTGGTGGCCCCAGCCCGCAGGTAGGTGCAGTACTCCATGTGTGGTTTGAACTGAGCTTTCTAAAGCATAAGCCTATAGCCGAACATGAAGTACTGACTAAAGCGGCTGATCACTCCCAGTTTCTTTAAAGGGTAGTTTTCCTTTACCTTCCAAGTGATAGCGGAACTGAACTTAGCTCGAAATATCTATTCTTAATATTTTTATATTTTTTGACATACTAGGAAGAGTAAAAAAAAGTATCTTCACGCCCATATCCGCGAAGGGCTAGGCAGAGGTACAACAAGTGCACCCACGATTAGCCGAAGATACATGGTGCCACAAATGTGATAGGTGGCAAGCCTATCGCCAACTGGGCACTTTCCAATCCCGAGCAACTTTGTGTTTCTCAGAAAACTAAAAAAACACTTTTTTTGTACCCGACCCGAGAATCGAACCCAGGACCTCATGTGGTTAACGCCAACGCTGGACCGCTAGACCACAGAGGCGATACTAGGAAGAGTACCTACTCTGAAAAGCCGGGGCTAAGGATTTTTTGGCTGTTAATGCAACAACTTGTGTCTTATGGGGGTCTACTGAATTCTATTAACCTAATCCGAAGCTAATTCTAATAATGCTTATTTTTCAGACCCAAAGCGATTTACTATACTCATCTACTTGTGTCCGAGAAATATTTTATGACAAAAAATTTCAGACTTCTAGTATCTAAATTTGCGTAGTCATAATACAAACGTCTATGCCCTAGTTTAAGGAGTTGAGGATTAAAAGTTCCAACTTTTATATGTTTTTTTCTTGTTTGTGTACTAACAATAATAGCTTATATCCCAAATTTCAGCGTTTTGGAACTTCAGGAAGTACCATAATAATTTTAATTATCATGGGTAAGTGACTCAAAGACGAAAGTCTATAGAAAGTTTATGACATCACAGTCAGAGAATTTTGTTTGTCTAATATAATCCAAACTCTATGAGGGTTCAAAAATACGACGAAGTGCTTCGAGAAAAGTAAGTAGTGCCTTTGCCCTTTGCTTGGCGTGTCGTAGCGGTACAACAGTGCCCCCAGATAACGCAACGGTCTACAACAACAATTAATATATTTTTGCCTTGTCAAAACAAACAGAAGATGGCAAATCATACATTAAATATCTGTGTTATTTCTTTTACAGTTAAATACACACTACAATAAACAGGTAAGTGTTGTGATAAAAGACGTATTTATTAATAAAAAGTGTCCATTACCTGCATTATGTCTTATAGCCTATAAAGAAAGCACTTTAATGAAATAAGACAATAAAGTCTGACACAAAACCACCTGAACCACAGTCGTATTAATGGCAAAGCGACGTTCATTCCATCTAATTTTCTTTATTGCTTTTTTCCCTCATTTATGTAGTTAATTTATTTGTAATTACGTCAGCTCTTTTATATTGTAGAATTGCAAACATACAGCAGATAGTTCTCTTGATGGAAAAAGATAACCATCAGTTATATATCAAATTTTTGCCATCTGTATGGCGACGACACAATGCCAGAAGCATAAGTTTACTGGCTCCCTAATCTTTCAAATTAAAACACGATAATGCAATAGACACCAAACTTTATAAGTAAGATTTTACAGAACTCTACGGTATAGTTATCACTATGACAGTGACATGTTTAGACCGTATTCAATTTTCACAAACTACTTGAAAGGAAAGCAGATTTACTGTCCAAATTATATCGGTATTATTACCTACCTACTTTACTTGAAATTTCGTATTTTTCGTAATATTTCTTATATTGAGGTAAATATGTTGTGGGTTGTACAGGGTTTTTTTAGAGTTTAACACATAAACTTGTATCTCTTAGAAGTATAAAGTTACAAAATTTTGGTTACCCCAATCTAATGGCCTGGTCACGGTAAATTCGCGCCTGCGATTTTTCGCGCGGCGCGAACGGCGAAGCGTCTAGCGTCTGAAACAAATGTATGGGCAAGTACTAAACATGCCACGCGGCGAGGTTACCGGCGGGATGACCACGTAACTCGCAATGCGAAATTATCGTGATTGTTTAGTTATTGCAACATGCAGCCTTGTACATTAGTGGTAGTCGTTGCCGCTTGATTAGTTTTGATGCTGTGACATTGCAAAAAGTGCATCTAGTGACCAGCAAGCAATTGGCGACGTTTTTGATGATGTTTTCATTACTGTCGAATTGCAAAAGTTAGATGATACGCCTACAAGGGGCGACGGACAAATTTTGCCAAGTGAATCGGGGGCGTGGTGCGGGACGCAGCGAGCGAGTGAGACAAATGTATGAATCAGCTCAGCGCATGAACATGACGCATCACGCAATGACAGAATAGTCTAAGAGCCAGAATGGTTTAGTTGTATTTGCCGAGATAATACTCTATGAAAATTTTATCTTTAATTTTTAAATACTTACTAGGCCAGTAATATGTCTGGTCACCACATCATAAGTATAGACAAAGTCCAAAGATACAATTTTTCTTTCTTCCCACAATGTTGAATATTCATAAGAATATAAGTAGTGTCGCCAAAAAATCGACAGTATTAATCTAGAAACGCGATAACGTCGATAGTATCGATAGTATTGAACGCTGCAAGTAAATAAACTATCGATTGCGTCGACAGTATCAATCATTGGAGATAAACAAAGTGTCGATTCTGTCAATAGTATTGTTAGACAATATTGCATTGAGTATCGATATATTCGATACTCTCGATAGTTTGTACAATCGATAGCATCGGTCAGTATTAGAATAAAGTTGACTATCGATAGTTTTGATAATGTCGATACTAACGATAATAATTGTGATTAATGCAGTATTAAATAGCAATACTATCGATAGTATCGATACTTTTGATAGTTTATTTTTTTAATCATGAATATTATCGATTGTATTGCTGTTTATTGATAGTATTGTACTTACTGAGGTAATGAAACCCTATCGATAATGGACTATCAAGCGGCAATACTATAAATCAAAGGTTTCGAGTTTCGACACTGATTCCAAAAATTTGTCTTGATATAGTTCGTATTTCTCATACTTCTTGTGAAATTCAACGTCTATACTACACCGATTCTTATTTAAATCACATTCTCTTCCAAATAGTAAGTGTTGAAGTACAAAACTACTCCCCTCCAAGCAATATGGAGATAAAGTTGAAAAAACCCACTTGCTCTCGGACCACCAAGTTCCCGTGGCCTCAATATCCGCGCCGCGCGAATTAAGCCGCCGCCGCCGCCGCCGCCGCCGTCGCCACCGCCGGTTCGCGTTGCGGGGCGGTAAGAGTCATTCTTGAGATAGCTCAACTTCAAAATGAAGAAGAATGTTTCTACACCCATTCACCGACTGCTTATAAACTAATAGAGCGACCTAGTGCAAGCATCACTCATACCGTTATTCGCTTAACACTTAATGCCGTTAACTTGCAGCACAACATTCATATGCAGAATTCCCCATTTCGTAGAGCAGTGTGTGATGTCATAAAGAGGAACACAGGCGTTTAAGGACATAAGTCGAGACACTTATCGCTTGCCCTTAATGTTACGGGTATCCTTATAGATCAGTACTTTTAAATAATTTTAATTTATACATATAATAAAAAAAATACGCTCTAACAACGATGAAAATTTCAAATTTAGGTTTCACTCCGGAATCAATGTATCACGATATAATATTCAGCATGTTTCAGCATTATAAATTATTGAGAATCTCAATTAGTGCGTCATCTCTTGATGTATATTTTAAACGTTGGCATATATTACTGTAAATAAAGATAAGCCCACCTATCCCAGATACTAAATAATAAGGCTTGGTTGCTCGTGCAATCTCTCAGATAATAATAAAACCTACTCGTAGTTTAAATTCAAGAGTCAATTAAAACAAATATTTAGGTAATTCCTTGAGTTATACATTTCAATAGCATGGCATCATCCAATAAAGCCTATACCAGTAACTAACACCACTTAAATTGTTTCAAACATTTTCGCCCTTTGTATAAGACTAATTAAATTTTACCTAAAACTAGTTTTAGCTCAGAACAATATAATTTTAGTTTTATTCTAAAGTGAATTATAGCTATATAACAAAAAAAACAAGACACAAATATATGTAGACGAGATTTGACGTTTCAAACCCGTGCTTGAATAATTAGATGCAGGGACTGAAACGCAATATCTCGGACTGGTTAGGAGCAAACTGTCCCGAACTATTCTGCGTCCGTGAGAGGTGTCTATCTGTGCGTTGTTCGAATATTACTTGTATGTAGATTAAGTTGTGTTTGTTAGTCTCCAGTATTCTGTGCCTATAGTGCCAAACGCGGAGACAGCCAGCTAAAGGAAGCCGTGATAGGCGAGAAACTGGCACTTTACTCCGGATCAGGCAGTGGTCTGACATACCAAGTGGGACATCCACATGTACCTGGTAATGCTCCGGATGAGAGGTCAGCAGAAGGTCCAACAGCGAAGGCGTATGACCGTCCACATCGCGAACTCGCGTGGGCAAATTTACCAATTGTGTTAGACCATACTCCAAGGCAAAATCGTAAACAGACCTTCCCGCGTGATCGATGGTGCGCGACCCTAGCCATTCGGCGTCGAGGCATTAAAATCACACAAGAGCGGAGGGAGTCTGTTGTATCACGGCATCATGCAAAAATAACTTTTGAAGTAAAATCTTTAAGTGAAACCGGTTTTGAAACTAGAATCCTTGCCTGATATTCTTTGTTAAATATATATCTCAATTAATTAATGATGTCACATAATGGTTTCTGTTTTAAAACCAGTTTGAGTCGAGATTTTTTATTCTAAAACGTTATTTGTGATCTTATACTAATTTACAATCATTGACTTTTTTTACAGTGTTATGCGTTCCAACTGAGAATAGGACTATCAGGTCAAGGTGTGCAAAAATATTCTAACAAAAAATACCTAATTTTTTTCATTCAAATTAGTATATTTTTATTTAGATTTCCATAAAATTATGTTACCATGTATTCAAATAAGGTGTAAAATAACTAACACGACTTTTATATATAGCATAGACTACTTTTTATATTATATAGATGAACGGCTAGACTGATATATTTTACTATTTTTTTATTGCTGAATATTATATTTTAATACTATTTAGCCTATTCTGGACAAAAGCAACTTAAACCTACAAAAATCTCAACAAAATAGGTGTGTAATTTGATGAGAAATATTTTTCTGTTTGATACGTGTGATAAAAACGCTTCAACGTAGATATATGCCTAACTATTTTTTTTCTGGCAGCTGGCTGCCATTTTCAGGATCATAATGTTTTTCAAATTGTTCGCAACTCGGTGTAATCTCAATGGAAACAAAAGTTGGTGACTTTCTAAAGAGTTGCAAACAGTTGAAAACACTGAAATTGTCAACAATTTTGGTGGAAACGTGCCTATATAAACAACCTGGGAAAACGGCATATATGGTCTATTCTTCAAAGGAGGTCCGAACCGACACGGAGTTAATCTGTCGTGTGTGAGTTCTCACTGTTCTTTTAAATATATAACATATAAGTTTATACATTAAGTATACATTGTAAGTGTGTATGTATCGGAAGTATAGTATATGTTTTTATTGTAAGGTATGTATATCTGTGTATATATTTTTAAACGTATTTAATATGTGTAAGTGTATTTTTTTGGTTAAATATTTATAATTATTATTCAATACTATCCAAAATTTAGTTTATTTAACTTAATGGCATCACTACCTAAAATAAAATTTTACTATAATATTTTCTGTACTTAAAGGTAGTCTGGCAGAGTTCGCTCTTTAGCGATAAGATCGTCTAAGCAAAACCGGTAACCTAAATCAGTACATACAGCTAAGTTAATTTAATTTACAACAAATATTATAAATTCAGTTTCGCTACTCAAATACCAAAGTAAATTCTAAGCAAGTTTGTGGAAATAGAATTAATCAGTTGTAAAATACTTGATTAAGTTTTCGGGAAAAATAATTTCGTTACGTTACGCGCTATGTTCCGCATATCGCTACAATTCAAACATTTATTGGTTTAAGGATGAAATATTTGCTTATTAAAATCTTATTAGTAAAGTTCTCGTGTCAATTTTGATACAAAATCGTCTTGGTGATTGTAAAAAATGTAATGTTGAAACAAAGACATCTATATATATATATATATATATATATATATATATATATATATATATATATATATATATATATATATATGTCAAATACATCTTATATTTCTATAAGGTATTAAAACTGAATATTTAAAAAGATGTATTTCATGGAGGTAAAGAACATAAACATAAATTTGATTCTATTAATTATAGAATAGTTGATGGATATACGATTGATTACACTTGTAAAATAAAAACCACCCAAAAAAAACTGGCTCAAAAACTTTACAATAAGTTAAATTTATTTAAAGGTAATTAATAATAAGTATAATCAGCCATTTGACATCACGATCAAAAAGTTCATTTAGTAGGTAGTTATTTATTAAGAATAAATATTTTTAAACTTGTAGTAAAATGTATTTATAGTGCATTACATAAGACTTACTGACTCAAAAAAAATCTTGTCCAGTTTTTAGATAGGTAATTGAAAATACAAATGTTTAACGCACTGTATTATTGGCATTTTTTGTTTACAAGAGAAAAGAAAAAAACAGTATCCAATATTTTATTAGTTATTTAACAAGCAGACTAAAGAAGGTCGTAACAAAACTTTAAGTCAAAATTCCTGTTTTTTTCTTCCGTAAACTAGTTCATAATGTTATATAACTTTTACAAATTTGTCAATAAAGCGACTTCATGCATTCCTTGTCGTTGTCAATTTCAATGTCAATGTCAATGTCAATGATAGAAACAGGATTCTCTTTATGAGTAGCGTGTCTACTAATTTTACACGTTAAAGTTATGGACTTAATGTTGAATTTTTTAAGAGCCCATTGCGTAAGTTACTAAAATTTACGAGCTCTGTCGGTAAAGCGGAGCAGTAGTCGAAACTAAATTATAACGTACAGAAACAAGGTTGATTAATATTAAGATACTTTTATGACGTTGTGATATTTTTCACTAAAAACTCAAGCCATATTTTTGTGCTGCGTTTGTATGGAACCCTGAAACTTGTACATTTCTGATCGAAGAACAAAAATAATAAAAAAACATAAGAATTTAACAGTCGACAAATCAAAAAAATCGTGACGAACTAAGAGTGTCATTGGACGTTCGGTTTGTCGTATCTTCTACTCAAGGCGTTAACCGATAGAGTGTACCACATTTCAAAGGGATCAGCATGATTTTTTTCTAATCACGTTAATGCGTCACATGCGCATGTTAAACGTGCGTCATGTGAAATAGAATTAATTATTTATTAAATTCGATTACTCATTAACGATAACAAGTTATTTCAGAACATTAAATTTCTGTGACCATATTTGAGTCATCGACTGTTTACACCTAGATAATTTCAATAACTCATATTTAAAATTATTAGCACTGCTTGTTGACATACTATCATCAATGAGTCATCTCTGTCTGGAATCACTGATCTTTGCTCTGCATATATATATATATATATATATATATATATATATATATATATAAGATGCTACGCTATCCTTGTGAGCATGTGACCTGAGTGCATTCTTTTATAATTTTTTTTTATAATAGATAGCAAACAAGCATATCTCTCCTGATTGAAAGATAAACCTCCTATAGACACCAAAGATGTAAATGAACCGTTGAGCATCATGTGGCGTGATGACATAGCCGCAAAACAATACTATTTTTAAATTTGTGCACGTAATGCGTTGAATGTAACCAACATTTCTATTTCTTACTTTTACCTGCTTTTTTGTTTTGATTTTATTTAAGTAATTACTTTTGTGTTATAGCACTCACCCTGTGCTTGAGAAAACAACAAAAACTTTAAAAATACAAAGAAAAATATCTACACGCAGGGATTGAACCTGCGACCATCTCCCTAAAGCCGGAACGCTCTCCCACTGAGTTAGTGTCGATAGACTTGACGTGGCGAAATTCTTCTTTGCTATATGATCGATTACGTCGATTACACTGATCGTTAGCTAGCAGCTTAATATATTGTTTGAAAACGGGTAAAGTCAGCAGTATTGAAAACAACTTATAATGTTACTTCATTCTGTACCTATTGCATTGTGTGGGAATTGATAATTGCGGTTTGTGATCTTTAGTACAGTTTCCGTACATTTTCCTAGTGCGTATTATTCAGCTAAGGCAGAAATACAATATTATGTCACTGTCTCGTTAATGTAGTGATTAAACTTTTCGACTCAGTCCTCAAGTCTTGACATACGTCGGTTTTTATTTCTGGGTCTGCCGAAGCGGAAATGAAGAACCTAACCTAACCTAATTCGTGAGAACACATTTTTGTGACGTGACACAAATAAGGGACATAATTACAAATGTATGTAATATAATTATGAAGAATTATTCTATAATACAGGTTTTTAGACTCGATTAAAGTTGACATGGCATTACTAACTTGACTATTAGGTAGTGCACTCCACTATTATCTCGACAACTATGACTACTCGCTTGGTAGAGTTCCATCGCAATACCTACTTTTAGCACCTTCTCGATATAGTATTTTTGCTTAGAAGGTAGAATAGTCGGTAATCTTACGTTTAAGTATTTACTAGCTGACCCGGCAAACTTTGTTCCGCCTTAATGGCAATAAATAAGCAGATTTATTTTTTAATTGGAAAAAAAAGTATCCTATGTCCTTCTCCTGGCTCTAAACTACCTCCCTGCCAATTTTCAGCTAAATCGGTTCAGCCTTTCTTGAGTTATAAGTGGAGTAACTAACACGACTTTCTTTTATATATATAAGATATATCAACGGACTATTCACATCTTTCTTATTGTTGTCTTTGTTGCCTAGAGCCGCACAAATATCACATGCAGACCAAAGTTTGAAGCCCACTGCAGTGACGCGTCGAGCCCTATCGCGATGCAGTTCCTTGGCCTTCCTTGGTTACCTTCTTACCTTCCCACTATCTTCTCCTACCTTAACTCTACTTCCTCCTACTTTACCTTTACTTCCCCCCACCATCCTTCTAATTTTCCCTGCCCTCCCAACACTGCCGCTATCTTACCCCCACCTTCCGGCTACCTTTGTCCTACCTCTCCTGCCTTTCCCACTACCTTCTATTTACCTTCTCTTACTATCTACTTACATTTCCACTACCTTCACCATACCTTCCCACTACCTGCTCCTTCGTCTTCCTACCTTCTCGCTACCTACCTCTTCCTTAACCCTACCTTCCACTACTTACCCTTTACTTCCCCCTAATTTATCCCTACCTTTCTTTTACATTTCCCTACCTTCCAACTACCTTACCCTTCCCATACACTCCCCACTACTTTCCCGCTAACTTTCCCTACCATCCCCTGCCATCCTTCTAATTTCCCCCTATCTTAACCCCATCTTTTTCCCGTCTATCACCCCCTCCCACTATCTCCCCATCCCCATGTCCCCTCTATCTTACTAATCCTCATCTCTCCCTCACCCTATCTGCCCCGTCTCCCTAAACCCTCTCCTTACTCACATTTCTCCCTCCACCCCTATCTCCTTCTCCCCTACCCCTATCTCACATTCCTACCCAATATTGCCCTACCCATATCTCCCTTCTCCTCGTAATAATTCCACTGTCTCCTCGCCGTAGCCTCTTCTACTCTATCTCCACCTCTCTCATTTCCTCTTTTACTTTCTCTTATTTAACTTTTCTTCAATTTTGTGTACTACTTTTTTTTGAAATTTTGTAAAAGAATAAAAGTACTGAAATTATTCATCACGCAAATTCTTACCCCCACAGAAATCGAAACCTATCATTACGCCATCTTTCCGTCATGTAAACTACGACGGTCGACGATGCACGGTATCGATGAACTTTTATTTTCTTTTACACCGACATATGGTGCTTTTTAACGGATATTTAATATTCATTATTATACTAACTATAATATAACAAAAATGATGTTCGTAACAAATAAAACTTAAAAAATAAACACTGAAAAACAGAATACATACTAAAATTATTCATCGTTAAATTTCTATATAAATAAACGGGTGCACCGTTAGAAATCGATCAAAAGCCCCATTTATTGGAACGAAGTTCCTTACGGCAGGCTTGGAGGGGATAGGGATTTTGCTGCGCGACCGAACTGAAAAAATGTGATCGTAAAACCGTAAGAAAAATGCGTGGAATAAAAGCGTTAAATGAGACGTGCGCAGGCGCGACAGTCGCGTACACAAGCGAGTAGTGCCGTTTAGCCGAAGGAAGTTCGTTCCTACTTGGTGTCCCGCGACACCACATCATTTTTTTATATGAAACTTTCCTAGTCGCTCGACCAACGTAAAAGCATGTTACTGACACGAAACCAAGTAAGTTTTACCTGCCAGAAATCCTCTAGCGCGGCTAAAGAAGTTTTCACCTCAAATAACATTAAAAAAGATCGCAAGATCAACCTAATGTAGTACTTTATTGATTCAGGCTTTACTTTGCGGAAATCCATTATTATCACCTTTCTAATTAAATACTTACTAACATAAGATAGCAATCCTTTAGAATTAAAATTACTACCGAAAACGGCTCGCGACAATTGGCGCAAAATATGCGCCTCTAACGCTACGACGTTGGGTAAATTACAATTCGGTATTCAACACTTTTTTAAAGGTATTTATTTTTTATTTTTTACGGGTTTCTTTTTCGATAAGCTACCCTGAAGCTAAGGCACGCAATTTCTTTAACACTCTGTAAGTATGTATTTTACAAAAAAACTTGTAGCGGTTCAAGCAATCTACAAACCCTACAAAAAAATTATAAAAAATAGTTTATAAAGTCGGGCGTTATTTAGCGGAAATCCATTGTTCAGATGAAGAAAACTAGTTATTTTGCAAATTTCCGCGAACTATTAAGTACCTTTGTGATGTTACTGAAAGGGAAATCATATGAAAGAAAGAAAAAGAAAATGAAATGGGACAAACTTACCGTAGGTCTGAAAAATAATAAAGACCCCAGCGGTTATCCTCCCTCGTCCACCACACTTTATACCACGACAGTACCAAACACAAAAGCACACAATTTACGTACTTAACGCACGTTTCACATCGCAACCGAAGCATCTTCAGGAGACACGAACACTACTACACTACTATACTCAACTCAACTCAACAAGTCAGTAGTACTGACTTGCACGTTTTTTTTTTTTTTCGAAATGGCTATTGCAGTTGACCTTATGTGTCGTTACTGCGTCACCGGGCTTTTTGGGCGAGCAGAGTGCTCAACCAGAACTTAAAATATTAAAATTGGGCCTATAAACGCCCGCGCTAAGGGCTGGACTCGCACGCGCTTGCGACGCTCCTTTTATAGGCTAGACTCGCATGACTAAGCACGCGCTACATTGTGTAATAAAGGCGACTTAGTAACGTTTTTTTGTTCGTTCAGTTGAATCGTTATTATGTTTTATGATTTTAATTCTAATATGTTTAATTTTAATCCCTTGTGACTGGTATGAATTAGATCAAAAGAATGATTTGTGGATAAAGTATATCCAATTTCTATTGGGTGTTTTGCGAAATGAGATTTGTCAGCGTGTTTATTTTTAAATGTGTTCTTTGTAACGGGACTCGAAACTTCAACCTGTTTGACCTGTTTGATCACAAAGGTACACTTAAAAGTTCGCGGAAATTTGCAAAATAACTAGTTTTCTTTGTCTGAATAAAAAATAGAAAATAGTGAAAGTCAAAATAAAAATCCTGAATCGCGATATCACAATTATTTATCTTAAAACTCTACATACAAGTTTCAATGCTTCTCAAATGGACTGGCTGAGAAGATATTCCTTTTCTCCTTCCTTGTTCTTGTGTAAAGTCATAAACCTCCACAGTTATGACGTCATTCTGACAAAAATTGGCCCGCTGAATTTTACTAAATGGCCTGTCAGCGGTACGGACCATTGGCGCCACAACCTTATAAAACAAAATATATTTTCACCTTCATTTAATGTTAATCTACATGTTGATCCCGAAAAGGTAGCCCTATTTAGGATCAAATTAAGTAGGTGTAACCTATATTAAGTATATTACAAATAGTTGACTGTACTCTTTTATTTTATCTCAAATGTTTTTTATGGTTCCTTACAATTGCGTTCTTACGTCAGATTTTGAAATGTAGTTGTATCACTTGTCACGTACACATTTGGTTTCAAGTAATTACGACTCATCCCACGTTTAAGTATCTTGGGCGTTTCCTGCGACAGTAATTAATATATGCCACTGAATACCGATGGGTTTTGGAGTACCGATGGATGAATTCGACGAGACTCGGGTTCAATTCCCGAAGGGGACAAATATTTGTATGATGAGCGTAGATGTTTTTTTATCTGGATTTGGGTGTTTATTTTGTATTTATATATGTATTTCTATAAATTGTTATCGTTTTGATTAAATAAATCGTATTAATTAACATCCATAATATAAGTAAATAAATTACTTACTTTGGGGTTAGATCAATACATGTGATTTGTCCAGCGCTGTTATTATTATACGATAATTAGCAAACAGAAAGAAATATACTTTTGATGTAGAGAGAAAACATTGCCTATAGACGCCAAAAAAATATAATGGTGTGTTTCTATTCACGTGGCCGGTTGGTGATGCTTCATACATAAGTTTACTGGTTACCCTACCCTCCAAACCGGATCGTGACAGTGACAAGCACTGACGTTATTGCGGCAGGAACAAATAAGCCGTTTCAGAACGCTACCATCTGCACCGTCACCATTATAGTAATAAGCTTGGCTAAAAGTCCGCCTTTTACAATCTGACAGAATGACAGATAGTTATGGCAAGGCACCAATAATCAGTCTAATCAGGAGAACCATCTGCTTGTAGCCTGTTTAAGACCCCCCCCTCACCATTTATAAGTTTTTCCGTGCCAGTGACCAACTACCATTCTGTGACTGATTTGCTATACGTGTCACTACTATCGTGACTATTATGTGGTAGATTTCCGCAACGCCCATTCAATACTCGTACCATCGCCTTACCTATTCCTGCCGCAATAACACAATATGAATCAGGCTGTAGCTAGTAGAATTAATTAAAAACGACCTTGACTATTTATAGAGAACGCCAGCTTTCATGATTTGACGTGGAAAAGAATTTGTGTGATGAGTATTGACATTAGATCAAAATCCTATTTGTAATACAGACAGCTGTGCTCATTTTGAATTACTGTGGTCAAAATTCGACCATAAATAAACAATAAAAACGCGTGCTATGTCATGGACACACTCGTGTATGATTTACGTGAATACGTCTATGTAAAACGCAATAATTTGCGACGGTAACATTTTGAGGGTTTGACAAGGAACTCTTAGTTTCGCCATGTCCGTCGTCCGTCGTTCGGCGTCCGTCCATCCTTTTTAGGGTACCGCTTGTGTACTTAAAGTGAGGATGTTTATTTTTCTCGCGTATTTCAAAGTGTAGCGTAAATTTGGATAGGTATTTAAAAATATTGTGTGTATGTGAAAACAGTTTTTCGATTAAGGGATCTATTTGAAAAATTAAGCTTTTAATTGCTAATATTCTATTATTGCTATTTAAACAAGGAAAAGCTCTTCAAGTTTTTTATATTTGTATAAAATTTAACGGTTTTTACATAATAACAACAAATTAGTTTTTAAAGAATATTTTATGAGTCCAATATCCATTAAAAACCTGTTTTGATTTAGTTCCTTTTACACTATAAAGTTTTATTTTACTCAAAAATGTGGCTTCATGCGTAATAAGTCTACGGCTATATGTTTGACATTTTAACACTTACCTATATCATTTTTATACCTATAGTAAACAAGCACATAGATCTCCTCATGGACAGAGATAACCATCGCTTACAGACAGCAAAGATGTTAATGGTGCGTTGCTATCCCAGTGGCGTGCTTTTCCATCTTAATGTCAGATGCATAAGTTTACCTGCTAATCTATCTAGAACACGGCAGTGAAAAGCGCTGACGCTATTGGAACAGATAAGACGGTGGCATCAAACCCGGACGAGAATACAGGAATCTCCCACCTAGTAACCACGATGGAAGTGGCTCGCATAGCCAATCATTCGCCTCTTACGAACTGTTTAACGAAACGGCAGATGGTCTATCTACTCTTCAAAGGGGACTTGAACCAACGTGGGGTAAAATGTTTATGTAGATATACTTGTACGCAAAACTGGAAAATTACTCGATTAATTGAGTTTTTACGTTTTATTCCAAATTTTTTTTATGTTAATAGAGTAATTCGAAATTTTAGATTGCTCTACAATATGAAAATAAGAAAAAATACTATTTTCATTTACTAGAAAACTTAATTAAACAGACAGAATATAGACATGCAGGTAAAGCCACCACAAAACACGGCCGGGCTTATATAGTACTACTAGCTGTGCCCACGACTTCATCCGCCAAGAAAAATTTATAAGATAAAAGTCCTGTAGTTTTACCCGCATAATTCCCGTTTCTGTTGGATTTCCAAAATAAAAACTATCCTATGAACTTTCTCGGGTCTCAAACTACCTTTGTAACAAATTTTACTCAAATCGATTCAGTGGTTTCAGCGTGAAGAAGAGACAAATAGACAGACAGAGAGATACTTCCGCATTAATAAAATATTAGTATGGATACATATTATGCAAATTGATCTAACCTTAAACTTGGCAATTAACTTGTGTTATACGTGTTATTCAAAACCTCAAAGAAAAACACCCAAATCTTAATGCAAATCTTTATGTTTATCAGCCTTTTCTTGTAAATAACCGAAACCTAATTCCATGGACTGCGTAGTTGAGGTCGCTAGGCACTCGATCGACGACCCATGGAGCCGTCAAATCATTATTAAATAAAATAAATATCAAATAGACAAACGACACGAATTTGTCTAACCCTAAAATAAGTAAATTATTTGCTTGTGATATGTGTGTTAGTCAACGATACTAATACCTAGAAACACATACCTATATAAATACTAAATTACATTTAAAAACCACTCGGACCTAGAAATATTTTGCTTATTCTGCAAAATTTTATGCTTGTCGGGTACTGAACAAAAGCCCTACTGATTGCGTAGTTACCAATCAACCAACGAGGCGGTAAAATCCATACAACTTAAATATTTTTAGTCCGATTGATAATTCCAAAGATTACTGCGTTCGTAATAATCCTAAAATAACTAGTGAGTGGATCAGTTATTGGAATCGTACTGTATTGATTGAAACGCCTGATTGTGGTGGCACGAGTCACGATCCACCCACCAAAAACGATGAAGCATCGGTTTAGTCGACCAAAAAACCATTGATGTAAAGTATATGTACATTTTAGACTTAGTGATTCACTATTCATTTTTTAATTTATACTAGTTGACCCGGCAAACGTTGTTCTGCCTTTTTAACTACTCTTATTTTTATTCTATATTTTCTCACCTTTTAAACCTTCCCTGGACTTCAACAATTAATTCATAACCAAAATTAGCATAATCGGTTCAGTCGTTCTCGAGTTTTAGCGAGACTAATGAACAGCAATTGATTTATATATATATAAATCCTATACATGCGGCAACACCTTCCCACCACACGGATAGCAACGCACCATTTATACCTTTGGTATCCATAGGCAATGGTCTCACTTTCCTAATGAAAGCTATCTTTTTATATAGCTTGTTTGCTATCTGATAATTTAAAAAAATAACAAATAACTAAGACCTACAAATTTTCTATAAATATATAGATTATAAAAATCTATCACCACAATCCCACACACACAATTGTTCACCGTGTTGGTCTGATGATTCTTCTGATGGAAAGAGACAACCTTTGCCTATAGACTCCAGTTAAAGTTACGTTGCTATCCGCGTGACAGTGACGGAATGCCAAATGCATTAGTTTACCGGCTAACTTATTGTCTAAACCGGAATAAGATCGCGATAAGTATCGATGCTATTGCTCCGGGAACTGGTACGGCGGTGATACCAGAACCCGAGTGAGATCTTGCAGAACTTTACCAAGTACAAGACTCAATTCATGGCAGTGACTCATATAAAAGTTATATAAAGCTCGCGGCATATGTAGGCTGTAATGCAGATTTCCATATATGTATGTACGTCAAGTCTCTTACGTGGAAGGTAGGGAGAATTAAGTGCACGATCCAGATATATTGGCCTAGCTTCCTCCACACTTGTTACTCTTTTCATGTAACAGGAAAGTTGTTTCTACTGTAAGGCAGATTTACTTCATAAAAGTTTGGGTTTTTACTTACAGAGTCTGGTGTGTGAATGAAATTTCACGCCGGTGTCTCGGTAAGGCATGGAAAGCTTTAGGTCTTAGTTATTTGTTATTTTTTTAAATTATCAGATAGCAAACAAGCTATATAAAAAGATAGCTTTCATTAGGAAATTGAGACCATCGCCTAAGGATACTTAATGGTGCGTTGTTATCCGTGTGGTGGGAAGGTGTTGCCTCATGCATAAGTTTACCGGGTACCTTACCCTACGAACCAAAACACGACAATGACAAGCATTGATGATATTGCGGCAGGAACTAGCAAGGCACTGGTATAAGACCCAAGCGAGCCGTTGCGGAACTTTACTACTTAGCAGCTATCGCCAATAACAAGCTTTAGTTATGTATAAATGGGGATCACCACCTATTTCAGCAATTTAAAAAATGTGAATCGTAGCGAATTTATGTGGATATTGTCATTATCATCCTTGTATATTTATAACAAGAACATAAAAATAGAGAAAAAAGACCAGCCCGCTGAGTTTCTTCCGCCGGATCTTCTTAGTGTGTGGCCGCGTTCCGATCCGGTAGTAATTCTAAAAAATCGATACAATTTGTAGTTTTAAATGCAATACTATATAATGATATTTTTATAAATATTTGCACACCATATATTGGTAGAATATGTTGGTACCTTAATTTATTTTTAACAACTTGTAACACCCATATTCTTGCAAATAAATATTTTCTTTCTTTCTTTCTTTCTTACCTCTGCTAATCTCGCAAAGAAACTGGTCGATGTATTTATATGTTTATTGACTGCACTCGCATTGCAATAGTACCGCTGTCTGGGGTCTTTGACTTCTACAAGTTCCCTTCGTTGCCGTTATTGTTGTGTTGTAAGTAACTCATAAATCTTCGGGAAGTTGCAAATTTTTTTCATGTCATTAGATAGCAATCAAGCAGATGGTTTTCTCGATGGAAATTATTATTTAAAATAAAGACATAAACTCTAAAATATATATGTAAAAACATTAAAATTTAATAATATAAATATTATTTTTGTGTTCTCCCTACAAATGGGGAAATGTTCTCAGACGTCGGTACTGTTTACGTACCCACTTTTATTTAAACATGTTATTGTTATTGTTTATAATTTATGTAAGTGTAAATTATAAATTTTACTCAATTTTAAAACTTAAATGAAAGGAAGTATAATATGAAATGTAACGTATAAAGGTCTTGTTTCAAGTGTATAATTACCTACCTACGAAATAAAGAATAGTGGCTTGATGGCGATGCAACATGCATAAATCTACCAGCTATGTTACCCTCAGAACCGGAACATGGTAAATGGCAATACAAGCAATAACGCTATTGCGGCGGTGGTATCAAATACTCGGATAAGACGTTGCGAAACTCTATCACATAGTAGTCATGATGGTAGTGAAACATGTAGCCAATCAGTCGCCTTTTACGACCTGTCTGGCAGAATGGTAGTTGATCTATTGTTCATAGGAGTCCGGAACAAGACTGAAGACAAATTATCTGAATTTTTACTTTTATTAACGACTTTCAATTTATAGTTCATACATAAAAGATAAAAGTCATAAAAATTTTTGGTGAATCCCGCGGGATCACCTAATTTTTCCCGGATAAAAAGTAGCCAATGTGCTATTCCAGGTCATCGTCTACCTGTGTGTTAAATTTCATTTCATTCAAATCCGTTCAGTAGTTTTTGCGTGATTAACAAACATCCAGCCATCCAAACATTCTAACAACCAAACTTTCGAATTTATATTATTAATATAGACTCCCCTGTGAAAGTAAAAATAAAAATATATAAAAATACTTGGGAAACCTATTATGATTGTATATTTAGTAATAAACGGTTGAGTTTAAAAGTGTCGTGCAAAACTGAGAAAGGATGATCCGTTAGCTCGTTCAATCGTTGATTGGTCCAGTAGTGTGTAGAAAAATAACAGTTAAAATATATGTGAATGGATTTTTGTTTTTAGGATTACGTAGTTTGCAAAGAACCTAATAGATTCGCCAAGTTAGTTTGTCCGTCCATCTGCTTGCAGCTTAGCTCCAAGACTCTTAGTACTAGAAAGCTTAAGAGGACCGGAAAGTAATGTCGTTTCTGTGTACATAAATAATTAAATACCATTTGACAGCACATTGTGTATCTCTAAGGCATGTCAAAGTCATTTTAAAGTACTGTGAAATAGGGATGTCTTTTTATTTTCTTGCGTCATTTCTCGCGTACTTCAAAGTATGGAGTGTCATGAAGTATGTCTTTAGAATATTACGGGTGCGGAGTGTTTAAAAAAATGTTTTCGACTCTTTCGATACTGCGGAAAATAATTTATTTTTCAATTGCAATTAATTATAAAATAAAATAACACAGCAAAAAACACTTTGATATTTATAACTGTTTTTTATCTTATAGGATAGCAAAGCTGGTTATCTGGCTGACTGGCTGGCTGGTTAGAGATGGCTCTCCTGATAGAAAAAGATAACCATTTCCTATAGACAACAAGCATATTAATGGTGCGTTGTTATCCGTGTGGTGACTGGAGAGAAAACAATGTCACATGCATAAGTCTACCACCTACCTTACACTCTAAACTGAGACACGACAGCAACGAACATCAACGCTATTGCGGTAGAATACGGTTCAAGGCTTATATTTTTATTTCTCAAAAGATTACAAGAATCACTTATAGAGAAAATACAATATTAATTTACACAGTTTAACCAATTAACATAGTAAACTTACACCTAAACTTGTTTGAAATTTACAATTCACAAAAATAAAGCCAGTGTTTTGTATATTACGGGTAGATACACTTTTTCATACAATCATATAAAGCTAAATAAAGTCTGTGCAACAGTAATCAAGTGAGCTGACTTTTATGTAGTAATTATGTTTGGCAGATTGAATAATTTTGAATGTAAAGAAGAAATTATGGTATTTAATTTGCAAATTTCTGCGAAATGTTACATGGAACTGCCGTGATGCAACAGAAATAAAAGGTAGTGTAAGGAATAGGGCAAACTTATCCCAAGTCTGAAATTATAGAAGACCACAGCGGCACAACAATCCACCCACTTCCACGACACTTTCTTCCACGTCAGAAGCAAAGGTAGCATCACACTAGTTATGTACTCAACGAACGTTTCACTTCGCAACCGAAGCATCTTTAGGAGAGTCGAATAGCACCTCACTCTATGAAGGGTTAAGCATTAATGATTGCAATGAATGAAGCATTTTGAATGTCTCTTTTCTTTTCTGAATAAACTCATTTCGTAGCTGTTCATTCCCAGGTGACATTTTAAGTTTTGTCCATAGACGGTTTCTTTTATTTATTACAATTTTAAGATTTTTATGAAACCATTCCTTGTGCTGTAAGTTTGGTGTCCTAGTTCTTTTTATTTTGTTTTGTGATAATGCTTTTATTAAGAAAGCTTCTAAGCCTTCAAAATTTGAGATATTTTTTTTTTGTTGGTCAGATTTTTTTTTGTATATAGGTTTGAATATTTTTTTGTCTCATACTGTTCGCAACGTTTACGGTCCGGTTTAGGTCTATTTGTCTCGAAATATATTTGCTTATGGTCTGAAATAGCAGAATCAATTAGGGTCATTTGAAAACTATTGTGTGACAAGTTTGTAGATATATAATCTATGATAATGTTTGAAGAAGTAGTTTTACGTATGCAGAATTCTATGCTAGTGTTGTTCATTATTTTCATATTATTTTCCCGTAAAATATCTTTGTACTCCATTACAAGTTTTGCGGTGCTAAAAACGATCTAGGTTAAATTCACCTAAGATTATGGCTCCGTTTGTCTTTGAAAGATGCTGATTATAGGACTCAAGAAAATTATGCGTATTCGATGCAGGTTGTTTATATACGGCTCCTATATCGAGACAATGTCTTTTAAAGTGAACCCACAGAAAGTGGTTCCCCTGTGTACATTCTTCTCTAAGTAATTCTCTGTAAGTTGTTATGAACATAAACAGATACTCCTCCACCTTGTGTGAATATTCTAAAATTATGGTAGTGTGTATAATTTTGTAATTTTAATATTCTGGCTTCATCGTCATCTTTGATCCAGGTTTCTTTGAGCACTATTACATAAAGTAGAGTTTGTAATGACTCCACTACATATTTAATTTAGGATTAAGGTAAGGCCGTAGTACCAAATTCGGTAGAGTCTTTGCAAGACTCTACTACCTAGCTAGTAGTCTCAATGTTAGTGACATGTTCTAGCCCCCTCCCGTTTTTTACGAGATGCAGTAATGCAATTGATATATTCTTTTAGGGGCCCGGTTCAACACGGGAAAAAAATCATAAAACTCTTTTCGTGATTTTTGAATTAACATATTTATAGACACAAATTAGCAAAGCCTAATAGGTACAGAATGTTTTTTATGCTCAGACTAATTCTAAAACACAGGGTATCTCTTAATTGTAATAATTATGCCTTGTAAAATTTTATTATTTTTGTAGGATGTGCTTCAGGTCTTTGCGCATTCATCCTTTAAAATATAAACACTCTCACGGAAGATTAACGTAGGTATAAACTATAATGATTAACAAGCTTACATAATTGTATCATACCTACGTACCTATTATTGTTTAAACACATGATAAAAATACGCTTAGTATTTAAATAAATGCGTCGGCACAGACGTGTGTATTGTTATACAGAAGCCGGCATCAGTGTCGACTGACGACTAGCTCAGTATCCTACATATCGCTACATAGTGAACACGTCGTTTCACATGATAATTTAGAAAAAGTGAACGCTTTAAGAAAATTCTAATTTGTTTCTGTGAAAATCTCATCACGAAATATAACACAAAAGAAGATTTGTAATAACATTTGTGGTTTTTCTCCAAGGTGCGTATTAAACCATATATTTACGATACAATACTATTTCTCATTGTAAGCATTATTCATTTGATAATTATTCATGTAAGTAATTCAAGTGGTTTTTGAATATTTCAAGTTTTAAGTTCTCAAATGTAAATTTTACATTTTCGTCTAGTAAGTAATTAGAATAAAATATGTTTAGACCGCCCCGTTAGTCGAGTGGTTAGCAAACTTAACTACAAATCGAGGGGGCTCGAGTTCGATTCCCGACAGGGACAAACATTTTGTGATGATCAAAGATGTTTGTGTTTCTGGGTTTGCGTGTTTATTATGTATGTAACTCTATTTATATATGTATTTCTAAATACCCATAACACAAGTAAATAATTTACTTACTTTGAGGTTAGATCCATTCGTGTAATTTTCCCAACAATATTTATTATTTATTTATTATTATTTACTTATCTGTTGTTTATTGAACGATTGCTGTTAATCTTATAGGTATTTTGATTAGTTATTAATATACCTAGGTAGTAAAAATCTATAAATAAAACAGACAAAATAAGGAGAAAAAGTAGATAGGTAGGTATATTAGTGTTTAAAAAATGTGAACGACGACGCAAAGGTCAATGATGAATTTTATGTAAACTTTGCACAAGGTCAAATCTCCGTAAATAGTAATAAATTAGTCTGCGTTGCTCAATTTAATAAAATAAGTTCCAGTAATTGAATAGTATTATTTTATGGAATTCAACAATAAAAATAGTATTAAAAAAATCGTGGCATAATTAGGTACATCAGTATCATTAGCAAAAACGTGTATTTCACTTTTCACTTCTTACAATTATTGAAAAATTTCCTGCACATTCAGTCAATAATTTCTCTTGTGCAAACTCTTGTCCTTACGATTCGGAATTATGCGGATTTCTGTTTCATTGACGTTACTGAAGGACTTTTAAATAAACTCGAGAGGCTTCAACATTCGTGTATAAGATTTATCAATGGTCTTCGTAAGTACGACTACATCTCTACTTCCAGAGCCCAACTCAGGTGTTTGCCTATCCGTTTTCCCACCTAGCTAGGTATACCTACCTAAATTTCAGATTTAAATAATTTGGGGTAATATTTCGGGTTCGATTCCCGACAGGAAAAAACATTTACGTATTAAGCATAGATGTTTATATTTCTGAGATTGGGTTTTTATAATGTAGACGTATGTTGCAGATTTTAATATATATTTCTATGTAATAGTTTTTTGACTAACACTCTTAACACATGCAAATAATTTGCTTACTTTGTGGTTAGATCAATTCGTGTAAAACAAATATTATATAGACGTGAAGTTTGTAAGTTCGTAAGTTTGTTAGTTTCTTTGTTTGGAAGTAATCTCAAGAAGAAGTGAACCGATTTGGAAATTTTTTCAGCAGTAAAAAGGTACACTAAGTTCTTGAGTAACATAGACTAGGTACATTTTATTTGAATTTTCCCGCAAGCTAGGTAGACCTAGTATTTACCCGCAAGATCTGCGAGTTATACTGCGGGAAACAGTTGGCTCTTATTTTTTACATAAATGAAATGTCGCATGCAAGTGACTATCGGCTAGTTTCCGAAACGCCAATATAACTGTAACAAGTTATTAACCTGTGTTTAACAGGTCATTTACTTGTAAGAAATATGTTAAACACAGATTAATTGCTTGTTAAAATTAATTTGCGTTTCGAAAACCGGCCGTATGCCTCCCTAGTTACAGTTGTTCTTTGCATCACTGCCTTTCCTTCTGGCTAAGATAAAACCGTTCAATAGGCATTTGAGCTAAGTAACTGTTCACTTGTTCACTTGACCTAGTAGGTCTTAGTTGTAAGTTTTTTTAAATACTAGGTTCCATTAGACAACTAGCTGTGAAATGTTTTGTGAATTCCACGAAATCAATGTTTTTTCCGGAAGAAAATGTATGTGTTAACTGTTCTAGGCGTAGAATATTTTTAGGTCAAATACATCTAAATTCGTTCAGCCATTAGCCTAAAGAAGTAATAAACATAAACTCGGACACCCATTCTTTTATATGCATTAAACTAATAACATGAGGATCTTCTAGCACTCAGCGCGGGCACAGCATACTTAATTATTTTAAACTCTAGCTTAAAAATTCGCCGTGTTGGTCCCGGCCTCCTTTGTAGAATAGGCCAACTGCCATTCTGCCAGGCAGGTCGTAAAATGCGACCGAATGGCTATCGTGTCACTACCATCGTGGCTACTAGGTGGTAGAGTTCTGCATTGTCTCGCCCGGGTCAGGTACCACCGCCTTGCCTATTCCTGCCGCAATAGCGTCAGTGCTTGTCGCTGTCGTGTTCAGGTTTGGAGGGTAAGGTAGCCAGTAAACTTATGCATGTGGCATTAGACCTCGCCACAAGATAGCAACGCACCATTAACATCTTTGGTGTCTATAGGCGATGGTTGACTCTTTCCATCAGGAGACCCATCTGCTTGTTTGCTATCTTATGATATATATAAAAAAAAAAAAGCTTAAGAATTTGCTTCATTAGGTAATTCGGTGTCGTTGTAAGAATCCTTTAGGTCAGTGTTTCTCAAAGTAGGTAGGTAGGTAGGGGGTAAACGACACAATGTTCTTAATAATTGTGGCTTAGTTTACTTAGGATTTGAGAAATCAAAATTAAGGCACTTGATTGTGCAAGGAATCTATTAACTATATGCCGAATATGTATTTTCAGCAAAATTTCATGTAAAATAGGCTCAATTTGTGCCCAAAACAACCTCAGTCCTCAAACAATTCAATAACATTATAGAATTTTTTCTTTAGGGTATATAGGTACTTTATCAATTAAGTATCGTTTATGATATAGGTATATACAACTTGTTTCATTAGAGGTTTGCCATTATCTTAAAAAAAACTAAGCTATACTTCAGATTCCTAAAATTGTCGGTTAGGTAGGTACAGTAATAATAGGTAAGCGATAGTCGTTAAGCCTTGTCACATTTCTTTAATGGGCCGACTGAATTTCCTGATAAAGCATTTTCAAGCAGAATGTTAACTTTACCAATGGTTTGGGTTTGGGTTTGAATATTTCATTCAAGACTAGCAGTGGCCACGACTTCATCCTCGTGGAAAAAAGTTTAAAATTTAAACTTCAAAAGATATACAGTCCCGAGGTTTTACCCGCATAATTCACTTTCCCGTGGGATTTCCTATCTGGGAAAACTATCCTATGTCCGTTCTCGGGTCTCAAACTATGTTTGTACCAAATCCAAATCGGTTCAGAGGTTTAGGCGTGGAGAAGAGACAGACAGACATAGTTATTTTCGCATTTAGAATATTAGTATGAATAAAAAATTTCTTCGTGATGTCCTAGGCATCGTTTGACAAATACAACATTTTTATTTCTGCCAGGCAAGCCGTAAAAGACGAGATGTAAATAAATCTTACTACCATCCTGACTACTAGGCACCTAGTAGCCTACTGCTTGATACATACATTTGATACTATCGTCTTACCGTTTTCTGTCACACTAGACACTAAAGCGTCAGTGCTTATCATTGCCATGTTTTGAAGTTAAAAATATAAAGATAAAGGTACATACATACTAATTTTATTATTTATCCGACAAAAGTACAGTTTCATACAACTGCCGTCGCCAAAAAACATAATTTTATTGTACTACCTACTATTTGGTTTTGTACAAAAGCTTTCTTCGAATGTTTTACTCGCATCTAATCTAGAAATATCTTTTAAAAAGTTTATAAAGATGGGGCTTTTTAATGCCTATTACAACAACAAAGAACACAGGTCATTTTAATTTTGTACAACCCTTGCGTGTCTTTTGGAGTGACGAATATTAGATAAACTAGAATAATTTTCTACGATTTTTAAATCAATCAATTAAAATATATCGCTAGGTACAATCATTTAAAAATAATTGAGACTATAATTTGATTGAATTCTATTATCATATTTAAGTGTTACCATTTTATAAATTTAATAAAAATACATTTTCATTAAAACAGTAATAAGTTTATATATCATAATTTTCATTATAAGTATCAAATAAAAATTCTCCCTGTTTTTGTATTAAAGAATAGTTAATGCAATTTTTTTTCTTAGCAAGTACCTATAAAGTGTTTTTGCAAAATCTTAGCTCAGAAGTCTGTCAATCTAACTTAGATTTCTGAGATTAGCAACTGTTGTACTGAAGACACCCAATGACAATATAAATACCTAACCACAAACTACTAAGGAGAGAACTGATTGTATACGTTAACATTACCTAAATTCCAACTTTATTTAGCTACTATTCCCCAAGTTAAAAAAATATTTATTAAATGCTGATAAGTTAAGGGGTTGATATAGAATTTTAAGGAATATATTAAACTTTAAAAATAACGATGTATGAAGTCTTGCCCGTGTTCTTTAAAATTTGTGATTGACACGACTATTTTACATATTTATAACACAAAAAATGTTTTTACCTTTGTCCGTTATGGACTGAATGTGTCGTAAACCAATTTCATTTGACAGTAGATAATATGATGATGCTTTTAGACCCGACTAAGTAAAAGAAGGTGATATTTTCGGGTCACGCAAATTAAGTCCCGGCCTAGTCTAAAATATAATGTAACTAGCTGCAGTGTGCAGCCCGCTGCATTATAAAAGTTTTTGGTGACTCCCGCGGGATCACGTAATTTTTCCGGGATAAAAAGTAGCCTATGTGCTTTTCTAGGTCATTATCTACCTGTGTACCAAATTTCATTCGAATCCGTACAGTCGTATTTGCGTGATTGAGTAACAAAGATCCATTTATTCAGACAAACATTCAAACTTTCGCATTTATAATATTAATATAGATTAATGTAAAAAATTGTTATATTTTTAGATGAAGTTCACCATCGTACTACTCAGTTTATTCTTCTGCTTGGTCGCTGTAAGTGGAAGAACTTTACGAGATTATAATGAAGAAGCAGAGAGTTACCTAGATGATGATTCACATCATGGTAAAGAAAATAATTTGGGATCACGTCATCGTCGACGATCGAGACAATCATTTTTTGATTACAATAATTACGTACCGTATGATTACCGAAGAGAGAATGCTCGACAAGAAGAGCTCCTTACACAAATTGTGAGGTTACTAGACGAAATATCTTCTTACAGTCGCCGACCACCACCTCCACCACCACCGCCACAACCAATTTACATTCCATATCCAGTCTCATATCCTGTTTCACAATTTCTCCCATGCAGATCTAATAAACCTACCTCAAACTCAAGTAACGTTAATTTAACCGAATTCTCTATAAGGTGGCCGGATTTAGAAGATGATAATCAAAATTGGGGATTAATTCCTGAAGACGTTCCTGGAAGTGTTGATGAAAGTGATGGATCACGACCAATTAATTTCGATCCGATTCCACCTAGCCATGCAGTCCCTAAGCCCCCGTCGGTTGAACATGGAAGCAGTCAAGCTGGGGTAAGAATAAAGATAATTAAGAGAAAACTTTTAAATGTGTAAAGTGACAATGCATACAGTAAGTAACAAAAACTCTTTCTGACCCGGAAAAGGCATATATGCTGGTTAATGACGTGCTCATAAAAATTAGTAACAGTGTAACAATGGATAACAAAAAACAAAAATCGTGTGCGACCCGAAAGAGGTATATGACCTACCCATATACCTACTCATCAATGACGTTATTAAAAAATTAAATTATTTTATTGATAAAAATAAAAAATATGTTATCGTATCTTAAAATATTCCAGTTTAATACCAACATTAAGTAACTTCTCCTTAGGCCCCGTTTACATTTTGATTAGTGCGAATTATTAGTAATCAGCGTCTATTTACTTTTACTATGCTGATTACTAGTTACTGGAACTAATCAACGGCTGTCTACACGTGTATTTTACTTAATACTAAGCACGTGCATTAAACACTCGCACTCGCTTTAATCAAAATATAAACGGGGCCTTAAATCCAGCATTTATTAAGTATTATGTCTATGACTGTGATTGTTTTAAGTTTTAATGCCTTTAATGATTGGGGAAGGTCTTTGTTACTCACCGTATATCAAATAATTAATTAGTTCTAAAGATTATATTTTTATAATAATTAATTATATTTTAAATTATATTTTTATAATAATACATATTACGTTGCTTGGTATTACGTATTTGTGTTAAACATCATGATAACAAGAGCAGATATGACCACGAATCTATGAGCTAGTTTTAGTATGGTCCTATTTAGTATGGTCCGCGTTGTTTCAGGATCCCTTTGAAAAATAGACCACCATTCTGCCAGGCAGGTCGTCAAAGGAGAACGATCGACTACCACGCGTTCTTCTTCCTCACTCATTATCTCACTACTTTTGTGACTACTAGGTGGTAACGTCTTCTGCAACGTCTCGCCGTGGTAAATGGTATTACCGACTTATTACTATTTCTGCTGCAATAGCGCCAATGCCTGTCATGAGAGGTTAAGGTAGCTGGTAGACTTATGCATATGGCGTTGTCATCCTGCCACACGGATAGCAATGCACCATTTATAACTTTGGTGTCTATAGACGATGAATTCTCTTTTTATCAGAAGAACCAGCTGATTGTTCCCAATGTATAATATTAAAAAAGACAAAAATCACATGGCAATTATCATAAAATCAATATTGACCTTTTTTGTCTTAACAATAAAATCAAAACAACGGGCCCCAATCGCCTTAGTTACATTGTATGGAATATATCTGTGTGTTCAACAGACACATGTGTAATTAAGAACAAAAAGCTATAGCGATGTTCAGCTCCGTGGGTTCGAACAAAAGGCTTAAATATAGGAAAAGGATAATAAATAAAAGAATGAAAAAATTAATTGAAGAAGAATTAAGATAAACACGCTTGTACATAGTATTCTATCAATTGACAGTACTAATCAATCCTGCCATAACCCTGGTGTTTGTCACAGATCCGAAATATTAGAAAATAATAAAAATATTAATAAAGCGTTAAGAAATCGATACAAAAAATAAATAAACTTCAAGGAGAAAACTGCGATTGCTAAAGTGTATATATAACTAACCGTAGCGTAAACCAATTGAAGAATAATTGTTCTTTTGATTTTAGGGATGAGGCCCTCAAACAGTGAAGACCGAACTTTGATAAATTTAATAATAATTAAACTGAATTTGATTAATTTTTTAATGACAATAAAAGAAATTCTAACGAGCGCCTTTCATCGAAATTAGAAAAACAATTGTATATATTTAAAGAAATACTTAAATTAAAAAGGGATAACAGACGGTTCAAGATATTTTTTATTAACATATTAATAAATACTCAGACACTATTATAGATAATTTTAACATGTGATAACTTTGTTTGTTAAATATTAGCAATTTTATAAACTTTCATTTTTATTTTAATATGAACAAATTAATTAAAATTTAGTATTGAAATCAGTTGTGCCATTCTATTAAGATAATATTTACTAATTTTCAATTTGCTAAGCTTTTGTTAAGGGAATATTAATCTACTTTACGATTAAATATAATTCATAACAATTATTTAAACTAGAAAGAGTAATCGTTATGATTAATATTATCTTAACAAAATGAAATTAAATATAGAACTTAAATTTTAATAACATGAAATCAGTTGTGCCATTCTATTAAGATAATATTTACTAATTTTCAATTTGCTAAGCTTTCGTTAAGGGAATATTAATCTACTTTACGATTAAATATAATTCATAACAATTATTTAAACTAGAAAGAGTAATCGTTATGAATTAATATTATCTTAACAAAATGAAATTAAATATAGAACTTAAATTTTAATAACAATAATACTCTGATATTCCCGATGAGCTTCTAGTCTAAATTGTATTTTATTGTATCCGGTACGTTTCTTCTTCTTCGTTGACGACAATCTCAAGAAGTAACATAGTATACATACATGTTCTTTGAGCTAATGATAATTAATAGGAAAATAAATGATATTTTGATCTGAAAGCAAATTTTAATTGGGGTATGGGTGACATTCTTACTTATATTCTGGCAAATAGTCCATGGACAATACACTAATTTTTTAAATGATGAATACATAGTTAAAACTTCGCGAGTGGCTTCTTTTTAACGAGTTTAACAAACTTTGTATCAAAGGTTTTTTTAGAAAATGCTGCGAACCTGTTATCCCGTGATAACGTCATATTATATACCTATCGGACTAAAACTACGCAGCAAGGAATTTGTCGGACACTATAACCACTTTAAAGCAATTTTAAATAATTCGGCAAAAAAATAATTATGTATGTATTCACTCTGCTCGAAACACAAGTGCTTAAGTGCGGCATTCTCGCGGTGATAGACAAGCTCATATCGGTGCAATTTTTTGTTAGACAACTTTCGAACGCAACGCAGCACTTTCGAAAAAAATTGTAGATAAAAGTTTGTTAAACTCGCCAAAAGAAAGCCACTCGCGAAGCTTCAAGTGTATATTAATAATTAAAAAAATAGTGTGATGTGCTGCGGACTAAATGTTTCAGATACATCTAATTCATTATAACAGTTTAGTGATAATTAAGGTTTCTTTTTTATCATCTATTGATTCATACATCCAAACTCTAACAAGGATCTTAATGCTTACAAGGAACGAGAACTGCTCGTAATTTAAGTTGTTTCTAGAAAACAGATACTTTAAATCCCTAGTTTAACCTAGTGACAAAGAGTGTAAGAAATTAAAAAAAAATCTGATGTGTTTAGTAATTTAAAACGAAACCCATTGTTAAAACATCGATAAATCGAAAATAATACAGAAGCTATTGTGTAATGCAGAACCCATCAAATTTGAGAATAACCTGCCAGTTCATTTGCTGGCTACTTACAATTGAAATATAGTAACCACGTTGTTGGAGAGATTAACTGTTAAAAATTAAAACACTCGTATTATACTGCCACTTTTAAACATATGACAATAAACGTTTGAAATGCAGTGATATGAGAGCGTATCCCACATACGTAGAAGTTTTTATTACTAGACTTTCATAGTTTTCATAATCTGGATATTTTAATCTATACGTATAATAAAATTGTAGAAAAGTCACAACTGTACATTGAATATTTTTTTTAAATATTACTTGGGGCGTGATCTACAATCGATATCAAAGCCAAAAATATAGTTTTTAGAAATTTTGTCTGTTTGTCTGTATGTATGTCTGGGGTAAAAAAAAAAAACTCAAATGTACCGCATGGATTAATTCCAAATTTTGCATGAATATTACTAATAGGTCGGGTCAGGCTACATATTAGCATGCTATCGCCTACGTGGGAGGAGCTGTGCGGAGTAAACGAAGTCCGCGCTGACGAAGTCGCGGGTAACAGCTAGTATACTATAAAACGATTACATTATGATAACTGCATCTCCATTCTAATGCCGTAAATTACGAATAAAATAAGACTTTTGCCGATACTTTTGAGGCGAATAGGTTGCAAGGCTTACCAAGATCATGAAAATCAAGTTATATTAATCAATTAATTCCTATCGAGTGTCAAAGCATAATCACCCCGGTACATACTACATTTGGAATAATAATACTCGTTTTAAATATATTTTGCAACCAATGCTACGAAAACGTAGAATTTGGTCTGAAATGAGAGAAACTTATATAGATATAGGGAAACTTAAATATATTATAATTTAAGCCTTTTTTAAAGAACAACTTCGACCTGCGTTAACTCGGTGTAATATTCAATGTATCCAAAACTGAATCCACATGTGTTTGAATCATTTAAAGTTCAGGTACCATTTTTTTGTCATTTTTAATACTATAATGAAATGAAGATGGAGAAGGGGAATGTAAAAACTTTCATGTCAAGAGAAATTGACTGTGGCGTTGCTTATAACGCTCTTGAGTTGGTGGAAGAAGCGATAGCGGCTTCGACAACGCTGAAGATGTGATGGATAGTTGCTGGTTTAGAATAGCTTGTGGCAGAGGAAATACTTATGAAGCAAAAGCCTGCTAGTTTTGGTTATTATAAGGAGAGACTTAAAAAGCCAGCCAACAAATTAATGAATTGTAGAGATGTACTATACATAATATAGAGTTTTTATACGTTTGCTTCACTTTTTATAGGTTTAAACGGGCAGGAAGTACACTTGGTGGCAAGTAATCGCCGCCGGCTATTAGCAGATGCAACATTAATAGGTCTTGTAAATGCATTACAGACCTGCAACTAATTTTTAATTATTTCGTAGGCTATTATTTTGAAGATTGTCATTTTGGAAAAAACATTGATGGTAATTATGTCGTGGTTGTGTATGGCCGAAATTCTTTTAGACTTAGTAAACTTCCAGGCATAAAGGAAACTTTGAGACTGGAATTAAAAACAATTACTCGGAGCAGACCCCATGAGAACCAGTGTCTCTTAGCAACGCCAAATGATCAAGCCGATAAGAATGAGTATGATCATCGACGATTTGAGTCTTTCTGTATTGTACGCGATTATAGTTCTGTGGAATTCGAAGGCCCTGTATAAAAGTTGAGAAAAGTATTTCAAATGAGCTTTAATTTCCATTTTACGGATGCAAAGGATGAGTCAAAGTATTAGTAATACGGTTCGGTAATAATACAGAGCTTTACAGAGTCTAGTATAGTGTAGACTTAAATGAAAACGACACTTAATCAACTTCAATAATACAAATTCTAGCTAAGACAGTCAAGGTCCGCGAAACAAGGAGACACGGCGAACTGTGACTTTTCACTTTACCTTAATATTTATATTTGAACAAGGTAGCCTTGGTTACCCCAGAATTTATCAGTAGAAAAATTATTTACATAGTACGGTTAAGAGTTTCAAATTAACCTTCTGTACCAACGTTCAGTGTGGTTATTTCTAGATTGAGCAAATACTTATTAACAGTGTGACCTTCGCACTTTGGAGCCACATTATGGCTTAAGATGTATGTTCCATTGCGCAAATAGACAATAAGAACGAGTACAATTATTCTTTAAATACGTACGTGTTAAAAATTGAGTTAGGGATAATCGTCATCTTATCTACTTCAATCTTGTTATATTAAAGAACGCCATCATTGCTCTTAACTAATTTATTATTATTATATTTCTAATTTATGTATTAATATTTACTAGCGACAGCCAATTGGTCAAAATTGGATCAAAGACTAAACAATATATAATCTCTGAAGTTTGATAGTAGACTTTAGCCATAAAGAAAATAGTATACGTGTGTGTATCATTTATGTCACATATTTAAAGTAGTGTGCATACGATGTTTATTTTTACCGAGCGAACGTCATCTCAGCCTGAGGAAGGACCTCGTGTTATAAGGTCCGAAACTAGTCGGAACGTACGCAGATTAAACGTGAGTGTAGGCGATTTTAATGAATAGTTAATTAATTAAATTTGCCTGTTGCTAATGATTATTGTTTAAAATATAAGGTTTGTGCAGTCCTTTACAATGTAAACTATACAATATAAAAAAAAACTTTAACTGTGTCAAATGTCATAACTTCAAGGGTTCGCGTAATTATGCTCCATGTATTAATATATAGACTAGGGATCGATTTTCAGTTGAAATCCGACTTAAAAGTTTTACAATAAAATATCTTTTAAGTTTGAAAACATAGTAGCCACAAACATAACAGTATACCTATACATTTGTGTATATCATAATGTATGTCAAATGAATGTAGCATGTGGAATGTTTTTTTATTAATTTAATATATTTCTAATGCAAATTAAAAAAAAAAGGGTATCTGCACTCCTCAGCAATATAAACTTTCATTGTGCCAAATTTCATACTCTGCCATTCGCATAATTGTTGTAAAACGGGGTAGAAAGTGTTCGCATACACGTATTAATATATAAATTAAGAACGTACATACTTGGTAAGAATTGAGTTAAAGATAATCGTTATCTAATCTACGTTAACCTTGTTATATTAAATAGGTAACCAGGTAACAATAATTGCTTTTAACAATTAATTGGTTAATACAGGTATATTGACAACTGTACTGGTCTAGTGATAAGCTTGTCTGTTGTAGGTCATCGGGCTTGAATCCCAAACCGTGCTAGAAAAAATGTTATATGCTTTTTTTTAAATCTGCGTCAAGAAATACCTCAAAAATCCGATCACGACGTTCCTATATGAGTTAAGAAGTTATTTTGCCATTCAACTTGTACGCAAAAATTAAATTTGACATAATCAGTGATAAATAAGTTCAACTGTAGACCATTCCGGGTTCGAATCCCGGGTTACACTAAAAATATTATTTAAGTTTTTTTATACCATAAGATAGTAAACAAGCTGATGGGTCTCCTGATAGGAAAAGACAACCATCGCCTATAGACACCAAAAATGTTAATGGTGCGTTGCTATCCTTGCGACGATGCCTTTATGCCACATGTATATATTTACTGCCTACGTTACGTACGTACCTTTCAAAACCGAAATGACAGTGACAAGCATTGCCGCTGTTGCGGCATGAATAGGTAAGTGGTGTTGGACCCCTACTGGTACGATAGTAGTGACTCGCATAATCAAAAGTTCAACTTTCACGAACTGCCTGGTAAAACGAAAGATGGTCTATTCTTTAAAGGGAGTCCGGACACGCACGTGGGAATATAGTAAAATATTACTGATACGGGTATTAAATGTATTAGGTACATAAGTATACAAAAACTTACTTTCGCTTTTATAATAGAAAAATGCTAAAATGTATTCTGTAAAATGTTCTCAAAATTAATTGGGTAGTATTATTAGGGGAATATAATCATCTATTTATACGTCCTCATAAATTATTAAATTTATACTAGCAAATTATATTTTATAAATGTTAGTGCAATTATTAAACCTAGTTGAGATTGTGTGTAGATGAGTACTCATTTTATCGTATTATAAACGACGTAGCACTACGTGATATGAAACGATAAGTTCTGACTGACGCACACAACTGAACTCGCTCATCAAAGACCGTGTTTTTCTTTTTTCTCAAATTTAAAATACTTTATCATATTTTTTTGTAGATGGAAACAACGACACGTAAACCGGTAAAGAAGCCAGGAGTTTGCCAGGCTGCAATATTGTCATGCTGCGAAAACGATGACAAATCTACCCAGCAAAGTTGTTTCCAACGATTTGGATGCAATAAGACGTTTGCAACTGGGGTAGCATGTAACCGTGAGGTTGTTAAAAGAGTAATCGAAGAGTTTGCCAGTGTGTATGCCCCAGTCAATGAGTTTTGAAATTTTTATTGTTTTTTATTACCTACCAGTATTCCTTTGATATAATAGTTAAATGTTAATGTTTGCTTAAGCACACAAACGTTGAATTTGGAAATATAAAATACTAAAAATGAAATGAAAAAGCTAGCTGCACCCTGCAACCTGATGCGTATTAAAAGTTTTTGGAGAATCTCTCGGATTCAACTTATTTTACCGGATATTTCAATTTCAATTTTATTGCATATTTCATAATATTACAAGGAATAATATAACAAGGCTTAAAGCTAATTGGAGCATTATGGACCCTGTCGGGCGCAGTAACTTATAAATGGAGAGGGGCGACCTTATCAAAACATTAAAATTCATATTATTTAAAATTAAATTATTATTATGAATTGTCATTAGGTATAAGGATAAAATATATCCTATGTAATATTTCATATCATGAATCTTTTTGCCCAATTTCATCTAAATCAGTTCAGATGTTTTTGCGTGATTGAGTAAAAACCTCAAAACATACAAGCTTTCACATTTATATGTATTGGAAATATTTTCAAATTCAATGTTTATTTAAACAAAATATTCCATTGTTATCATTTCCTCATTCAAATTTCCATTAATGTGCATCATCAATTAATTTAACTGACATATTCATTATTTTATTAACGGCATTTATAAAAAAAATCAAAATATCACTTATGCCATACGCAAAATAATTATGTTCCTTATCAGTAGTTATTAAGAGTCAATTAAATCTTAGGGTAATATTGCTTTTGCTAGTGAATAATTTACTAGACAAAAAAGGCAACTAATTTAAATAAGTTAGATGTATTGTGTTTTTTTTTTAATTTCGTTCAGTAGTGTCTGAATTAAAAAAAAACAGCAGTACTAAAGGAATATTAGACTTTTTTACTTATTACCTTATTTTAATTTTTCATTAAGTCTTGTATACCACATACACTTTACAGTTTTTTTGAGTTATTGAGTATACTAGCTGTGCTGCGGCTTCGTTCGCGTGGAAAATTTTCTAAAATAAGAGTAACCTAAGTTAACACATGTCAGTGAAAATCCCGTCAAAATTGGTCCAGCCGTTTCAAAGATTAGACGGAACGTACAGACAGACAAATAAAAATTGGAAAAAATGTTATTTTGATATAAAAATGTATATGTACCATGTATATGCTTATGCATTTAGTAAAAAGCGGTTACTTTTAATATTACAAACAGACACTCCAATTTTAGTAATTTGTATAGATACCTACCTACTTCTGCCAGAGTTAACTGACTCAAATCATGGTTTTAAAGTATTGGGACATTTTTTTATATGCCAAATGTAGTATACCTATAACTTTGCTTTTGTACTTTGTAAGCTATTTAAAGTCAAAGTATTTTTATCTACTACCGAATCGGAACGTAAACCACGTTCCGATTCGATCACTGCAACAAAACAAACTAATAATGACTCTTCGAAGTTTACTCTTTGATTAGCACATTGTTAATTAACCTTGCGCGTAAATTAATTTCTTTGTATTCAAGGTTCGTAAGTCTAATAACACTTAATTTTTAATATTTTCTTCAAAATGTGTTGTTATGAATAGTTAATAGTACAAAATTAAATTAAAAAAAATTAAAGCTTAAGTAATTGTCGCAGCTCCAAAAGTGTATGTGCATACATTTGTTTGAAGTTTTATTATTATTATTATTCACATATATGCTTTTTGTGCGATTTTTGATTATAAGAATCCTAGTCTACATTTGCGTTCTCAATAATAATATAATTATTGGTATTCATACAGAAATGGTTTTTTTTTTATTTTATATATATTTTCCCAAGGTACCGAAAAATGTTACGTTTTATTTATTTAATATGCAGTATTTATATATGTGTATATATAAGTAATATGTATATGCATATGTATATATATATGTATATATATATATGTATATATATGTGTATATATAAGTAATATGTATATATAATACTTTGTATAGTACAAGTATTATATATATATTTTTTTATATCATAAGATAGCAAACAAGCAGATGGGTCTCCTGATGGAAAGAGTCAACCATCGCCTATAGACACCAAAGATGTTAATGGTGCGTTGCTATCTTGTGGCGAGATCTAATGCCACATGCATAAGTTTACCGGCTACCTTACCCTCCAAACCGGAACACGACAGCGACAAGCACTGACGCTATTGCGGCAGGAATAGGTAAGGCGGTGGTATCAGACTCGGGCGAGACAATGCAGAACTCTACCACCTAGTAGCCACGATGGTAGTGACTCGATAGCCAATCGGTCGCCTTTTACGACCTGCCTGGCAGAACGGCAGTTGGCCTATTCTATAAAGGAGGCCGGGACCAACACGGCGAATATATTTAATTTATTAAGATCTATGTTCTTATATGACATATATTTTCTGAGGCACCGTTTACATACTTTCTGTTTGCCCAAAGGTTGACTGGAGGAGAATGCCAATTTGCATTATGTCCGCCCTTTGTACAAATTTATTTAAGGTGTACAATAAAGTTAAATAAATAAATTCCGCCTCTATCTAGTGGTCCGGTGTCGGTATTGACCACATGAGATCCCGGCAATTCAAAATGTGTTTTTTTTTCAGTTTTCTGATAAAACAACGTCGCCCGGGATTGGATAAGCCTGGTTGGCGATAGGCTTGCCACCTATCTCATTGTGGTTCCAAGTATTTTCGGCTAACCCAGAACGCACTTGTTGTACCTCTGCCTACCTTTTCGTAGATATGGGTGGGCAGATACCTTATTTATTATATACAATAATTAACGTTGACGTAATTTCTTAGGGTACTTATCATAAGTGTGCCTCCAATATAATGATTTTTTTATAAAATAGCCAACGTAGGAACATAAAAAGTTGCCCACTATTTTAAAAGATTCTTTACAATTTATGGAATTTTATCTTATTATATATAAAATCATATAGAATAACAGAACATAGGCCTGTTATTTTCTTTTGATTAGGTACTTAGTATTAGTATATTTGTGATGCCCTTTTTGTAATATTATTTATATTTAAAAGCATGAAAAATCCCTATTCCAAGGGTCCGATTTACGTCACGAAACGAGCCAAAATCGAGTCGAAGAGTTTAGGACTCTTTTATATATATCTATATAAATGCGAAAGTTTAGATGTTTGGATGGATGTTTGTTACTCAATCACGCAAAAATTACTGAACGGATGTGAATGAAATTTGGCACACAAGTAGATGATGAGCTGGAATAGCATATAGGCTACATTTTATCCCGGAAAAAGCAGTTGATCTCGCGGGATTCTCCAAAAACTGTTATAACGCAACGGGCTGCACGCTGCAGCTAGTTCTTACATATTATGCCACGTCTTAGCACGATATGACGTTGTATCGTATTTATATATGTACTGTCTGGCCACACCTACCTGCGATGTAAATTGCGACGCGAGTTGTGGCGCAGCGACTCGCGCGATTTTCTGGATAGACCATCTGGATCGACTAGCCACGATAGAGGCGTCGTCGGCGGTGGAAGTATTTAGAATTTTTAAAATTGTTCAGTATCCATGATTAATTCAAACTCCAGACGCGGGAAAAACAAAACATTTTGTTTTTCTTGCGCGTGATTTCCGCGATGTCAAATGCGTCCGTCGATTTCGCCAGGCACGCCGCATTGACCTGAATAACTATTAGCATTTGTCTTATTCACATGATTTTTCCCGCGCCCCGCCGCAAGTCACACCGCAATTCGCGTCGCCGGTAGTTGTGGCATGCTTTTTCATTTGTTTCTTACAGTTTCTTACATATTTTGTTTTCGACCCTCATCGCTCACCGCACCAAAAGTCGCGTTGCAGCTCGTGCCGCAGGTAGCTATAACCAGGCCGATGAGCCCTGAGCGCTTAAACTCTATTGAGGCTTTGTTACGTGAATTGGGGGCAAACATTTAATACAACTGTACACGCACTAGTTTTGTGTCATGTGGAATATTGCTGGTATCTTTAAAAATCACCACAATATCAAATAAGCGCAAGTTAATTAGATTTTGGCAATAACCTTGCCCTTCGCAATGACACAGAATTGTTTTTTCCTTGCAAATAGGCTTTTATTCGCCTCTGTGGTCTAGTGGTCCAGCGTTGGCGTTGACCACATGTGGTTCCGGGTTCGATTCCCGGGTCGGGCACATAAGAAAAGTGTTTTTTCAGTTTTCTGAGAAACACAAAGTTGCCCGGGATTGGAAAGTGCCCGGTTGGCGATAGGCTTGCCACCTATCACATTTGTGGGACCAAGTATCTTCGGCTAATCCTGGGTGCACTTGTTGTACGTCTGCCTACCCCTTCGGGGATATGGGCGTGAAGATACTTTTTTTTAAGTAGGCTTTTATACGTTTCATCGAACAACTTGGTATAACAGGTACTCCCGCATTTGCTGTCTGCCGTTGGACTACACACCATAGCTTTAGTGGAAAATTAAATCTACTCTAACTTTTCGAATTGACTTTGACGATGCTTTTATAAGCGAAACCAATTTGTGATTGTGAAACAGTACTTAGTTTTTTTATATCATAAGGTAGCAAACAAGCAGATGGGTCTTCTAATGGAAAGAGTCAACCATCGCCTATAGACACCAAAGGTGTTAATGATGCATTGCTATCTTGTGGCGAGGTCTAATGCCACATGCATAAGTTTACCGGCTACCTTACCCTCTAAACCGGAACACGACTGCGACAAGCACTGAGGCTATTGCGGCAGGAATAGGTAAGGCGGTGGTACTAAGTGGTAGAGTTCTGCATTGTTTCGCCATGTCCGTCCGTCCGGCCGTATCAGACATTATTCGTACTAAAGCTGTATTTAACTCGAATATTAGTCACGATCACGATTAGTCGATATTAGTCACGCCAACAAAATGGTGAAATAATATCTTGCAAAATTTTAGGGTACCTACCTCCTCTACACCTAAACTAGGGATGTTTATTAGTAGTAGGGATTCGTTGGTTCCCGACCACCCGGGTCGTTGGGTCTGGATCCCTGTTTCTGTCCCACCTGTGTTTCTGACCCACTTGGTGGTCGGTCAAAACTAAAAAAAAAAAAAAAAAAAAAAAAAATTTGGTGTCAAAATGGGGGTTTCCGGGTACGCCCGATCGATTGCAAGCATCCGTTTTTTGATATCTCGCACGGTTGCAAAGTTAGCATTCCTGGCTCTCCTTCGTTATCTAATCACCTCATTATCATTAAGCTCGAACGCCCGTCACACAATCGCACTATTAAAAGCTCATTAGGACGTCTCGCATTGCGTATCACTTGCAACTAATGAATATGGAATAAAATAAATATCATCAAGCTGATTCCCGTGTCGAGAAGGCAGAGCGAGCGTCTTAACGTTCCACTGCGATTCACCTGTTCAGCGGACAAAAGCACGATTATGGCGATCATTCTATTATCATTTTAGCAGCCTGTAACGACTTTTACTTGTTTTTTTTTTTTCATAGTAATTTATATCATTAACATCGTGAGTACTGACTAGTTGGTGAGTTCTGCAACGTCTCCACCGGGTTGAGTACCACCACCTTGACCCATCTTATTACATACATCATCAGTGCTAGTCGCTGTGGTGGTGCTATTATTACTGGGTCTGTGTGCTTATTAAATATATTCCAGTACTTGTATGCATGTAAAAAAGTATCTTCACGGCCATATCCCCGAAGAGGTAGACAGAGGTACAACTAATGCTCCCACGATTAGCCGAAGATACTAAGTTCCACAACGTGATAGGTGACAATCCCGACCCAGGAATCGAACCTAGGACCTCATGTGGCAAGCATCGACACCGCACCATTATGCCGCAGAGGTGATTTGTTTGAATGTATTTATTTAGTGTTGTTGACAAACACCCATATTGCATGATGTCTGGGCTAGCAGGATCGGTCACTTCCGGTATCAAAAGCTTCACATGCTCTTAAGGTATGTGGGTGTTTCGCAATACACAAGTATGAACTTCACTAACGATTCATTGGAATGTTGTATCATAATTGCTAATGCGAATGTGATGAGCAACAAGATTTGTAACAGAACGTGTTCGCTAATGTTAATTGCTTAAAACTTCCTATATAAACCTTGGATGAAAGCACATCTACAATATATCAAATAATTATTTTAACAGAGATAGTGCTACATTATTGTAACGTGTGTGTGTGTGTTATTGTGTTCACGTGCTACTTCGATAATATGGATGTAAGTATCTCATTTATTGCTCTTATAATATCTTATATATTAAATATGTGTAATGAATGTAGATATAATATTTTTGTCGTTTCATATTTTTACAATATTATTCATGTATTTCACCGGAGAGGAAAGTATACTTGTGTGATGAACGTACACATATTTTTTCAGATTTGGTTAGAAAATAATATTTATACCTACATGCACACACAGAAATGATGTATGTGTTAAATCTATACATATGTGTACTACATGTATACTGAACGGAAATTTTACCTAAATATATTCAGTCGTTAAGGCGTGTAAGAACTTGTAACAAATATACACGCACAAACTTTAGATTTATAACATAGTATTAGGATTTTACGTTAGCTATGTCGTAGTGTCTAATATTTGGTATTATGTCCTTTACAGAATTCCTCGAGCATCCTTGAAGAGAACACTTTAAAACATTATTATTATCCACTGTCTGACGACGACGAGTCAGATTTACAATTGACACAGCCATTGAAAATAAAAAGAACACGTAGCAGCAGCAGTTTGGACGACCTATTTGAAAAGCCAGCCAAAAAGAAGAAAAAAATGTCGTCCTGCGTTGGAAGGGCGTCTCGAGATGGTGGAATGGCATACATATCAACCAATACCGACGATGGGGCGCAAGCCACACACTTTGTAAAAATAGAAGTTTACGATCTAAAAAAACTGGCGAGGATACCCCCAACTGATCATTGGAAACATGCAACCACTCGGATTAAATATTATGCGGCAAGTCATAGGCTCAACAAAATCAATGAAGTGATCTATGATATATCTAAGGAAATAGCCGATGCACCTGACGTAAAAAAATATCACTTCGACAAAAATACTTGATATTGTTCTTTCAATGACTGATTTTTTAAGTATGCTATTGTATAAAGTTTCAATGTAATTAGAGATAATAATGTGATTAATACTTGAATACTTAAATAAAGGTTTTATTTTTGTTATCCCATTTGTTTTTTTTGTATTCCTATGACATACAGGGTAAAATAATACAACGAAATTTCTTTATCAATTATATTTTATTACAGAAAAAGAATTTAAACAAATTATTTACAATTTTATCATTAATAACAGTATTAGTAGTAAACATATTAGTGAAGTTAAACATACATACTCCATAATATCTGAAATATATAAAAACTAGACAGTAAATTCCACACATAGAACTAAAACAATTTTGAATTACTTTATTATTATAATTCCACTTCTTACAATTTGTTATCAAAAATGACTCATGATAACCAGTTGGCTTTCTCCCGAAAGAATCAAAATATTCCCCAACACCATGTTTATCAATGCATATTGCTACCCAATGAGAACCAGGCTTTGTATCAGGATCTAAATTTGATATAGAATAAAAGGGTAAGCTAACATGTACTGGTATACGATTAGCTGCAAAAACATTAAGCTTTAAGCTACCATTAACCATATCCAGAAACTTTTGGATTTCTATAGAATCCATCATAGAATTTAATTTTTAAAAGCGTCTATTTTTAAAGTTATGCTGAATGAAATTGACAGTAAATACACTAGCAATACAATATATAAGTACAATTTCATAAATTAATTTAAATTAAGATTAGCTATTATAATCTATAATAACCTCTCTATTTTTGTTTATTTCTATAACATTATCAAATTCTGCATATACTATACAATTTACAGTTGATGACAAAGTGCCTTCAAACCGTACTTCTATTCTAACACTTCCACGTTTTACTAAATTCCAATGAGTTGTAGAGTTTGCACTTAAGTCTGGAGTCATATCAAAAGCCATTAGACAGTACCCGTTTGCAAAAGCTTCTTTAGATATCGAATTACCTTCATTTAAAAAGTGTATACCGGTCCCAGAGAATAATGTATGATAAACGCTGGTAAAAGCATTGTCGGAAAAATTGGGAGTTAATGTTTTCGGTGGTATTTGCTGTCCATCTACATATACACTAAGCAGATTGAGGTTGTTGTGTTTAAAATCAAAGGGATTCGTTTCGAAACTGCCATTAAATGCTTTATTGCTAACGAATCCTATAATACACCTTTTAGGCATTTGCCCAAGAAATACATTATCAAGAACTTTCCCTTGAACACCAGATGGAATAGTTAATACTTTTACTTCAGCTCTAGCAACTGGGTACTTAGCTGTAGTTGTTGCTAGTACTTTTTCGTGTGCAAGTAATATTGATGGATTGATTCTTGCTTTACGGATTATGAGCGAAGCATTTATTATATTAACTTTGAATTTATTTTCTACTGTGGACGATATGAGATTAAAAGAATCTTTCGAACGAACTAATTTTAACCGCATTTCAATACCATTAACTAAAAATTTCCCTTGATTAAATATATCACCATGTAAATGACCTATCATTTCAATAGTTGAACTCTGCTTTGATAGTTGCTGTCGCTAAGCAAATCCTTCGTTAGTTGCGTCACACGAAGTAAACTTTCCTGGAGTATCTTCATACCATAAACCACAGGTAAGATGGGAAGCTTTCGCTGCTGGACCATAATTTAATAAAGTTTCTATATACGCACGATATGCATATGTGTTATTTGGCGGAGAAACAAGTTTCTGATTTAAATAAATATCCAACTGACTAAAAAGCGAGTGTAGCCAATTATTTACAGGTGCAACATTGGCATCGACAGCTAATCTTGATGAATCAATATTTTCTATTCGTGCACTGATACTAATCATTGTGTGTGATAAGTCAATATATTCATCACCAGCACCAGGTATTAAAAACTCGATAGGGCCATCATCAGTTAGCGATGATATCGGACGATATTGCATCCATTGACCACTCTCTATACTTGTTTGTGTTGTCGGTAAAGCAAAGATATCCAATTCTGATTTCACACATTCACAAGAATTATTGTGTAGGAACGCCATTTTTAATTTCCAAAAATATCTTTTTTATTTTTGAGAGCTCCTTTAAGAGTTCTTCTTTGTTTTGATGTCTTCTTGTGAGTGACAGACTTAAGTCTTTGCCTTTTATTTTTATAACCGGATCCTGCCATTATGGAGTCGAGTTTTTCATCAGCTTTTCTTTTTAAATTAGAAGTAGCGGTTCGGAATCGAGTTTTTATCGATTCATCAAGAGGTTGAGCTCCAACCAAATCACTTAGAAGATCAACTCCAGCGTTTAATGCTTCTTTTCCAAGAACCTTTGCGCCACTTTTTAAAATTGGAAATACTGACCTAAATAAACCCCCTAGAAAACTCCCTATGCCATGTCCACGTTGATATGGTGTTCCTTTATAAATTATACCTACACCAGATCCTGCTTGTGCAGAGTAATAGTGATGATAGGGACATACCATTTTTATATATTTAATGTAATATTAAGAACTTATTTTTTTGAAATGAAGCTTAATACATGAGGTTCCAAATTGAAATGGTACTCTTTCACCAATGCTCGTTCTTATATCAATTTCTATCACATCAAATTCCCTACGTAAAACAGAAAGATAGTGTGCAGGAGAAAATACATTAATTTTGTAGGCTCCATAAATATATTTCGTAGGATCTAATGGAATTATTCTCAGTAAAGATGACATTACATTTCCTATTATCTGTGGATGTACTATATCGGAGTAAATAAATAGTTGTGACGGTAGACCTAAATGTAAGTTTATTGGATACTTACCAATATTCTGCCTAACAAAATTTGTATTGGGTTCGAACCCAAGTTGAAGTGACAATTTGGGGTTAGCTGTTATTCGAGTAATGTTACTTGTCATATTTGTTACGGCGACAAGTCTTGATATTTCATCGTGTTGAAACTTTACTTTCCCATTTAATAAAGGATTTGCATTGAATGCGTTTAAGAAGTTACTAATATTTTCGTAGTTTGTTGCTGGTATATGGGATTTATATTCAACGTTAGCATAATCTGTTTTTGAATCGGGTAAATATACTTTTTTAGAAATGTATACTACATTTTCATGATCCTGAACATTTAACATACTACACGGATAGTGACATTCAACTAGACCGACCACCCATTCTCCTTCTAGCTTAATAGTTTTAGGTAGTTTAGTGAAGAAGTTTGCTGTTGTGTTTTCTGGAATGTAGCCCATGGAGCTGTTACTAAGTAACGTTAAATAAAAACTATTATCCATTATATTTTCTTTAAATTTGATATAGGAACCCAAGTATTAAATTTATTCGGATAACCTACCCACTTCACAAGCACTTCTTTTCTGATTCCAGAATAACGTGAACCTATTATTTTATCAATTTTAAAATACGAGGTGGGGTCATAAGAAACTTTTTGTAATTCATTCTCATAAAATGTACCTACAATTCCCTCGTTTAGAATATCTTTTATGGTATAAATCAATACAGGCTTACGTTTTATCGAGGCCACTATAAAAAATTCATCACTCCAATTAGTCTCATAGCCTTTTTTAAATATATGCTTATATTTAGTAATTCTAACGTAGTCGCCTATACTTAATTTTGGATCCTGATTATTGTGTACCATTTTTTTCCCCTGTAATCGTCCTTCGTTGATATTACGCCATACAGTCATTATATTATTAAAATTAACATCAACTGGGCGCATTTTTATAGTCGAATGAAAACTATAATTATAGGAATAGAGTAATTCTTGCAATATATCTATGTATCTATATGTATTTTTGTGGGTGAAGTATCGCCACATTTTCGTTTTGAGAGTTCTCTGAAACCTTTCCACTATACTAGCCTTAATATCAGGGTTATTCGTTGTGTAATAATTAATATTCTTATTCATTAAATATTGTCTTACATCTTTTGATACGAATTCGGTTCCCTTATCCGATTGTATGTGACTAGGTGTGGCCTTTGCCTCGCAAAATATGCTCTCAAAACAATTTTTTATTGATTGTGAATTCTTTTTAATTAAGGGTCTAACAAATGCATATTTACTAAATACATCAATAACACACAAAATATAATTATAACCATCATTATATTGACTATACTTTCTCATATCACTTAAATCTACTTGCCAGAGTTCATTTAAGTTTGATAAGATATATCTGTTTCTTGGAAATTTTCTTTTTATAGGTTTATGAAGAGTATAAGTTTCCTGTTTTTGCAGCCATTCTTGAACTTGTTTTCGATTCATTTTACCTTTCATTGCTCTAGTTAATGCATTTACACTACTATATCCCGCCGGATTTGCTATATCATAGTAAGTACTATGTATATCTAATAAGGTGTCCATCTTTCCCAATCTATTTTTCTTCCTGGTTTAGATAATTTCGGTGTATTTAGTTTTGTAGGAGTATTAAGACGAAAATCTTCTACATACAATTCATTCATGAATTTATTTATTTCAGGATTACCAACACATATTAGTGGTACTTTAATATCTTTTAATGCTTTTGCAAACTTTTCCCACCCATCAGGTTTATATTTTAAGGGTCGGAGAGTTATATTTATGAGATCTATTATATTGCTTTGAGGTAAATGTTCTTTGTTGATCACAACAGTACCATCATCATTCCAGGAAATTTTATCGTTATTTTTATAAAGAGTATCTAAAAGAATGCTACCTTTCTTTTTGTAAGTTTTAGGAATAAGTCGTTTCAAATAATCAGCCGTGTAGTGTTTTAGTAATATATCCGGAGATTCCGGTGTCTGTACGTCCTGAACTGGTGATAACTCTTTTACAAATGGAATCATCTGCTTCTCGCTTGTGTTGTCTTTAACTTCTTCAAATGTGATAGGTAACTTTAAAGGTTTTTTATCTTCTTGTATTAAGTGTAAGTATTTCTGTAATTCTTGGAGGTATAATGACCATTTTTCACGATCATCAATTTTACTTTTTAATATTTTTTGCATTTCCTTGTCTAATCTTGACAAAGAATCATCAGAAATATTTTCTCTTTTCTTTAGTCGCTCCAATGCGTCTGGTTCAATCAATATCATTTTCTTTGTAGTATCCATTTTGTTTTTATTTATTTATTATGTAATTCAACAATCCACTTAATACTGTGCTAAGAATAATAGGAAGAAAAGCCCCACCTTTCTGTATAATGATTCGCTTTCTTAACCTATGTTTACCCTTCGACACTAGCAAACGCAACAGCTTTTTATATTTCTTTAATTTAGACTTTTCTGTTTCCTTCAATATTATTTTACCATTCAGAACATTATAAATACATTCACAAATACAGTTTATTTCCTCATCGCTACAGACTTTTAATAAGGCTGTACGATGTTTGGGTTTCAGTGTATGTAAAGCTCTTAATAAATCTTGATGTGTCTTCACTCTTTTCGACATAGCTCTACACTGAGAAATTTTAAGGTGTAAAATAGTTTATAAACGGTATCAAAAAACAACTGCACTGCAGAATGTTACCCGAAGACTTAGTGACATCTGCAAGTTTTCCATCAAAAATTTTATAAACGTTTTCACAAATAAGATCTAATTCATTATCACTGTAAGATTGTATTAAAAGTTTGCGATATTTTGATTTAAAAGTGTATAAAATTTTTCTACTGGACTTTGCAGTAGACGCTGTTTCACCGACACCACTCATCGGATACTATTAAGAATCTCATCGTTCAAATCGTATTTAAATCCTTTTTTCGGTACATACACTACACAATGTTCATTTAAGGGAAATATTTTCGTCTTAAACCGATATGCGTCATTCGTAGCTTGTTTTAAATCTATCATCAAATACCCATGAGGCTCATTAGTAGCATCTCTGTAAGATTCTTCCACGAATTTTGGATTGTCGGGAAACACCTGACGGGCCAAATGTTTTATTTGTGTCTTATCTCGAGGATTTTTGAAATATATGAGATAGCTGGTATTTAGAGAAATATCTCTCTGACCTCTGCCCTGATGGAATAAGTTTTGGGTTATGTAAAATACACTTAAATTTCTGTGGTGGCTTCCTTTCGTGAAAATATCAACTATACGACCATCCGATTCTCTCATAAGATCATCGATAATGAGTAATTGAGGGTGTTTCCCATTAAACATATTCATATCAGGTATTCCTTGGATATATGTCACATCTATTCTATTATAAAGTGGTTGCATTTCATCATAACACCATAATATTTTATCAAACTTGACATCACATATATCTTTTATGTAAGTCAAAAAATTTGAAACAAAGTTAGACTTTCCACATCCACTAGGTCCAGCCACTATCGATGTGAATGGATGAATAAAGTGAATCATTTTTATTCCGTATTATAGTAAACGTCTACCTCTTTATAAACAATAATTTATAATGGCATATGAAGAAATAAAACAGAGTCTTTATATACTAATAAATTTATTGCTCAGAACACATTTATACTATACATATTTTTACATAAATTATTTTATTTATTTATTTATAGAAAGAAACTTATTACTATACAAAATATGTCATATCACTTAAGTGCTACGGAATTTCTATTCTTAAAACTACAGTTACAAATATTACAAATACTTAAAACTACGTTGCATTTATTACAAATTACAAACAAAAATATTTACAATTTTTTCAAATTATCTTAGTGAATAACGTCCCCCATGCAAAGGTGTCTGTTGAATTAGGTATTAAATACCTGTTAGCTCTTAAAACTACAAGTCATAAATATTAAAAATACAAAAACTGTGGTTTAATTTATTACAAACACAAATATTTACAACAAATTTATATATTTTTTTTTCTTTAAATTATCTTATTGAATAATGCCCCCATGCGAGGGTGTCTGTTGAATTAGGTATTAAATACCTTTTAGTATCATTAGAAGACAAACAAATCTTATTAATTTTTTGAGTAAAAACTATGTGCTTAATCGATCTGAATCTATACATTTCCGCTAATTTGATTGTGTTATTCATTAAACAGGACTCAAAATCTTTGAATGTTAATTTCTTAGTAACACTCTTATTAACACCCTTAGCTTTAGTTATTAATTTATTATCAACTATCATTGAATACATTTTTGATCGCAACCCAACAAATTCACGAAATATTTGCCCATTATTTTCATCTTTGAAAACCCCGATTTTTTTCTTGTTTATCAGGTTATAATTATAAATATTATTTTCCGGGTAATCTGAAGTATCGAAATATTTTTCTAAATCTGGTTTAATATCACTGTAAAAGTTTTTCGTATATATTTGGTATATTAAACTATCTGTATCAGTATATAGTAATTTTGGGCTTAAAAACTTACTTTTCATATAGGTGTAATGAAAATCAAACATTAAGGTTTTTGAAATATCCAGTATACAAAATCCGAGATATATTGGTTTATTGTATACAAGTTTTACCTTTTTGAGTTGAACAGCTACTAAGTTTTCGGAAAATATAGAAAGACTATGAAATTCGGGACGTGCAATAAGTGATTGAGCTCCTTGGGTCTTTCCAAGATCTTCCCAATGGGTAAGTAACTTAACATCAACTCTTTTTTCTATGTTTTCCATCGTTTTACCAAATATTGAATTATTCATTAACTTATAGAAATCTTTTTCAAACTCATTTTTTGATAAAGTTCGAAGAGATGTGTTAAGATCTATGTATTGTTTTAACCAAGGACTTTGTCTAAATTTTAAAATTCTATGAACCTTTTTAAGTATTAAGCCCAGTGACAAACACTGTTTAAGATTTCGGTAATGAATTACGTATTTTGTTTTATTATTTAAATTTGTTACTAATTTGGGGTGAATAGATTGGTCTGTGCAAATACGTTCAGGACATAAAGGTAAATCTGAGTGAGTATCATGTAGGTTTTCAGGATATTCCAAATCTACTTCTACTATGTATCCATAATCAGAATCGTCAGAAACATCGAATTTTGTGTTGACATCTACCCATTCAAAGTTATTTATTGGAAGATATTGTGACATTGCCCACCCATATAAATTATTGGCATCCAAATATATCAGATAGGAATCAGGTTGTTCCTTATTATAATCTTCCATGTATTGATTGTTTGCTTTAGCATAGCGATTACTACACTGTGAAATACCACCTCGTATACCTGATTTTAAAAAAGAAATTATCTCAAAGTCTGTTAATAACTCCAATTCCACTTTTGTTAATTTCATCATGGCATCCCAACTTAACCCTGGTGCTGTGTAATAGTGACATGGATCCAAATAGTAAGTAGTTAAACATACATTTCTAAAATTCTCGAATACATCGGTCAGCAATAAAACATCTGTTTTTAAATATAGATCGGAATAATCACCCATATTTTTACATTTAAAATGTTGCCACACGTCCTTTGCATGTTTATAATCTTCATCTGATACATTAGAATCGGACATTGAATTATAAAACCTTTCCTTAGGGGGTAACGTTGTTAAATTTAAAGAATGAAATGATTGCATTTGTTCATACGGATAAATTCCTTTTCGCTTTACACGTACAAAGTCCTCATTATTTGGAAAGTTTTTACGTAATTCAATAAATTGTTCATTATTTAGGTTTTGAGATAATTTTTCTAAACTACTGGACATAAACTTTAAAGAATCTATAAATCGTATACTAATACTACGATTGTTGATCTTTATAGTTTTTGAAAAAGATATGTATTTTTCTTTGTTTTGTGGTATTACTTGAATGTTACCTTCAACTACGTGTAAAGCACGGACTATAAAGTGAGCATCATAGTGGCTCATGTTATGTAATATGACTGGTACAAAGTCAGGCGTTACATATTTCTTACCACAAATTGTATGTGCAAAACCTTTAAATTCGCCGGTATATGAATCATACACGGTGAAATCTTCACAATTTAAATCTAAATCACAAACGTAACATTTACTATCATGTGTTGTAAAGTTTACATTTTGTTCAGATAGTGGTTTTGGTGATTTGCGGAAAGTGTTACGTTCTATAATGTTTTCTAAATCTTTAATTAAACTCTGAATAAATACACACTCACAATCATTTCCTTTATAAGATACATATTTTGAAATGCTATCATCATACGAACATTTAATATAATAACCAAAGCTATATACATCATGTTTCTGTACATTTTCTGTGTGTGATGCACATGATGCACATTATTCGAACAGCTATAAATTGGCCTTAAAAATGATTCGAAATCTGCATATATTACAAATGGAATTTTTAGTTTTTTGTGATAGCTTTCAAATTTTAACTTATTGCTGTGTGTTAATGTACCAAACCAATCCTTCCTTAAAGCATTTACGGATGGAATTTCCGTACGGATTTGCATACAATCACTTTTTTGGTGATTCATTAAAGCATTTTTCTTAGTAAAGAATAGTAAACACCCATCGCAAATAAAAATTGCATTGTTTCGATTAGTAACTTGTTTTGACAATAAACGAGATAAGTTTTTAATGTAGCAATAATGATTAGTGTTGCCATGTGTTAATAACAATAAATTTACGTGAACAGGTCTACGTTGTTTTGTATGGTGTAAAGGCCCAACTACGATATTTTTTTTTTCTTTTTTACTGTACTCTAAACCAAAAACATTAATGCTTAGATTATTTAAAATTTCAAATTTTGAAATATCACGTAATTTTACTGGGAATGCTATTTGATTAAATTTTAATTTATTAGAGTGTTGGCTATAAGCAGTGACTCTATCAGAATGGTTTTGTGCAGGATATAAAGCGGAGAGAATTGCCCATTTGAAACAAAGAACATCTGTGTTTTTCACATTAATAACTGCCTTTTTAGAACGTATGTCACGTGGAAGCTCAATAAAAGAACTACCCCGACAGGGATTAAACTTTCCTACATTCAAATCTAATTCGGTCAGGTGTTGAAGGCTCCAACCACTATCTTTCCTCTCAAATTCACTAATCTTATTGGTTAAGATACTATAAACAGATGTAATTAGTTCATTAACATCAGTACTCATACAAACAATATAGTTGGAAGTCTGAAAATCAAATGAATTTTTGAAATCTTTCGTTTGCTGAATAAAACTCCCCCGCAATATAAAATTAACCTTAAATGTAGTAAATTGTTTTATACATTCGGAGAGTAGTTGCACAACACTGTTATTGATTGAAGAAAAATATAATTCCGGGGTTGTAAAATCCTTGGAAGAATTCGTACCTATCCTATATGTTAGTAATCGGTCTTTAAATGCAGTTTCAATTATATCTACGTTTTCCAAGGAGTGTTTCAATTTAAATAAGTTATTTTTATGTAAATGACTATTAACATGATTGGAAAAATACCTTTTTTTTACATTAACGTTGCAGGTAGTACACTTCATCATTTTCACAGTAGATGGTGTACATTCTTGAATCGACGTCTCTATATTATGAAATGTATGATCTTTAGATGTAGATGGTATTGCACCTGGTTCTCCACAACCCACTTGGATGAAAGTACTGAAAATTTATTAATAATTTAGAAACTGCATATATCGGGTATATAAATAATAATATTTCATATAACAATAAATTGCGTTTACCTTTCAATAGTTTCACACATGTTGTAGAGTTCTGAGTCTAAATATTGAGAGTCAACGAAAGGCTGTGATCTATTTCGGTGACCATGACAAAACTCATCTTCATTGATTCGGCGATGTTTTTCATGATTGCCATTTTGATAATTATCTTCAGATTTACGTTTACATTGAGCTTGTTCCTTCTCCACTTTGCAACATATTTCATATAGTTCAGCATCGTAGCACGAATCATATAGTGACTCAACTAAAGTATCGTTACTTAATTCAAAATATAAACTTTTTATAAAAGACATTTTTACAGTTGGTTGTACGACAACTGCGTTAAAATATACAATAATAGCACTTGTTAAGTGCAACGCTGTTATATGTATGGCAATATAAACCTTTCCACGCCCACTTCATTAACTAAAGATCATTGAAATTCTTTTAAAATTGTTAACTGATGACTAAAATTAATCACCAATCACATTATTATCTCTAATTACATTGAAACTTTATACAATAGCATACTTAAAAAATCAGTCATTGAAAGAACAATATCAAGTATTTTTGTCGAAGTGATATTTTTTTACGTCAGGTGCATCGGCTATTTCCTTAGATATATCATAGATCACTTCATTGATTTTGTTGAGCCTATGACTTGCCGCATAATATTTAATCCGAGTGGTTGCATGTTTCCAATGATCAGTTGGGGGTATCCTCGCCAGTTTTTTTAGATCGTAAACTTCTATTTTTACAAAGTGTGTGGCTTGCGCCCCATCGTCGGTATTGGTTGATATGTATGCCATTCCACCATCTCGAGACGCCCTTCCAACGCAGGACGACATTTTTTTCTTCTTTTTGGCTGGCTTTTCAAATAGGTCGTCCAAACTGCTGCTGCTACGTGTTCTTTTTATTTTCAATGGCTGTGTCAATTGTAAATCTGACTCGTCGTCGTCAGACAGTGGATAATAATAATGTTTTAAAGTGTTCTCTTCAAGGATGCTCGAGGAATTCTGTAAAGGACATAATACCAAATATTAGACACTACGACATAGCTAACGTAAAATCCTAATACTATGTTATAAATCTAAAGTTTGTGCGTGTATATTTGTTACAAGTTCTTACACGCCTTAACGACTGAATATATTTAGGTAAAATTTCCGTTCAGTATACATGTAGTACACATATGTATAGATTTAACACACATCATTTCTGTGTGTGCATGTAGGTATAAATATTATTTTCTAACCAAATCTGAAAAAATATGTGTACGTTCATCACACAAGTATACTTTCCTCTCCGGTGAAATACATGAATAATATTGTAAAAATATGAAACGACAAAAATATTATATCTACATTCATTACACATATTTAATATATAAGATATTATAAGAGCAATAAATGAGATACTTACATCCATATTATCGAAGTAGCACGTGAACACAATAACACACACACACACGTTACAATAATGTAGCACTATCTCTGTTAAAATAATTATTTGATATATTGTAGATGTGCTTTCATCCAAGGTTTATATAGGAAGTTTTAAGCAATTAACATTAGCGAACACGTTCTGTTACAAATCTTGTTGCTCATCACATTCGCATTAGCAATTATGATACAACATTCCAATGAATCGTTAGTGAAGTTCATACTTGTGTATTGCGAAACACCCACATACCTTAAGAGCATGTGAAGCTTTTGATACCGGAAGTGACCGATCCTGCTAGCCCAGACATCATGCAATATGGGTGTTTGTCAACAACACTAAATAAATACATTCAAACAAATCACCTCTGCGGCATAATGGTGCGGTGTCGATGCTTGCCACATGAGGTCCTAGGTTCGATTCCTGGGTCGGGATTGTCACCTATCACGTTGTGGAACTTAGTATCTTCGGCTAATCGTGGGAGCATTAGTTGTACCTCTGTCTACCTCTTCGGGGATATGGCCGTGAAGATACTTTTTTACATGCATACAAGTACTGGAATATATTTAATAAGCACACAGACCCAGTAATAATAGCACCACCACAGCGACTAGCACTGATGATGTATGTAATAAGATGGGTCAAGGTGGTGGTACTCAACCCGGTGGAGACGTTGCAGAACTCACCAACTAGTCAGTACTCACGATGTTAATGATATAAATTACTATGAAAAAAAAAAAACAAGTAAAAGTCGTTACAGGCTGCTAAAATGATAATAGAATGATCGCCATAATCGTGCTTTTGTCCGCTGAACAGGTGAATCGCAGTGGAACGTTAAGACGCTCGCTCTGCCTTCTCGACACGGGAATCAGCTTGATGATATTTATTTTATTCCATATTCATTAGTTGCAAGTGATACGCAATGCGAGACGTCCTAATGAGCTTTTAATAGTGCGATTGTGTGACGGGCGTTCGAGCTTAATGATAATGAGGTGATTAGATAACGAAGGAGAGCCAGGAATGCTAACTTTGCAACCGTGCGAGATATCAAAAAACGGATGCTTGCAATCGATCGGGCGTACCCGGAAACCCCCATTTTGACACCAAATTTTTTTTTTTTTTTTTTTTTTTTAGTTTTGACCGACCACCAAGTGGGTCAGAAACACAGGTGGGACAGAAACAGGGATCCAGACCCAACGACCCGGGTGGTCGGGAACCAACGAATCCCTACTACTTTTATTATTTCTCTCGCGTACTCCAAAGTGTGGGTATTGTTAGATATATTTCTAAAATTATTGCAGTTGCAATTATTTGATTAAGGAATCCGTTTGTGAAATAATAAGTTTTAAAGTGCAAATTTTTGGTAGAATCAAGTAAGCCTTTTGCCAGTTAAAAGTTTGGTTTTGGATGGGCGAGACAATGCAGAACTCGACCACCTAGTATTTACTCTATAAGCGAAACCAATGTGTGATTGTGAAATAGTACCTACTAAAATTTAAAAGTATCATAAGTACCTATAGGTATATGTTGGTTTATACGTTATTGAAAACCTGGCAATCAGTTCATAAAAGCCAAATGATTAACTAATGTCCCCATGTTGGTTCGGGCTCCTTTGAAGAAAAGGCCAACTGCCATTCTGCCAGGCAGGTCGTAAATGGCGACCGATTGGCTACGTGTCGCTACCACAGTGACCGTGAATGTACCGTGGGTATATAATACTACCGCAATAGCGTCAATGCTAACAGGTCCTATGGCGTGGCTAATCTATCTAGATGGAGTTCCATAACGTCACGAGTTTGTTACCTTCGCTTTATCTAGTTCTGCCACAATAAACCAGTGCTTGTCACTGTCGTGCTCCAGTTTGGAAGGTAAGGATACCGATAATGCGGGTGAAATTACATTCCCGCCACAGCATGCGGCGGGTGAAATTACATTACAGCAACGCACTATTAACATCTTTATTCCATAGATGTTAATTATCTCTTTTTATTAAGGGTTCTATCTGCTTGTTTGCTATCCTATGACTTAAAAATATATAATAAAACCAGATATAAATAATATTTATATAGTATATACAACAAATAGTGTTTCTTCATGTTTTTTGAGTTATGATGCGGTTAAGCGGTGCGGTTATTGCGGTGCGGTAATGTATGTCAATTAATACTTGATGTAGACTTTTTTTTATATCATAAGATAGCAAACAAGAAGATGGGTCTCCTGATGGAAAGAGTCAACCATCGCCTATAGACACCAAAGATGTTAATGGTGCGTTGCTATCTTGTGGCGAGGTCTAATGCCACATGCATAAGTTTACCAGCTACCTTGCCCTCCAAACCGGAACACCACAGCGACAAGCACTGACGCTATTGCGGCAGGAATAGGTAAGGCGGTGGCACCAGACCCGGGCGAGACAATGCAGAACTCTACCACCTAGTAGCCACGATGGTAGTGACTCGCATAGCCAATCGGTCGCCTTTTACGACCTGCCTGGCAGAACGGCATTTGGTCTATTCTTCAAAGGAGCCCGGAACCAACACGAGACTTGAGTAAAACGCGTGGCGCGGTTTTGTAAAATGTTAACTTTTCAGATTTTAGACAATGTTGATAACGATAATGATCATTAAGGTCATAAACATTAGTCAAGTGTTTAGTCATTTGAGTAGTTGCCCGAAATTAAATCACGAATTGTCCAACCCAGGAGCCCTATCCAATCCAGGAAATCGTACATCTATACCTTCGATCAGAAATGTACTCTGATCGAAGATCTATACCGATGTTTGGGTCATTTATAAAAACTAGACTATCTACCTTACTGCAGATATAAGACAATTCGTAAAAGGTGAACGATTGGCTTATTATTCATTTACAATCTTAAATTTAGAGTGCTAAGTGTGAGTTTTTCTTTTCGCATTCGATCGTGAGCGCGTTTGGAATTTACTAGGAATTTGTATGTGATTTGTACAGCGCTACCTAGTGGTAAACGTGAGAAACCAGTTTACCACTAGGTGGCGCTGTACAAATCACATACAAATTCCTAGTAAACTCGAAACGCGCTCACAATTGAATGCGAAAAGAAAAACTCACACTTAGCACTCTGTTTGGTAACGTTTTTAAAGTTTCACAGTGAGTATGATGCTATCGTCTCGCTATTTCTGACGCAATAACATTATTGCTTGACACATTCCTATTACAATTTAGAAGGTAAGGTAGTCGGTAAACTTATGAAAATACAAATCACCAGACGAATGATAAAATACCTTTAAAATAGGTAAGTAGTTCATGGGCGATGGTCATCTGTTTCTGTCAGAAGAGCAATCTGCAATAACGTCAATGCTTGTCATAGACGTTGGAGGGTAAGGTAACCGGTAGACTTATGAATGTAGCATTGCCAACCCGCCACACGGATAGCAGCACACAATTAACACATTTGGTGTCTATAGGCGATTGTTTCTGTTTCCATCAAGATAGCCACCTGCTTGTTTGATATCTAATGATATATTTAAAAAAAAACTTTGCAATCGCAAAAAAGGGTACAAACTTTTTGGTTCTTGTAATTGATATATTTATGAAATCATTAAGTTAATATATTAAATGGTAATAAACGTTTAGTTTTATATCTCGGCTTTATTTAAACATAGATACGTTCGTAAGGCAATTAAGAACAGGAAATAATACCAACACAATACGCGTGCAGGAAGTAATTTAGGAATATGCTTTGAAGTAGGTGCAACTGTAAGGTAAAATGTTGTTTGAAATGTTAGCATTTCAATTACCCTGTATAAATTATATTATCCTTAATAGCTTGTTAATTAATTAAAAACTTCATTTTACCTAGTTGTAAACTGGATAAAATGAAGCTTTCAACGTGTAAAATCATAAAGTATGCATCTTTCTCTCTCCTTTAGTACGTGCGTGCGTGTGCGTGTATGTCTGTGAGTGTGTGTGTGTGTGTGTGCGTATGTGTGTGTACCATATATACTTTCTAGTTAACGCCACCAATTCACCAATTTATCGGTTGACGATATGAGTAGTGATCGCCATGGTCGTATTTTACCTGAGTGCTAAGTGTGAGTTTTTCTTTTCGCATTCGATCGTGAGCGCGTTTGGAGTTTACTAGGAATTTGTATGTGATTTGTACAGCGTCACCTAGTGGTAAACGTGAGAAACCAGTTTACCACTAGGTGGCGCTGTACAAATCACATACAAATTCCTAGTAAACTCCAAACGCGGTAACGATCGAATGCGAAAAGAAAAACTCACACTTAGCACTCTGAATCCTGATATCAATTGTCAACTATTTCTAGCGATAACCGGGGCAAATGGCCTTACGTGCATGCGTGGTGTTCACACCACCTGCAGATTCCGAGCTGCTACTTAGATTTTGGATTTTCGACAAAACCTCAATAACTTTTGCCCGACCTGACTCGATCAAACCCGGGACCTCATGATCTGAACAGAACGGGCTATCCCTAGATCACGAGGCTATATTAGTTACAGCAGACAATTTATCTTTAAGGCGAGGTATTTTGACGTGCGCCAATACTATAGAAAGTGGACGGCGCGGTATGTTCTGAAACCACTGGGAAACGGTTAATTTTCGGATAAATAAATATAGAACTTCAGCTGAAAACCAAAATTTAGTACATTCTTTTTTTGTATTTAGAACTAAATATCACCATATAAAAATCATGTGGAAAATTAGATATATTATGAACAAATTACTTGTTTTAGAGATTTTTTAGCCTTTTTTTATATATTATAAGATAGCAAACAAGCAGATGGGTCTTCTGATAGATAGAGTCAACCATCGCCTATAGACACCAAAGGTGTTAATGGTGCGTTGCTATCTCGTGGCGAGGTCTAATGCCACATGCGTAAGTTTACCGGCTACCTTACCCTCCAAACCGGAACACGACAGCAACAAGCACTGACGCTATTGCGGCAGGAATAGGTGGTACTAGACCTGGGCGAGACAATGCAGAACTCTACCACCTAGTAGCCATGATAGTAGTGACTCGATAGCCAATCGGTCGCCTTTTACGACCTGCGTGGTAGAACGGCAGTTGGCCTATTCTTCAAAGGAGGCCGGGACCAACACGGCGAATAGCCTGTTTTCAGAATTTTATATGATCGAGTAAAGTACATTCTATCATGTAATATGTTAGTAAATTTTTTAGATAATATCTTCAGGTTATTCGTGTAACAATCAATACATAAAAATGTTACTAAGCAAACCAGTTTTTTTCGTTTGTCTCCGATGCCTCGCCTTAATGATGAGAAACCAGTCGATAAAATTTACTTACGAGTGTATCCTAATTGGGTTGGACTGATTCAAACGTCTGCTATTCCCCACGATCCCATGGTTTGTTGATTTTAGACTTTGGAGGTTTGTTTACACAGGGATTTTAAAGACTTCGAGTTGCAAGTGAGAGTTATGAAAATATGTAGTGTAAGCGATCCGAGAAATATTTTAAACAGGAACGCGCTTCCCTAGAAGGTACCTGTTTATTATTTTCTTGATGATCCTCAGATTGTACTCGTCGGGAACACAAATTCAGGAAGCATGTTCCAGTCGTTTGCGGTTCGAATGAAGAATGTTGAGTCGAACCGCTTTGAAACTATATAAAATTAGAGGATCGGGATAAATTCTATAGGTTGTACCTATAGAATTTATTATACAATATATATAATATATTATTAGGTTCGGAATTATTTTGACGGATAGACTGATTTTCTACAAGATAGTTTGTAAAAAGCATATAAAGTGGCCCAACCTGCCACTATCATCTTGACTACTCGTTGTAGAGTTCTACATTTCGCCCGGGTTTGCCACTGTTTTCCTATTTTTATCACAGGAGCATCTATGCTTATCACTTTCGTAAACCCGTGCATATTGCAATTCAATCCCATCACACACACACACACACACTTCTTATTCGTTTGGTATCCGTAGGTGACTGTGACACTTTTTCACCAGGAGAACCACCTGCTTCTTTGCAAACTTTTGATTAGAAATGCCATGAATAGCGATTTTGCTGAATACCGAATATCCGGCCAGGCCCTTGGTCGAATACCGAATATTCGGCGGCGTATTTGTTTCATTACTTACCGAGTAAATCATGTCACGACACGTATTATTTGTTTATCACATTTAGTATATTTTTTTTATTTATTTTAGTATAGATTATATCATATTTATTTTAGTATAGATTAGATATATAGATATATTTGTTTATTCATTTTAGTATAGATTAACTAATAGACTTGTATTGCTAAAAACATTGTCTATCGACTGGTCCAAGGAATAATCCTCGTCATGAAATGCTTTTTTTTATATTATAAAATAGCATCGCCTATAGACAGCAAAGATGTTAATAGTGCGTTGCTATCTAGTGGCGAGGTCTATTGCCACATGCATGAGTTTACCGGCTATCTTACCCTCCCAACTGGAAAACGACAGCGACTAGCACTGACTTTATTGCGGCAGGAATAGGTAGTACCAGACTCGGGCAAGACAATGTAGAACTCTACCACCTAGTAGCCACGAGCGATGGTAGTTGCTCGCATAGCGAATCGATCGCCTTTTACGACTTGATTGGCAGAATGCCGTCCGGCCAATCAAGTCGTAAAAGACTGTTGGCTTATTCTTCAAAGGAGAATGAACTAATAATACAGGGAAACTTGTTTGTGAGGTAAGTTGTTAAGAATGAAAATAATGTTTCATTCATAATAACTTACCACAGATGAATTTTTAATATTAAGTGTGATGATTCTTGGTAAAATGTATTATTTTTTTGAGTAATATGTGCATTTTTTTTCATAATTAGGTAATTGAACTATTTGAAGAATTTCACAAAGAAATTGGCTGAATAGGCCGAATACCAAATAGGAACCGAATATTCGTGGCATGTCTTTTGACTTTTGATATAAAATAAATATAATTTAAAAAAAGTATCTTCACATCCGTATCCCCGAAGAGGTAAGCAGAGGTACAACAAGCGCACCCACGACTAGCCGAAGATACTCAGTCCCACAATATGATAGGTAGCCAGCCTATCGCCAATCGGACACTTTTCCAATCCCGGGCAGCGTTGTTTAGTCAAAAAAACTGAAAAAACACATTTTTAAATTGCCCAACCTAACAATCGAACCCGGGGCCTTATGTGGTTAACTCCGGCACCGGCCCACTAAACCACAGAGGCGATTTAATTTAAAATATTAAAAAAAAGATGAGAATAGCTTTTTGATTATCAACGTAGTACCGAGGTTAACAAGGGTGACACATATAAATATTACTTAGTATTATTTTTCTTGGTTTAGGTTCCCCTTCTATTGAAAACATCAATCGAAATTTTCCTAACATTGTCATTGTTTTCCCACATCACAATGGAAGCGCCACTAAAAATTACACAATACGAAGCTGTTTTTATTACACATGGATCAAAGAAAATCTTACCTGTTATTAACTTAGGAATTATTTCCAACTTTTATAAAAGGAATTTATTTATTTGAAAAAGTACACCTGTACTAAAATACATATCGTAACCCTCACATCTTCGACAGGTTTGTAAATGTTGCGAATGCGATTGGTAGTTCGTGCAATAATATGAATACAGTTAAGTCGATCTGGCTTAAAATAAAATAAATATAACATAAAAGTTTGAAAAAATAGAAAAAATCTGTAAGCCAGTTGACATTGCAGATCATCCCTGAAACTTTCCACTAAATTGAGGTATTTTAAGCTATCTAGCTATAATATATTTATTATAAAACTATACAAATAGATTTTTTTCAGAGTACGAAAATCAAAATTTTGTTACCTATAGATAAATGACATTAATTTCATTTTTGAAAAATATTTTGGAAACATAGACAAGATAGAGTTTGATTTTTCGAATGGCATTTAACGCAATTTTTGAGTTTTAAAATGTTTTTAGCTAAGCATAATTTTAGGCTATTTAAGATTTTTTTAAACTATTTTTTACAATTTTCATTACTGATATTTCCCATTTTTAGAGAGAAAATCTAATAATTAGATGTTTAAGGCAATCAGTATATTAGCCTTAAAAGTTATTTTAAAAATATTAAATAAGTTTTCTGTAAACAACAAAATATTAATATTTAAAAAGCTGTAACTTTTGAAACCTTAAATTGATTTTAATTTTTGAAACTGATTTAAATGTAATTTTTAAAGTACTAAATTATTGTGGAAGGTCGAAAAATTATTGGTTAAAAATGGTTGCTTACGCCAAAAAAACACTTTTTTAAAATTTTTTCTTCAACGATAACTCACGAACGGATAAACACTTTGGACTCAAACTATTGGCCATGTGTGTTACTACCATTGTGATTACTAAGTGGTAGAGTTGTGCATTGTCTCGCCCAGGTCTGGTACCACCGTCTTACTTATTCCTGCCGCAACAGCGTCAATGCTTGTCACTGTCGTATTCCGGTTTGGAGGTTAAGGTAGCAAGAGGGTATGGCATTTAAGCCCCGTCACAAAGACAGCAACGCACTATTAACGTCTTTGGTATTTATAACAAAGGGTTGTCTTTTTCCACTAGAATTAGCCATCTGCTTGTTTTGTATCTAGTGATATAAAATAAATACACAAATTAGGAAAAATCTAAGGCTAAATTCGTCGTTTAATCTAAAATAATAGGTTTTACTGTATTGAACAAATAATAATAGGAGAGTTGATATAATTTCCATGTCTTAACTCGGGATATTTTAAAGAACAAGTTCTTGTCTTCCTCTCCAGTAGTTTGTAATAGGTGAATGATTACCAAAACATGTCTATATCATCGTAATTACTAGGCGGTAGAGTTTTATATCGTCTCGATCAGGTTTCGTACTAAAGCCTTATCTATTCTTGCTATAAAAGCGTTTGGAGTGTAAGATAGTAAAAAACATAGTTTATGTGTAAAACATTACATTTGCCAAATGGATGGAAAACTTTTTGGTGTCTGTTTATTTTCATTTACATGCATAACATCATATAAATACGCAAAAAATTCACGGTGATGACGAAAACATCTTAGGCATGCACAAGGGCAATAAACATTTTAAACTTTATTTTCGAAAATAATAAATAACAAACTACTCCTTTAAAGTTATTAAATAGGTTGCATCCTTATCCTGCGGCCACACTTGCGTCTATCGTCACAAAACTTCGTGAAATGTCACAATACATGCAGATGTGGCCGACTATTATCGGATCAAAAGTTCTTTAGCTAATTTAGCTCTTCTGGAGAGTCTTTATCTCTTTGGAATCATTCAATGACTGGACTACGCGTGTCGCGTATGCCTCGCTAAGCCGTAAGCGACTGGTTCATTCTATGCCACACACGTCACTAAGTGACTAGTTCATTCTATGCCACACGCGTCACTAAGTGACTAGTTCATTCTATGCCACACGCGTCACTAAGTGACTAGTTCATTCAACGAACTAGTCGCTTAGTGACGCGTATGCGACACGCGTAGTCCGTGTATTTTATATAGTTTTCTATTCGTCGATGATCGGGGAATCTTGTGCCCTTGTTCGTGCCTTCTACGGCGCGCTGTCGGCTGCGCTCGGCCGGCTAGCGATTTAAAGAGCCGATTGAGCCGTTGGACTAATGACTAAGCGCCTGAGCTAATTGGGATCTAGATTAAAATCAAGAGCTAGTTCATTTGTATCTCTCATTCAGGAGCTACCCAAGTCTAGTGTGCCTTATTACGCGGTTGGCGGTACGTCAAAGGGTTTCAGCGAGCTAATATCATAGGTTCTGAATATCATATCTGTCACAGTTCAATGACACTCTCTATTAAGTAGCATACACGGAGAGATGTGGTTTGTGGTAGCATAGAACGTAATTTTCCATTAAATCGGCTTAGAGCTCCCCCAGTTAAAAATAACAGTCGACCTTCCATCTAAAATTAAATCTATCCGTGAAGTGCGATTAGCCATGTACAAGTCAATACTTCATCTATGAAAATTTAAATTATACATAATTTAGTAGCAGATAGCAACAAGCAATTCTGTTTGTAAAATTTAATATCAAATTTTAATATGTTTTAAGCTATCTGTGGTATTCTTTGATTATTTACATATCTATACATATCATAAAATCGTAGGAAAGTCAAAACTGTACATTGAATATTTTTTTAAAAGAATACTTGGGGCGTGATCTACAATCGATTACTAAGCCAAAAATATAGTTTTTAGAATTTTTGTCTGTTTGTCTGTATTTATGACCGGGGTAAACTCAAAAAGTACTGCATGGATTTACTTCAAATTTTGCATGAATATTACTAACAGGTTGGGTCAACATAATACCTACATATTATCACGCTATCACCTACGGGGGAGGAGCAGTGTGGAGTAAACGAAGTCCGCGCGGACGAAGTCGCTGGCAACAGCTAGTCAATTATAAAGAAAGGTGGCATCATAATGGCATCATCTGCCACTGCTGGGTTTTATTCTAGTGATCAAAAGTGACGTTATTATGTCATCACCTGCCACTGTTGTGTTTCCTTAAAAATCAAAGGTGGTATCATAATGTCATCAACTGTCACTACTGTGTTTCCTTTAGAAATCAAAGGTAGTATTATTATGTTATCACCTGCCACTGCTGTGTTTCCTTCTAGAAATCAAAACAGAAATTTAATGTTATCACCTACCACTGCTGTGTTTTTTCTAGTAATCAAAGGTGTCGTTATAATATCATCATCTGCCACTGCTGTGTTTTGTCCTACAATTCAAAGGTGACATTATAATGTCATCACCTGCCACCGTTGTATTGCTTTCTAGAGTCTTGTAAATTATTTATAGCAAACAACGTCATTGACGGTATGTGATAATTATTGATGCTTAGAGTTACAAACAATTTTTTTAATTCCTGTGATGGTCCTTTTAAAAAAGACAGTAATCAGCGAATCATGTCCACTGCGACTATTAGGTAGTAGAGTTCGGAGCGTTTCGCCCGGATTTAATACTACTACCTTACCTGTTCCTGCCGCAATGGCATCATTGCTTGTTACTGTCGTGCCAAAGGTAGCTCGCCACATGGATAGTAAAGCAACATCAATATCTTTAGTGTGTATATATGCTATGGTCATCTATTTCCATCAAGAGAGCTTGTTTTCTTGCTATAACAATATTATGCCAACCAACAACCAACCTAAAACGAAAAAAAACAAGCTTAGAACTGTAGAATTCTGTGCATGTTAGACTGGACCCTCTTTTAAGAATTAAGGTCTTTTTTTTAATTTTGACACTGACTCGCTGTAGTTAGTTATTTTACTGTTAAATCTTTAGTGACACTCGCAAGGTTAAGATTGACATAACAATCATCATAATCGGTCTATGTATTTGGTCGCTTCTGGAACACACTATAGTAACATACGCACATACATATACTGATAACACATTACCCTTATTCAGTCAGATAAAAAGTGAGGAGATAAGGCTAAATCACGTGACAAACCATTAAGTTAATCCTTAGATAAAGATGGCAGATACAAGAATATCTTCATAATCTTTTTGTAGATGATAAAGACTCTTTTTTGTAGAGTTGAATCAATGCTAAGGGCATTATTTTACCGATTTGAGAAGGAAAGAAAACGATTCTTCTTTAAATTTATATAATAAAAGACTATTTAAGTAATAACAAGTTAAATGTGTCACTATCGCTGTGATTTCTAGGTGGTAAAGTTCTGCAAATTAAATAACAAATATAGGAACGTAATGCTTACTAATATTATAAATGCAAAAATATTACGCTTTCACAGCTAAATCGCTATACCGATTTTGATGAAATTCTACATGGAGATAGTGTAAAAATCGGGACCAAATATAGGTTATCTTTTTGAAAGTTTGTATGAAAAAGCGAGTCGTCAACATACGACATGTCAATCTACTTACGGGTAAAGTTGTTTATCCATCTATATTATTAACTAGCTGACCCGGCAAACTTTGTTCCGCCTTAATGGCAATAAATAAGCAGATTTATTTTTTAATTGGAAAAAATACAAAAAAAAAAGTATCCTATGTCCTTCTCCTGGCTCTAAACTACCTCCCTGCCAATTTCCAGCTAAATCGGTTCAGCCGTTCTTGAGTTATAAGTGGAGTAACTAACACGACTTTCTTTTATATATATATAATAAAGATATTATAAATGCGAAAGTTTGGATGTTTGGATGGATGAATGTTTGGATGAATGGATGTTTGTTACTCAGTCACGCCAATCCTACTGAACGGAATTGGATGAAATTTGGCATATGGGTAGATAATGACCTGAAATAGCACATAACTTTTTATCACGGAAAAATGAGTTGTTCCCGCGGGATTCACCAAAAACTATTATAATGCAGTGCACGCTGCAGCTAGTTTTAAATAAACAAATCTAATTCTGTACAATGTAAATATCGGTATAGACGTAGGGCACACTAACGAGCTATTAAAATAAACCCACATTAAAACGTTTTCCTTCCAGGATATAGTTTTTGCCGAGAGCTAAACACACATTATTGGAAACTGGAGCAAATGTGTTGCAGCAAAAGTGTGACCGTTACGCGCCATTTACCTCGTTTAGTGAGAACGTTTTTATAGTTTTATTTGAAAAACATTCTCATTTTCAATCGTTTTCTTTTTCTAAATTACATTTTAAGCAGTATATTTAACTTATGTTTCAAGCTACGTATTGTATGCCTCGTAGTCTTGTCGTTATGGGCTCGGTTCTTGAGCAAATATGTTAAGGTTTTGTCAGCATCAGGGGCTATCTTTAAAAAATGGTATAGGTGTCGACCCCAGGCTCAGTAACCCCGAAAAATAGACTATCTATTGGAGAATACACCATCTGTTATTTTGGTAAACAGTTTATAAAAGGCAAAAAAACCGGCCAAGTGCGAGTCGGAGTCGCACACGAACGAGTTCATCTATAAAAGAAAATCACGTTTGTTGTATGTATACCTAAATATTTATTTTTTGGATTAAGTATTTGTTTTTATAGTTAACATATTTCCAAATACTTGCTTTTTTGAAAATATTCAAGTTTCTAACTGTTTATTAAGATCGAGTAAAAAATTGCTTAAAAAATACGTTTGTTGTATTGGACCCTTTAATATTTTCTTTATTTTTATTTAACTATTTATTTTGAAAGATAATATACAACAAAATATTCTGTAAAAAATTAAGTGTCTATCTGTTACCATTATCTATTAATATTGAGCAAAAAATCTAACACACACGTTTAATGTACCCCCTTAATATTTTTTATTTTTTGTATTTGTTGTTATAGTTGTAATGAAAATACATAATTTGTCAAAATTTCAGCCTTCTAGCTATTACGATTTACGAGATACAGCCTGGCGACAGATAGACGGACGGACAGACAGACATCGGAGGTTTAGTGATAGGGTCCCGTGTTACCTTTTAGGTATAGAACCCTTAAAACGGTTGGCTTGACGTATCACAACCATCTTGACTACTAAGTGTTAGAGAGCCGCAACCTCTCGTCCTGGTAAATTATACACGTACCTATTCCTGCCACAATAGCGTCAATATTATTGTCGTATTCTGGTTTTGAGGGTAAGGTCTGTAGATTTATATATGTGGCATTGTCATCCCGCCACACGGATAGCGCATCATTGATGTATATAGGCGATGGTTTCTCTTTTCATCAGCTAAATCGTCTGTTTGCTTACTATCTAAAGATAAAAAAGTCTAAACTTATGCACGTGACATTAGACCTTGCCACACGATAGCAACGCAATATTAACATCTTTGGTGTCTATAGGTGATGGTGGACTCTAACCATCAGACGATCCACCTGCTTGTTTGCTATGTTATGATATAAAAAAAAGTCTTAGTAGCGGCTCGGTGATATGCAGCTATAGCAATAACCCTGTATCTCGTCAATCGACAAACCAGTAGTAAAGGTTTATTTTCGTTCAGTTCAGTCTGACAGGTTCTGCGTACCCCAACATTTTTTTAAAAAGGCAGTGAACCGTAATTTTTTATAAGGCAGTCATCAAGAGGATGAAAATCGAAACCATGGTTTGTAGATATCAAAACTGACATCAAAAATGGAAAGCAACACAACATTGCGTTGCTTACCGAGCAAAGGGATATTATTTTTAGTTCTTGTTTATTTTCTCTACAAAAAGCAAAGAAGCTCGTTATAAACAAAGAGCGGCTTGGCCGATCTTTATATACATTGGCATAAACTGGTCGTGAAATGATGAGCCATATTTTTCTTTTAAATTATCTTCACGCCCGTATTCCCTAAAGGTAAGCAGGGATACAACCAGTGACCCACGATTAGCCGAAGATACTTAGTCCCACAATGTGATAGATGGCAAACTTATCGCCAGCAGGCATTTATCCAATCCCGGATATTGTCAGTTTTATCAGAAAACTGGAAAAACACATTTTTTTAATTGCCTGACCTTAGAATCGAACCCTGGACCTCATGTAATCAGAACCGACACCGGACCACAAGGGCACAAAGGCGACATCTATCATCTTTGTTCAAAACAAGTAATTTGTATGGCAATACGTTTGCCGAGTTAAAAAGTGAGTAAAAGTCATGTTATAAAGAACACTTTTAGTAGGTACTCTTCTTTCGCGTGAGTAAAAAACATTTATAATTAGCCTGTAATGTTCGTATATATAATTATAATCGTATTAAAAAAAACATTTATAATCAGCCTATAATATTGGAAGAAATATGTCCCAGGTTGTAAGGCACCGCGCCGGGTTAGATTTTTGGTTTCGGTAATTTCTTTTAATCATTCGTGAAACTTACAAACTACGGTCACCACAGGTAAACTAATAAAAAAGCCCAGAAAACAAGATAAGCCTGTCGGTATTTTGATGTTTAATTCACTCTGCCTCCCCCGCAAGAGAATCAACGTGAAGGCAATTTATGTTTCATTGTTAGTATTTTTTTTTATATCGTAAGATAGCAAACAAGCAGATGGTTCTCCTGATGGAAAAACGCTACCATCACCTGTAGACACTAAAGGTGTTAACGGTGCGTTGCTATCCCTGAGTGAGGTGTTAACGCTATTTGCATAAGTTTACCAGATACCTGCCCCTCCAAACCGGAACACGACAATGACAAGCACAGATGCTATTGTGGCAGGAATAGGTAAGGCAGTGGTACCAGACCCGGGCGAGACAATAAATATACATTAATGTGTAAAATAACATAATTATCACAATTTATCACATTATCAAAATTTCTATAACAGCCCTTTAACTAAATATGTCGGAAATCGTCATCTAATTTCACAAGATATTAAATTGTATTCAGTGCGAGGACAGCATAATTGCTCTAAAAGTTTTCAATTTCAGTAATTAATATTCACGATTTAACATTTCCGCTATAGCGACAAGCTGAAAATGAGTACCTATTTCGTAACTTCACCTCGATGTAACAACTCCGTGCTAAGTGTGAGTTTTTCCTTTCGCATTCGATCGTGAGCGCGTTTCGAGTTTACTAGGAATTTGTATGTGATTTGTACAGCGCCACCTAGTGGTAAACTGGTATCTCACGTTTACCACTAGGTGGCGCTGTACAAATCACATACAAATTCCTAGTAAACTCCAAACGCGCTCACGATTGAATGCGAAAAGAAAAACTCACACTTAGCACTCTGAACTTTTAAATAATAATTGGTAGTCTATATTAATATTATAATTGCGAAAGTTTGGCTGTTTGGATGGATGGATGGATGAATGTTTGTTACTCAATCACGCAAAAACTACTAAACGGATTTGAATGAAATTTGGCAAACAAGTAGATGGTGACCTGGAATAGCACACAGGCTACTATTTATTCCCAAAAAAATACGTGATCCTGCAAGATTCGCTAAAAACTTTTATGATGCAGCGGACTGCATGCTGCAGCTAGTTTTATTATAAATAACCCGTACATATCCCCGTGTTGGTTCCGGGCGCCTTTGAAGAATAGACCAACTGCCGTTCTGCCAGGCAGTTCGTAAAAGGCGACCGATTGGCTCTGCAAGTCACTACCATCGTGACTACTAGGTGGTAGAGTTATGCATTGTCTCACCCGGGTCTGGTACCACCGCCTTACCTATTCTTGCCGCAATAGCGTCAGTGCTTGTCACTGTCGTGTTTTTGGGTTTGGAGGTTTGGTTGGAGGGTAAGGTAGCCGGTAAACTTATGCATGTGGCATTAGACCTCGCCACAAGATAGCAACGCACCTTTAACATCTTTTGTGTCTATAGGTGATGGTTGATTCTTACCATCAGGAGACCCATGTGCTTGTTTGCTATCTTGTGGCGAGGTCTAACGCCACATGCATAAGTTTACCGGCTACCTTACCCTCCAAACCGGAACACGACAGCGACAAGCACTGACGCTATTGCGGCGGGAATAGGTAAGGCGTTGGTACCAGACCCGGGCGAGACAATGCAGAACTCTACCACCTTGTAGCCACGATGGTAGTGACTCGATAGCCAATCGGTCGCCTTTTACGACCTGCCTGGCAGAACGGCAGTTGGCCTATTCTACAAAGGAGGCCGGGACCAACACGGCGTTGTCACGTTATCAAAATAATTTGTAGAATGTGTGTAGTTTTTGGTAATTTGACTGTCGCTTATTTCAATAATAACCCTACTAAATTAACATTGTAGTTTTATGAAAAAAATATGATTTTTTTTTTGGAAAAACTGAAATGTTGATTGTGTCTTAATTGTCGATCATCTTAATGACCTTGCCGTAAATTACCTTACTAAAATAACTTCTCTATCGATTCGACTTGTCTGGATTCTGATCTGTAGGCTAGCTAATACATACAGCTTCATCAGCATGACTGCTCAACTACCCCTCGTATCTCGTATAAGTTAACGCTATAAAAAAAGCGATAATCGTTATCGGGTTGGTAAAATACGACATACTGGTGAATCGTGGTGAACCGGAATGTCTATAGATGTTCTGTTCACTCTTGCGGGGTTCACTCTAACCTGAACCCGGCCTGATACTTAATTTTCAACCAACTTCACAAAACGAGAAGGTTATCAATTTAGTTATATTTTTTATGTTTGTTACCTCAGAACTCGGGCATTTGTGAACTAATTTTAAAAATTACTTTTTCTTTAGGAGAGTATGCTTTTTTTGTGGTTCCATTTTGTAGTGGTGAAGATCTGATTGAGGGTTCGGGAGATACAGGTGATGGGAAGTCGGTTGCTGCAGTTTTACTGCATTAAAATTATTTGGTTTAATTAAAAAAAAATTGAACTTCAATTGTAATATTATATTAAATTTGAAATCTAGATCTCGCACGTCAATACTGATAACGATATAACTGTATATGGCGACAAAAAAATATGAATGCCACGCTTTATCTTGACTAAACAGGAAACATAACAAACCAAAAACTGTGGCTTACTTTGAATTGTGGGAACAGACGATCCTTTTAATCCGATTAACGTATGACTAGGTTCGTCGAATTTTAGACCTAATATAAAGGCCTTTATATATGCAGCTGAATCATAATCCCGTTTAATGTAAACATATTTTTTGATATTTCAATTTGTTGATTTAATCTGTTGATTAAAGCACAACTTTTTACTCACTAATGCTGGATCAACGATCCGTCATTCGTAGCAGTAACTATTAGCAGCCAATTTTATGATAACGAGGCGTATCATACTATTTCACAAGTTAGTAATTTGACATTTACGGGAAGAGTTTTAAGTTAAGCCTCGTACAAATTGTTACTACTCGTAACTAAAAGGAGTCGTTTTATTTATGTAGGAACCGGGAAAAAGTAATTTTAATCTTATAAACTCAGATGTTTACAACCCATGCGGTAGATTTATGAAAATATATAGCAAAATAAAAACGTTCTATCTAATTGCTTCCAATTTTTTAATTATCTTAATATGAAGTTTAATATTGTATTAGTTTAATAATTTTATTACAAATGGATTTTTGAAATGAAAAAAACTTTAGGTGCGCTGAGGACTGAAACTATCGATATTACATGAGAGTTGAGACTAACCCGTCGCCATTGCCTATGTGACGATCGTTCGAGTAAAATCGGCTCGAGTCGATCGAGCGAGCAAGGTATATCTATTTCTATGTATTAGTATCGTTGACTAACACCGATAACACAAGAAAATAATTTGCTTACTGTGGGGTTAGATCAGTAAGTGTAATTTGTCCCGAGAATATTTATTTATTTATTTCGGCAGGAAGAGGTAAAGCGGTGGTACCAAATACCGGGGCGAGATATTGCGGAACTCTACCACCTAGTAGCCGAGATGGTAGTGACACATATAGCCAATTGGTCGTCTCTTACGACCTACCTGGTAGAATGGCAGTTGGTCTATTCTTCAAAGGAGCCCAGACCAACACGGGGCAAATAATATTTAACGCAGTAAAACTGCAATAATCGAATTCCTATTTCCTGTATCTCCGGAACCCTGCATCAGATCTTTACCAAATTAAAATGAGACCACACGGAGAGTAAGTATATCGTCCCCGTAGTAGGAAAACTATATAAGTCCGATTTTGGCGATATGGGCTTGATTTTTAATGTGTTATTTAGTTATAGTAAAATATAGAGTTCAGTTTGTTAAAGATAATCTGGTCCACAAAAAATAAAATTACCTACAGTAAAATTGTCTTGCATTTTAACAAATGTACATTAACTGAAAAAAATACTAAATCGCGTTTTTACGATATCCTTTCAAACGAAAGAAGAATTTTCAAATTCAAGTCCATAAACAACCGAGTGCTGGAGTAATATATATATATATATATATATATATATATATATATATATATATATAAATCAATACATATATATATATATATATATATATATATATATATATATATATATATATAAATCAATTGCTGTTCGTTAGTCGCTACCGGACCGATTTGGCTAATTTTGGTTTTAAAATATTCATGGGGGTTCAGGTTAGGTTTACAAGGTAAAAAAACGAAAAAGTAGGCACAAAGCTGACAGAACTGCCGGGTCAGATAATAAACATTAAAAACATACAGCTGAATCTCCTTCTTTTGAAAATTAATACATCAAAAAAAACAAAGTTGCGTAAAACAAACAAGGCAACAGATATTTATTTATATGCAAACAGCATATAAATAAATATCTGTTCATACGAGTTTTTTTTAATATCATAAGATAGCAAACAAGCAGATGGGTCTCCTGATGGAAAGAGTCAACCATCGCCTATAGACACCAAAAATGTAAATGGTGCGTTGCTATCTTGTGTCGAGGTCTTATGCCACATGAATAAGTTTACCGGCTACCTTATCCTCCAAACCAGAACACGATCGTGAAAAGCACTGACGCTATTGCTGGCAAGAATAGGTAAGGCGGTGGTACAAAAAAGTGACCGAAAAACATTACTTTCTTTTGATTAGTCAGGTAAAAGGTAGTTTTTGTTAATCAGGAATAAGGCAGCTATAAGCAAGAGTAATGCAGCTTTCTATAAGTGAAAGAATTTTTAAAATCGGTTGAGAAGTTTTAAAGGTTCCGAGTCAACTATCTCGCCATGTTCGTCCGTCCGTCACAGCTTAACTTAGAGATTCTTAGATTCTAGAAAACTCCTCCTCCTCCCTACACATTATCTCTCACGTACCTCCTCTGCACGTTAAGTTTATTTTTTCATGCATATCACATAGTGTAGGATATCTTTGGATAGGCTTTTGTAAAATATTGCGGGTATGTGAAAACAATTTTCTAATTTATAGATCCGTTCGTAAAATATTAAGCTTTAAAATGCAAATTTTTTAATTAAGTGTCCCCTCCCCCTTCCCCACCATCTGTCAACCAAAAGGTTTATTTTGGAAATGTGAAAAGTATTACAGTTGAAGTGTATATTATGAAATTAAAAGAAAAACTGTCACGGCTAACAAGTTTACGAGTAGTAATCGACCAATTTATAAAACTCAAAAAAACTTTTATAGGCCGTGAATCTGTCACGTAGTTTCCCCCGTGTTGATCCCTGGCTCCTTTGAAGAATAGGCCAACTGCCGTTCTGCCAAGCAGACTGATTGGCTATACGAGCCACTACGATCGTGGCTACTAGGTGGTAGAGTTCTGCATTGTCTCGCCCAGGTCTGGTACCACCGTCTTAACTATTCCTGCCGCAATAGCGTCAGTGCTTGTCACTGTCGTGTTCCGGTTTGGAGGGTAAGGTAGCCGGTAAACTTATGCATGTGGCATTAGACCTCGCCACAAGATAGCATCGCACCATTAACACCTTTGGTATCTACAGGCGACGGTTCACTCTTTCCATCAGGAGATCTGCAAGCAGATGGAAAGAGTCCAGAAGGACTCTTTCCAACTGCTTGTTTGCTATCTTATGAAATAAAAAAAACGTAGGTTTAATTTTTATAGTATGAAACAATAAAAAATGCCCTATTCTTAGTCCGCATTATTCTGATAAGCAATTAGAGAACCCTACATCTGGCGTGGCCCGACACGCATTTGACCGGTTTTTATTAAGTTTATCCAATACAAACAATTTAGTAGACAATCCTTTATAATATCTGTCATCGCCTCTGTGGTTCGGTGTCGGAGTTGACCACTTGAGGTCCCGGGTTACATTTCTGGGTCGGATTCCTGGGTCAATTAAAAAATGTGTTTTTTTCAGTTTTCTGATGAAAACAACGTTGCCCGAGAATTGAAAGTGCCAAGTTGGCGATAGGCTTGCCATCTATCACATTGTGGGACCAAGTATCTTCGGCTAATCGTGGGTGCACTTGTTGTGAATCTGCCTACGTTTACGGGGATACGGGCGTGAAGGTACTTTACTCCTTAATAATATAAGTTAGATGACCTATTACTATTTGGACCACAATATATATGATTACAAAGTCAGTATATGCACCGTCTACCTTTCATGAGGTCAAAGTTTACCAAATTTTAGCAGAACTTAGTTTGATTAGCTTAGTCTTGACTTAGGTAACGATAGTTTGTGTAAGTTTCAGCCCTGCCCGAAACAAGCGCAGGTCATTTACCTGATGTGGGTTAATTTAACAACTGACCCTTAATTGCGTATATCCATTGTTAGATTAATCACACCGATCTAATTATATGTACGAGTAGCAAACATGAGAAAGCACGGAGATGTATTTCCATTTGAGATGTTTTGTTTAATATGTTCCAATCTGTGAATAAACCCAAAATGTGTAAAAATCACAAAAAACCCATTTTAGGGTTCCGAAGTAAACTAAAAACTCTTATAGTTTCGCTATGTCAGTCCGTCCGCAGTCTAGTTCAGAGATCCTTATTATTAAAAAGCTGTAATTTGGCACGAATTATAATTCGATTTTTATGCGATTATTATACGATTATTACGATTGGCACGAGTTATATTAGTCACGTTAAAAAATGGTAATATAAAATCTTGCAAAATATTTTTTTTTCATAGTAGCTTCCATACATGTAAAGTGGGATGTTATTTTTTTTCTCACATACCCCAGTTATCGTTTTCGATTTTAAGTTTTTGATTAAGGGACTTATTTGTGAAATATTAAGCTTCTAAGTGATAATTTTTGTTAGATTAGGCAAGTTAAATGGATAATTTTGGGGGTGGGAAAAAAATCATGGTAGTAGTAAATGTAATGAAGTTAAGAGGAAAACTACCACGGCTTCTTCTTAGTCGTTTCCTCAAGGCTGAGGGTCGTGACCACCACATGTAGCTTTATTGGTCAGGGCTCTCCAGTTCAGTCGGTCTTGGGCAAGGTGTAGTGTCGTTTGCGTGTTACACTGGAGGTACTCGAGGATGGCGTCAATCCAGCGGGTGGGCTTTCTTCCTCTGCTCCTCCTTCCTTCCACGTGGCCCACTAATATTAGTCTCTCGAAGCTTTCCGTACTCCGGTGAGCCACATGTCCAAAGAAAGAAAGTGTGCGTTGGAACCATATTGTAGACAAACGGGTTTTTACGTGGAGTTCCTCGAATATCGAGGCGTTTATGCGGCGAGCTGTTCATTTGATGCCTAACATTTTTCGCCAGCACCACATCTCGAACGCGTCAATTTTCGTCAGAACTCTTTTTTTGACCGTCCAGGTTTCCGAAGCATACAAGAAGATGGAGAAGACTAGTGTGCGCATAAGTCTAATTTTTGTGTTGCGGTAGATGTTTCGATTCCTCCAAACCTTCTCTAGCCTCTTCACAGCTGCTTTAGCCATTTGTGCTCGCCGAACAACTTCCTTTTCGCAGTCGCCATCAGTACGTATTAGGGACCCCAAGTACTATGTCTAGGTCGCCTAGCTCCAACGATCTCTGTAGACTACCAGGTCTGTCGACGAACATTAGTTTGGTCTTGTCCTTGTTAATCTTGAGACCGTACTCGGCACTTACAATTTGAAGCCGTTTTAACAGTTGGGCTAGTTCAGCTTCGCTACTACCAGTCAATGTTGTGTCATCGGCAAACCGCAAGTTGTTGATACGATGACCTCCGATGCGAATTCCTCCTTCCCACTCATCCAACACTCGGCGCATGATGTGCTCGCCCACAAGGTTAAATAGCTGGGGAGAAAGTATGCAGCCCTGCCTCATACCACGTTCACTTTAAACGGTTCCGAGAGTGCATCGTCCACACGAACTTTTGATCGTCCGTCTAGGTACAGGTTTTGGACCAAGTAAATCAGATGGTCGGGTACTCCCATCATCCCCATCACCTCAAACATTTTCGGCCAACTGATGCAGTCAAAAGCCTTCGCATAATCGATGAAACACAGGACCGTCGGTACGTTGAATTCTCTGCTTTTCTCTATCAGCTGCTTTATATTTAATATTTGCTCACGGGTGTCTCTACCTTTGATAAATCCAGCCTGTTCTTTCGTGATTTGACTGTAGATGTAGTTGTCAAGTCTCGTTTTGATGATATGTAAGAGGATTTTGCCCGCGTGAGAAATCAGAGAGATGGTACGATAGTTTTCGCACTTCCTGGTGGACCCCCTCTTATGCAACGGTAACACTATCGACTCCGTCCAATCCTCCGGCCATTGCCCCGTTCTCCAAACCTTCATGCAGATGGAATGCAATATGTATGTGCCTGCGCTGCCTAGGTGCTTTAGGAGTTGCGCCGTAATGCCATCACCGCCGCTAGCTTTCACTTTTAACCTGGCAATGGCGTTTTCAACTTCGCGGATTAATAAATCGGGCTCACTTTCAATGTAGTCTAGCCTTTCATCCGGAGTTTCACTTGCGTCACTGCTGTAAAGCTTTTGGCGGTAGTCTCTCCACCTGTTGAAGATCAGATTCTTGTCTTGTATCCGTTGTCCCATTTCATCTTCAATGGCCCACGATTTGGGTTTGTATTCCCGTGTGAGAAGTTTGACCTTCTGAAACATATCTCTTATGTGTGAGGACTTTGCATTTGTCTCGATTTCACTACAGATCGAGTTGATGCGTGCATTTCTATCCCGTCTACGTAATCTTTGGACACATGAATTGAACTCTGAATACCGCTATTGGCTGTCTGGGTTCGAACTTTGCAATTTAAGGATCCTCCTTTCCTTGACTGAGGACCAAGTTATATCCGTCATCGTCTGATTTTGGATTTTCCTCATTGCGTGTTCCCGCAATAGTTTTGGCCGCATTCGACAGCTGTCTTCAACGACTCAAATATCTCAAAGTCTATTTGGCTAAGATTTTCTTGAACCAGGTCTTCAAAGTGCTGTTCAGCGCATTTTGGGAGTGATATCGCCTTCTTTGGTTGTGCCTTTTTCACTACTTTTAAACGTATTTTTACGTCAACTGCAAGTAGCTGATGGTCACTTCCGCAGTCCGCCCCTGGCCTAGTCTTAGTCGACATTACCGACGATCTCCATCTCTTCCCAATGATGATGTAATCGATCTGATTCTTGTTTCCTCCTGGTGACTTCCAATTTACCAATTTTTATATCATAGGAAAGAGAATAAGCAAATGTGTCTAGTCTCTTTCAAAAGACAATCATCGCCTATAGCCTATATGCCTTGCTGTGGATACCGGATATGTTATTGCTATCGGATTTGTTATTTTTTTTTAATTTCAAGTTTCGTCCTTGCTGGTATTTTTTTATATTATCAAATAATCTTGTTTTGTTTTTTTTTTGTGTTTTATACTTTGTATTTTTATTTTGCTACTGAGCTGTGTGTGTTCATTACTGTAAGTGTTCTGGTGTTTGTTTTAATCGACTTCTTTTCTATTCTATACCTTACTCTCCAAACCAAAACACAACAGAGTTAGGCTTTTACGTCGCAATGGCAGGAATAAGAAGGCGGTGGTTATGTTAGTGATGTTTTTTCGAAATAACGTTAAAGCTATTGGTCCAAGTGATTGTAATTGCGAAACTGGGGCTTAATGGGCGAAAAGAATTCTCACTGGTAAGAGTTTAAATTGTTTGAGTTTAAAATCGTAAGTTGTAAGATCGTCTTCGACAAAACATGGGTCACTAGATAACTTTTATTGAAAATACTACTATTTATTTCATGATTTTCCAAATACTCTGTTATTTTTTAAACAAAGTTCCATTCATCTAAATCTAATTTACTACTTCATAGGTAGCCACGGCTTATTCAGTAACTGAAAAAAAATGCGTTTTACTATCGGTAAGAAGAAAAAATCGCAGGTAGCTAAATCGAGACTGTAGGGTAAACGAGGTAGGTTTTCGATACCAAAATTTCCAATAAACGTCTTTTTTCTGAGGAACTTTTGTGAAGAGACTTTGTCGTGATTGAGGATAGTTCCTGCAAGTCCCGCCTTCGGTCTCCTCTCTTTCGGAAATGTTATTGTAGTACACCAATCTTAATTATCAGGCCTATAATTTTTCAACACGTATGTCGACAGATGTACGCTTCAAAAAAATTAATCCAGCCACCATTGTTTTGCCAACTATTCGATTTCTCTAATTCTATTTCTAACAAGTGTGAATTCTAACAAAATGTAACCGCCGTAAACTTAGTTATTCGCGTTAGTTCTATTGTTTCAAACATAAACTATAACGCATTATTCTAAGGTTTCAAAAAAGCGTGGGATAAAGCGGGATAGATGTAGTAAAGTGACTGGAACATTTTTATTTCTTTAACTGGATGCTTATGTTATTAAATTTGCTTTTTTAACTTCCAGCTACGTATGTATATAAGAAAGTTACTGACTTTGTCCCGATTTTCGAAAATCGAGTTTTTACCAGACCTCCACGTTTTGAGATCCTGAGAATCTTTCCAACTATTTTCCCGATGACGTCCGTATGTCTGTATGTATGTGTGTGTATGTCTGTATGTAAACATCTCATAACTTTGAATGGCTTAATTGATTCGAAACGCGGTTGATGGCATTCGATTGGATAACGATCACCTTAAACTGCCTGAAAATTTTAATCAAGTCGGCCCAGGAGATTTTGAGAAATTAAGAAAAAAACGCCAAAAAAATTTTGGTGAAACGATATTTTTTAATATAACTTCCCGACACATTAGTCGATTGAGTACAAAATCTAATCAGCTCTACTCATCAAAAAAACTACGTCTAATATATAATTACATCAAAATCAGTTTATCTGTTTTGGGAGAAGTCGTTGACGAAAAATTTTGAAAAAAGTGTTTTTTCGACATAACTTCGAAATTTTTCAATCAATCATTTCTTGGAATTCTACGATATTTTAGTACTCAAAAAAACTACGTCGAATGCCTTTTCAAAAATCAATGTTGAATCTAATTTGCAAAATTTACAGCTTTTCAAATAATAAAATTAGGTTGTTTTCAGCAAGCTTACTTAATTTTTCTTTAAATAACTTTCAAGCTAATACACCGATTGACTTAACAATCTTATCAACTTTTCTCTTATAAAAACTACGTCAAATACCATTAATTGGATCATAATCGTCAATTTGTTTGTGATTTATTAATCACGAAAATTTTGAAAAAAATGTTTTTTGACATTGATTTGAAATCTTTTAATCTATCGGTTATTTAGCCAAAGTAATATTTTAGATCTCCAAAATTCAGTTGAATGCCATTAGAAAGATCAATATCGATTATTGTTTCTAAAATATACAGCTTTTCAATAATCACTATACTGCCATTTCTTACAAAATAGATGTTTGAACTGAAAAAAATCTATGCTTAAAATTTTTACCCTTTTGAGCTTAAAATACATTCATTTAGTGGAAAGTTTCAGAAATGGCAAGGTCAACCGTTTACAGATTTTTTAAACATACAATACCCGTACGTTCCGTTATTAAATTTCGAACATCTCAAAGTTCATTGACCGTTTTATTACTAAGCTAGTTACGAATGGTTACTGTTACGAATGATAGTTCGTAGATTATAGGAACCCGGCATAAGTCACTCAATTACTAGCACAAAGACCCTGAGGTTTTGACTCTTACGTCGATTATAATTTCGTGGTTTAAGGTCGAACATTTGTTATGATTGTACATAGAAACCTCTTCAGTGTTCTAGTTTTATCATCGTATTTATTATAAAGTAGGGGTCTATGTGTAACGAGCATGTTAGTTACGTACGGCGCTAATATTTGATGATTTCTACGTTACAGGACATAGACAAGTTGGTTTATACAGGTACATACAGAGTTACCCTTTAAGGTCCGGCCAAATTTTGAAATTAGGAACTAAATATTGAATTAAAAGTGTGTTTTAATTATTATTGTAAATTTATTACAAGATAGTATAAAAATATTCGTTTAAAAATATCTTACTAAATTCATGAATTGCATACATCGAGTCTTGTGAAAGAACTGTGTAAACTTTTGATCAGGGTCGAGTGGTTAGCGACTCTGACTACGCAATCGACGGGTCTCCGATTCGATCCCCGACAAGGACAAGCTTTTGTGTGATGAGCATAAATGTTTGTATTTCCGGGTTTGGGTGTTTATTAAATATATTCTAGTATTTATATATGCATTTCTATGTATTAGTAGCGTTGACTAACACTCATAACATAAGCAAATAGTTTTGCTTACTTTGGGGTTAGATCTAAGTGTAATTTGTCCATTGAATATTTATTATTTATTTTATCATTATTATATACTTAATTACAACGGTAATCATTATGTAATCTGTCGCTTAGAAGTAAGTACATTTTCCTGATTACTTTTAATTTGGTTGAAGGCATTGAAATATTTTAGTACGAATTTTGCGTAATTGAAATTATATCCATGCGTTTTGTTTCTTGTGTCGGATAAAAATGAAATTTTGAATTTTGAATTTTTTTTATTACATAAATCTAACATATTATCGATTTTGAACAGGCTCTTAAAACACTGGACCTTTGAAAGGAACCCTGTACATTTTTTTGATTAGAATAATTAATCTGAAATGAGTATCTTCACGCCCGTATCCCCGAAAAGTTAGGCAGAGGTACAACCAGTGCACCCACAATTAGCCGAAGATACTTATTCCCATAATGTGATAGGTGGCAAGTTTATCATCAACCAGGCACTTATTTAATCCCTGGCAGTTGTTTTTATTTATGGTTAATACGCACGTCACAGAGCTCCGCGGAAAATTATAAATAAACAGTGTAAAAAGTGCCAATAAAGCGTGTATTACGTACTATTGACTATAACATTGTACAAAATACCTACCTAATTTTCAGGGAAATATGCCTTATAAAATAATAAAAACAATTGATAGAAGCCAAAACTGTATTTGTATCGTACCCAGTTTGTGGGAGGATAAAGGTGAATTATAATGGCCAAGAAAACAACATGATATAACTCTCAACATGATATAAAAAATCTAGCCCTTTAAAGATTGGTCTATCACAAAAATATTTTTAAGAAGAATACGTTACTTCGTGCCTGTGATTTAACACTATTAGTTCTTCGAAGAGAAACATATACTCTCTTGCCTGTAATTGTATCTAAGTATGTAATATTTTTAAAAAGATTGTATGTATACATATATACAGGGTGTTGCAAAAGTAGTACAGTAAGCCGAAAGGAGGGTGACTCAGGGGGTCATTCTTAACAACTTTTGTTTAACGACTTTAGTAAATTCGCGAAAAAAATATTGATTCTCCATAGAAACTTTGTTGGTCACGTGACTTTTCACAATGGAAAAAAAATTGTTTTTCGCGAATTTTCACAAATCGTTGAACGAAAGTTGTTCAGAATGACCCTCTGAGTCACCCCCTTTCGGCTTACTATACCGCTTTTTAACACTCCGTTAAGTTTACGAGTAATAAATAGTTGATAAACTCACAAAATTGTATTTGGTTTGCTTGGTTTGGTAGGTTTGTTGAACTTGAAAATTTTTAATGTTATATATAAAATAATAAAAAAATCCTCTTCTTAGTTATTATAGTCATGGACAGCTATTGTAATGTAAGAGCCTTTCTCTCCATAAAGATAAAGGGGACTCCGTCACAAAGAACCGCATGTTGTGTGGTAAAGAAAAATCTTAAAATAATTAAAAAAGCAATACTAGCCGACTTAAAACAGTTTAAATGAACTGTAAACAAGCACAGGTAAATTACGTTTTACCAAACATAATATGTTTCATCAAGCTTATAAAACAAATAATATTAAATTATTACATGACCTAAATATTAGCCTATGATTATTATAATCAAATTGAACTAGAGAACAATAAACGGTTGTAAGCTGCAATTTGCCATATCTATAATTTATTCAATGCTAATGTATTGACTATCAACATTAATGCGAATGTCAATCCGAGTGTTCAATGTCCCTGACATTCACTTAAAGCTAGCAAATAATTTAAAATTTAACGCAATACATCGCCTAAATTATATTCACGATTGATCTCATTAATAAACACAGATTAAGTATGAATAGAGAGAGAAAAGGAAGATTCATTTAGATATTTCTAAATGAATCTTTCTTTTCTCTCTTTATTTTAAGTTTAAGCATTTAAATCAATGTAATTCTAGTACATGTAGATTTTGTTTGACAAACATAGGAATACTTAGTTGGTACAAAAAAAGTTGAAACTTTTGTAGATGAATCAAATTTTATTTTAATGTACATTTATTTCAAATTCGATTAATTATTCGGGTTATATGATTTTAATGGAAAATATTTTAGAGTTTTAATATCGCCTTAATGGTCTTACGGTACCTAATTCGGTATAGATGCTTGAAGTCCTGGACTTTTTTACTAAATTCAGATCATTGACTTTTTCTTAGTTTATGAAGGATTTTTTACATATCATATGATAGCAAACCAGTAGATGTCTCTCCTATTGGAAAGAGACAACCATCACCTATAGACACCAAACAAAATAATAGTGCGTTGCTATATGTTTGTCTGAATGGTAACGCCAGATGCATATTTTATCGACTACCTTACCCTCAAAACCGGAATACAACAACGACAAGCTTTGACATAGTTGCAGGAGTATTATGTACGGCGGAGGCAACAAATCGCGAAGGACATCAGCAAACACTAAAGGTATTATTAATTAGAAATTATATCCTGTACTTCAATTATATTAAATTCTGCTTGGAGTTTACAAAACATCCAATCTTTTTTTTTATTTTAGATTTTAATTATTTATATGTTTAGTGAGATTAACATCTACATAATTGAACAAGTTCTGTACCTATTGAACTATCAATGACTCAAAATCTTAAGCTTTTAATAGATTTGTTATTTAACCACCACTTAATCTGTCAGTTTAATGTCATCAATTTTAATGTAGTTGATATTTACAGGGCAAGCATATTAGCAGTCCTTCATAATAGTCTTTATCTCTAAATCTTGACCAAATGTCAGATGATTTCTATCATAGTTCCGTTAACTGCTCCTGATGACACACCGAATATCATATTAACAACTTGTCTAGCGATTTGCACATTGCCTTCTTGTTGCCCTTTATCTTGTATTTCTAAATTTCGACCAAATGTCATATGATTTCCTTATTAGTTCCGGTAGTCTTTTGTAACTATACGAGTATCACAAATGTCACACTAATTATGTATTTTTTTTATTGTATCTATAGACACAAAAAAGTGGATAACCTTATGGCAAATAATTTACTAGGTGTTAGAGTTCTGAATTGTCTCGCCCGTGTCTGGTGCCACCGCCTTACCTAATCCCACCGTAATAGCGTCAGTACTTGTGGCTGTTGTGTTCCGGTTTAGAGGGTAAGGTAGCTGGTAGATTGTGCATGTGGCATTGCCAACCCGCCACACGGATGGCAACGCACTGATGGGCCTTCAGCGAAAGTTCTCGCTGAGACTTCTCGTTAGTTTGGACGTTAATTTGGATGGCCTTTTAAAATACCACTCGGGCGAGAAAATGAAGTTACGTTAGTATTGTAATTGACATTATATATAGTTATAACTGACTGATTATATAAATACTTACACCCCTACCTGACCTGACCTTAAGTCACGTAAGTAGTAATAGGCTTCATTAATCATTTGCTTTTCGCAAACGCCTTGGCACAAAAGCAAGTGATCTATTATTATTCAAAAGGGCCCAGAAAAAAATAAATTCTTGACAAATTTGTATTCATTTAATTGTCTATTTTTATCACTATACTTTCAATACTTGTCAGATTACCGTAATAAAGTTATTAGTAAACGGTAAATTAGCTGGTGTTCTTGCACATGGTGGCATCTAAGATATATAACTAGATATTTACTGAATTATTAAGGATCTTACGTCATAAGAAAACAAAAGAAGACTCTGTATTTCCCATGGCACAAAGATATAAAAGGTATTTGTACAATTTAAGACTAAGCGACATTTTATTAAATACTTGCGAATCCTTGTGAGTCAGAAGTTCACGCTATTGGTTGCTTTTCTGAATACAAATAAGTATGCGCGATTTCCTTTCCTTTTTTCAACATATAGGGATATTGAACTAAGTTAAAAATAAAATAAACAAATTCTAAAATCACGCATTTGAAAGCAAGTTTAAGATAAAACACTTAAGAGGTTTTGTTGTTTGATTAATAAAGTAGAATCTGGATGACCGAGTATAGCTCCTTATTTTTTTTTTTGAAAAACGACATTGCCTTTCAAGGCAATTTGTTAGGTATTCAGTGTCGCTTGCATTTACATCCAGAAATACTGAGTTATAATAGGTACTTATACTTATAATAGGTACTTACCCATGAAGTAAAATCACTCTGGAGTTATTCCTTAAGCCTTAGCTTTTTATTTGACACGATTAAGTAGGACACGCGTATTTCTATTTTTATTTATATAATACTAGCTTACCCGGCAAACTTTGTTTTGCCATAGGTACATATTAGAAATCCATAACGGACTAACAACGTGACACATAATTTATATAAGTATACAGAATTGTCCTTCCAGGTAACCGAAAGGGCATTGCACTTTATATGGTGGTGAAGTATTCTTAACTTTTCTTATTTTCTGCGCAATTTTCTCAATATTTTCTTTTATAAGAACCTTCTCCTGACAATTACAAACACAACAAAAAAGAATTAGCGAAATCGATCCAGCTTTTCACGCGTGATGTCGTGTCGTGATCGTGTCGTGATACAAACGTTTGACATTTCCATACATTTGTTCATATGAACGGCTACGCATTTTGCGCCCGACACCGTGTCTATTAGTAATTGTGTGGTCTGTGATCGCCTCAAAACGCGCTTAATATTAAATTTCATGAAAATCGCCGACCGCCGTTCCGAATATTCAGATTATATATTTATACATATACAAGAACAGTTCGTTTAGAGGTATTAGATATTGATTAATTATTATTAACTAAATTTAAAAAAAGTATCTTCACGCCCATATCCCCGAAGGGATAGGCAGAAGTACAACAAATGCAGCCACGATTAGCCGAATTGTCCCACAAATGTGATAGGTGGCAAGCCTATCGCCAACCGGGCACTCTACAATCCCGGGCAACTTTATGTTTCTCAGAAAACTGAAAAAACACTTTTTTTTAAAGTGCCCGACCCGGGCATCGAACCCGGGACCTCATGTGGTCAACGCCAACGCTGGACCACTAGACCACAGAGACTAGAACTAGAACTAAATAAATAATGAACTCAATGAAGGTTAATTGTAAATTAACCTTCATTGAGTTCATTCTGTTCCTTTTATTTAAACGCTATTTATTCATATTTAGTAAATATCGTTGACTGCCTCGTGGTTTATGAGATAGCCTATTAGATCATGAGGTCCCGGGTTCGATCCCAAGGGTGGTGTGTTATCCGTGCCTTGGATGTGCATGTAAAGCAGTCGGTCCCGGTTATCGCTATAAATAGTTATCAGGTCGGTAAAATGCAGCGATGGGATCACCACTCATCTCGACAACCAACAAATGGGTGCGGTTTTTGTATAGACTTTTCACGTTCACCGCACAACAAAAATTGTGCGGTGAACCGGAAAGTCTATAGATGTTCACTTTACTCTGCCTACCTCGCAAGAGAACCAGGCGTGATACTTCTACTAGTAAAATCTGAATGAATGCGGTTACATTTAAAAGTAAATTTAACCGCATTCAAGGTCACATGTCTTGTTTGTCAATTGTCTTGTTTTTACACGCTTTTTATTAGCTTCACCTGTATGTTTGTATGTTTGTATGTTTGTTTGTAACCGACTTCTTTGGGCGCGATTTTGACCCACTTTAAACGGCCAGATTTCGTTCAAACTTTGTAGATTTATCGAGGACCGATGACAATACACTAATTTGATAAAATTATTCCATTTTTAACCGACTTCAAAAAAAGGAGGAGGTTCTCAATTCGGCTGGTATATTTTTTATGTATGTACACCGATTTCTCGGAGGTTTCTGAACCGAATTACGTGATTCTTTTTTTGTTTGATGCGGAATATTTTCTAATTGGTCCCATAAAAATTTGATTCAGGTAGGCCCAGTAGTTTTTGTTTGATGAGCATTTTTTTATTTATTGTACCTATCTCGATGTCTGAAATCAAATCTCGCAAGTAAATTTGATCCACTTCCCGGTTACCGATTGAGCTGAAATTTTGTATACGTATGTTAATTGAATGACAATGAAACCTTATTATGACATGGAGCTGATCTGATGAATCTGAATCGGAAGGTGACCACAGGAACTTAATAATTAAATGGTTAAAAATCGGTTAATAACAAGACTATTGAGTTTGGACTCATTTGATTCATGTTGACGAGCACTTTGGTGCTTGGTGGTGACTAGGATCCTGCAGGGTCCGATGATGTAGCTAGAAGATGGTCATAGGAGCTCAGCAATTAAATGACACAACTCTATCGAATTTGGGCTCATTTGAGTAGTGTTGACGAGCACTTTGGTGCTTGGTGCTAACTAGGATCCTGCAGGGTTCGATGATGAAGCCAGAAGGTGACCATAGGAGCTCAGCAATTAAATAACACAACTCTATCGAGTTTGGGCTCGTTTGATTCGTGTTGACGAGCACTTTGGTGCGGGTGGAAACTACTTATAAAAGGAACTACTCTTAACAAAAGTCTTTGTTCTACGTCTGTCAAGTCGGTCAGTTCAAGAGGTAAAGATATAACTTCCATGTTGTTCCAGTAGGCCTAAGAAGGAAATTTTCTTTTTTTTATGGTAGTCGAGCAAAAAAAAAATCAAAACGTGCTTTAACTAATGACGTCTGTTGTTTTGGATATAATAATTTCTTACAGATTGTACATGGTACTTCAGCATATTGTTTTATGGTGGTTATAAAATTACGCTCAGTAATTGAACGAAGTCTTTGTGACGTCTGACGCGCTACCGCTAGGCGGTTCTCACGTGGCTGAGCAGACTCGATTGCTGTACGGTTTCGAATCACTACTAATCCACGAGCTCTCTGCTCGGCGGACTCCTTAGCTAAACGCTCCTCAATGAGACCAATTCTATGAGCCTTCTGCTCGGCAGACTCGTTCGCTAGTAGTTTTCTCGCTAGTCGCTAGTTCGCTAGTTCGCTCAATAATGAGATCAACTCTAATAGCTCTCTGCTCAAATGACTCATTCGCTAGACGCCCTTGGATCTTACCGAGTCTACTTCTACCAAGGCTGGGCCAAAGCAGGTTTACAAGCATGGGCCAGAGATAGACAGCATTGCGCCAAGCATGGCCCATATCTGGCCCCGTCGTATTGTCCTGTATGGGAGTACGACAGGAACGCCTTGCACACTTACACACACACACACACAAACACACACATACACACACACACACACACACACACATATGTCTATAAGCGTGTAAGTAGTTCCGTGCTTCTACCGCGGCACTCGACTAGGTATGCGCATTAGAGTTTGCAACAGTGTCTGTGCATATAACTTAGATTTCACGAGCCACGAAGAGTCCGCCACCGTCTCTGTGACTGAGTTTAATTGACTGAGTAAAAAAACAAAAAAGAAACCAAAAAAAAAAACAAAATAAATGTACGTAATATTTATAGATATAGATATATCACCATCCATGTTAATTTTACATGGATATATATAGATATACAGTCTTGTAGTTTTCGTTTTTTATTAATTGTAATTAAACGACACTGAATTTATTAGCCATTCGCTTTCGATGATCTACAATTGCCGATTAGAATTAAAAAAAATAACTCAAATAATTGATTTTTTCATAAGTTACAGTGTTTTCGGAGTTTCATACATGACGGACAGGAAATTTTTTGACCTATTTTCATATTTTTTTCCGTTTGTATTGCACTAAGTTAATTTTTAGCAAGTATAGAATTAATCTCCATTAAATTATCTCGACAATAGTATGCAAAATATCTTGATTCCGTTAACTAACAAGGCTATAATACTAAAAATAGTTGCCAAAATAAGGCGAAAAAATTTCCGAAGGTGGTATCAAGAGTCTTCGCAACCGGCGTGTTTGTATGAAAAGAGTGATGAATGTGGAGGAAGCGACACAAGCCTGCAAGGATCGTGATGTATGGCACTTGGTTCTCTCTGCCTACCCCGTAAGGGATCTGGCGTGAAGATATGTATATATGAAAAAAAAATTTCGATCGTAAAGCACTCTCTGATGCTTCGCATCATGAGTCGTGCAATAGTTTAAAATTAAAAAAACAAGCTATTATAAATAAACTAAACTAAAAAGTAGAAAATAAATAATAGTTTAAAAAAACTAAAAAACACGCTTTTTATTAAATAAAATTAATTTTTTTTATTCACACTATTATTAATTTATAATTATTGAAATTTTTAACACTATTCTTAATTTAAATTTATTAAAATTTATTTTCTATTTTTTAGTTCGGTTTTCTATAAAAAGCGTGTTTTTTAGTTTTTTTAAACTATTATTTATTTAAAAATGTTATTCTCCGACACGACGCACCATAATGTTAGAATAATTCACAAGTGTAAAGCGAAACATCGATATTTATTAAAATTAAGGATATCATTTGACTATTACTGTATTTAAAATTCTCTATTATTATTTCCTGTGTCGTCTGATTGGTTGTTCTGTTGGCGCTTCGATCGTTTATTTTCTGTGTTTGTTTCGTATGTCAAGATTAGCGAGCCACGGCATTCTATCGCAGCCTTTCGAAAGAGACGCTCAAGGCACCAATAATATTTGCAAAAAGGAAAAAATTAGTGTAAATTGTGAAGTGGTGTAAAATATCGAGGAAATAAAGTAATGATTGAGAATAATGAAATGTAGTGTTCTTTAAATTGAGGCTAAATCCTGACCGCAACTAAAAATAATGTGCAACAAAATGTGTAAAAGCCCTAAACGCTTCGATTCCATTGACGTTTTATTACGTGAATCGGACACCAGGAAGCCCATCAGCAGTAAGTTTACCAACTTGTACAAGTGGCATTCCAAGCCTTCTTTCTTTTGTGTCCAAAGTTGATGGTTACTACCTTTACCACCAGGAGAACATTCTGCTTCGTTGTTGTCGTATGATAAAAAAACGTATGTTAATTGATCATATCTTTGTTGTTATAAACATTGACACGCCGCTCAGTTTATTGATAGTAATCAAAATAACAGTTAGGTCCAAAAAACATATAAATTGGTGTCCGGTAAAATATTTTTTCCACAAAATAATTTCTACTTCAGTATAAATTCTACCTGAGTATCTTCAACGAATTATGGGAATCCGAGTAAAACTATAAATTGAATTGTGTAAATATTACAAGTCGCATTGTCAAATTACTGTTTTGTAAGCCTTTGTTGTTTACTATTTTCGAGGACATCTCGTGACTAGACTCACGCATTGTTTTTTATTTAAATTATCTATAGTGCCTGGGAAACTAGATGTTGCTGGGTGTGTCTCATGGTCTAGGGATTAACCTAATAATTTCAGATCATGATATCCTGAGTTCGATTCCCGGGTCGACAACAAGTGTGATTGAGATTTTTTCGAGGATTTTTGAGAAAATCGACAATTACCGCGTAAAGATTTCAGTCCAATTATCGCTAGAATTAAACAGTAATCATGTCGGAAAAATGAGACGATGGGAATCACCTCTCATCTCTCTTACCGACGACGTGTAAGTGAATCGTGATAAACTAGAAACTCTATAGGCGTTTGGTTCTTAATAGTAATGCATACATCTTAATAAGAAAGAAAAACTTTTTAATATTGTAGCTTAAATCTACTTACAAACAAACGCTAGCTTGATGACATGTCAGGATATCAGGGATATGTATTAGCTTTCTCTCATCTCATCTCAAAACTAAATCATTACCTACGTGATAAATTTGTTTGTGTTTGATTTACATTTACATTACAATAATTTATGTATTCCATTATATTCAGGTAATCAGTGATGAGGTCATCTACCTTTCGTTTAACGTCGCGCAGATTATATGCTCAAAGTGACCCTCTTAATAAAGATAATAATATATACTAAATATATTAGTTCTGTATAAAAATAAAAGAAAACTTTTTTATATATAAGATTGCAAACAAGCGGATAGCTATCCTGATGAAAAGAGCAACCGTCGCTTATAGACACCAAAGACGTTAATGGTGCGTTTATATCCATGTTTTTTTATATCATAAGATAGCATACAAGCAGATGGGTCTCCTGATGAAAAGAGTCAACCATCGCCCATAGACACCAAAGTTGTTAATGGTGCATTGCTATCTTGTGGCGAGGTCTAATGCCACATGCATAAGTTTACCGGCTACCTCACCCTCCAAGCCGGAACACGACCACGACAAGCACTGACGCTATTGCGGCAGGAATAGGTAAGACGACGCGGCGGTATTAGACCCGGGCGAGACAATACAGAACTCTACCACCTATATATATACCTGTATAACCAACCGATCGCTTTTACGACCTGCCTGGCAAAATGGCAGTTGGCCTATTCATCAAAGGAGTCCGAGACCAACACGGGGAATGTGTCGGGATGGTAATAACACATGCGTACGTCTACCGGCTGTCATACTCTTCAAATCGGAACATAAAAATGACAAGCATAGACGTTATCAGAAATCAGAAGAACTTCATTCAATAAAACTGTTTACAAGTTATTTTGACACGTCAACATTTTGTTTTGAAATTACCGGATCGGAAACGCGGCCACGGCAGGAATAGGTACGGCGGTGATACCAAATACCCAGGTGAGACTTTGCGGAATTCGACCACTTAATAGTCGCGATGGTAGTAACACATAGACCTGTCTGGCATAACATCAGTTAGCCTTTTCTTCAGAGGAGCCTGGATCAACAGGGGGAAAACTATGTCATACCCCGTTCGAGAACAACTATTCGTTGTTTTATATAGCTTGACTGGTAAAGGATTCACCAGTCACCAGTTCACGTATGACCAGTAGCTAACATGACCTAATGTAGGTCATGTTAGCTACTGCAGGTCATACGTGACCATTAAAAATATAATAAAAAGAGAATATTGCTTATATACATAGTAAACCATAACGAAATTAGTGTAGTAATATTCAAATAGGTCACCTCACGTTATACTAACGAGTCTAGTCGCGAGTTCAATAAATCTGTGTTCGTGAACAATGAACGTGCACGGATATCCGGACTAAATATTTTTATTGGATAGTTAGGTCAAAATTTAAATACCTATTTTTTTAACATATTTTTCACATATTCGGTATCAGGATTGAGTAATGAATACCCTCCTTCCGTACTGTTACACCTTACCACTGTAGGCTAATATGACAACCAGATCCCGTTTATTTTCAACACATCACTCTCGTACATCCATAGTCGGTTAGTAGAACCAATCCCTCCTCAGTCTCAATCCTACATCCAAGTTAAACGGCTGCTTTTCTCAAACTTAATAATTATTGTCTTTTATTTCCTAGCCGTAAATAATTACTTTTTAAAAAAAGAAAATTTCAAAGAGACTCGTTATAGTACGTAGACTCTTTTACTATTTCCTAGCCATTAATGATTTCTTTTTTAAAAAGACAATTTCAAAAAACTCGTAATAGTACGTACAGTCTTTTACTAGTTATTCTACATTCTTATATAAAAACAAAACCACAATTGACGCTATCAATTTAATTTTATACACCGTTATCACTAGTCCGTACAAATACTTGTTAATAATTAAATAATAGTTTTTCTTAAAATAAAATTTATAAAACTCATTTAAAACATGAAACAGCCTTTGCTATATTTGCTTACAAATTTAATTGCAGAGACGTCGCTCACGATGCGTTATTATTTACCATATTATTGATAAGCTAAAGTAGTACTTAATTGGTGGTGAATAAATAACAACGAATTGACAAAGCTTAGTAAATAGATTATAAAGCGTGAGTAAAAATTATAAGATACAAAAAAATATACAGTGTTTGAACTATTAAGTTTTTTGGCGCGACGTGAGGGTTTTTTTTAATTTAGATGACGCACAGCGGAATCGAGGCTGTCTAACTAAATGAATAAAGTAAAAAGTCGATTAAACTGTAGTATAAAATGATATAACTATATGCCTTATCTTACTGCTACCGTTAAATAGACTCGTTTCAACAATGTAGACTAACAGTAACATAAAATAAAAGTAAATCGGCAAACATGACACGAAAAAGAATAAAGAAACAGACGTCATCAAAATGTTTTTGTGGGACGCGAAATATCTTGCTTTCCTTGTCATGTATAATGAGAACCGAAAGGAAGTATTGCATGAATCATTGAAAATATAAAAGATAAAAACCCAATTTCGGCGAAAGGAAATAAAACATTCTACAAGTGGCTGATACACCTCGGTATCAATTTCGGTTAAATTGATGAATTGTGATGACTTGTAAAGTCAATTTGGCGATTCATCTGGACCGGAAAGCAGATTAATAATAACTGTTATATATTAGAAAGGCACTACTATATAGAAAGGCAGGTATTTTTTGTGATTTTTAAATATTACGTAATTTATTTAAATCTTTGAACATAATTCTCTAAATAGAAGCCAAATATTTGACTTTTTACGGCTGATACCTTACAAAGTAGGTAGTGTGTACCAAATGCCATACAAAACGACCTTACAGATTTGCCATGGTTGTTTCAAACTCTTAACTCTCATCATACGAATACTCCGTTTATAGACACCGTTCACACCCCCTTTGGACAGTACACAATAAATTTATCATGATTTTAGTACGGTACCTATATATATCCTTTCACATTCGCATTGCATATCTATTACATTAATTTTTCATTTGCCATCATTTCTATATGAAAAAGAAAATAAAATAACGCATGCTCCATTGATTAGGAAATAGGAACCAACAGAGCATCCTCTTCCTCATTTTTACACCGATAGTTTCTTTCAATCCCAGCCTCCTCCTCACTTTTTTTATATCATAAGATAGCAAACAGGCAGATGGGTCTCCTGATGGAAAGAGTCAACCATCGCCTATAGACACCAAAGATGTTAATGGTACGTTGCTATCTTGTGGCGAGATCTAATGCCACGCGCATAAGTTTACCGGCTACCTTACCCTCCAAACCGGAGCACGACAGTGACCAGAAATGGCGCTATTGCGACAGGAATAGGTAAGGCGGTGGTACCAAACCCGGTCGAGCCGATGCAGAACTCTACCACCTAGTAGTCACGATGGTAGTGACGCGCATAGCCACTCAGTCGCCTTTTACGACCTGCCTGGCAGAACGGCAGTTGGCCGTTTCTTCAAAGGGGCCCGGGACCAACACGGGGAAATCTGAAACTTTGGTATTAAAAACGCGGTCCGAATGTTACGCCACATTTTTCAGTAGCGATGTCATCTCGGCGTTATACTTTTATGTCCTTTCTGATATATCCAACCCACGCTTCCGTATAATACGAATAAATACAAAATTATACAAAGTAAGACAAACACCCTTAGTTAAAAGTGTGCTTTTAAATAATTTACCTAATGCTTTATTCACTCTATTGTCTGCACACATTCTTCTTTCTTTATCAGGGGTGTACCTTCCATCCCTATCAAAAGTGCATCCAATTTAAAAAAAACTCATCCACCTGTTCACGCACACGGCTCTCGCATCGAAAGATTGTAGGTATGGTGATTACTTCCCTGTTAACAAATCATCATCATGAATACAAAACACATATGGTATTCGTACTAAGTCACAAATATGATTTGTCTGGCAGTCTATCTAAAGACGGCCCGGAGCAATATGGAGCTGAAAACTCTTTTTCATGGTGCACGATATCACACGCTGTTAATCATAAATGGGTTGGTATTTCACACACGGATAGACAAAATTGGAACTACAGCCGCCATCTTGGTATATTTTCCCCTATGTTAGTCCGGAGCCCCTTAAAGGATAAGCCATCTACCGTTCTGCCATTTGCAATTCGTAAGAGGAAAACGATTGGCATTGCGAGTCACTACCATCGTGGCTACTAGGTATTAGATTTCTGCACAGTCTCACCTAGATCTGGTACCATCGCCTTACTTATTGACCGCTTACCGCGACCGCTGACATGTTTCGGTTTGAGGGTAAGGTAGCCGATAAACTTGTGCATGTGGCATTAAGACCGTCACAAGGATAGCAACGCAGCTTGAACATCTTTGGTGTTTATAGGCGATGATTGTCTTTTCCCATCAGAAGAGCCATCAGCTTATCTGATATCTTAATATAAATAAGAAATGACATTTCGTTGTCAGTTTTTCTCAGTAAATTTCTTAAGTGACAACCCTAATCACCTCCCTAGTGAATAGTAGATTGATGACACTGTAACTAATTGTGATATCACATATTTGACGGTTTATCTAGGCCGGAAAAATACATTAAATATAAACAACGATGACTTATAAGTAATAATTATTATTACAATATCAGTAGTTTCCTTAAGGTTTTTATACATAACGCAATTAATTTAAATCTTTTGTCATAACATAAAATACGTGACCCCACATTAGTGCGTCGAATGGACAAACCCTCACAAACTAAAAATGCTCATCTATTCATTTCACGTCAGAATCAAAGCGAATGTGGGTTTTAAACCTCATAGCGCAATAACGAGGAAAAGCTAATCGCAATATGTGTATAGATGTATACTTACTACACTTGCTATATACTCGTAACATAAAATTATTCTATTACAAAAGCTGGTAGCATAATACAAAGAAGAGATTTCTAGTGATAGCCAAATGCTTAGCCAAATGTTTAGTGCGGTCATGTTTATGATGGGTGACAGGTTGATATATCTCCCAAAGTTCAGAGGATACGTAAACAGCGGTTCCGGTTATGACTATGAAAAGTAAAAGTCCTAAAGGACTCTACATAATTAAATTAAACAAATACCGTCACTTGAAGGCACCCACTACAGGCACCCTTTAGAGGTGTGACTAATATATTCATATTAGGTACCCTTAATAGGTACACGGGCGAAATATCATATTAGGTAATACGAATATTATTGTATTAGGTTATGCAAATTTATGAACCTATTGAGTACAATAACTAATCAGTTTTATTCCTACAAAAACTACGTCTAATACATAAATCAGTTTTATTCCTACAAAAACTACGTCTAATACATAAATTGCATCAAAATCGGTTTATCCGTTTGGAAGTAATCGTTAAGGAAAATTTTGAAAAAAGTGCTTTTTCGACATAGCTTCAAAATTTTTCAACCAATATTTTTTTTAGTATTCTACAATATTTTAGTAATAATAAAACTACGTCGAATGTCGTTTCAAAAATCAAAATCTAATATAATTTTCAAAAGTTACAGCTTTTCAAATATTAAAATTAAATCGTTTTTAGCAATTTTTTGGTATTCTACGATATTTTAGTAATAAAAAAACTACGTCATATGCCGTTTCAAAAATTATAGCTTTTCAAATATCAAAATTACGTTGTTTTTAGCAAATTTACTTATTTTTTTTAAATAACTTTCAAGTTAAATCATCAATTGACTTAAAAATCTTATCAGCTTTTCTCCTTTAAAAACTGTGTCAAACACCGTTAATTTAATCAAAATCGGTCAATTTGTTTGGGATTTATTAATGAAAAAAATTAAAAATAAAATGTTTCTTGACAATGCATCGAAATTTTTCAACCTATCAATTATTTAGCTAAAGCAATATTTTAGATCTCAAAAATTGAGTTGAATGCCATCATCTTTTTCAAAATATACAGCTTTTCAAAAATTAATATACTGCCATTTTTAAGAAAATAGATGTTCGAACTGAAATATCTATACTTATATTTTTTACTCTTTTGAGCTTAAAATACTTTAGTGGAAAGTTTCAGGGGTGGCCCGTAGGGTCAACCGTTTACACATTTTTTACACGCAGTACATTTTTTTCTATTTACACTATTCTAAATTTAAATTTAACATTTTTTAGTTTGGTTTTTATAAAGGCTCGTTTTTTATTTGCTTTTTTAACTATTATTTATTTTGTTGTGTTACTTGTTGTCAAGACAACTTTTGTGTGAAAGAAAATATTTAAAAATCACACAGAAAAATCTTATAACACAGAAATTAGTTGAGCGAGTAAGCCAGAATATATTGAAGGAGGTATCTGCAATATATTACAATAAAGAATGGCCGAAGTATGTCAATATAAATAACATGGTCATTAGTCATACTATAAACGGTAGAATCTGTTATTTTCTTTATTATGTACACCACCCGTGCAAAGTCAGAACACTGAACTCGTGATTAATAAAAACTGACGTAATAAATGATGCACTATAATTAATAGTTACAACTACTAATGTGGTTACAATACAGATTTTACTACTTGATGACGTTGAACACTTAAGGATAGGTACAAGATATTGCAGGCAGCATTGGACACACCCCCGAATCATACGTCAAGTCATACGTCAATAAGTCACTCGGTATTTCTCGAGTGTGTGCATGATTAATTACATATTTTAACTGCCTACTCTACTCGTTGATACTTCCTATATAGCGTATAATCTATGATTACTAAACGCAAGAAAAAATAGACAGTACAATAAACTGAGAATGACCAAAAATTTGTCATGACTGACCAATTTGTGGTTATATATGTTTGCTATATGGGTGGTAATCCCCAGTAGTACATTCTGTCTTAAAATGTTCTAGTTTAATACCAATTTTAACAATTTTTCCTTAAATTAAACAAATATTTTTAAATTAATTTTGTATATTTCTAAATTAATAACCTGTACTCTTGCATTCTACATTTCTTTCACGCATTCTCACTGTTTTTGGTTTTCTGGAAGAAATCTCTTACAAAGATAAGGTCGCCTCTTGTGGATTTTTTATGAATCAAAATGTAATTTTACTAATTTTGCCTCTATGTGTACAATAGAGTATTAAATATATAAATAATAAATAAATATTTTAAAAATGTATCCTAATCTAATCTAATGTAAAAGCTAATCCATCACATAATAACACATGCTAGTGATCGCCCTGTAGTCGAAATTCGACTATAGTCCAAAAAATAAATCTAAACAACAAAATAAAAAGACTTTAGCCATAAACGAAAATAGTATAAATGTGTTTATATTATAATATATGTCAAATGTAATTAGTATAAAATAAGTAATATTTTACATATTGATACTATTGATCTACATCTTTAGCAATGTCGTTACATTATTGCATATTAGCAATGCATAAAATGTGATTACTGTTTTTTTTATAATTAGGTTATTCGAACCCATGTATTTTTCATGCAGTGGTTCTTGTCTTCTTTGAAGTACAATTGCATCGGCAAAACCCATAACTATATGCCTGCTGCGTATATAGTTAATGAGTCACGGAAATTTAGCAATTATTCATCGATCGTTTTAGGGTTTTGAATTGGTTTTTCTCAAAAAGCTACGTGCCACTTCACTCGTATCAACAGCTTAAGATTCCGGTATTTTTGTGGTTTTTATAGCATTTTTTTGCTATAAGAAATTTAAACCGATCAGGCTGTCCAATAGACAAACATCAGTCAAACAAGATAAATATGGCGTTACGCGGTCCTGAGAAAAGGGTGTCGACAGTCGACAACTAAGTGATAAGGGTTCCATTTTATTTTACGAGGTACGGAATCCTAAAAAACCATGTGTGTGGTTTCAAACCTGTCCAAATAGTATAGTAAACTATTGATGACTCAGAATTAAAACGACCACTAAAAGCAGTCTTATCTGCTTAGAATAATGTTATTATTCTAAGCAGATAATAACATTTACATAACGCGTATACTATGTATATGACTATATATAAATCAATAACAAATCTAAGAAGGTATGTCATATTTCTTGGAATTACTCGAAGTATTCCGTGTAATAAAGTACGTTATATTCGAATGTTTATTTCCAGATTGTAGAATTATGAATGAAATCTTTGTGATATATTTTTATCGTGGATTATTGACCCATAATTAATTCATTCAATAGTACCTACGCAAAGTAAATGCATTTAATAATTAAATAAAATTTAAATGTTGGAATTGGAACTTATTTTTAGTGGCGTCACTGTCTGTCTCGTTGTCACTCAGAATTGTTATGTTTTCGAAACCATGAATATATCTCTTTTTATACAGCTGTATTAGAAAGAGAGGGTAAGACCTCAGACGATGACAGCAGTATTCAAAATTTAGTTTCAAGTAGGTACTATTAGAAGTGTTGCCTCCAGATATGTTCAGCTTTATGCTCGTAACTACATACTGAGCACACTATATTTTACTTTCTACTAAAGCTCAATTCACAATGACGCAGAGTCGAAGCGGAGTCATGTTTTTAAACTTTAAAATATAATCATCTCTATTTCCATTAGGTAACGTACAAATTTGTGTTATAAATAAATTGACCATATAGTTTTTATCTAAAGACGTTGATGGGAACTACACAAGCAATAATAGTAATGTTGTCTGTTGGTATCTATTGGTTCTTTATTTTCATGAGGTGCACCGAATTCAGGTATCAAGACAGAGAAATACAATGTGAAAAAAAAAGGTAGACAGTGTGCAATATAAATACACACTTACATAAAATAAATTGCATATCCGTGGCTTGCAATACGAAACTTTTACTGTCACGAATGTGATTTCTCATCATACCCGTCACTAAAATATATTTTTAACTAAAATTTGAACCTATAAAAATGTATGCGTGGTCATACATTTAAATCGGTAAGTGAATAATTAATCATTCTCTATTTTCGACCCTTTTGGGTGGATTTTTTATTAATTATATAGGACAATCCTCGAGGTATATTCTAAACAATAAAAAAGTAATTATCAAAATCGGATCACTCTAAAAAAATTATGCGTGGTCAAATATTTAAAATAATGACTGAACAATCCATCATTATTTGTTTACGTATCCTTTTGGTTGAATTTAACCTTCAGGGTATATCCATCCCAATAAAAAAAGAATTATCAAGATCAGACTACTCTGTAAAAAGTTATACGTGGTCTAACATAAAAAATATCGTTTTTCCGTCGATTAAAAACAAGTGAACTTGCCTTAATAGTAATATAATGACTACTGATAGATTGCGTTTAGGCTACGTCCGCACGGACAGGAGGCTTGCTTAGTGCCTAGACGTAGCGAATCACCTAGCGAGCAGATAAGTAAAACGAACGTTCTAAATACGTTTGAAATGGGATACGTTTAAAACGCATAATTTTTTTTCCTAATTTACTTTGTCATAATGAATATAGCATAATATGTAGTGTCATTATATAATTTAATCATAATCTTTTTTTTTGCGAAATGTGTTTTAAGCATAACAATCTATTGTACTACATTTAATTCGACTATTGATGATACGCATAATAGTCTTTAGACATTTTTTTATTTTTCCTAATGTTATCTTACCATAAAAACATATGGCATAAGCCCCCCGCCACAAAGAAACAAAGCTATCTAATACTACAGTTGAAGTTGGTTAGTTAGGTTCTCTTTAGATCCCACACCCAGAAATAGGAGTTCCGCGTAGCGGGGGCTCCGTCAACTTGGTCCAACCCCACTTGTTACGGGAATAATATGTTGCTACAATACAGTCTGCTATTTGGTCTTGCTATTTATGCAATGCTGCTACAGTCTGCTATCCACCTATTTCTTGTATTTTAATTAGGACTTTTAAGTGTATGCCGTTGATCATTATGTTTATGTGTTGTTATGCTTTCCTCAGTGTGCCTTTAAACATTATGCTATGTTATCTTTATGCTACATAGGGTTATGCTAGTAAAAATTATGCGAAAACAGTTATGCGTTCAGTTGTTATGGTTAATTATCATTAGTTATAAAAACGTGATGCCTACTTAAAATAGTACAAAAATTGCTATGCTACTAATATAGACCCGTTCGAGATCGGCCGCACTGCGCGCTTGCTTTGCGCACCGCGGCGGGTCTAAAACGTTCGTTTCACTAAGCTGCTCGCTAGGTGGTTCGCTAGGCTGTAGGCGCTAAACAAGCCGCCTGTCTGTGCCTGTGCCTTGTTTTCTAGTATTGTACATTGTATGTGTATACATAGATGTACATAAATCATGCATATTAGTTTTAAAAAATTAATTAAGTAATTTGAAAATAAATTACTATTCTTTTATGCGAATACATCACAACTTTTTAAATTCTTACTGCTAATAAAAAGCTTTAAAAACCTGCTTATCGAGAATACACGATGTGTAGTCAGCAACAAAAATCGCAAAACGAAATTGATTAACATACTTCCTTTATTGTATTTTATCATACGTAACGAATTAAAGTAACACGCGTAGCAAAAATACATTGTTTTATAAAGCATTTATAACGGTCAAATATTTTCGGATTTCAAGCGATGGATAATTCCTAGTGGCTCTGAGTAATTAACCGATATAAAGGAAAAATTGATCAGCCAACTGGACCACAAATAAATTTTAAGTGACATAGCAATAATCTTGTTCCCTGATAAGCGAGCTCTGTAAGTTTAGTTACGATACATACTTAATTGTTTTATTCACAAATTGCACAGATGTAGACTGTGATTTATTAATAATGGGGTGTAAAATCAATGAAATTGTTTCCTCCGTTGGGCTAATGTGTTTTTATGTTAAAAAAACTTACTTTGTTTTTACTATCGATAAGGAAACGCTTGACCACGATTTCGCCTGATGGTAAGCTAAGATGCGGCCTAAGATGGAACGCGCTTCCATAGAAGGTACTTGTTCACTCTTCTCTTGAAGATCCTAAGGTTGTACCCGTTAGGGAACACAGACTCAGGAAGCACGTTCCAGTCCTTTGCGGTTCGGATAAAGAATGTTGAGTCGAACCGCTTTGTTCGGGTACGTGGAAAAAAGAAAAGGTCTAAACCGTCGTGAATTTCACGGCACTTACGCGTTATATTCAACGAGCTCAGACGTAGGTGTGGCCCGTGGACAGCACTTTAGTGGAGCACATGTAACTTGACGCATGCCTTGTCTAGTATATACGTTAGTACATAGAAGTTTTCGGGTGGCACTCACGCTTGCACTATTCCCAACCATTCCAAGATATCGTGTCCGTGAGAATGCCCTTCGTATGTAGATTGATTTCTTTATCTATTTGTTTTGTGTTATTTATTAGTCATTTCATTATCCAGTACGTGATTGTTTTGTTATCAATCCTAATTTATCGCTGCGTTAAAACCTCTGAACTATGCACTACACCGATATGGAAATGAATCATTATGATTGCACTATATTCATCGTTTTTTAAGGATTATGTTACTGAAATGGAAAAACGGGATCCACATATCATTTCGTTGTTCTGTCATTCCATTTGTCAAGAGCCTTTATCTCAGTTTTATAGGTATCAACTTGAAATTTATATCAAATACTTGTGACTACGGTCCCTCAGTGCTGCAAAAAATCAAACTTGCTAGTCAACGCGATCAAAACATATGACCATTTATGTCGCATATTTTGCGATTTCAAAAGGGAATCGAAAGCTATATAGTGTCTTCGTCAACTTTCCGTTGACCTAGAATTATGAAATTTGGCAAGAAGCAATGTCTTACAGCACATGTAAAGGAACAAATCCGAAACTGTACATATTTAGTGTTAGCAACTGCGCTTAACAACAAGACTAGCCGGCCATTTGTGGCGCACCTGTATGATTTGTGCACCTGTTATTGCGAGATCTAATGATGTTATTGTTAACAGCAATGAACAAATATAGATAAGGAGAGTATAAATAAGTTGGAATCAGATGTTTTAGATTCATTGTAATTCTATCGCTTCTTGAGGGTATTACTCTGCCCAAAAATGTATAATTTTGCATTCAATTGTGTATTTAAAAGTGATTCAATGTGTTATTCGGCTAAACTGCTTGTCGGTAATATTAGTATAGTTGGAAGAGATCACTTTATTCGTGATAAGACCGCCTTTGTGTATCTTACTTGTAAAATATTTATTTTGTAACTTATATGTTGTAATATATTTTGGTGCGCAATAAAGAGTTATTGTATTGTATTGTATTGTATTGTATTGTATTGTATTGTATTGTATTGTATTGTATTGTATTATATTGTAGTTACATCATAAAACAATGCAATCCAAATAATGATGGTTTATATCGCATATTTTGCGATTTCACTAGAACTCAGAACCTATAGGGTACTTCTGCGTGTAGTTAAGATTAGCTACAAATATACGTAATCCTCGGTATGCGAGTCCAACTTACCGGTTTTCTTTAGAAATTACACGATTTGATAACCCGAAAGTATGCGAATTATTCGCTTGTGATATGGGTTATTTAATGGCCTTAACACATAGCCGAAGTAGAAGAAATATAAATAATAAAATATTGAATTATATTTCAGAAAAATCCAAACCCAGAAATAAGAACATTTGTGCACATCACATAAATATTTGCCCCTGTGGGAATTCGAGCCTGGGCCGCATTAATCGTGTTTTTTCATATCATTACATAGCAAACAAGCAGGTGGCTTTGAGAAACCATCGCCCACAGACACTTAAGATTGTTCAATGTTCATGGTTCGTTTCTAATCGTTCACCGTGTAAACTATAACTGTGCCAAATTTCATACTTCTCCGCGTATTTGTCGTAAAAAGGGGTGCAAAGTTTTTGCTTTACGTATTAATATAAAAAAGATCTGTAGCGTCTGTCTGTGTATTCAGTTTCTTTGACAAATTTCTTAACGAATATTCGGTTTGATTGACACTAATTTTATCACTTTAAAAATTTTTGTCTGTCTATCTGTATGCCCCATTGCAACCCGAGAACGGCTTGACCGATCTGTATGAATGAAAGAGAGTCGACATCCGGATACAGAACGAGAGTCTGTATCCGGATGAAAATCAGTAAACAGTAAAACATCTGATTGGGTGGATGATAGGCCTTGTAATTTTTGTCTGTCTGTCTGCATGTCTGTGTCTCTAGAAGACTACATCAGATCTTCACCAAATTAAAATATGACCACTTGGAAAAGAAAATATACCCTTTGAAACAAATAAAGAATTTTCAAATCTATTAGCGATTTTGAGTAATCGGTGACAAAAAGTATCTTCACGCCCGTATCTCAGAAGAAGTAGGCAGAGGTACAACCAGTATACCCACGATTAGCCAAAGATACTTATGGCCAATTGCACTAACATTGTCTTAGCTTAGGACAATTCTAAATAGTATTCTGTCCCTTCTTGTCTTAAATGGAAAGAATGTGACAGCATACCATCTAGGATTGTCCTAAGCTAAGATAATATTAGTGCGATTGGCCATCACTCCTACGATGTCATAGGTAGCAAGCCTATTGCCAACTGGACACTAATTCAATCTCAGACAGCGTTGTTTTTATCAGAAAACTGAAAAAATTATTATAACTGAAAAAAGTATTCAACACTGACACCGGATCACCAGAACACAGGAGCGAGTAATCGGTGAGCATAAAAAATATATTACTATGAATTTCGAACTTCTTCCTTTTTAGGAAGTCAGTTGATCTCCGCTGGGTGTAAATTCTTTGACGATAAAAATATTTCCTATCATTCGCTCAATCACGTGTTCTTATACAAGTGATTGAGCAAATGATAGGAAATATTTTTTATCGTCAAAGAATTTACACTCAGCGGAGCGGGCGGATGAAAGCGAGTACCTGCTGGTTAGTCAACGGCTAATCCTACTTAGTCTAGTCGAGAAGTTGAGTTACTGCGAATAATAGTTACAAGTTTCTTAAAAATATGGATGATTGCTTAAACGATCCGGAATGACATCTGGAAAAAGACGTATTTCGAATTTTTATTTGGAAAAAAAAATTGCAATTGTTATTAACAAAAACCTGAAAAAAAAAAAGCTGACCAGTCTATTCAAAGTCTCTTGCAATCTAGTCAAAAAAAATAGTAACACATAAGTTCTCGACTCCCGGAATTGTTGCTCCAATATTTATAATTTTAATTTAATGTTGAAAATCGGCTTTCGCGCAGCAATATCGGCATGCGTGTGCCGCCACAGTAATAAGCGTAGGTTTTAAATATTTTTTACGGAGTTAAATATTAATTCTAAAACTTGAAAAATTTTTGGCGTAATCTAGACTCTTCAAAAGATATGATTCCGTGATAATGAAAGTTATCGCCATTTTTCTAAAAGTTATTCAATTGTTAATTAATAGTTTTTCCTATTCCTATAATATAATAGTAGAGACCTATAATATTTCTTTAGCTAAATAATCGATAGGTTGAAAAATTTCGAAGCAGTGTCAAAAAACCTTTTTTTATCAAAAATTTCAATTTTTTTTCAAAATCCAAAACAAATTGACCGATTTTGACCTAAGTTACGATATTTGACGCAGTTCTTAAAGGAGAAAACTGATAAGATTTTAAGTCAATCGGTGCATTAGCTTGAAAGTTATTTAAAAAGTATTAAGTAAGTTTGCTAAAAACAATGTCATTTTAATATTTGAAAACCTGTAACTATTGACAATTAGATTCGATTTTGGTTTTTGGAACGGCATTTGAAGTAGTTTTTTTAGTACAAAAATATCGTAGAATACTAAAAAATGATTGGTTGAAAAATATTGAAGTAATGTCGAAAAGAACACTTTTTTAATTTTTCGTCAACGATTACTCCCTAGAGGAAACCGATTTTGATGCAATTCGTGTATTAGACATAGTTTTTTGAAAATTAAAACTGATTAGTTTTTGTACTAAATCGCTACATAAATCTGAAAGTTATATTAAAAAAATACTGCTTCGCAAACAATTTTTTTATTTTTTGGGGTGTTTACAAAGTTTCTTAAAGTCTCCTGGGTCAACTTGGTTCAAATTTTCAGGAAGTCTAACTTGAGTGGACTCCTGGACTCCAATCGAATGCTATCAACCGCGTTTCGGTCGGTCCAGCCATTCAAAAGTTATGAGATGCTTACACACACACACACACACACACACACATACACACACACACACACACACACACACACACCGACACACACAGACACACACACACACACAGAGACACACACACACACACACACTATACACACAGAGAGAGACACACACACACACACACATACATACAGATATACTGTCATACGTCATCGTGAAAATTGTCGGAAAAGGTTCCTAGGAGCTCAAAACGTGGAGAACTGGTGAAAACTCGATTTTCGAAAATCGAGGCAAAATCAGTAACTTCCTTATTTACATACGTAGCGGGAATCAATAAAAAATTATATTGCTGGCAAGTCATTAACATACTTGATTTTTCTAAATTTACATTATTATCCTAGTAAAAAATTGAACTTAATAATCTATACATATAATAAAATCGTAGAAAAGTCAAAACTGTACATTATTTTTTTTAAAAGAATACTTGATGCGTGATCTACAATCGATATCGAAGCCAAAAATATAGTTTTTAGAATTTTTGTATGTTTGTCTGTATGTATGTTCGGGGTAAACTCAAAGAGTACCGCATGGATTTACATCAAATTTTGCATGAATATTACAAACAGGTCGGGTCAACATAATACCTACATATTATTACGCTATCACTTACGGGGGAGGAGGAGTGCGAAGTAAACGAAAACCGCGCGGACGAAGTCGCTGGCAACAGCTAGTTTTGTAATAATTTTAAAATCCTTAATCTGCTCATTTGACTGTTAGGTGAAACGAAGTTCGCCGGGTCAGCTAGAATAAAATATACATGTTGAATAATATTGACAACAATTTTTGCATTACTTGAGATATGGCTGGGAATTTGAAGTGATATGTAGCAGCTGTTTGGCATATTCCATAAAGATACAGGCACGAGCCCACCTGTATTTCTCACGGAGTATTTCTCAGTCTGTCAAACACGACATTATTCAACATCACTTTTTATATACCTCAGTGAAGACGTACAATTTATGAGCTTTGCATGCAGGCTCTTATAGTTTAAACACAAAAATATATTTCCCATTTTAACAAAAGCATCACTACATAGTATAAAACAAAGTCGCTTTCTCTGTCTGTCCCTATGTCCATATGTCTCTATGTATGCTTAAATCTTTAAAACTACGCAACGGATTTTGATGCGGTTTTTTTTTAATAGATAGATTGATTCTTGAGAATGGTTCTAGTACATAAATCTTTCCGATATTCCCACGGGAACAAAAGCTACGCGAAACCGCGGGCTGGTCGCTAGTGTTTTATAAGTTGACTTTTCTTTATATCATAAGAGAGCACACAAACAGATGGCTCTCCTGATGGAAAGAGAAACCATTGCCTATACATAACAAAGTTGTTAATGGTGCGTTGCTATCCGTGTGGCGGGATGGCAATGCCACATGCATAAGTCTACTGGCTACTTTACCCTCCAAACCGTAACACGACAATGACAAGCAATGACGCTATTGCGGCAGGATTAGGTAAGGTGGTGGAACCAAATACCCGGGCGAGATGTTGCGGAACTCTACCACCTGGTAGTTGCGATGGTAGTAACGCGTATATCCAATCGTTCGACTTTTACGACCTGCCTGGCAGAACGGCATTCAGTCTATTCTTCATAGGAGCCTGGACCAACTGCATGTGGGAAAAAAGTGGTACTTATTTACAAGTACCTAGATAGCCTTGAAAACTACGGAGTAATATTTAAATATTAATACGTGAAACAAATACTTTGTACCAAGTTTCGAAGTGATTATTATAATTTATCATTGACAATTATCAAGGTAAATATATTTATTTATTTACTAGCTGTTGCCAGCGACTTCGTCCGCGCGGACTTCGTTTACTCCGCACAGCCCCTCCCCCGTACGTGATAGCGTGATAATATGTAGCCTATATGTTGACCCGACCTATTGATAATATTGATGCAAAATTTGAAATAAATCCATGCAGTACTTTTTGAGTTTACCCCGGACATACATACAGACAAACAGACAAACAGACAAAAATTCTAAAACCTATATTTTTGGCTTCGATATCGATTGTAAATCACGCCCCAAGTATTCTTTTAAAAAAATATTCAATGTACAGTTTTGACTTTCCTACGACTTTAATAAATGTATAGATTTCATGGAACATATTTATAACCATAGAGTAATAACGCTATTATTCTATGTTTATAACTAGCTGTTGCCAGCGACTTCGTCCGCGCAGAATTTACTCCGCACAGCTGCTCCCCTGTATGTGATAGCGTGATAATATGTAGCCTATATGTTGATCCGACCTCTTAGTAATATTCTTGCAAAATTTGAAGTAAATCCATCCAGTACGTTTTGAGTTTACCCCTGACATACATACAGACAAACAGACAAAAATTCTAAAAACTATATTTTTGGCTTCGACATTGATTGTAGACCATGCCCCAAGTATTCTTTAAAAAATATTCAATGTACAGTTTTGACTTTCCTACGATTTTATTATATGTATAGATGTATAGATGACAGATGGTATACGATAACAACAAAAGGGAACAATTTTCCGCCATACGTTGATGGCATGCAAGTGTTACATATTATAGTCATACTAATCTAGGCTATGACAGCATTGATGTAAATATCAATGTATGACAGATAGTCTATATATTTATATATCTTATATATAAATATCAATTGCTGTTCGTTAGTCTCGCTAAACTCGAGAACGGCTGAACCGATTTGGCTATTTTTGGTTTTGAATTGATTGTTATTGTTTCATACTATGAATATTTAACCCAGTAGTAGTCAGTGTCGTTAACCACTCGACCAACAGGCCTGAATTATGAATCGATTTAAATTTATTTTTTGTTTCTGAGAGTATACTTCCGGGGTTGTCCCAATTAGGTGAAGATCTGATGCAGGGTTCCGGATATGCAGGAAGTGTTAAGTCGGTTGCTGCAGTTTCACTGCGTTAAAAAATTATTTGTTCATAATTTAGTGGATAAATCTTTCAAAACAAAAAACGAAACGTTAAGTTCATACTACTTGATAACTAAATTTCTGAGGAAAATATCATCCTCATAAAACTATTTTTTATACATTAACTGGATAAGGACACAGAATAGTGGAGACTAACAGAAATCAATGTACGTACAAGTAATATTCGAGCAACGAACACATAGACACCTCTCACGGACGCGATATCTCGGAATACATTGACTTAGCTGTTAGTCTCCAGTATTCTGTGATAAGAACTCGGTGTGTCTATCGAAGTCGTCGAAGTGGTAAATATTTTCGATTGTACTTATCAAAGATAATTATCAACCTATATGATGAAGAATTCATTCTATACATTTAAGGAGTATCTTTCATTTAAGGAGAACATCAACCTTTATGATGAAGAATTCATACTGTACATTTAAGGAGTATCTTTCATTAAGGAGAACATTCTTTTCTTGGATTTAAATAATCGTATTTATTTAATATTAACTGTATCGTTTTAAATAAAATATTGATTGCATGCGAAAATTGACATTTTTTTATTTTTTTTATATCATAAGATAGCAAACAAGCAGATGGGTCTCCTGATGGAAAGAGTCAACCATCGCCTATAGACACCAAAGAAGTTAATGGCGCGTTGCTATCTTGTGGCGAGGTCTAATGTCACATGCATGAGTTTACCGGCTACCTTACCCTCCAAACCGGAACATGTTAGTGACAAGAACTGACGCTATTGCAGCAGGAATAGGTAAAGCGGTGCTAACAGACCCGACCAAGACAATTCAGGATTCTATTACCTATTATCCCCGATGGTAGTAACTCGCATAGCCAATCAGTCGCCTTTTACGACCTGCCTGGCAGAAGGGCAGTTTACCTGGACCAAAATGAAGAAACGAAGCTCGGGCCACCAAGGGGGCGGGATGCACAGTATATTCTTCAAATTATTTTAAAACGACCAAATAAATAAAAAAGTTATTAATTAAATTAAAACCAACTTCAAAATGTGAATTTTTATTAAGAAATGATTTCCATAATAAATATGCATTTCATGATTGCAATTTACAGAATATACTCAGCTTTAGTAAGTATTCCCTCGGGTCCAGGTCGGACGTTCACTGGTGGAGTTTAGTCAAAGTAGGTATTCTGAATGCTAATTTGAAAACCATTAATATTGCAGCACTAATACCACGCTTCACACTCAATGTACTTCATACAATGCATATTGCCTATGCTCTCGTGGGATTTAATCATTTTCAGACGATTTAACTAAAGATATTTCATACAGAGACTTAAATCGAAACTTCGAGAGTAAAAAAACGTCATTAAACCAGTTTTCATGCGAGGTAGAGACTGCAAGATTCACCAGCGTCCGCGACATCGGAGTTGATAGTTGACATTGATGTAATTAAATAATCAACAATTTGCAAGCAAAATATTTTATACCACTCACAAGATTAAAAGTGTGACTGCTTTTTCTATTGTAAGAAGATACTAAGATACCAAGATTAATATGCGTTCCAACTGAGAATAGGACTGTCAGGATGACATATTACTCCGCATATATATATATATATATATATATATATATATATATATATATATATATATATATATATATACATATATATACATATATATACATATATATATATATATATATATATATATATATATATATATATATATATATATATCATACAGGGACATAGGGACAGACAGCAAAAGCGACTTTGTTTTATACTATGTAGTGATTAATCTTATTATGCATTAAATTTAATAATTTTAACTCATGTTATATTCTTGGAGGACGTTTAGGTCAAAGTCATCAATCTTCTTTCAATAATTGAAATTATTTCATTTTTTCTTTCTCTTTCTCTCTCTATTGACCGGACGACTGTTTGCTTTAAGACGACGGACGACGCTGCCTGCTGAACAAATAAATTGATAGCGCTAGCATAATATGTGGTACCATATTATGAGTCATTCTCACTTAAAGCAATTATTTTGCCAATATGTAAAATATTTACACTTAGATAATTTTTGTTCGTACGAAGTCGTCCCGTGAACCTTGAAAATTATTTGCACAATACACACGTACCTTATCTATCGTTCAATGTCATATGTGTAGTCAAAGCATACTCATGTAGTCATAGGGCGTACTTACCTGAAATAAACAGAAGCAATAAATTAAATATATGAAGAGTTTTCATGATTTTTTTTTCCTTGAGTTAGCCAGGCCCTCTTAGATGAACAGACCATCTGCGCTTCTGCCAAGCATTTCGTAAAAGGCAAACATTTGGCCCCCGCGTGTCACTACCATCGTAACTACTAAATGGTAGAGTTCTATGATGTCTCGCCCGGGTTAATAAGTACTGGCTTTACTTATTCCTGTCGCAATAGCGTCAATATTCGTCACTGTCGTGTTCAAGTTGCATTTGCATGTGGCATTAATAACCTATATGGATAGCAACGTACCATAAACATATTTTCTACAGGCGATAGCTGTCTCTATAAAGTGAAACATATATTTTTTAAATATCCTATGGCAGGGCTGTCCAAGCTAGATACCATCCTGGGCTTAATATGAATTACCATAGAGATTGGAGGGCCGCAAAGACAAATCACAAATTTCCGAATAAAAAACGAACGAAAGTTAAAAAAAATTTTAGGAAAACTGAAAAATAAGTATACAGTTACGTATACTTATAAGTGCATAGTTACAATAAAAACACAAAATAAGTATACAGGTAAGAAAACTACAAAAGGCAAGCTTATTTTGTAGTGAGATTTCTTACAGCTTACTCGCACGAAGAAGACAATAAATGTTTGTGTGTGTGTGTGTGTTGCGTTAGATTAAAAATACTTCGCGGGCCGCACAACCACAAATTGTGGGCCGCCTGCGACCCGCGGGTCGTGCGTTGGACAGCTCTGTCCTATGGCATAGAAAAAAACACTAAGTGACCTTAAAATATATTCAGGGTCATATGCTAATTCGTATTTACATATAATTCAATACCTAGTTATTATACTAAATACATCTATAGATCCATTGTCTACATTCTTATTTGATCACAAGCAATATATTTTGATAGTCAATTCATGCATAAAAGCATATCTTTCAAAATGGATGATGGCGTCAGCCAGGCACTGGGCTGAATAAGCTTTGATTATTTTAAAGTTTTAATCGCTCAAATATAGATTACTTGAAGTAGAAGGGATGATTAAAAAGAACAAGAGCTGATTTGTTGGTCGATATAAATAATGGAACCCTATTTATGCAAATAAATTATTTGTATTTTGTATTTGAAATATTATCTATATCTATTACTGTTTTAAGTGCGAAAGTTTGGATGTTTGGATGTATGGACGTTTGTTTGTTACATAATCACGCCAAAACCGCTAAACGAATTTGGATGAAATTTGGCACACAAATAGACCTGGAATAGCGCAAAGGCTAATTTTTATCGCGGAATTTACTACAAAATGTTATGCTTTTATAAAATAAAATAAGATCTGTATAGTGGGGAATGCAATACCGAATACATGAGTTTACCGGCTACCTGCCCTTTGACGTTATCACAACAGGAAAATATAAGGCTATGGCATCAATATGAGCCAGATATGGTAAAAATGTACTAAACTAAGTAGGAAGGCAGTGAAACGTCTCTTTTATATAATTACACTGCAACAAGAAAATGCCTCTCTTGATAGAAAGAAAAACCATCGCTTATAGAAACTATAGATGTTAAAGGTGCGTTACTCTCTACAATTCTACGTTATGGACACCTTACCTAAACCAGCACACAAAAATGAAAAGCATTGAAACTTTATGAATAGGAAAGACGGTGGCATCAAATAATCGAACGAGATGTCGCGGAAATCTACCACCTAGTAGTCACGATAGTACTGTGGTGTTTAACCAATTTTTTGCTTTTTATAAACTTACTGGCGGAATGGCATATGGGCGTTTATTCAAAGGAAGCATATACCAACATGTAAAAACGCTTAGCTTTTGCTGGTGTAGTAAGAACTGCCCTGCAAGATAGGGGATGGGTTCTTCAAATACCAGAGTTATTAGTAGATACAGATGCGTTACGGTTGTCTACTTAGAGTTGCTTTGTCAATCGATTTAAAATGAATAAACTCTTTCCTTAAAAGTTCGTAGTCATGTCCTGTATGAAGGCATCTACATACCTACAACAACAAGATATTACCCTATGAATGGAATATCTAAACAGAGTTCTCACATGAATGGCATATGGGCGTTTATTCAAAGAAAGCCCATATCAACATGCAAAAACGCTTAGCTTTTGCTGGTGTAGTAAGAACTGCCCTGCGAGATAGCGGATGGGTTCTTCAAATACCAGAGTTATTAGTAGATACAGATGCGTTGCGGTTGTCTACTTAGAGTTGCTTTGTCAATCGATTTAAAATGAATAAACTCTTTCCTTAAAAGTTCGTAGTCATATCCTGTATGAAGGCATCTACATACCTACAGTAACAAGATATTACCCTATGAATGGAATATATAAACAGAGTTCTCACATGTAGGTATTATGTGTTAGGTATTAATGTCATATTATTAATTTGCGTCTGCTGCATTGATGAATTTCGCACACTTATCTCCATGCCAAATATTAATGAATATACATAATTAGCTTAAAAGTACCACACTTTTCGTAAAAAATTAAATTAATGGAAAAAAATATTTTTTTTAAACCTCAATTATCAAATTCTATTACTTGATTTTGATAAGATGAATTTCGATATAAAAGTTATATCTAACAAATCTAACAAATAGGTATCTGTAAAAAGACTAGGTTATTTTATAGTAACCTGATTTACGACATGGTACGAAACCAAATATATGTATCTAAATTTCTGGGTTCAATGTTTTAAGCTAACCAAACGCACACGCACAGGTAGACTCTACAGCTAATTCCACAAATAAAACACAAAAGTTTTCGACCCTAACAAACCTGTCTTGGCAAAACACGCTTGCGTTTTGTTGGAATAGTCTGAGCGATAAAGTTTCATCGAGCTCGAACGACGAAATGTACAAAATGCTTGAACTTGACTGAATGTATCGAAATCTAACATATACAATAAATAAGTAGGTACCTACCTAGTCTCGTAATATAATAAGCTACAAAATCATCTGGGAGATAAAGTAGGATATCTTCACATCTTTGGTGTCTAGGGATGACGTTTGTTACTTGTTCGTACGCTTTCTTTAACACTTAAATTATAATAGTAATTGTAATAATATTATAAAGAGAAAACATTTCTATTTTGGTATGTTTGTACCAAATAAACTCAAAAACGACTAAACTGATTTTAAAAATTATTTTACCATTAAAAGTAGCACACTAGCCAGGAGCGAAGACAACTTTTTTACCAATCTTTTATCCTGCAGAGAGTTCACTTGACTCTAACAAAAATTAGAATTTAAACGCTTAATATTTTACAAACGAGTCCGTTAAGGTGCTGTCAACACCAAAAATGCGCACTCTGTCTATTTTTATGGAAGCAAGAGAGAGCCTACTATTCAGTGTCTGGTCAGGTCTTATAATAAATAAATATTGAAATGATCATATTATGACATGCATCGCATTTTTTCATACATCGCATTTGCTACCTCGCTTCATTTGGTTCCTGAAATTTTACATTTAATAAAATCTTCTAATTCATATAAGAGCGGCAATAGTAATAATTTCTTCATGCTTCTTTTTTAATAGGTTAGGTTTATTCTTTTTTTATAGGTTAGGTTTAATAGGGTAGGTAAGTGAAAATCATTGAAGATGAAATTTCACATATATAATCGCTGTGATTTTTTTGTTTCATTTTATCCAATGTAAATGAACTTAAAGTAATCATGCCTACAGTTTGACGCGTCGAACCCCTTGGTCATGCAGTATCGCGCTAGTTCGATCACTTCGTAACAATGCGAACCTTCGCCGTAGCTCGACATAATATCTAGCTACACCGCTGCATAATCCGCTAATGTTTAAAATCAGATCAAATAACTTTTTGCTTCAATAACTTACTCCTTACCTGGGGTGAAGCAAGGTATAATATATTGATTTGTTACAGTTGTACATTCAACCTTACCTCTATTCGTGTTACAGTGTCACCTACATTTAAATGAAAGTAAAATATATTTCAATCTGATAAGGAGTTTCCGAGAAATTCACGGACAAACTCGTCCAAAAACATACATATATATTATATATACCTCTTTAGAATTTGTGAAAGTCACACTTTTTTGTACAAATTTCAATATTATGCTATTCTTTTACTTATTCACGAACCGAAGTGAAGGCTCAGTTCATTTGCAATTATCAATAAAAGCTTTAAGTTAAGCGTTACTTTTTATTACGCAGGCGAATGGAAAATAAAAGCTGGTAAGTCTAACATAGTAATAAAAAATATTTAAGAAATTAAACCTACTTCTAATATCTATCTGTCAAATATACCAATATCTCAAAAACTACTGATTTTGATGAAACTTGGAATGTTCCCTACGTTGGAATGTAACTGATTTAAGTTGAATAAAAATTATTTCAATATGGCTTGCGGTTCCCGAGAAATTCGTGGACAAACATATAAACATATGAATATTACGAAATTTAGTAGACGTTGTTGGACGCTTAAATAGGCTGATCACGATACTCAAATATTATCCAATTCTAACATTATTACATACATACATGTCAAACCGTTAACCTTCGTTTTTTTGGTTGATAAATGTAAACATTGTAGTACCTATAACTATACAATTACAAAAAAGAATGTTGGCAATATTTTACACAAACATACATAAAATGAGTATATGAGGCCATAAAGCTGAAGTATTAATTCTTTACTAATTATTAAAATCTTATGGAATATTTAGAATTGTTAATTATTTAAGAGGCATTTCACAAAATCGCCCAACTGAAATTTAGATATTTTTTAAACGATGCGAGAGCTGGACGTCGTCGTCCATATAGTGCACCTAGTGCTGGTAAAATGAAAATAGTATTCATACTTTTAATATTTTAATTATTACCACGCGGTACTAATTTTGGCACACGAACGTAGAGGATTTTATAGTATTGTTACGAATAGTATTGTTACGAGAAGTGTTTTATTGTGTAGTGTTCTAAGTTCAGTGATAGTACAGCTAGTGACTAGGGTGTAAAGTGTATTTTAGTATTACATTGTGTTGTGTTGTGTAAAGACACGGATTTAATATAAGTGGTGTTTTCCTACAATTACGAACCCGAGTACGTAACAGTATTATCTTTTATTTATTTTTGAAATAAAAAATAAATAAATATTATTTAAATGACTTATTTTTGCATAAGAATAAAATATACTTTTATTCTATGCCAATTTCTATAGGAAAATGTCATTTTTTTATAACAAAAAACCCAGTTACCAGGGCTCGCTTCAATGTCGAAATTTAGAAATTGGAACCCAAAAAATTGATAATTAAAAAAAAAATTGTTTTTGTCACGCAAAACATTCTGTAAACTCAAGGGCTTTATTGTTTTCTACTGATAGTGGAGTAGTATCATTTTGAATAAAAACTAAACTAAATTATTTGGGTTTTCATCAACTCAAAACTTTCCTTTCTTTTGAATTAACTTTCATGGAATATTTTGAAGGGTGTTTTACTAATTAAAAGTCTAAAATGTTGCGAATTTTTATTTTATTATCCAAAAAAAACATCATCATGCTCAATTGGAATACTTTTGTAATCCCATTGGTATCTACATCAAAAATATTGAAATGGTTAACATTTAAAAGTGCTACATAATACGGAAAATGTATTAATAAACTAATTAGTGACAAAAACAGCGATAAACATAATTCAGAGAACGGACGATAAAATGTATTTATAATGCGCAAAATAAATTGGTTTTTTCCTGTTAATCATTAACTAATCCAGTCGACCATAATTTACATTAATTATATTGCTACAGTTGAACAGTTTTAGGAATTATAATTAGGTTTTCTGTTTGTTATTTCATAATTTTGTACAATAATACCATTTACCCTAACTAAGAATCGAACCCGAGCCGCGCGCTTGCCAGACTGATACCTAACGTCCTACGCCGTACGACCGATAAATGATTCAACATCTTATTATTCTTATAAGCTAATCCTATGGGGTGATTGAGCATAACAGCTTATTATTTATAATTTACATTATTTGTATTATTTTATGCTGTTTATTGATGAAAAGTCTAACATATACTCATTCAAATATATTGATTTCGAAATGATCGTTTGAGCATAATATTAAAATTACAAAAGATAAATTATGCCTCTAATTTATTATTACAAATAAATAACCATAGACTAAAAATAAGTAAAAATACTCCATGGAGTAGTTTGAGGTAGGGATGCACGATTCAAAATCGATTCTTACTAGAATCGATCTTTTCCTGTTGTCGATTCGATTATTTAGATCGATTCTTCAGAGCAAGTTGAATCGACAGATCGATTCTTCAGAGTCGAAATCGATCGTCTAAAAATAAAATGGCGACGATAACCGGGAATTTTCAAAGAAAGTATTTTTTAAGTAATTTACAAATTTGATTCTAAAATTGAGACATATAATTTTTACAAACTTTTTATTAGCTTCACCTATATGTATGTTTGTATGTTTGTATGTTTGTACGTTTGTACTTTTGTATGTTTGTACGTTTGTACTTTTGTATGTTTGTATGTTTGATAAAATTATTCCATTTTTTAATTTGCAAAATATGATTTTTGTTATTTTATATAATTTTCATCTATAGTCGATAAGGTAAGAAACTTAATTTTAATTTTTTATAATTATTCCTACAGTCGATAAGACAGGACTTGATGTTAATTTTAATTTCCAATAATTATCTTTAGCCGATTTCTCCAATATTGACAAATTTTTGAATACTAAGGAGAATTTTAATTTTACAAAACAAATAATAGTTTTAAAAAACTAAAAAATCACGCTTTTATGAATAAACCAAACTAAAAAGTAAAAAATAAATAATAGTTTAAAAAAACTAAAAGCACGCTTTTTATAGAAAATCAAAGCAAAAAATAGAAAATAAATTTTAATAAATTTAAATTAAGAATCGTGTTGAAATTTCAATAAATATAAATTAATAATAGTGTGAATAATAAAAAAATATTTTATTTTAAAAAAAGCGTGAGGTGCTTTTTAAGATATTATCAAAATGATAATCACTCTACTCATATCTGTCAATAAAATATTTATAACTATTGACACCATGCACCCCACGCTTTTTTTAAAATAAAATATTTTTTTTTTTATTCACACTATTATTTATTTATTTATTTTACTTCTGATATACATTCTATAGAGGTGCATAACACCTGTGCATAGACACCAGAAAAATACAATAATATTTAATTATATATAAATCGTGTTAAAAAATTCATTAGCCAATACAATGTACAAAGTATAAGTTTCCTTACGACTATACAATATTTTGCTATCTAATATAGTATTTTAATTTATAATTCAATAGATCTAATCCACTTCCCAAAATTCTTGCTTAATAAGTTCTTTTTGCATTCAAGAGCTTTTAGATTATTGGGAATTAGATTGAAATATTTTATTGCCACAAAAAACGCATTTTTGGTACTTAAAGTTTTACTAATTTTTGGTAAAGTTATCTGTCTATTACGTGTATTTATAAACTTCTCAGAGTGCATTAATTTACAATCTGTAAAATAATAAGTAAGCGCATTCACAACAAAATACTGGTTAATTTTTAAAGTTACTAACATTTCATTTTCTATTTTCATTTTACTTATCAATTTATTCTCCAAATTTATAATAGGTTTAATCGTATTATCATATGCACCACCCCAAGCTATGATTCCATAGTTTATAACACTTTCGAATAGACCATGATATATTGTTTTCAGTATAGATGGGTGTAGCCAATTACTTAATTTATAGAATAAAAAAGTGAAATACTTGACTTTTTTAATCAGCTCAGTTACATGCTTGTTCCTAGTTATATGTTATTAAATCTAACGAATCTTGTCCGAAAAGAGCATTTGACTGTAATTCGTCAGCCTATAAAGTATCTACGCATTAAAATATTTCCACAAAATTACGATGAAAAATCTGAACAATAGTGGAATCAATGTACACAATATATAAAGATATGCAGTCTTTTGGGTTTTTTATTTTATTAATTGCAATTAAACGACACTGAGTTACATAGCCATCCGCGGTAGGGGGCCTGCAATTCCTTCAAAGAATTAAAAAAAAAAAATATTTGACTGAGGTATAAATAAAAATACAGTTTTCAAAACTTTTTTTCTTAATTACTCTATACATTAGCTTAAGTAACTATTAATAATTAATTATATCGACTATATTTTAATAAATATTTTTCTATCGTGTTACAAAAAAAAATTAAGTTAATTAATTAATTTTAATTAATTAAGTTTGACCAACTGTAGTGATCGATAGTGTATAAGATATTACAAGAAATTTAATATTAAATTAAGGATGCTAAGAAATGTATTGTGGTATGTTTATTATTATGTTACTTGGTACATATTTACATGTCATTAAATTGTGTGCATTCATTTTATGTTTGTATCTGTAGATAGCCTAAGTGCAAACAAAATGCACAAAACGTCGCTAAATAATAAAAATTTCTAAGCGGTTATATTATATTAAGATCCTAGATGTTCTCATATTTAATTATAAAAAATTATTAGACTGATAGATTGTTATGGACAAAGTCTCGGATAGCTTAACTGAAAGTGCCTTTAGTGCGCGACCAAACGAAACCGGGTTCGATTCCCGGCTCGGGCTATCCGAATTATTTTAATTATAATAGTTTATAAAATTATAGTAGTTTGAGTAATTTATTGAAGTTCAATATAATAAATAATTTTAGGTATATAAATTTCAATTAAATAGTAATGATCCTATTTAAATAGAGTAGTATACGTTGCGCGCGCAAGCGCGCAACTAACTGTTAGTATAGAATTATATATATTTTCATGCTTATGATATATTTGACCAATCACGTTACAAATATTTTATATTTTTCATCTAAATTATACTTATGGATTTTTTTAATTCAAAGAACCAGATTTCTTTTTTAATGTTTATTATTATATTTTTATCTCTTAGCATACAAAATATATTTGTTCAAAATTTTAATTCTAATTTTAAAAAGCTATATACTTCAAAATCTATTCATCAATCCTTCTACAACAATACATTTGTAATAAACCATCTGTTTACTATCTAAATTCACTCTTATCAGAACCACACAACCCCCATGAAAAAAAAATATATAAAAAATATATTTTAAAATATAAAAATTATATATTTTAAATATATGAAAAATACATGAAAAATATATAAATTATATATCAAAATATATAAATTTTATAAAAAAAATATATTTTTAGTATACAACTTTTGGCCGTTTTAAGTATATATTGTATATATTTTGAATATAAATAAAATATTTATAGAATATATTTTGAAATATATAAAATGTATATTTATCAAAATATAAATAACATATATATCAAATATATCTTCAGACTCATGAAAAATGAAAGTACATAGATATAAAAAAAATATATTTAAAATATAACCACTATAAAATATATATTTAAAATGTAAAAAAAAAATATATTTTTTTTTATATTCTAAAATATATTTTTTTATATACTTAAAGATATATTTTTTATATATTTTTTTTTATATCTATGTACTTTCATTTTTATATCATATAAAATTTATATTTATCTATGTTTTGATAAATATAAATTTTATATATTTCAAAATATATTCTATATATATTTTATTTATATTCAAAATATATACAATATATACTTAAAACGGCCAAAAGTTGTATACTAAAAATATATTTTTTTTATATAATTTATATATTTTGATATATAATTTATATATTTTTCATATATTTTTTATATATTTAAAATATAAAATTTTTATATTTGAAATATATTTTTTATATAATTTTTTCTCATGGGGGAATAACTTCCGAAACATTATCACAAAAGTCATGAACTAATATTGTGTCACAACTAAATATAGCCCATATCTATAGGCCGTATCAGCCCGATGTCATCTTGACATTGAATGAGTGGTGACATCACCGGCCAATGACCTTATCCAAATAACCTTGACCTTGAATTCATCGTGACGTCATCGACTTAGCAGCTTAATTTTTGCTAAGTCCATAAATTTCCAGATCGCTACTATTACTGTTTAATATTTTGTTAATTTTCGTTGAAATAGGCATATTTGCTTAATTAATTAAATATACTTATAGATTTTTAGGAAAAAGTAATCCATTCAGGCACTTGTTTGTTGGACGTTTCTGGTTATTTAGTATTTTTATAATTAAGTTTGTTGATTCTAGCAGCAGCAATTCATTTTGGAAAAATAGTTTCTTTGCATAATTGTCGAAACTTGATTTCTGAGGACATTTATTATAAGAAATACAATTGATGTTTAAAAAATCTGTTTCATTGAAGGAATATTTAAAAGACGAAACTATGTAATGGTACCATTTAATTAAATAAAAAAATCTTATAATATGAAAAATTAGGAGTTGGAAAATTTTGATTTCTCGTCAAAAGTTGGTCTAAAATATAAACTGCATCTTAACATATAATAAAACGGTAGTCGAATAAAATAAAACACTATAAAAAGGTCTTTCAGATATGTTTTCGAGGCATTCGTGTTTGTGAAATTGAGAAGTGAAGTTGCTTAACATACAATAATAAAGTGTAATAAGTTCTGTATTTTGTATTTATCAAAATTCGATATTCCGTTATTTGATGTTTAAATTAATAAACCTTATGCCTTTTACCAAGTGAAGCGAACAAGAATAATAATAGTTGCTTTTCACCGAAATTTTAGCGAAATGCGAGGCAAAGTGGCCTTGCCTCGCATTTCGCTAAAATGCATTATTTTTTTTTTTGGAAATTTTGTGTATGCCACTTACTAAACGCATTGAAGCCCATAATTTATCATGTTTATTTGTATTAAATTAATAAATATTGTTTTATCCCTGGCACAATTAAATTTCAACTTTGTGGTTAGTCTGTTTGTTTCAAACCACCCTCTGTGTTTGCCTACCGGGATGTGGTGAGCCGATGCGCCTGTTATTTTTTTTTTACATCAAACTGAAGCCAATAAGCTGATTATTCACCTGTTGAAAAAAGTATGTGCGTGAAATTTTTACGTATGATTTAAATAAAAATAAATCTTTGGAATAAATTTCCTTATTCTTATACTTTCTTACTAGATATTAAATAATACTACTCTCACTTTTCAAATTATTCCACTCACTATTTTATTAATTGTAAATAATTTTATTAATTTAAGTGCAAATAAAAATAATGGGCCGAAGAAAAGGCTTTTCTGTATTTTAAAAATAAAATGCATACCCAACCCAACCCAAGGGATTTGACGCGAAGATATGTAGGTACCTACTATATATTATACCTACCTATGTATGTAAGAGTAAAAATTTGCAGCAAAATCTCTAATTGTATGGTTTTTATCTGGCTAATTTCATAAGTAAGTATGTACTTTGAGTATTAAACTAACGTAGGACTTAAAGTACATTCAATTTTTAAATAGCAAAAACTGCGTTAAACGTTATTTCTGACCGGAAAAATCTGAGTTACTTTCAAGTCGCGCCTAAAGAAGCTTTATTTCAAAAATATAACCATCACTTATATACAGTAGACACTAATGATCTCAATGATGCGTTGCAATTTGAGTGGTGGTCAATAAGCATAGTAATCACAATAAGAGTAACATATTGGGTCAGTTATTCGCTTCTTACAAACTCCCTGATAGAAAGGCAACTGATTTTTAAAAGGAAACTCGTCCAAAGTGACGCACGCTTTAAATCGCCAACACAGGGTATATTTGTGTTAAAAGCTCACCAGGGAAACCAGTAGTACACTTTAATTTATCAAGAACATAAAACAAGTAGATAGGTACAAGAAAATATATAAATTAAATATCTTTAATAAGTAAGTCATCTATAGTGAAACGACAAAACGTCAGATCAAGTGGATCAAGCGGATAGATAATACAAGCGCTATTTACACGTTATATTAGTTGGTTGGTAGGTTGGTTACAGCGAGTTGCCATTAAAAACAAATTGATTATCAAGAATTGTCTGATAATTATCTAGAGAGAATGATTTGCACTGACACGCATACGATTTATATCGTACGCAGCCGTGCGCATGCCGACGAAGCCGGTTATCTGCCGTTCAGTCGTTGTGGAATGTGAATGTAACGGTAATATGAACTGTAATTCCTGTTTATACGTTCCAATTTTCTTTACCGTACTTTAAAATGCCGTCCAGGCCTGGCCCATTCGAGCCGATTGGTCTGAATCGTAGCTAAGTCATCCTTTTTTCCAAAAATCACTAGACATAATAAAATGCTATTGTGTTAGTTATCTGTTCTTATACGTGAAAACCTGTACCAGGTTTTGTATTTTTTAAGCTTCATATTTGTTATTTTAACTAAAGCGGATGGTTTTCCAAATAAAATCTGATGAAGGGTCCCGGAGCTATAAAAATGGAAAGGCGTTTGTTTGCTGTTTTACTGTTTTTAAATTATGACTAGCTGGGCGACCGGCGGATAATATTCGTTTGTGTGAAAACGGATTTTCTCGGAGATGGCTCTTGTATAGATCAATTCAATAGTAAAAACTATATTTTAATTGTTTACTATTTTTATAGTAAATACAAAATTTCTTCAAAATTGTTAGAGCTGTTTTGAAAAAACATTACTTATAATAAATACTAGAATAGCTAGATAAAAGTATTTTTTTTAATTTTGTCCTTCTCTTCATTCAAACGTGACTATTCAGTACGAGTTCATTAATCGTGTTGTTGAATCAGATTAAATATAACAACAAAATTGAATCAACTAAGTCCATCACGTAACATGTCAATCAATTTGATATCTACACGGCAATTAAGCATCACGATCGAATATCTCTAAACTATGGCAATTTAGGGCTCGGATATTATATTAGCAATAAATCGTATCTATTTCTCGTCGAATATACCTAGGGACTAGAAATATTATATTATGTGCTATCATCAATGGCTCCTATACGTTAATTATGATCAGGGACGAAGCGATTACAGTTTCAACTATAGCGATTTTACAGGAATACTGTACCGTGATTTATTATGTACTAGTTATTTCACGTAATAAAAGTCACTCTGGTCCTAATCCCAAAGAATTGGGATTTAATATATCTGTATAACTCAGGAATAATGTAGCTTTCTACTAGTGAAAGATTTTTAAAAATTGGCGCAGTATTTCCAGAGATTACTTCCCACAAACAAACTCACAAATTTTACCTATTTATTATATTAGTATTGATTGTGCAGAACACGACAATGACAAGCTTGACGCTATTGCGAAAATAATAGGTATATCGGTGGTACCAAAACCAGGGCGAGACGTTGCATAACTCTACCTTCTGAAAGTCACGATGGTAGTTACATGTATAGCCTATCATTTGCCTTTTGCGGACTGTCTGGCAGAAAGACGGACGGTATAATTGTTATAGGAGACTCGGACCAACACGGGACAATCACTCTTACTGAATAACAAAATGAATTAGTAGTGGGGGCAAACGAGCAGATGGTGCACCTGATGGTAAGTGATCACCGCCGCCCATGGACATCCGCAATACCGGAAGTATTGCAACTGCGTTGCCGGCCTTTTAAGAATGAATAAGCTCGTTTCTTGAAGGTCCCTAAGTCGTATCCATTCGGAAACACCCCCGAGGGTAATAGATTCCACAAAGGAGTAATGCGAGGCAAAAAGTGTCGACACAAGTGCACGGTTGTGGATTTCCAGACACCGAGGTGGTGAGGATGGAACTTTAAATTTTGACGCGATGTCCGATGGTGGAATTTAGCGGCAGGCATTAGTCCGAACAACTCGTCGGAACACTCCCCATGATAAATACGGTAAAAGATGCAGAGCGAGCCTACATCTCTGCGTAACGCCAAAGAGTCAAGCCGATTAGAAATAGCCTGGTCGTCGACGATTCAAACCTATGTTGAATGCGATCAAGAGGAAGAAGCTGGTACTGAGGAGCTCCGGCCCAGAAGTGAGAACAGTACTCCATGTGAGGTCGAATTTGGGCCTTGTAAAGTTGGTGGCGATGGGCTGGCATGAAGTACTGCTTTGCTCTACTGAGTACACCAAGCTTTTTGGAGGCTAGTTTAGCCTTCCCTTCCAAATGACCGCGGAACTGAACGTTGTTCGATATGTCAACTCCCAGAATTCCAATACTGGCTGAGGCTGTCAGGAGAGTGTTTTCGAACCGAGGTGATACGACAAAGGGTGTTTTTTTTGCGGTGAAAGCACAGAGCTGCGTCTTTTTAAGGTTAAATGTAATAAGGTTTTGACGACCCCATTCTGAGACATCAGTTAGTTGATTCTCGAGTTCAGACACGAGCTTGATCCGGCCCTCTTCGACGTATTCCCGAGAAATGCCGCTACAGCCGGAGTGTGTAGCATCAACAGTACTGTCGTCCGCATAGCAATGTATGTTACTAATTCGCAACATATCATTGATATGCAGAAGAAACAGTGTCGGTGATAGCACGCAGCCTTGGGGAACACCAGCATTGACAGGTTTAAATCGGAGCATGCACCGTCGACAACGACCTTAATGCTCCGATCAGCCAAAAACTGGTGATCCACTTGCATAGTTTCTCGGAAAGCCCATAGGAAAGCAGCTTTGAGAGAAGCGCTTTATGCCATACCCGATCGAAGGCCTTCGCTATGTCTAAACTAACTGCCAATGCCTCCCCCTTGGACTCAATTGCCTCCGCCCAACGATGTTTCAGGTATACTAGAAGATCACCAGCTGATCGGCCACGACGGAAACCGTACTGACGGTCACTAATCAGCTGGTGCTCTTCTAAATACTTCAGGAGCTGACAGTTTATAAGTGTCTCCATGACTTTGGAGAACAAGGAGGTTATGGCTATTGGCCGATAGTTTGACGGATTAGAGCGATCTCCTTTTTTAGGAATGGGATGCACTAAAGCTGTTTTCCATGAATTCGGTACCACGCCGAGTGAATAGGAGAGCCGGAATAGGTGCGTCAATACTGGCTCCAACTCTGGAGCACATACCTTAAACACAACAGGAGGGATGCCATTAGGCCCACTCGACTTGTGGATGTCCAAAGAAAGAAGTGCTTTACGCACAGCTGACTGCCGAAACAGCGGTTCTGGCATGGAACTATCGAACTATCACACTGCGGGATGGTAGGCGGTGTGTTCCCTCGGTCGTCCAGAGTCGAGTTGGCCGCAAAGAACGAGCCCAGAAGATCGGCTTTCTTCTTTGCGGTATGGGCCAGAGTCATCGTCTCTGTACAAGGATGGAAATGAAGGCTGGGAGAAATTCCCTAAGACAGCCTTGGTGAGAGACCAGAACGCACGAGTGCCAGAAGGAAGGCGAACTAATTTCTCACCAATTCTGCCAATGTGTTCCGCTTTTGCCTTGGCGATAGCTCTTTTGAAGAATCTCGAGGAAGAGTTGTACTCCTTTCGTAATGCGGTAGTTTTTACATCACGAGATGCTGACGCAGCAGCCCCAGCTCGGTAGCATTCGTGCTTTCGGCGTAAAGCCGCTTTGCAGTGGCGACCAAACCAAGGCTGAGACTTGCCACCGATGGGCACCGCAGAAAACTGAATGAAAAGTTCCATGCCCTGCAGCACCACATCAGCGACAGAGTCAGTGACAGCATTCGGATCATCCAGAGAGAAGCACAACCATCCCCATGGGTAGGATGCAAAGAAAGACCGCATCCCGTCCCAATCTGCTGACCTATAGTGCCAAACGCGACGACAGCCTGCAAAGGGAGGCCGTGATGGGCGCGTTACCGGCACTTCGCTCCGGATCAGGCAGTGGTCCGACGCGCCAAGTGGAGCGTCCACCGATACCTGATAACGATCCGGGTCAGAGGTCAGCAGGAGATCTAACAGTGAAGGCGTATGGCCATCCACATCGGGAACACGCGTAAGCGAGGTTACCAATTGTGTTAGACCATACGCCAAGACAAAATCGTGAACAGACCTCCCCGCATGATCGGTGGTGCGAGAACAAAGCCATTCGGCGTGGTGGGTATTAAAATCGCCCAAGATCACGATCTCTGCGGAGGGGGTCTGCTCTAACACGGAATCCACAGCCGTTTGTAAGTGCTCAATGAGCCGGTCAACTTCAGTATTCCCGCTATGGGACCTGTATAGGCACACGTAGCTGCGTGGATGGTCGTCGCAAGCTACGCGTAACCAAAGTATGGATAGGTCAAGTCTGCCGAGGCGCCGGTAACAGATATCTTCTCTGACTTATGCGCACACACCAGCCCGCGGTACAAAGGAATATTCCAGTTTATACCCCGGGTAGGAGAGGTATGAAGTATCAGCCGGAGAAGATATCTGTGTCTCGGTCAAGAAGAGAAAAGCTGGCTTCGCCGTCTCGAGATGGTAGTGGACGGCGTTCAGGTTGGAATGAAGGCCCCTGATATTGCAGAAATCCACAGTAAACGTGGTAGGGGGTGCCATGGTCTTCTTGCTCTGTTTGCCCCGGACAGAATTGTCTATGAGCGCAATTTTGCCCCCCCCCCCCCCCAGAATAGGCAGGGCAGGGCGAAAAAGGGGCAAACGAGCAGTACGAGCGTCTGACGATAAGTGATCTGAAATACCAAAGGTCTTGCCGTTGCCAACTTTTTAGAAAATAAGCTCATTTCTTAGACGCTCCAACGTCGTATCAGTTCGGTTATACCTCCGCTGGTAATTAATTTCGTTAAGAAGTAGTGTGACGTAAAAAGGTGCGTAGAACATCGCACGGTTGTGGATTTTGTTTGAATTAGTATACTATCCAAGTCGCACTGCAATTAGGTAGCATCTGATGTCAGAATCCCGGGAATATCGTGGAAACTCTTGAAAATATGCGAATTAAGTCTGATTTAGAAATCTATGGAAAATATCGAATTACATCAGAGTATTCAAAACATTTCTAGTATAGCATTAATAGTTGCAAAAGGTTTGTTAACTGTTATTGGTCAATCAGTTACGACGTTCTTACAATTCTAATGATCTCCGATTCTAAGCATCAAAAGATGCAATCCGTAATACCTTTAAAATATTCACAAATGATGTCGTGTGAAGGTCAAATCAAGTTCTGTGACAAAGTAACACTCAGAGGTCATTGTATAACGGCATCTCTCCAACGCGGACACTATTGCGGCTCTCTCTCGCTCTATATATATATATATAAATATATATATATATATATATATATATATATATATATATATATATATATATATATATATATATATATATATATATATATAGTCAACTGTAGGGTTGTCACTTTGTGTGCATATGATTTTCCTATGTGTGTGTTCCATTCCATATGTGTGTGTGTGTGTGTGTATGTATGTATGTGTGTTCGCCTCCGATGAACTGCCTAGACACCTAGTAGTGAAGTATTAAGTTTGCAAAATGTTGACAATGTCTTAATGATGAGAAGTATATTTTGTTTATAAATATTTTACAGACACTATAAGTTCAAGTTATTTTGTAAATTTAATGAAAGCAAGAAAGAAATTTTATTTTTCAGTCATTTCGATTAACATTACATTTCTGTTTTAAAAACTCTGTATATATATATATATATATATATATATATATATATATATATATATATATATATATATATATATATATATATATATATATATATATATGTATATATATATATTTACTAGCTGACCCGGCAAACGACGACGAGGATTGAAAATTAAGGGTTGTATATATTTTTCAATGTTGAATCATAAAAAAATTAAAAATAAAAATTTTTGTCCATAAAATAAAAAAAAATTAGGTATGAACAACCCTTAACATTTAGGGGGATGAAAAAAGATGTTGGCCAATTCTCAGACCCACTGAATATGCATACGAAATTTCATCAAAATCGGTCAAGCCGTTTCGGAGGAGTACGGGAACGAACATTGTGACACGAGAATTTTATATATAAGATATATATATATATATATATATATATATATATATATATATATATATATATATATATATATATATTTATATATTTATATATTCCGCCGCCCTAAGGGTATCACCTGTGTGTCGTCACGTTTCGACTCGTTTATAACTCCTGAACAGGGTGTTGGTGGGACTAAACAGACGACCGAGTCACCGCAGGCGGCGAGACTCCCGTCTATGTGTAAATTGTGAAGTGTAGGCTGTGATGGGATTTTCAGGATCGGTTAGTGATGCAAGCAACAAATCCTATTACAACTGGTTGTCTAAAAGAAATCGCTCTTAAGCGTTAAGACCGCCTATTTATGCGCTTATTTTAATAGTTTTATATAAATGCTGCTTAATTATGATGTATAATAAAGCATGAAACAAATAAAATGAGTTTACCGGTTAAGTTTAAACTCAGGCTGAACATTCTAGTTGCCCTTTAGCCTTGTATCGCTGTTACAGCCTTATAGGCTATTAGCTATTGTCATTTTGAAAATAAAAAAGACAAGCATTAACACGATCGCGGTTAAAATAGATGCGATGCTGGTAGCAACCAGCCAAGGCGCTGCAGAGTTCTACCACCTAGTAGACACGATGAATCTCGTCAACCGACAAAATATCACCGAATCTGGACGATGATTGACATTCAGTTTACTTTACCTACTCACGAGGGTTCCGGCTTGATGATATTTATTCATATATTTGTAAACCAGCATCAGCTAGTGCCGTTTCGTTGTGGTGATGCAGTAGTGTAAGATTACCTCTAACCCACAAATGTAAAAAAACTTTAAAAGGTCGATCACAACAATACCTTATGCCGAAAAACTGTGGTTACTCTTTTGTTCTATAGCAGATGTACGGGTATTAGGTCGCGAAATCTCGCCTCTAAATTCCAAGTAGGCTGATAAAAAATAATATGTATTAAGAATTTTTCATCTTAATAAAATGTTAGGAGCAGCCTGGACCTGAGTGCCATTGATAGGTTTATGTCTTTCCTGATGAAAAAAAACCATCGCCTATCAAATCAAACAGATGTTAATAGTGCCATGCCACATGCATAAATTTACCGATTACCTCATTATCCAAACCGGAACATATCACTAACAAGCACTGACGCTATTCAGCAGGAATAGATAAGGTGATGGTATCAAACCCAAGCAAGACATTACGGGAATCTACCACCTAGTAAACAAGATGGTAGTGACACACACATTTTTGGTGAATCCTACGCAAACACCTAATTTTTTCGGGATAAAAGTCATCACTTACATGTGTACTAAATTTCACCCAAATCGGTTCAGCCCTTTTTGCTCTATATGGCTTTTGGTTCACAAGAAATTCGTGGAAAAACACACGTATATACGAACATACATACATTTACGAAAACGTGCTTGGACGCAGATATAGATAGATCATCACGCTCAAATATTCAATTCCAACAATATTAGGTACATACCTACACACACGTCAAACCGATCATCTCCGTTTTTTCGTCGGTTTAAAAATTGAAAATCGTCTAAATGAAAAAGCAACAGTTTGTTCTTACGGGGAATTTTAATACCGCCAAGATGAATCACCGGCAAAAAAACTCAGATAACGATGACAGGTTTCGAAGTTAATACAAGATTTCGGCGAAAGTTAAATGCGAATTTCTATTTGCTCTTTACGACATACTCTGGACTAGACTTCGAAAACTAGACTAAACACATCAATCATTTACTAGTTCTCACCGGCGAGCCGCGTCTACGTTCACTTGACCCAAAAACTATATTTTTGATTTTCCCCGCGTCGGTCCGAGCCCCTTTGAAGAATGGACCAAAACTTTGCGCGGCAGTTGGTAAAGGGTGAACTAAATTGGCGATAATCACTACCATCGTGACTACTACGTGGTAGAGTTCAGCAATGTCTCACCCGGGTTGGTACCACCGTCTTACCTATTCCACCCGTAAGGCTCGAGTTATTGCCCTTGCCGTGTTATTTGGTGGGTATGGTATCCGGTAAACTTGTACGTATCGCACTAATACCCCGCCGATCAGAGTGCTAAACTGGTTTCTCACGTTTACCACTAGGTGGCGCTGTAAAATCACATACAAATTCCTAGTAAACTCCAAACGCGCTCACGATCGAATGCGAAAAGAAAAACTCACACTTAGCACTCAGATAGCAACGCACCATTAACATCTTTGGTGTCTTTAGTCGATGGTTTTCTCCTTTTATCAGAAGAGCCAAATCGGCTTATTTATTATTTTCTGAAATAAATTAATATAATCAGAATTTGCAATCGTTTATTTAGAGTAATTCACGATTTAATACCACATCGCCATTTTATCCAGTGATTTCTTAATAATATCACATAATATTTAAACATATTTTAAAAACCAGTCAAGTGCGAATCTGACTCACACACTAAAGGTTCCGTACCATCATAACAAAAAATACGAAAAAAACACGTTTAATGTATTGGAATCCTCCTTAATATATTAATTTTTTTGTTTTTAGTATTTGTTGTTATAGCAGCAACGGAAAATAATTTGTAAAAATTTCTGCTTTCTAGCTTTCATGGTTTATGAGATACAGCCTGGTGACAGACAGACGGACGGACAGACAGGCGGCGGAGGCTTAGTTCCGTTCCGTTTTGCCTTTAAGGTACAGAACTCTAAAAACCTAGATACCCGAATCCCGTGGGTAGTCCATTCGGACAGATTTTGTCATTAATTATAATTATAATTGTAAGATAATAAACCAAACACATAATTATTTCACTAATCCTAGTCATAGTTTTAGTACTGTTTTCTACAAATAGAACTAACCATCACAGTTAGCAGTTACTAAGCTTTTCCACGATCAATAATCTTATATCGTTACCAAGATCTATAACATTTTTCCATGGTAAGTCTACAAATATAAAGGTATTATACCTACCTACCCTACCCAGTGTATGTTGGGCAGTATGTTAACACATCCTCATTATCATCGTATAAGTCGTAAAAAATTGATCCGCAATGAGGACTAACACCTAATTAGATGATAGAACTCCGCAACGTCTCGCCCGGGTATATGGTACCACCGCTTCACTTATTCCTGCCGCAATGAAGTCAGTGCTTGTCCTTGTCATGTTCTAGTCTGGAGGGTAAGGTAGCTGTAAACTTCTGCATGTGGCATTGCCGTCCCAGCTTACGGATAGCAACGCATTAATACCATCTTTGGTGTCTATAGGCGATGATTTCTCTTTCCATCAGAAAATCGATCTACTTGATTGCTATCTCTCATCATTCAATAATCATGAAGAACTACTATGAATGAGATATGAGATATACCCTGGCGAGACGTTGCGGAAATCTACCACCTAGTCACGATGGCTGCTATACGTATAGCTAATCGGTCGTCTTTTGCGACCTGCCTGACAGAACGGCAATTGGTCTTTTCTTCAAAGGAGCCCGGATCAATACAGGGGAACATAAGCTCCTCTTTTTTAAAAATTAAACCTTATTAGGCTTAACTAGAGGATGAAAATTTGTATGAAAGATTATGTTGACCACATGAAACTAACCAATAATCTGTAGTAATTTCTACTAAGTACCAAACAGTAAAAATTAACAACCAATCAGCCAAATATTCAAAAACCATTTTAATTATTTAGAGCTATAATATATAGTTATCTAGGAAACTTTTCATTTCGGGGTAGGAAGAATTGATCAAACATTTACAAATGTTTCGGTTCACCACACGCGTGTACAGGCAAACTCAAATAAAATACACTGACAGACAGGTGGAACGCCTGTGTTAGTCCAAGACCCTGTTAAGGAAATTTTTCGCAGATGCTCCATCCCTCCATCATCTAGCAGTGCTTTTTAAGTTCTCAATTTTTGTATTTAATATTTTCAATTAAATGTTATTGTAAAAGTGCGTTGTACTTGGCGTGACTTGCGTAAGAGTACCCGTTTCTGACCATATTTTTATTACTTTAGAAAAATTATAAATATTAGTCGTACTCAGTTCCGGGAACTAAAACTAAAATTTGCTCCTACTTTGAGTCTGATTTTAGATTTCAAAAATCTTATTTAGTTTTTGTTAACTTCAATTTTAGCAAAAAACTAAACCCCCTTTTTTCTAAATTGTTTATAACTTTTGCAATCTTTCGAGCGAAACTTAATTTATTTTTAAATTATCTAGACGCTATTCCTAATCGAATGAAACCATATTTATATTTTTTCGAGATTACTGAATAAAGTTGAACAAAAAAACACTTGTTAACTAGAGTATAAAGTAATGATTGACCGCCCCGATGGTCGAGTGGTTAGCGACCGTGACTACGCAATCGATGGGGTTCGGGTTCGATCCCCGACGGGGACAAGCATTTGTGTGATGAGCATAAGTGTTTGTATTTCCGGGTTTGGGTGTTTATTAAATATATTCTAGTATTTATATATGTATTTCTATGTATTAGTATCGTTGGCTAACACCCATAACACAAGCAAATAATTTGCTTACTTTGGGGTTAGATCAGTAAATGTAATTTGTCCCGTGATTATTTATTATTATTATTATTATTATAATGATTAATTTCATAATATAACTTAGTTTCACGATATTGTTGTTAATTATTGTCTCCTGAACTTAATCACTTCATCGATATGAGGAATTGAACAAGGTAGTTTGATAAAGTTTTTTTCTATAATATTGAATACAGTGTTCCCCAAAAATGGTGTTTTATGCGTTGTACATAATTAATTGTATTTTGCTATTATTAATTAACTTTTAATTTAGAATCATTAAACGAGGAAATCTTAGTATCAACAAATCGAAAAAAAAAATACATTCATTTACATTAATTTACATAATTTCATCTGTTTAGTATTATATTTGTGTGAGTATGAAATAAAATGAAAATAATCACAAATATGTTGATCTTTACCAAGTTAAGTAAAAACTTGACTAATGAAGGACGAAATCCGTTAACTTATAACTTGATTCTGTCGACCTTACTACTGGATAATAACCAGTCTGCAGAATTCCGTTAGTAACGGTGCTTCCATCACACATTTCCTTTATACTATGTGACAACTCATTATAAATACGTTTTATATATCATAAGAATAAATAAATAAATAAGATAGCAAACAAGCAAATGACTCTCCCGATGAAAAGAGAATACATTGCGTATAGGCACCAAAGAAATTAATGGTGCGTTGCTATCCATGTGGCGGAATGGCAATGCCACATGCAGTCTACCGGCTATCTTACCCTGCAAACCAGAACACGACAATGACATACACTGACGCTTTTGCGGCAGGAATAGGTAAGGCGGTGGTACCAAATACCTGGGTGAGACGCTACGGAACTCTACAACCTAGTAGTCACGATTGTAGTAACATGTATAGCTAGCAGATCGCCTCTTACGATTTGCCTAGCAGAACGATAGTTGGTCTATTCGTCAAAGGAGCCCGAACCAACACTTTGTAACATTTTTAAGACAATTACGCGAAAGGTGAAATATGAAATTTGACATAGTTTGCTTACATTGCAAAGGTCTGCAGAAACCCAATATATTTTATACCAATAAAAAATACATTAAATTAAAAAGTATGCGTTATCCGCAACACATTTATGTGACCTGAATGATAATGTACACAAATAAATAATAATAATAAATATTTACGAGACAAATTACACTTACTGATCTAACTAACCCCAAAGTAAGGAAATTATTTGCTTGTGTTTTGGGTGTTCGTCAACGATACTAATACATAGAAATACATATTATATAAATGCTATGACATACATAATACACAAGAAATACATTTATAAATACTGTTACATAATAAACACCCAAACCCAGAAATACAAACATCTATGCTCATCACACAATTGCTTGTCCCTGTCGGGGATCGAACCCGAGCCCCGTCGATTGCGTAGTCAGCGTCGCTAACCATTCGTCTAACGGGGCGATTTGTACATGCAACCGCCTACCATTTTTTTGCGGAGGCGGTTTTTCGCGGTTAAATCTGTTTTCAACGTTAAAATAGGTTTTATTATTTAGTCTATGGTCGGATTCTGATCACAGGCCGATCGCTAGCGAGATTAATGTTTGTGCTTTGTAATATTACTTGAATGTGGAATTCCTTTACCTATTTCAAAATTTACTGTACACTTATCTTGATTGGAGCCTTTAAGGCAGAATAGATTACTTGTCTCCCTACCAGGTAGTTCAAAGTAGCGAATTAAGGGTAAATGTGTTGCTATATTCATTTAACTACGAATACTTCATTACAACCGATTCATTACGTATGACACGGCAGTCGTGTCATGATTGTTTTTAACGTGTGGCGTATGTCACGGGAGTCGTATCATTTTTAAATCGCTTACATCTCCCTCAAATTGCATTTTAAAAGGTTCTTCCCTGAACAAGACCTTTATAATTTTCCACGTAAATCAATCCTATAGGCTTGGTTTCTGAGTAGTCTGTGTAATGGAAAAAAATCGGGTTGTCAATTTTTATGACACGGATGACACGTTGACAATGACACGCGCTGGTGGCACGGTAGCCGTGTCATCAACTTCTATGACGCCATAACTAAGTTTTGGAAAATATGCGTCGCAACGAATTGGTTAATCGTAGTTGGTACAATTATACAGCAAGTAGCTTGGTACTAGAAACGCACCAATAAATTATCTAGTATCTATATATATATAATAAAATCGTAGGAAAGTCAAAACTGTACATTGAATATTTTTTAAAAGAATACTTGGGGCGTGATCTACAATCGATATCGAAGCCAAAAATATAGTCTTTAGAATTTTTGTCTGTTTGTCAAAAACTCAAAAAGTACTACATGTATTTACTTTAAATTTTGCATGAATAATATTCGTAACAACAGGTCGGGTCAACATATAGGCTACATATTATCACGCTATCACCTACGGAGAGGAGCTGTGCGGAGTAAATGAAGTCCGCGCGGACGAAGTCGCGGGCAACAGCTAGTGTGTAAATAAATGTAGAACAAGTATCTGTTCGTATGGAGATCTAGTATTCTTCCCGTGTTATTCCGGGTTCCTTTGAAGACTAAGCCAACTGCTGTTCTGTCAGGCACGTCGTAAGAGGCGACCATCGTGACTATACTAGGTGGTAGAATCCCGCAACGTCTCGCTCGGGTATTTAGTGCCACCGCCTTACCTATTCGTGCCGCAACAGCGTCATTGCTTGTCATTGTCGTAGGTAAGGTAGCCGGTACACTCATGCTTGTGGTATTGCTATCTCGCCACGTGGATAGCACCATTTTAACATCTTTGGTGTCTATAGGCGATGGATTCTCTTTCCATCAGGAGAGACACCTGCTTGTTTGCTATTTAATAAAATGAAATAAAAATAATTATACTATAAAGACGTTCATGACTACGTAAGTACTCTCTTCAGCTATGGTTATAGAAACGCACCATTAAAATAATTGATGTAGACTACGCTATAAATAAATACTTACACGGAAATTGAGAATATTTTTAAATAAGTTAACAACAGTCAGGGCTAAATACTGAATCGTAAAACGCATTAGTAACGCATTTTTTTCTGTAAAGCCCCGATCACACTTTGATTATTGCGAGTGCAAACGTTTTATTCAGGTACTTAGTACTAAGCAAAAAATAAGTAAAGGCAGCCGTTGATAAGTGCGAGTGGATTAGTAATCAGCGTCTATTCACTTTATTACACTGATTGCTAATCACTCGCACTAATCAAAGTGTAATCGGGGCCTAATAGCATCAACGCTAACGTAATTGTTCAGTCATGTTCTGGGTTAAAAGATGCGCTTGTGCACCAATATCTAAGTTTTATTAATTTCATCAACAATCTTGTTTAAATTAAAAAAACTTAATTTAAAAAGAAATCAAGGTAGGAAGGAATACACGCATGGAAGAAGTGAAACTTTTGTATTCGGGTTAATTTGTAAAATAATGAGTGAATACACAATAAACTAATTGTATAAACTGTATCCTAAGAGATTTCAAATTTTATCAAATAGGCGCCTTTAAAATATAATACGATACATTAATCTGCGACTTTGAACCTCCTGTAATCATAGCACTAAACACAATAACGATTAGAAAGTTGTTTGGTCGCAGGCAGCGTATGTGTGTATGTATATATAATATTCTTGATAAAAAGAGAAAACCTATGAAAATAGGTTTTCTCAAGGTGGTCTCGTCCGGGTCTGGTACCACCGCCTTACCTATTCCTGCCGCAATAGCGTCAGTACTTGTTACTGTCGTGTTCCAGTTTGGAAGGTAAAGTAGCCGGTAAACTTATGAATGGGTCATTAGACCTCGCCACAAGATAGCAACGCACCATTAACATATTTGGTTTTTATAGGCGATGGTTGACTCTTTCCATAAGGAGACCCATCTGCTTGTTTATGATATAATAAAAAGGTTGACTTTTTCTATCAGGAGAGACATCTGGTATACAGAAAAAAATAATATTACTATAAATTAAAAACACCCGACACATTCACTTACCTTCGGAACAGTGTCTTGGTGCATTATTTGCATAGCAAAACATGAACAGATTTGATGATCTTCGAAATGGAATCCTGCTGCTGCTGTTACCATATCATTATAATATAATTAAAGTAACAAAATACTAAATTTCGTATCGAGAAGGCCTGTGCAAGTTGCTTAATTCGTTTCATCAAGTTGAAAAGAGGTGGTGATCTTTAAATGACTGAACAGATTCCATTTCACGAACCGATTGGCAGGAATGCAAAAAAATAAATTCGGTTCTTCAAAAAATACAAATGAAATGAAAATGTTCGTAAGAACACGAGAAACTAATACATGGAGCACACTAAAAGTTTTGTACTTCTAGCTAATCGGAACTATTTGAATTTCGAATGTTATATTTTTAAAACGTTGTAAACTTCTTAGTAATAAAAAAAAACAATTGGCAGGGAAATGATTTGTCAATTGTTTTTTTTTATCACACATCAAAGTTCTACGTACGCAACGAAAATGGAATTAAGTCGAAAAGATTTTAAAGCGATGATTTTTTATGATTTTAAAAGTTCTCTTTCTCCGCAAAACTGTGCCGCTTGTCTTCAAAATGCTTTTGGGAGAGAAGCACCTTGTTTGAGCACCGTGAGGCGGTGGTTTGCTGAATTTCATCGTAGCTAAGAACTACCTCGATAAAAAAGGCTTTTGATTATAAATACACCACAACCAAACCGGATCATCCGCTTGAAAGCAATGATGCTACAGACACACACAGATACACATCTTAAACTTTAAACTAGCTATCGTTAAAAGTATAGTTATTTGTTCTCAATAGCATCTAGCGACAAAATTAATTGTGCTGTATGCGTACGTATGGGTATGAGGGTATCCGAAAAAATTATTAGTGCGGGCTGCTTTGAAGATTAGACAAACTGCCGTTCTGCCAGGCAGGTCGCAAAGACGACCGATTTGCTATACGTACCACTACCATCGTGACTACTATGTGGTAGAGTTCCGAGATAACTTGCCCGGGGTTTTGGTACCATCGCCCTACGTATTCCTTCCGCTATAGCGTCAATGCTTGTCATCAGTGTATTCCAGTAAACGTATGCATGTGGCTTTAGACCTCGCCAGTCACCACAAGATAGCAATTAACATCTTTGGTGTATAGGCGATGGGTGACTCTTTCCATCAGGAGTCCCTACTGCTTGTTTGCTATTTTATGATATAAAAATAAAAAATAAAAATAGGCGGGCTATCTGCTTGTTTCCTATGTAATGATATAAAAAAAACTGGTACTCCCGAAAGAGATATGCGGAATTCCCGAGATAAGAAACACGCATCGGCTGGAATATGTAATATAATACGTTAGCTAATTTTACCTTTATTGATATTTAACAGAGCACATTTCTTTCCCCGTGAGTTTTAGTTATGGAATTGTAAATCATAATTTCAAAATTAATACAGGTTTCGTTTATCTAGAAATTAAGCAAAATTCGAATTAATTAATTAAAAATTCATATTGTTCGATGTTAGGCATCTACACTGATACATTGAAATATATTTTATATTATATAGCTAAATATATTTAATACTAGCGGCCCGCCCCGGCTTCGCACGGGAAAAAAAGATTAAAATCGATGCAGTAGTTTTGATTTATTCATTACTTCCCGTAGCCCGCACGCGTTAAATTTGGAGTAAAACGATTCCCCTTTCCCTATGAAGATTTCCTGCTATCTTTGGAATATCTAAATTCATATAGGTATATATTTTTAGTTTTTACATTTTTACCTATTTCTTTTATTTTTACAATTAATATATTATGGAATGTCTTTATATACAACGTTCACAACTTTCTTGCCATTAGACAATACAAATATGTTTTCTTTAGAGGTTACTCTTGAAAGAGCGATATAGTTGGCCATGTGAAAAGCAGTCAACGCTCAAATCTAAGCCTGCAACGTTGAAGGCTTGACCCTGCGATTTATTAAAGCGAGGCATCAGGACAAACGGGAAAAAAATGTGTAAATGGTTGACCCTACGGGCCATCCCTGAAACTTCTCACTAAATTAAGGTATTTTAAGCTCAAGAGTAAAAAATATAAGCACAGATGTTTCAGTTCAAACATCTATTTTGTTAAAAATGACAGTATTATTAATTTTTGAAAAGCTGTATATTTGAAAACGATGATGGCATTCAACTTAATTTTTGAGATCTAAAATATTGTTTTACCTAAATAATCGATAGGTTGAAAAATTTCGATGCTATGTCAAAAATAATTTATTATTAATTTTCTTCATTGATAAATCCCAAACAAATTGACCGATTTTGAATTAATTAACGGAACAAAAGCTGATAATATTTTTAAGTTAATCGGTAAATTAACTTGAAAATTATTTAAAAAACTTAAGTAAGTTTGCTAAAAATAACGTATGAAAAGCTATAAGTTTGAGAATTAAATTCGATTTTGATTTTTGAAACGGCATTTGACGTAGTTTTTTAAGTACTAAAATATCGTAGAACATCAAAAAATGATTGGTTGAAAAATTTCGAAGCTATGTCGAAAAAACACTTTTTCAAAATTTTTCGTCAACGATTACTCTCAAACGGAGAAACTGATTTTAATGCAATTTATTTATTAGACATAGTTTTTTGACGAATAGAGCTGATTAGTTTTTCTACTAAATCGGTACATAAATCTGGAAGTTATATTAAAAAAATACTATTTAGTCAAAATATTTTGGTGTTTTTTCAAAATTTCTCAAAATCTCCTGGACCGAATCGGTTCAAATTTTCAGGAAATCTAAGTTGAGCAGCATCCAACCGCGTATCGATCGGTCTAGCCGTTCAAAAGTTATGAGATGTTTACATACACACCTACACACACACACACATACATACATACATACATACATACATACATACATATATACATACAGACAGACATACTGACGTCATCATGAAAATAGTCGGAAAAGATTCCTAGGACCTCTAAACGTGGACATCTAGTAAAAACTCGATTTTCGAAAATCGGGGTAAAATCAGTAACTTCCTTATCTACATACGTAGTAGAAAGTTTTTTTTCCAATAGCCTATGTCACTCAGTGAAAAAAAAAAGAAAAGTAAAATGAAAAGTAAGTAAGTAAAGTAGTAAAAAACTGGTTTGCTAAATCACGTTTTTTTACATTGATTGTTAAATAACAATTTTACAAAAATTATACGATATACCTGAAGATATTATCTGGGTGATTCCGTTCTAACTGTGATATTCAATGTCCTGTATTGTTTGTTCTCACAGGTCGTTAATTAATAATTAATTTATGAAATTTTTGTACTTATTGGAAAATAATAAACATATTTCAACATTATTTTCATATAATATAACTTGCCACTTACAGAAAACTTACAATATATCACTTAAATGTCAATACCGTGTCATGTCCATTTCTAGAATTTATTTATAAATTGTTAGTTTTTTTGTCGTAATAAATGATTTAAACTAATTACCTCATAAATTCTAATGTTTACGACAAAAAAAAACTAACAATTTATAAATAAATTCTAAAAATAGACATGACACGGTATTGACATTATATCACAGTTAGAACGGAATCACCCATCTAAGGAATGTGCTAACTTATTACATGACTAGCTGTACCCGCGACTTCGTCCGCGTAGGATTTTTTAACTTCTCACTACGTATGTAGATAAGGAAGTTACTGATTTTACCCCGATTTTAGAAAATTGAATTTTAATGTTTGATAAGCTATAACTTTTGAAAATTTGACTCGATTTTGATTTTTTGAAATTCAATGTAGTTTTTTTAGTAAGTACTAAAATATTGCAGAAGATTAAAAATGATTAGTTAAAAGAATTCGAAGTTATATCGAAAAAACATGTTTGCAAAATTTTTCAACTCCCGAACGGATAAATAAATTTTGATGCAATTTATGCATTGGATGCAGTTTTTGAGAAGTAAAGCTGATTAAATTTTGTACTATATCTGTTCATTAATCTTGAAATTGTATTAAAAAAATACTGTTTCGCCAAAAACCTTTGTGAGGTTTCCCAAAATTTCTCAAAATCTTCTTGAATTAGTTAAAACTGACTGAATTAGTTAAAATTTTCAGGAAATCTAAGTTGGGTGGAATCCAATCGAATCCCATTAACCACGTTTCGATCGGTCAAGCCGTTCAAAGTTATTAAATGTCTACATACACACATACACATTCACGCACACACACACACACACACGTCATCGTGAAAATAGTTCCTAGGTCCACAAAACGTGGAGATCTGGTGAACTCTCGATTTTCGAAAATCGGGGCAAAATCAGTAACTTACTTATTTAGATGCGTAGCGGGAAGTTAAAAATGTATACCTAATTAGAAAGATGAAAAGTTATTTATTCAGGTTTATTTTTTGAATAATTTTTATTTACTTAAGGCAATTTTCGTAGCGGGAAGTTAAAAATTAATTAATTAATACATGGCTTTGTAGTTTGTTATTAATAAAAAAATAAGCCTTTGACTAAGAAGCTTATTGAAAACAATTTGCAATTAAAAAAATCTTGTTGCACTTTTCTTAAATTTATTATTATTTTAATTCTCTAAAAGATATTTTTAATGTAAATTTGTATCATTTTCAATAAGCAAGATAAGGTCAAGGGTTTTTTTTTAAATTATTATAACAAACTCTCTCTGGACAGCCTATTCGGTTCAGTTCATGAGGTCCCGGGTTCGATCCCCGGGTTGGGCAAAGATGTTATTGAGATATTTTCGAGGATTTTCTCGAAAATCTAAAATCTCAGTAGCAACTCGGAAACTGGCGGAGGTGTATATATATATTACCACTCTCGTACCTCGGATGGGCACGTAAAACTTTCGGTTCCAGTTATCGCTAAAAATAGTCGATAATCGTTAACGTGTCAGTATATGCGGCGATGAGGATTACCATTTATCTCACCAACCGATAAATCGGTGAATCGCGGTGAACCGGAAAGTCTATAGACGGTCGGTTTACTCTGCCTACGCAGCAAGCGAATCGGGCGTGATGATACTTTAATAAAAAACAACAACGCCACGTATTTTGTTCTCACGTTTTTGATTTTTGATTCTCACAAATAAAGGAATTTTAAGTATCTTTTGATTGAATTTGTTTTGATGAAGTTATATGTGTCTAAAGTTTTTCTGTAAGATGTGATCTTATTCTGGACTGAACTTATAAGTACATGTTCGTATATTCTACTTAACAATTTTTTTAAAGTTTTTTGAAGTCCGACTTTAGTGAGTATACTAAGTAGCTTAGGCACTTCAACATCTACACTTTGCAGAAGTTTCATTCATTTTAAAAGTTACCTGATTGATGTATCTAATTTTGAAATACTTACCGTGTTGTCTGGTGGTCCGGTATCGCTGTTGACCATATGAGTTCCCGAGTCCGATTTCCGGCTCAGGCAAAACAAAATGTGCTTTTTCAGTTTTCTGATAAAACAACGTTGCCCGGGATTGGAAAGGGCCCGGTTGGCAATAGGCTTGCCCCCTTTCACATTGTGTGAGATAGTATTTTCGGCTAATCGTGGGTACACTTCTTGTGCCTCTGCCTAAGTATTCCGGGATATTGGCGTGTAGATAATTTTTTACCCTTTTTTACGTTATGTAATGTAAAAAGAAAATAGTGAATTTTCGCAATAGCCTATCTTTACGTTAAATTTTATAAAGAACAAATTCTATTAGTATACTCAATTTCGATTAGATGCATATTTTCTGAGATACCTATTAGTAAAAACCTGAAAATTGACCTGTTATATTTTCAAATATATTATAATTATTCTTATACTTTTTTACCCTTTTTATGTTATGTAATGTAAAAAGAAAATAGTGAATTTTCGCAATAGCCTATCCTTACGTTTATAAAGAACTGATTATATAATATAAACACTTGTACTGTTTCACATTCGTTGTGAAAGCCCCTGATGATGCTTTAAGAGGCGAAACCGGTTGACTGTAAGTTTAAAAGTGATTGTGTAATAAATAAAATTTAAATTACATTTGTGAAGCAGTGCAAGTGTTTATATTATACAGTGTGGCGGTGACTATACACCAATTAATTAAACTTAGTATATGTAATAATGTTCTCAGCCTGAATACAAAAAATCAGATAAATACATCCACTGGTTTAGCCACAGGACATTAGTTTTCATTTCTAATTTTGCGAACATGATGTAGATTATCAGCTGTACGCATAGAAATATATAGAGGTCAATGGCTGTACGTGACCCGTTCACCCTATATGGTTTGAAAGAACTCTTATAAGTAAGTTGCCAACTCGCAATACTAGCAGAAAATCCTTGCATTCATTGGTTATTTTAATTTTTTATCCTTTACAACTGACCAATAACAACCCAATCTTGTCATTAGGAGAATTTGAAAAGAAAGCGAAAAGTCGCTTTATCTTGAGTGCATACACAGTGTGTACTGATACAAAAAAGCGCATTTTGCGCCTTCTTGATGAAAGCCGTTGATTACACGTGTCACGTACCTACGATACGTAGGTCACGGTCATTATTGTTTAATGTTATTGTTTAGTACGATCAAAGATTTTGCCGTGGTAATTGATATTACGTTATTACTTGTAATGTACTGAGTTTTTATTTTTTTCTTTTATTATTCTAGACTTATAAATTATGCGAAAGTAGACGCTTCATTTTAATTTTTATTGTGGTAAAATACGAGTTAAATTGTGCGAAAGTAGACGCTTAATTTTTATTGTGATGGCCGGCCATGGCCATGATGTTTGTGCTAATTAGTGCTATTTTGTGATAAGACACGTTAGGTAACTATTATTATTAGTGTGAAGTGAACAACATTTTTGTTTTTTCTTCTTTACTTTTAGCCAATATGTGGCACGAATCCTAGATTGATACGGTCTTTATTTTTACAATATACGCAAAAATAATTCTATAGCTACGTAATTACTTATTGTACAAAATGATTGTGATTAATAATAATAATTTATCAAAATAATTATTGAGGATGAGTGTGGTTTAAAAAGGCGCCTAAATATTATGTCACACGTAAAAATAATAATAATAACATGAGGCGCCAGCCGCCAAGCCGCGCGTGCGGCGTTGCCGTCCTGGTGATAGGTAAGTCAAAGGATGTTTTATCTTTATTATATTTTCGTGTCATTAATTTTGTTCGAAATTTTTGTTTTTTTAATTTCGATATCAGGACTGATTTGATAGACTAAAAATACTAGTACTAACTAGTACTACCTTAATTCTCACTTATTGTTGTATGGTCAGCGCCACACTGTATAATCAATATAATGCAGTTTCACCAAGTACCGACGATGAAAAGTATAAATTTATAAAGAACAAATTCTATTAGTAACTATACTCAATTTCGATTAGATGTATATTTTCTGAGGTATTAGCAAAAACCTAAAAAATGACCAGTTTTATTTTCAAATATATTATAATTATTCTTATATAAATAAATAAAATGTTCTTATATAAATAAATAAATAAATAAAATTTTATTTTCAAATATATTATAATTATTCTTATATAAATATATAAAATGTATAGATTTATATTGTACATATATTTAGTAAAATTGCATTTATAACATTTTATAAAAAAGTACACATTCTTGAACTGATTCTCTCGGATTATATCCATTATACAAACACTATACATACATACATACACTATACATACATACAAAAACTATGAAATGATAACGCTAACTTATAATGAGCCGTGCGTTCAAAGGTTTTGTATATATTCCGGGTGTCACGTTCAACTGGACTTACCACCCGAAACCGTTGAAACTTGTGATGTCTGTAACTTCTAAATTATAAAACTTATGATCTTGAAATTTTTAACGGATAATCTTTATAGTATTTACTTTTGAACAAAAAAATAATAAAGGATTTCGGACTACAGGTTAATGAATTAAAGCTAAATATACGTTTTTGTTTTCATCTCCTATCCCACGGGAACCGTACTGAATTTTGGGATAAAAAATATCCTATAACCTTCTTCGGAGTACGAACTCTAATTATGCTAAATTTCATTTGAATCCGTTCGGTAGATTCGGCGTGATGCGCGGCCTTGATACAGACAGACAGACAGACAGACAGACAAAAATTAAAAAAAATATATATTTCGCTTCAGTATCGATTAAAGAGTATCTCCCAAAAAAAATTTTTAAAATTTCTTCAATGTACAGAAATCGACCTCTTACATTTTTATTATATGTATATAGATAGAATGTACTTTACTTGATCATATAAAATTCCGAAAACAGGAAAAATAATTTGTAAATACTGTTTCTAATCATCCACATGATTTTTATATGATGATATTTAGTTAAAAAAGGAATGTACTAAATTTTGGTTTTCAGCTAAGTCCCATGTTTATTTATCCGAAAATTAACACGTTCCCCAGCGGTTTCAGAACACACTGCGCGCGCGCCGCCCGACCGGCCGCTAACCCCGCAACCGCTATGCCCCTGCATTTTAAATCTGTAATATCTTCGAAAATATTCATTTAAATTACATGCTGTAAACGGCCATATTGATCTATATTAAATCAACAATATACTAAAGTTATTTAATTGGATAAGGATTAGTGCTGTATTGCTTAAAATTGCTTTGAAAAAAAGCCATTATTTCTCGTAAAAAGTAAATGACAAAAACATGCTATTGTGGGTTATCCATAAGAGCTAGACATATACCATCGTGGACTTTTCTGTAGACCTTTTCAAGTTGTACAAATACTTAGTACATTATTTTGATAAATCTCGTAGGGTTTAGCCTGCGTTTGCAATATAAGCGGAAAAAAATATAATTATTTACGACATGACATCAGAAAACTCAAAAATTGCAGTATTTCTCTACAATATATTGAATGTTATTGTACACATAAAGCTTCCTCTTTTATCACTCTATCTATTACAAAAAACTGCATCATAATCCGTCGCGTAGTTTTAAAGATTTAAGCATACATAGGGACATAGGGACAGACAGAGAAAGCGACTTTGTTTTATACTATGTAATGATGATACACCCAAACCCGATGATCTAAATTAAATGCTTATTACATCAATGTTTGTCTGTCGAGAGTCAAACCCGAGTTCCGTCTTATTCAAAATCAGGTTTGCTAACCACTCGATCGACGCAGCAATCTATATACCTTTCTACCACATCAGTAGATAAGGGGAATAGGCAAACATTGGCCAAATGTCATTATCATCGAGATAACTATGTAGTATGTGGTAGAGTTTTGCAACGTCTCGTTGTCCGTCGTGATAACATAATTAAACCCATGCAAGACGTTGGTTATAGAACTTTGTCGCGCAGTGCGACCACGGTATTGATATATTTAGTACGTTTTTTTTCAAACCCTTTTAGTAAAAAGGCAGATGATCTATTCTTCAAAAGGAGCTTTAAAAGTGTGGTACCAAATCTTTAAACCAAATACTACAACAGCGTTTACTTAGAAAAGCAGTCTGAATAATAATAACTCATTGATATAATGGTACTAGGGCTGAATTCAAGGTTGGAAAAGATTTAAGACCAGACTATAAGTGTTCGATTTACGTGTCAAAATAACTTGTAAAAAGTTTTATTGAATAAAGTATTTCTAATTTCTGATTTCTGATTTGTCACGAATGAACTTTTTGTATACGGCCTACAATCGTGAGTTATAGTAATTATTATTTAATAATTTATTACTAGCTAACCCGCGCAGCATTGCTCACGAGTAAATTAGCACGTCGTAATTTTCATTACAAACTTTCATCCTCTATTTTAACTTTTTAGGGGTTAATCTTTGTAAAAGATAATTAATCGATGTTTGACCCCAGATCTTCAACTATCTACATGCCAAATTTTAACGAAATTAGTTAAGTGGTTTAGCCGTGAAAGCGTAACAGACAGATAGACTTTCGGATTTATAACATTACTAGCTGCAACCTGAAGCCCGTTACATTGTAAAGTTTGTCGTGAATTCCACGGGAACGACTTATTTTTCCAGGATAAAAAGTAGCAAACGTGTTATTCAAGGCATCAATTAGATATATGCCCAATTTTATCCAATTCGGTTAATTCAATTCATGATTGGGTAACAAACATCCATACACTACCTGATAAAAAATGTAGCATTATCATCCCGCTGGACACGGATAGCAACATACCATTAACATTTTTGGTGTCTTTAGGTGATGGTTGTTTCCATCAGGAGAACCATGTTTTTTGTTTGTCTTATGATATAAAAAATAACTGTTTTAATTCTTTAAAATAAGGAATGAATGACAAATACGAAACGAAATAGAATAAAGCATTCAAAAGATTTTGCAATGGCGAATCTGGCTCTTTAATACGAAATCACGAATTGTAAGCACACGATCAGCTAAAAACAAAGGTTCTTGCTTTGATGTATCATTTAAATTTATTGTAAGGCCAAATTAAAGTTGTGAGTCAAGATGTGCCACGATCTAGAGCAATTTACAGTAAGCCCAATGTTCACTACAGATTTATTGAGCGATTCTAAACGCATTATTAATAATTACTGCTTTAAAATAGGTACCTATTACAAAAACTAATTAAACTCACTCAACACAGCTCGAACTGGCAGTGTTCAAGAGAAAAATCCCCAGAAAGATCTTCGGACTAATAAGAGAGGGAGGTGGAACATTCCGTACAAGATTAAACCATGAGCTGGAAGCCTTAGTCCAAAAACAAAGACTGTTAGGTTCCGCAAATCGCAAAGACTGGCTGGACATATAGAGATAATGAAAACAGCCAAAACCGTCAATGAGTGAATCCTGTAGCAGAAAAGACCCAGAGGAAGACCCAGAAAGCGTTGGAAAAATTGTGTGGGAGAAAATCTCAAGACCATGAGCAGAAAAACAGCTTAGAAGAAGGAAGCCATGAAAATAATTTTCGCCGCATTATTCGCCGTGTTGGTCCCGGCCTCCTTTGAAGAATAGGCCAACTGCTGTTCTGCCAGGCAGGTCGTAAAAGGCGACCGATTGGCTATCGAGTCACTACCATCATGGCTACTAGGTGGTAGAGTTCTGTATTGTCTCGCCCGGGTCTGGTACCACCGCCTACCTATTCCTGCCGCAATAGCGTCAGTGCTTCTTGCTGTCGTGTTCCGGTTTGGAGGATAAGGTAGCCGGTAAACTTATGCATGTGGCATTAGACCTCGCCACATGATAGCAACGCACCATTAACATCTTTGGTGTCTATAGGCGATGGTTGACTCTTTCCATCAGGAGACCCATCTGCTTGTTTGCTATCTTATGATATAAAAAAAACAACAGAGCCAATTGGGGAAATCGTCAGGGAGGCCAAGACTAACTAAGGGTTATAGCACCGGAGGAAGAAGAAGATTATGTCAGTTTTGTAAATAGTTTAGTAGAATCACAGATCATCAAGTCCCAGGTTCAATCCTTGAGACTGCCATAACATGTCGAATGAAACGTATTCGAATAAACCCTAAGCGAACATTTAAGCTATTTGATTTTCAAGTTATACTAAAATAAAATTATGTAACCTAAGCGAAACAACCTAAAACTTTCAGCACCCCTTACTCCATTCTACGTGATGCGTCACAGTTCGCAATTTATCTAACAAATTCTTTGATCCTTTACTTATTCAGTGTAGTTAAATTATGAATGTAGATTATAGATATGTTTAACAAAAAGGTTATCCTCTTATTTTGTTATTATAGTGTTTTTTTTAATTTTCTCCCACTATGGAAGTATTATTAGCACGTCGAATGCTCTTGCGATTGTTTAAATCGTCTTAACAAATCTCTCAGTCTAATGATGGTTTTGTGACTCAGATGATCACGGAACGTTTTCTGTTCTAATTATAGCAAAAAAGAAGCAATATTCATTTTAGATCAGTATGGGACGTAGTATGGTGTATTTAGGACATCTCATCTCAGAAATCTGATTCAGATTGTCCGAGTTAATAAAATTTTATTCTGAGCATGTGAGCTCAGCCGGTTACCTACGGCCTGGACATACTTTCTATCGTTAACTGTCACAACCTATAGAAGTGTCAGACTAATGCAATGACACCTTGACGTACAAAGTAAGTTGGCGGCATTGGAATGTTTTTAAGTATTAACTTATAAAGTGATCTGTCTAAATCTTCTCTCAGAATTCTAACTATCCAAGTTAGATTTCTGAGATAAGATGTTGCCTGAATACACAAAATATTAGCATCACAACCTATAGAAGTGTCAGACTAATGCAATGACACCTTGACGTACAAAGTAAGTTGGCGGCATTGGAATGTTTTTAAGTATTAACTTATAAAGTGATCTGTCTAAATCTTCTCTCAGAATTCTAACTATCCAAGTTAGATTTCTGAGATAAGATGTTGCCTGAATACACAAAATATTAGCATTTTTGTTGTGAATAGATAATTAATTTCTTTATTTTTTTTTAAATCTGTTATTTTGTTTGTGGTCATTTGATATACAAAAGTTAACACTTTCTTGACATTCAAGCAATCAAGATATTTATAGAACCTAGATTAAGTACCCGATTTTATTACTTTTAAAAAGTTTAAGAAACTTTTTTTAAAGTATTTAATAAAACATTTACAACTTAATAAACACCAAGAGGCTGATGAGTCTTTATTAGTTATAGCTTTTGGTATCTTTATATCTTAGGTAATTATTTCAATACTTTCATTAATAGAATTATGAGGCGCAAGTTGGTTACGAATTTCATAAATGTTACGAAAAATTGATAACCCTCACTAGATAATAACCCTGACTAATATTGTTTGATTTCTTGCACCAAATTAATTGTGTCAATAATTTGGTTTGGTACTAATTCTTGCGCTGCTGTTGGGCTTGCTTTCAAGATCTAATTAATCTCATGTGTTGATAGAACAATTGGTCTGTTATTAGGTCACTAGTCTGTTTACTCAATGTTCTGGAATGATATTAGCTAAGCGATGTTACCTCATAGATCCCGATAATTCCATCAAATTGCATATAATAAAATGATATATCACTCAATCTTAAGTAACACAGGTGGCTTTAAATCAAGTTTTCATAATATTACGAGCATAAGTCCACTCGAATACTTAACGACCTAGAAGTAAGGTAGGCTCCTTAAATATTTAGATGCATTTAATATATACTCGGCTACTGACAACTTTTTATCAGGCGCCATTATAAAATTACTTATTGTGAGCATGTTACTTCTAATGTACAATAAACTTACTTTGTATTATATTTTAAACATTTTATCGCTCTCGTTGGCATGATTTTAATAACAAATTTATTAAAAGACGGCTCTCCAGTTGATTATTTAATCAGATTGGCTGCCACAAATGTATCAAAGGCTGCATTTAAGTAAATAAATGAAATCAAAAAAGTGATGATGCGATAAGCTTCAAATATTTGAAACAGTAGTGCGATTGGAACACTTTGTTGCATATATACATCTGTACAAGCACTAAAACAGCTATGAACTAACAATATACGTATAAGCAGACGACCTGCGTATGCGCAGCCAGTCGATCATCTAATCTTGAAACGAGCGAATGTTTATCGTGTTTTGGATATAAACATAAACAATGACGAAGACTTTCATACAAATAGGAATATCGAAAGTTATATAGCTAGTGTCTGTGTTCGTGTTACTGATAACTAAATTATTCTACACAAATTTCAAGGTGAGTGTGTTTAATTTATTGAAACTGTAGAAAATTAATTCTTAAATCTTGCAGCAGTAACAGTTTTTTTTTACGATAAACAACAGTGTGGGTAAACGGCAATGTAAACACAACCTTTCCAATCGGCTGCTATAGAATTAAATAACAGCAATATTTCTCCGTGTTGGTCCGGCAGGCGTATCACGTAACGTTTGCAATCGACCAGCGTTTAGCGATAACTTTTAAACGTAACGAAAAAATCATCAAAAACGTCGCCAATTGCTTGCTGGTCACTAGATATACTTTTTGCAACATCTCAGCACCAAAACTTTTCAATCGGCTATGACTGTCACTAATATATAAGGCTGTAATGTGTCTTGCAATAACTGAACAATTACGATAATTTTGCATTGCCAGTTACATGATAATCAAGTCATTTTCAAATAGCGAACGATTGGCCGAATGTGTTATTACCATCATGATAACTAGACGGTAGAGTTCTTCAATTTTTCGCCGGGAATTAATATCACCGCAATACTTTCTCCTGTCGCAATAATCGCTATTCTTGTCTGATAAATCTATCCCGTTTCGGTTGGGGATAAAGTAGCTGAAAAACTTTATATTTTAAAACATTAATTAATGTTTTTAAAACATTAACTAATATTTTTAAAACATTATATCTGTCATAAGGATGGCATAAAAAAACAAAGATAGATATTACGGGGTATGTCCTGTAATACCTATCTTTGTTTTTTTATATATCATAAGATAACAAACAAGCATGTTGACTCTTCTGATGAAAGAGACAACCATCTCCTATAGACACCAAAGATGTTATAATACGTTGCTATTCAAGTAGCGGGATGATAATGCCACATGCATAAATTTATCGGCTACCGAACCGTCAAAACATAAACATGGGTGCCACATACATTTGTGGCAGCCAATCTGATTAAATAATCAACTGGAGAGCCGTATTTTAATAAATTTAAAAACCATACCATAAAAATGCTTAAAAAATAATACAGAATAAGTTTATTGTACATTAGAAGTAACATGCTCACAATAAGTAATTTTATAATGGCGCCTGAATAAAATTTGTCAGCAGCCGAGTGACAAACATTGACGCTATTGCAGCGGGAACAGTTAAGACAGATGAACTAAAACCTGGATGAGACGTTGCAGAACTCTACGACCCAGTGGTCACGATGCTGGTGACACGTATAGCCATTGATTCGCCTTTTACGAACATCCTGACAGAATCTATTCAGAGTGGGCATGGCCCAACATAGAGAAAATCCCCGATATCTAAACTTAATGTTTTTAGCAGGAGAGCGATTCGCTTGTTTGCTGTAGGCTGTACGTATTAGGTAGATATAACATATAAAATACCGACAACCTAAAATTGAAGATAATAGGTAGGTATAACATTAAATTTATTATTTTAACAAATTAAAAATCAGACTATAGGATGTAATACGCATTGAGGTTAATTAAATAGCTATTACCTATTAGGACAACTCACAGCTTGCTTATATACCGAGGTATGAAGTTTAAATTTGGAATATACCTATTATATTGTTCATAAATTTCACCCTTTCTCATTTTTGAAACAATTGCACAAGTAATAATTTATTCTTCTAATTTTTATTGAAGTGAAAACTTCTTTAGGCGCGTTGAGCGTTTTGGTAGAGGGTAAAATCCTCGGTTCGCGTCACCGACATGCTAATGATAATAGTATATCTATAGCTATGTTTTGCATATAGTTTTAATTACTCTCAACTTAATAGTTCCGTTTTCACTTCTATCGGCAGTCCCACGACTGCTACTGTTTTTTTGTATTGGCCGAGTTATATTTTGTAAATAAATAAATAAATACAAGTAGGTATTAAACTAGCTCCAAATCTCTGACAGCTATGCTAGACACCGATATCTCGAAAACTACAGGACCGATTTTAGTAAAACTGGACCTTGCCCTGGAATATACCTGATTTAAATCAAAAACAATTATTTCTATATGGCTTTTAGTTTCCGAGAAATTCGTCGACAAACATACAAACATGCAAATATACATAAAATTACAAAATTTAGTACACATGCTCGGACGCCTAAATAGATCATCATACTCAAATATTATCCAGTTCTAACAATATTACAAACATAAATTAAACTCCTAGTAACCTCCATTTTCTCGACGATTGAAAAGAAAAATATAATCTCACTACTCCCCATACGAGGTTAGCTGCGAGAATCCAACGTTTAACTGAAGTCCAAATGGAGAAGCATATTCTCCACCATTATTCACCGGTTTGTTGGCTCGTAAGAATTGTGGAGATACCCACAGTTTAAAAAGATGAACAGTTTGACAAACAAGTCACTACCATCGTGACTACTAGATTGTAGAGCTCTGCAAATCCTAGTCAGAATTTTGTATCACCACTTACCTATACTGACACAATTCAGTCAGTGCATGTCACTATTATTTTCCGGTTTGGAGAGTCAGATAGCTGATAAAGTAAACTTATACACAAGTCATTTATTATGTCTATAGGCAATGATTATAAAATACTTAGCGAAAATCTGCATGTTTGTTAAGTTTCTATAATTTACAAAACTATGAGGCAAATCATGATTTGCCCTAAGTATTTAAGACCGTGGCCCCACAAACAAACTTTTTTTGAATAATAAATAACAAGCTGAGTTTTTATGAACAGCTTCATTTTGACGAGACAACAATCTTTTATATCTTCAAAAAATCTCGAATTAGGTAACTAATAATGTTTTGGGGCTTTGAAAATTTTGATTCGGTGAAGGAAAAATATTTATTAATAAGAATAATTATTTTTCGACTAAATCGCTTGATTATATTACAAAAAACACGATGAAACTTTTGTCCTACATATTCGATGGTTTTCCTGACGAGTCCTCTACTCTAAGTTTCGGAATTATGAGATTTTTAAATTGATATTAATCAATTTAAAAACAACCTAATTTTCTCACATCAGCTTGTTAATTATTATCTATTGTAATTCAAGGCCCAAGGGTAACTTGTCTTACACGTATAGTATAAACTTTTCTTAGACCAACACTCTAAAGGTTTCTTTTTTTATCTATCTTTATTAGTTACCCGATTCAAGATTTCTCGAAGACAGAAAAGATGGTTGTCTTAGCAAAACGAAGCTGTTCACAAAAATCAACTTGTTATTAATCAAAAAAAAATTTGTTCGTGGGACTACGGTCTAATTGTTATTTTACACATCGTAACTTGTCCTAGTCAGATGAAAAAATATTATTTGTTTTTTTAATATATTTTTTTACATAATGAGATAGCAAACAAGCGATGGCTCTACTGATGGAAAGAGACAACCATCGTCTATAGATACCAAAGATGATAATGGTGCGTTGCTATCCTTGTGACCGGGTCTTATTGCCACATGTACAAATTACCTTCCCCTCCAAACCGGAACACGACAGTGACAAGCAATGACGCTATTGTAAGAATAGGTAAAGCGGTGGTATCAGAAACGGGCGAGACGATGCAGAACTCTACAACCAGTAGTCACGATGATAGTAACTCGTATTGCCAATAGTTCGCCTCTTATGGACTGCCTGGCAGAACGTCAGATGGTATATTAATCGCTATTGTGTTTTTAAGTATGTTTAGTGCTGTGGTTACAGTATCTTCAAAGTCGCAGATTGATGTTTTGTATTACATTAAAGGCGCCTATTTGGTAAAATTTGAAATCTCTTAGGATACAGTTTATACAATTAGTTTAATCTATTTGAACAAGAGGTGATCACTGATCAGTTCTTACTGCTTCGCTATTCAAATTTGTATTTGAAAGTTTCGAACGGTAACAATTAATGTCAGATGGTCTATTCTTCAGAAGGTGCCCGGAACAACATGGGAAAAAATATTTAATTAGTAGTTTGGCGGTAGACCTAAATGTGGTAACAAGATTCTCTAACGTTGTTTAATTAGACACTAATTTTGTCTACTTGCAATAAAACTGAAGTAATGATATTTTATCCGTACATCTTCTACTTTGTAGGAATTTCTTGAAATTATAGGAACCTAATTATTAGTGGATAAGCAAATTGGCCCTGCTACATATGCAAAATTTTTACAAGGTTTTTTCACATATCTTCTATGTAAATATCTATTTATCAAAAGGAGCTACACCACACTTAGGAACACTGCTGGTCAGTGCGCATTTGCTATTGTAGCTAATCCCGTTAACCCAGTTTCTGCCATATGCTTCCATAAGCTTGGACTACATGGTAATGCTCAAATCCCAAAAATCTAGGTACTCTGAGTTATTATTCAAATGTCTTAAGAATTTTGCGTACATATTTTGTTAATTAACTAAAAATGACAGGGAGAAGCCAAAAATATCATTATATCCAGTATCCTAAGCGATAGGAATATGTAAAAACATTATAGGCACATACTTTTATGTATTACGTACATTACGTACATTAAACTTTTTGATTACAGAAAACTATTAATAAATACTATTTTATCTAAACTTTAAAATAGTTTTCCTCAATAAGTCAACAAGCACGATATATATATGACAAAATTGCAAAAAAATTGATAACCTATAGATTTGATAACCTATAACATACATACCATTTATACATATAAACTAACTACTTATATAAATAAAAATACACTAATAAATACTTAATATTTACCTAACCGGAGGTTCAAAATCAAAATCAAAAATGTTTTATTAAAATAATATATAAAAGGGATCTCTGTGTCATTTGTGTAGGTAGTTACATATAAAATCTTTTCACTCAAAATCCATTTGACTGAACACGATGAAGCTTAGCATAAATACCATTTTTTTATTTTTTTATGGAGTTTTTTATTTTTTAAGGTTTGTTTATCATCCTCATTATTGTGACTCGCCGCCAGATGGCACTGCAATTTATCAACATCTATACGGAATCGGAATTATTATATTATTCTGTGGTCTGTACCGTTCAACTGACTACCATGAAAATTGGTTTATATGTATATTTTTATGGAGAAGGTTTATGTCCAATCTCCACTGCTATAACTAGCCACCGGACAGAGCTGCGACGTTTGACTTCTCTATCGTCCAACAAACCAATATAAAAAATGGTATGCGTACATATTTGGGTTCAAATTTCCAGATAAAATATTTTTATTTTTTATTTTGATTTAATACATCATTTTCTGAATATATTTTAAACATTAATTATTTACGCTTAGCGAAGCGGGCGGGTAATAAGTACCTATTCAGTATTCAAGCACTTTTGACAAGTTGACGAGTTTTTTTAAGTTAAGTTTTATATGTATGTGGATAAATTCATTATAAAATGTATAAAAATTTGCAAATTATATTTATTAATCATGATAAAAATAGTGAAATCGTTTTTAAAATGGTAAACAATATTTTAAAAGTTTTATAGCGTTTCTCATGTAATGGAACATTCACAGGACTCCTACAGACAAGCTATTTACAGTCTAAAATCGATATATAGGAGTTATCCATCACGGTGAAATAAAAAAAGGATAGATAGGTAGTGTTTATTTAACATCTTGCTAAATAACCTTTACTGCTTGTAAGTTATTGAAAATCGTCGTAAGTCAACAAATGTGCAATGTCTTCCTTGTTATCAGTTTTTTTTACTTTATCCGATCGATCTAAGCTTTACAGGAACATGCCCCAGCCTAATCTGAATGTTGCCCGAAAAATTCATCCAAATGGCTTCATCTGTTTTGGAACTCATACAAAACACACATGCACACATCGAGTTTAAAGTGCTGCTGACACTAACAATTTAATTCTACACAAACTAAATTATTGAATTAACTATTGTGATTAAACTTTTGAGTTTCTTGGCTTAATTTTTTTGTGTCCGGTCTAAAAAAGTATTCCCAAGACGCTGTGACAATAAAATGCATACCGTTTTCAACACTCTGTATACAGAATTACTTTTAAAGGTCCGGCCAAATTTGCAGAAGCTGTTCAGAATCAATAATATTTTTTTTAAATTAGTTTTTGTTATATAAATTGAACATTTATATAACAAAAACTAATTTAAAAAAAATTTCGTTTTTATCCAACACAAAAACAAAACGCATGGATATAATTTCTATTATCCGAAATTCGAACTAAAATATTTTAGTGCCTTCAACGAAATTAAAAATGATCGGGAAAAGTGTACTTAGAGCGACAGATTACATAATAGTTACTATCGTAATTATAAGTAAATGTAAAATAACACAGTGCCAGCGTTACACAGCTCATTCACAAACTCGGTGCATCCAATTCATAAATTTAGTGGGATATTTTTAAACGAATATTTTTGTATTATTTTGTAATATTTTTACAATAATAATTAAAACGCACTTTCAATTTAATATTTAGTCCCTAATTTTAAAATTTGGCGAGACTCTTAAAAGTAACACTATGTGTCTCACTGTAAAATACATAAGTTCTTGATAAATTTATTCAAAAAACTAAATAGGAGTGCGAATGAAATAAGTATAGTAATACCCGTAGCTGAAATCATAAGGAGAATCATAAATTAATGTATGAACTATATTTCACAGTTCTCTGATAAAACAAATAAAATACAATGACGGTAACATGAAAAAAGTACAGCTTAAAACACATTTAAAACATAAGGTGCTGACAGAAATGATATGCGTGAGCGCTTATATGCACACACATTCGCATGTGTGAGTAAATATGTAAACATGTGGTTATATAATAGTAATCTAATTACACATTCATTGAATTAAAAAAACTGGGTGTAAGGGATTATATATATATATATATATATATATATATATATATATATATATATATATATATATATATATATATATATATATATATATATATATATATATATATATATATATATATATATATATATATATATATATATATATATATATATATATATATATATATATATATATATATATGTATGTATACCTACAACGCCGAACGCGAATCGAAGGTGGTAAACAAAATAATGAATTATTTATATCAGAGTACAAAAACCGATGTACTAAAATTAATTTTATTTTTTATTATTAAATCTACAACCCTTGTACAATTTATAATTTACCTTATTAGCTAAAGAAAAGATCAATTACGGATCAATTACGGATTATCATTATATAAACAATTATCGTCACTAAATCCAATACCTTAAATTACTTATCATCTATTCCATTGAAACCTTTTCCGCAGTTCAATTTCCAACTTGTTACAGATGAAGAAGTTATAAGGCATGTTCGCTCAATTTCATCCACTGCTGTAGGTAGTGACTTTTTATCCTCCAAAATGATTTCGCTATCTTCCCCTATGATAATTCCAATATTAACATCTATTTTCAATTTATCCTTGTCTAGTAGTATCTTTCCTTCTGCTTGGAAAACCGCTCATGTTATCCCTCTCTCAAAAGTACCGAATCCCTCTTCTCTATCTTGCTATCGCCCTATATCTATTCTCCCGTTTCTCTCTAAAGTGTTAGAACATATTGTACACACTCAATTGACGGATTACTATGTAGCTAATAACTTGTTGAATCCTTTCCAATCAGGGTTTCGGAAGGGGCATAGTACAGTTACAGCTCTAATTAACGTATCTGAAGATATTCGTGCTGCTATTGATGATAAAAAACTTACTGTTGCTGTGCTTCTTGATTTTAGTAGTGCCTTTAACTCAGTAGATTTTGATATACTGCTAGAAGTTCTTCGATCCCGTAACCTTTCTTCTTGTGCTGTTGCCTGGTTTGATTCATACCTTCGAGGACGATCACAGTGTGTTCGTTTTAACGACATATTTTCTGATTCACTCCAACTCATTGCAGGCGTCCCTCAAGGTGGAGTCTTATCCCCTTTACTTTTTACAAGTTTTATTGACGCCATCTCTACCATTATAAAAAGTAAATTTCATTTATATGCAGACGATCTGCAGCTATATTGTCAAGCTGGTATCATGGATATAAAAGATGCGGTCAATGGCATCAATCGAGATTTGGATGCGATTCACGCTTGGGCGACTTCAAACGGTCTTTTAGTTAACCCCTCTAAATCTCAAGCGATTATTTTTGGTAGTAGATATATGCACAAATTGTTAAATAATGTTGATGTTCCACCGATAATTTATAATGGCACTCTCATTCCCTTTTCTTCTACTGTTAAAAATTTAGGGGTTACTTTTTCTAAAGATTGGACATGGGAGGCTCACATCAACAATATTTGCAAAAAAGTTTACTCTTCTTTCCATTCTTTGAAACCATTGCAACAATTGTTACCGCTGAAAACAAAAATCACGTTAATGCAAACACTGATTCTCCCAATAATTGACTACGCAGACTCTTGTTTTCTTGATGCCACTGAAGGTTTAGTGGACAAACTTGAGAGGATGCAAAATTTGTGCATCCGTTACATTTTTGGCCTTCGTAAATATGATCATGTTTCAGAATTTCGTGCTCAACTTAAGTGGCTACCAATACGTCTTCGCAGGAATACTCATATTCTTTCTTTGCTTTATAACATTCTTCATAACCCTAGGTCCCCAATTTATCTTCGTCAGCGTTTTCATTTTCTTCATGCCCCGAGTAGTGATTGTCGCGCTAATGTCAGTTCCCTCTTGCGTTTCCCTTCCTTCAAATCTAATTTTTTTTCTGATTCCTTTTCTGTACATGCAGTTAGGCTGTGGAATTCACTGCCATTTAACATTCGTTCCAGTGAATCGTTATCAATTTTTAAGACACGATTAAATAATTATTATCTGACGCAAAAGTAAAATAAGTTAATATATTAATTTTTGTTGTTTGTGTGTTATTTTTTTTTTTTAATAGTTTTTTAATATGTAACTGTTTTATCTCTTTTCTTTTTACTTTATATTTCTTTTTTAAATAGCTTTAAGGCCACATTTTTTGTTTATGTTGTGCACAATGTCTGTGTTTATTTATTGTTTTCTTCATACGGGTTAGCTGGAAGAAATCTCAATATGAGATAAGCTCACCTTTTGTCTTAATATTTAATTTTAATGTTTACTGTAACTGTTTTTGTGTACAATAAAGTATTAAATAAATAAATAAATAAATAACTAAAGTTTTTTTTTTAATATTATAAGATAGCAACAAGCAGATGGGTCTCCTGATAGATAGACACGGAAGTTGTTAATGGACGCACATGTTGCTATCTTGTGGCGAGCAAAAAATTGTTGGCTACCTCACCCTCCAAACTGAAACACGACAGCGACAAGCACTGACGTTATTGCGGCAGGAATAGGTAAAGCGGTGGTAACAGACCCGGGTGAGACAGTGCAGAACTCTACTACCTAGTAACCACGATGATATTGACTCGCATAGTCAATCGGTCGCCTTTTAAGATGTGCCTGGCAGAACGGCAGTTGGCCTGTTCTTCAAAAAAGTCCAGACCAACATGGGAGAAAGGAAATAAGAATACAGATCAAAGATAAATACGAGAATTAGTTTTTGTACACAGGCTGATAAATGTGCGTTTTTGTGTATGTGTGTGTAATGTCCTAAATTATGCAGAGAAAAAAACCTAAAAACCGGAATTCGCGGTATTAAATGAAGCACATAAACGCTAAAATAGTATGTCAAATAACGGTCACCCACTTAAAGCACGACCTCATCTTATCTTTACCTAATTGCGGAAATTGAAAAAACAAGTATTAAAAACTAAAAATTATCATATTTTGCTTGCATGTTTTGCATGTATGCATATTTTATCCAGCACACGGATTTGTTGACTTTTGTGATAACTGGGTAATGGTCGTTATCGACACATTAGACAACGATGATAACTTTAGCTTGGTATTTATAATGACTTTTCGACCAACTATCCAAAAGGAGGAGGTTATTGATTTAGCTATATGGTTTTTATAATTATTTTTATGTTTGTTACCTCATAAAAAAAGATAAAAAAAAGAAAAAAAAAGATCCTAATCATCAGATCCTAGAAATTATCCAGCCAAAAGATTTTCTTAATACAAGTCAATTGAGTGCTAACTTAACCAATTTCAAACTCCACTAACTTAGCACTTTCTATATGTGAGTTTCGGTAGTACTCTTTTAGTTCTGACTTCAGATCCTCGTCGTCATGAGTACCAATTAAACTTAGTATGTAATTATAGCCACAATACCAATGAGCAAAAACTCGGTTGTCTCGTCAAAACTCTGCATCTGAGAGTTCCAGTCTCTACATCACAAGATTAGCCGGATGGTACCGAATATGATGGTACCATAATATTGTATGGTCACTGAACTTTTTTTTTTTTTTTTTTATATCATAAGATAGCAAACAAGCAGATGGGTCTCCTGATGGAAAGAGTCAACCATCGCCTATAGACACCAAAGATGTTAATGGTGCGTTGCTATCTTGTGGCGAGGTCTAATGCCACATGCATAAGTTTACCGGCTACCTTACCCTCCAAACCGGAACACGACAGCGACAAGCACTGACGCTATTGCGGCAGGAATAGGTAAGGCGGTGGTACCAGACCCGGGCGAGACAATGCAGAACTCTACCACCTAGTAGCCACGATGGTAGTGACTCGATAGCCAATCGGTCGCCTTTTACGACCTGCCTGGCAGAACGGCAGTTGGCCTATTCTACAAAGGAGGCCGGGACCAACACAAGTTTGTCAAGTTTTAGTACAAACGAATATCAGTAAGTCGTTAAAAAAATGTTTTTGCAATATTTAAAAAAATCTGCTATTTATGTACATACGAACATTGCCAGTAAAATAAAAACTGGTATTTTCGAAGGCGGATTTAGCAGCATCAGGTAAAGGTCACCATGTCATTACAATATAACTCAAGTAACAGGATACAACGTTTATTATCGATAAATCCTTAGATTATATAGATAGATATTATAGATAAATCCTTTAAAAGTTGCTTAATTTCTTTCGTCAGTTTGAAAAAGCTGATGATTTTGAAATAAATGGCTGAACAGATTTTATTGAATCATAGCTAAGAACTGTCTCGCAGAAAAGGGCTTTCATTTAAAAAACCGCAACCAAATCATCCGCCAGGCCGCTACCATGTCACGGACAGATACACAGATACACACATAAAACTTATAACACCCCTCGGTTTGCGTCGGGGGTTCAAAAATAAACTGACCTCAAATATCTGTCAATTATACATATGCATATCTCAAAACTCAAAAACCTATTTTGGGTACTTAAAGGAATGTAGGAAACATTTGTTGGAACATACCTGATTTAAATTGAAAAGTGTCATCTCGATGTGACTTTTAATTTCCGAAAAACTCATAAACATACATACAAACAAACATATATATTTACACTTACGAAATAAAGCATACGTGTTTGGATGCTTTCATTATTATAGGCTTTTAAGCACGTGTGCTATATTTCGTATGGTATGATTGATGTCATAATACTCACATATTATAAAGATACTAAATGGGAAAATACTCGAGCCTATTAGAATCCTATTGAAATTCGTATAATATATGATAGGAAAAATAAATAATATATAATGTTTTTCGTTTAAATGTTGGAGAAAAAGCTACAGAACAAAAACACTAAAATGGAAACACTGAAATTCGTTAAGTCGCTGATCGACGGGCAAGTCTATACCGCGACCTTTATGGTCTAAGAGCCCTCGACACAAAACTTATGGCCGATAGATCAGGTCACCTTTAAGGTCCTGATCGACGAGCGACCCTATACCGTGGTCTTATGGCTCATCGGTAAAGCTTGCCCGTGTATCATCACAATACCGCGGTTTTATGTAGTGCAATTGGCCATAAGTTTTGTGTCAAGGGCTCTTAGACCATTAAGACTACGGTATAGGCTCGCCCGTCGATCAGCACCTTTAAATTTAAGTGTTCTAGGTTAATTTCGAGCTAAAATTGAAAAATCTGATGATTTGAGAGTATCGTAACGGAGTGGGAAAGTCAGAAAGTTGCAAACAAGAACAAAGTTGTAAGAATAACGAAAAATATAATTTGATAATTTCCGCGAGCCGAAGTTATTGGAATTTTTATTTTTTACTGAACTAAATGCCCGACTCTAGATGACGGTCTATTTGGTGGATAGACTCAACAGTATGCAAGGTGTCTTACCCTATTTGACGCTCTCAAGTAAATCCCATAAATTCTCACTTCCCCTACTATTGTCCAATTCCAACAATTGTATATTCTCATGGTCAAAGTTCTCTTTGTTTTGAAGTCGCTTAAATATATATAAAAGTACTTAATCAACAAAGCTTAAAACTAATGGAGTCTGTGACATAAATTTATCCGTTAATTTTGTTATTTATTAAGTCCTTGTACATAAGTCACTGAGTACAAGGTTTATATCCATATTATACAATTGCATAACTAAGATATATGTATAGTGGAATATTTTAGTCATAAATCGCAATTTATTGCTTCATCCCACCATTGAAGTCAGCCTGTTTTATTAAACCAAATATGTATAAAAGCTAGTTCGCACTATGTTAGTATTTTAGTAAATTGCAGAGTACTTTAATAGCTGAAACAATCGCTACTAGCGAAAATTCATTCGCACTTTGACCGAATATACAGTTCATATGTGAAATGTGTTTCGCAAAATGAGCATCATAATAAACCATAAGCGCATGCAAAACACAACGTAAATTCAATTTAAAAACTCGAATAAAACGAGATTCACACTTCTTTAGCCAACAAGCCAGTAAGCAGATTGCGTGGTAGGGGGCGCTACTCGCCCGAGAGAATAAAAGAACTACATGGACATTGACATGGACATCGACTTGACAAAATAACTAATGACTAAATTATGCACTAATCTATTTGATTAACCAACTCGACAACATTTTTGGTGTTCAGCCATGCTTAGTTAGTCAATTACTCGCTACTCAACTAAAATACTTGCCTAGTCAAATCGAGGCTTAATGAACGAAACATTCTAAGTTAAGAAGTTTCTCTATTATCAAATCTCAGTAACACCCTGGAATTAGGAGGGTTATGATTTTTTTGTTGTGAAACGTCTATTAGCGTGCCTTGTCAATAAAATTACTCGTGTGCCGTGACGCCAAACACTATGATACTTATATGACGTCACATGTTCACCACTTGCCTAGGATGAAGCGTAAAAGCATAAAAATATATAAAGCATACACTTTATGTATTTTTTGTATGTTCATGTGGTCATTTTTACATCATAAGATAACACACAAGCAGATTATTTTCCAGGTAGGCGCAGATGACCATCACCTTTATACTCAAAATGTATTAATATTGTGTTGCTATGATATATCAATCAAATATCAATACCACAAGTATATATTTACTGGCTACTTCACCCACCAAATTTAACCGCAATAGTGACAAGAACTGACGTAATTGCAGCAGTAAAAGGCAAGGTTGTGGTTGGGATCCATTGACTATAGAACCAATGTGCTCTGAATTGGCATCCAACTCGTAAAGTGACTCTACCACCTTCTAGTCACATTATGCTTGATCATTCGTTCTCATTTCACGAACTGTCTGGTATATAGGCAAATATTTTTTTTTCTTTTATTCAAAAGGGCCCTGAACCTATACAATGCGGTTATATCCGATCTCTAATTCTAAGACATAACGTAATGAGCTCAGACCCGATTATCTTCACTATCCGAATGATAAATAATCCTTAAAGTCACCAAACGCGGTCACAGGAAAAACTGCATTGGTTCGAAGTATTTAACTTTATTTATTACACTCTAGTATAGTTTTAGTCTTTTCCGCTCAAATCATGAGATTCAGGTTGGATCCTCGGTTCGAGGATTATTATAGAGATTTTTCGATGATTTCCTCGAACAAATCTCAATTTTATCCCGTTTCGGTCCAATCTATACAAATAAATAAAATTGGAGTATCTGTTTGTAATATCAAAAAAAAAACGCTTGCATATGGATATATACACGGTACATATTCCAAAATAAAATTTTTCACAGTTTTTTTTCTGTCTGTCTGTTTGTTCAGGCTAATCTTTAAATGGCTGGACCGATTTTGACGGGACTTTCACTGGCAGATAGCTGATATAACACGGGGTAACTTAGGACTTTATTTTAGAAATTTTACCACACCGACGAGGTCGTGGGCATAGCTAGTATTATAATATAATTATTGCCGTTCTGCCAGCAGAGTGTAAAATGCGACCGATTTGATATGAGACCGCATTTAAGAGATATTTTTTGTTTTTACAGTTTTATCCACCAACTGACATTTTTATTAAGTATCGGAAAATGGCAAGCCAGATACCGTCTGGCTATCGCATCCGCTCGTAATTTAATAGTATTAAATTGGTGCGATTGATCAAAATATTTAGATGCTATCTATCTGAAGTCCTCTATATATACTTAAATTACTCTAAAATAAATAAATATGCTACTGAGAATACATTATGTTTTTTACATTATGTATTTTGCTACAAATGTTAAGGTTTGTTACAAGAACTCGCTCACATGAGATCATAGCCTGTGTCATAGCTCAGCTCAGATCATCATACGTATAACTTTTATGAATAACACACTTAGACCATGGTCCCAGGAACAAACTTTTTTGATTAATACCAAGCTGAATTTTTGTGAACAGCTTCATTAACTAACTACTAAAGTAACTAATAAAGTTAGGTTTCGAACATTTTAATTCGCTAAAAGAAAAAAAAATTAGTTACAATAATTGTTTTTTCACATTATTTTATTGAAAACACGAAAAATCTTTTGTTTTACTATTCGATGGTTTTTCTGACGAGTCCTCCTCTCTAAAGATTTGGATTTATGAGATTTTTAAAATTACATTAATTTAAAGGCAACCTGTTTTTCTCACAACAGTTTGTTAATTATATTATTATTATTATTATTATTTAAGGGTTATTTTGTCCTACACGTAAAGTGGAAACTTTTACTCGTCCGATACTCTAAAGTTTTCGGTTATCTATCTTTATTAGTTACCCGAATCGAGATTTTTCGAAGATAGACAAGATGGGCGTATAAGACGCCAAAACGAAGCTGTTTACAAAAATTCAGCTTGTTATTAATCAAAAAAAGTTTGTTTGTGGAACCATTGTCTAACTAGGTGTATAAAATATTTATAGAGGATGCAAGTGTCAACCTACGAATATGACATACAATGCTTTTAGATGACCGCCCGTTTGATCAAGTCGTTAGCGAACCTAACTACGAATCGATGAGGCTCGGGTTAGATTCTCGATAGAGAGAAATATTAATGTAATGAACATAAACTCTTGTATTTCTGGGTTTGGATATTTATTATGTATTTATTGTATAGGTTTTGTTGACTAGCACCCATAACACAAGCAAATAATGTGCTTACTTTGAGGTTATATGAATTCACGTTATTTGTATAAGAGATATTTATTTATTTTATGATTTGATTGGATTCACAGCATCTGTGTTGTTCGGAGTGATAAAGAGAGGTCTGCTTTTATATGCACGAGATAAACTTATCACTACCTTCGTAAGCACTAGGTCAGAGATGAGGAAATTTTTTTTTTCGTTTCTCGTGCCAATATTTACTAACTAAATATATGGCGGGCCAAGTTGTTGCATTTTTGGCTATATTTATAACGAAAAATTTTCCCCACCCCTGATTTAATTAATGAAATTAAAATATTGATATATGTTTTCTGAAACACGAATTTATTATGCAATATTACAAAATAATTATTAGAAAAAGAAAGAAATATCATTTTTTTTGATGGATGAATGATTTTTGTTAGATAGTAGGGGGCCGGATTTAGACGCTTCGAGGGCCGTAGTTTCCCCATCCCTGCACTAGGTGGTAGAGCTCAGCAACGTCTCGCCTGCGTTTAGTAATACTGCTTTAAATATTCCTGGCGCGATAGTATCTATGATAATCTGTCGTGTTCTGGTTTGGAGGACAAGGTAGCCAGTAAAGCACGGAACTACCATCCCGCCATACGATTAGCAATACACCTTTAGCATCTTTGGAGTCTATAAGCGACGGTTGTCTCTTTTCCTCAGGAGAACCATATTCTTGTTTGCTATCTTACGATATAAAAAAATATCATCCTGGCAAAAGCGTTGCAATACAACATTATTTCTATTATCATACCATTAACATATTTGATGTCTATAGGAGAAGGTTGCCTTCTTTCATTAGGAGGGCCATTTGCTTTTAATTATCCAATGATGCTAATGGTGCGTTGCTATGCTTGTGGCAGGGTCTTAATTCTAGATGCATCGGTTTATTTATTAGTAGCGCGTTATCGACGTTCTGTCTTGTAAGCCATATCTCGTGTTGCATATCGTAAGATAGCAGAGAAATATTTACAAAATAAAAAACTGGCCCGTGGCAGGTCAATAGAATGTGAAAATAATTTGTATTTCACCATTATTTGCTGATTTGTCTACTGGTAAAAAGAGTGGTGCTCAATTGCGGAACTCTACCACCTAGTCATCATTTTAGTAGTGGCTCCTATAGGTAATATTTAGCCTTTGACAAATAGTCTCGCAGAATAGCAGATAATATATTCTTCATAGAAACTTCTAACTAACACGGAAAAATACCAGATTCGACCAAAATAAGATCTGCTGGGTCAACTAGTATTTTTTATAATATATAGAAATTTTAAAGAGGATCCATTGCAATGATAATAAATATTTTCAATAAATTATCTAAAACAATTCTCGAACTACTACTAAGATATTTGAAAAAATGCATAATATAAATATATATTTATTTAAACATTTATTACACAGAATCGGTATAAAAGACGTAACTTAATGCTATTAGGCATTTCCTCACAGTTTACCTTGATTATGCTGAGAGAAAAAACTTGTGTAGTGCATAAGAACATTTTGCGAGTTAAAGTAATTAAAATCTAATCATAATTAACAAGGTGCCTATTTTTAATAATATCATAGCATAAGGAAAAAATCTAAATAAATATATACACATACTGTGTAAATATACCTACAAACTGTATACATGTATATTTAAATATAGATACTAAATCATAATAAGTATTAACACGTACACGTATAACAACATGAATGAACATACAGCAGTGAACGTAACGGAAAAACAAGATAATTAAGAATTTTGACGTTTCAAGAAATAATCATAAACTCAAGACTTTACGATAGAGACGGAAGGAGCATCACTTAGATGGGATAGAAGAACATTCCATAAACGAATTGCAGTAACAGTAAAAATAAAATATGATGCAGTGTTATGGTCCGGGAACATCAGCGTACTGAGATGACAAGACCGCTAAGATCTACCTTGACTAGAGATAAATTTAAAGCGTAAAAATGTGTTAAGTAAACATTTAACGCAAAAAGCTTATTATAATGCTTAATATCTAAATGAACTTGAAATGAACTTAAAAGAAAAATAATTACTATAATAGTAATTATTTTTCTATTACAAATAATGGTTATCATTTATTGAATATGCACTTAGGTTAAATATTTTTGAGTTTTTTTTCGTAAATTAAAATGACACTGTAGTAATTTATTACTTTTATTTATTGAAATGATAATCGAATAAAATATATATAATTAAATTATTGTATACGTTAACAAACTAGATAATATCTATACATATAATAAAATCGTAGAAGGTCAAAACTGTACATTGAATATTTTTTTAAAAGAATACTTGGGGCGTAATCTACAATCGATACCGAAGCCAAAAATATAGTTTTTAGAATTTTTGTCTGTTTGTCTGTTTGTCTGTTTATCTGTTTGTATGTTTGTCTGTTTGTCTGTTTGTCTGTATGTATGTCCGGGGTAAACTCAAAAAGTACTGCATGGATTTACTTCAAATTTTGCATGAATATTACTAACAGGTCGGGTCAACATATACGCTACATATTATCACGCTATCACCTAAGGGGGAGGAGCTGTGCGGAGTAAACGAAGTCCGCGCGGACGAAGTCGTGGGCAACAGCTAGTGATAAATATATTTTGAGATAATTCATGAAAACTCTATATTTCATATTATTGCACACCAAATAGGGCCAAATATTTGATGATGTATTTATAATTGTAGAATACAATAGATAAGTAATAGATAATAATAAGAAACAATATTTGTGGCAATAAACATCTAAAATCTCAAAAAAAAACTTGCTTGTAGGTAAAACACAGATCGTTAATATTAATCAAAAAAGAGACACGCCAGTACATGGAGGTCATTGATATTAACAAATTAAAACAAGACTAGACAACACTCCCCCGCATCACTGAGTATAAATTCATTGACGACAAAAAAGAATTACATAGCCTATTATTATTTGCGCAATCGTATTGGTGCGGGCTCCTTTCAAGAGTAGACCAACTGCCATTCTGCCACGCTGGCATGAAAAGCGACAGATTGGCTTTACGTGTCACTACTTTCGTGACTACTAGGTAGTAGAGTTTCGCAACGTCTCGCCCAAGTATTTGGTTCCACCGCCTTATCTATTCCTTCCGCAATAGCGTCAATTGTCGTGTTCCGGTTTAGAGGGTAAAATTGTGGGTAGATTTATGCATATGGCATTGTCATTTCACCACACGGATAGGAATACACTATTATTATCTTTGGTGCCTATATGCATCGCTTTATCTTTCTCCCAGTTTATGATACAAAACAAAAAACATTTTCAGCAAGATCGCTCTAATCGTTTTTGAGTTATAACGAGTCATACAACAAAAACTAAATAGTCTATTATTTGCGTAATCACGTATTCTCACTATAGAGCAATTTTCATTAAGGTCGGGCAAACCGTTCTTGGATTATAACGAAATAACTAAACATACAAACAGATAAGCGACAATAATATGGCCTATAATTTGGGCAATCTGTGTTCTCACTTTACTCAAATTTTTGTCAAGATCAATTAAGGAGTTTTTGAACTATAATCATGAAATATCATTTGCGCAAAAAAGACAAATGTTTCAAAATGGTAAAATTGGTGTAAACGTAATTTTTTACGTTAATAAACTACCAACGGGTATTACTCGTCCAATTTGTTTGACGCAAATTCAGTGCAGATTTGGGGCGTAAGGTAGCTGTTTAATTTATACAAGGCATTACCAACCTGCCACACGGATAGCAACGCACCATTACAATTTGGTTTATATAGGCGATAGTTTCTCTTTCCATCAGTAGAGTCATCAGCTTGTTTGTTATCATATGGAAAAAATAAAGACAAACATTTTATAGCCTTTAATTTGCGCAATTGCGTGTTCTCAGTATACACCCATTTTAATTGAGATCGGACAATATTCTTCAATTATAATGGAACATACATAGACAGATAAAAATCATTTAGCTTATCATTTGCGTAATCACGTAATCTAACTTATACCAATGCTCGCTAAGATTGGTCTGGACATTCTTGAATTATAATGGAACTTATAAATAGACTGAAAACCAAAAATCATATGGCCTGTCATTTGTAAAATCACGATCTCTCACCGAATAACAGTTTTCATAAAAATCGGTAGAGACGTCTTTAAATAATAGTGGGACTTACAGACTGACAGCCAACCAAAAATCATATGACCTATCAATTGCGCAATCACGTATTCTCACGGTATACCAATTACCAAGGTCGATCGGGACGTTTTTGAATTATAACGGAACATACAAATAGACAATCAGATAACCATAAATCATATATCTTTTCTCAATCGCATATTCTCACCTAATACCAGTTTTCATCAAAATCGGTCACGCTGGTCTTGTATTATAACAGGACATAAATACAGACAGACCAATTAATAACACGCTTCACAAAATTAGACGAAAATATTGAATTTATAGATAGACGCTACAGATTTATATACGAGTAATAGTGTTGGTGAAATATATGCACTGAAGTGTATTGAACTGTCAGGTCACGCATTCACCATGAAACGGGTCAGCAAGTCTCCGAGTACATACACGTGAAATGAGTCATTGCACGTACTAGAGCGTACATTATTATGTGGGGTAGTCATCTTGGGGTCAAGCCCAATAAATCATTGAAGCGAATGGATTCATTCTGCAGACATGGTCATGTTTGGTATCCAGTTTATTAATGAGGTTATTAGGGCTGCCGCCTCTTTCGATCTTATATATGAACGTAGGTTACATTAAAAAATAACCCGTGTTGGCCCAGGCTTATAAACAATAAACTGTTTGCCTAACATGTAACGATCATTATGTTTGCTAGTATTCAGGGCTGTCCAAGCCAGATACCATCCTGGGCTAATATGAATCACCAAAGATATTGGGGGGCCGCAAAGGAAATTCACTTTTCAAATACTAAAACACACAAAACAAATACAGTTAAGGAAAATTATTAAATAAAACACAATACTGTAAAAGGCGAGCTTAACTTATGGTGCATGTGTGTCAAACTCAATTCATTGGTGCGCCAAATAAATAAAGACCTTTTTTTTACGATTTAATTGGAATAGGCGTTTGTCTTCCATCGCACCAGTTGCAAAGTGTCGATGAAGACGAAGGTGATATACGCCCATTCAAAATAAACCTATTCATTATTTGTCCGGAAAAATAGACGCAGGCAGTTCGTTCCAAGCCTTGGCGACTCGAGCCAAAAAAGAATTGTCAAACCGTTTTTTTCTATCTTTTGGTATATCAACAACATACGGATGGAACTTCTGCCTGCGTCTAGTAGTCCGATAAAGGAATGGTGAGGGCCCAATAAGTTCAAATAGAGCTTTCGCACACTCGCCAAAGTGCATTTTGTAAAAAACTAATAGTCTATCGACCTTACGACAATGCTCAAGTGCTTGTAATTTCCTATTTGTGAGTTTGTCGTCGTTTATTAGCCTTCGGTCTTCGGTCTACAGAGTCTAAAGCTTCTAGTTGATACTTGGCAGAACCCTCCAAAAGGTAACTGCAGTACACCATGCATGATCGAACTTGGGCCGTGTACAGGTGTAGTAACTGCTCAGAGCTGAAGTACCGCCGGACCTTCGAAACGATTCCTAACTTTTTGGAAGCGATGTGTGCTATAGACTCAATTTGTTGGCCGAAGTTGTGATTGGACGTGACGTTAATGCCCAAAAGCCCTAAATGGTTAGTAAGCGGTATGGATACACCTCGGAACTTGGGTGCTATATTGAAGTTACTCTTTTTTGCAGAGAAGAGACAGGCCTGTCTCTTGGAAGGGTTAAAATTACAAGATTGGCGTCACCCCACTCGGACACCAATGTTAAATTAACCCGCTCAATCATGGACTCTCTCAAGGACTGTATTTCACGAGAACTTGCTCGCGAGTTGGACATATATCGCTTTACTACGGTGCAGTCATCGTAGCTAATAATGTCAGGTGTTAAAAGATCATTAATGTGCAACAGGAACAAGGTTACAGAGAGAACAGATCCCTGAGGTACCCCGGCATTAATTGCCACTTGGTTGGAAGAGTAACCATCTAGGACCACTCGGATCGACCGGTCTCTCAGAAAATCGGATATTCAGTCGCAGAGTTCAGTTGATATGGCATACGCTGGAAGCTTATTTAGGAAACCCTCGGCCCAGACCTTATAATCAGTGGGCCGCAAAACTAACTTAAAAAAATGCGTAGGTAGAGTCGTAATCGTTTAATTAATAATCAATAGGTACTAAAATACTATAAAATATTATAATTTTTTCCCAGAAATTTGACATCTTTTATCTTTCACTAAATAACCTAAATAGGTAATTTTATCAGCGGAAAAAATTTTTAAAACTGCATCCAAGTGTCCATTAATCAATTTTGATCTCGTGGGCGATTTATTTCCTTTCATTAGGGAAAAATTTGTTCACACTAGTAGGTGGTTCCAAACATTGATATTATTTTACATGCAAATTGCCGTATCTTTTAGTATTGAAGAGGCAAGTACTTGTAAAACGCGAGTGCACCAACACTGTCAAATTTTTGTTTCAAATGGTTCTGACATTTAATTTCTATAACATTCATCTACAAGTGAGTAGAAATTATATCGATGTCTATAGTAATAAGCTGTTTGATTTGATAAATAAAAAAATGTTTTAAATTACTACACCGTCGTGGGCCGCATCAGGAGGCTGTTCTTGAAGTTAGTTCGGGCCGCAGGCAAATGGGTGGAGGGCCGATGCGGCCCTTGGGCCGCATGTTTGATATGCTTGTTATAGTGAGACTTCTTACATCTTACACGCATGAAGAAAATAGTAAATTTTTAAGTATGTTGCGGTGGATTAAAAAACACTTCGCGAGCCGCATAATCACAAGCCGCGAATCGCATGCGGCCCGCGGGCCGTGCGTTAGACATCTCTGTACTACATGATAGAGTATTGCAATAGGCGATCGCTATGTTTATTAAAGGACTTCAAATATATAAAAAAATGCTTGTATCACCTATATTACATTAACCAAAAAATTAAGCCTAATAATTACCATTATCATTAACGATAAATGTAGGGGGAGAGCCATATTAGATGCTTTCCATAGTAATATATTATGACGTAGGTAAGATATAAGATTTTAGAGTTTGTCATTGTTTCGCCTGGGATTGGTACCACCACTTTACCTATTCCTATCACAATAGGGTCAATGCTTGCCACTGTCGTGTTCCGGTTTAGAGGATAAGGTAGCCGGAAAAATATACATGTGACATTAAGACCTCGTCATAAGGATAGCAACGCACCATTAACATCTTTGGTGCCTTAGGCGATGGTTTTCTCTTTCCATCAGAAGAGCCATCTGCTTGTTTGCTATCTTATGATATCAAAAAAGATAAATATTTATAAGTTTTTTTTATAACTGATTGATTCAAAAACTACTGGACCAATTTAAAAAATCTTTTACAATAGAAAGCTAAGGTAGTCGGGAGTAACAAAGACATATTTTCCAACTAAGCAAACAGAAGTGTTGTTTTTGAGGTCGCGCGATCATACTCGGGGGTAACATCGAACGCGCGCGATCGAAGTCTGAGGTAGAATAAACTTGGCCTTATGTTATATCTTGCAATAATCCATTTTTACACACGATCGCTGCTCAAGAACGACTAGCACGTGTTCCTTGATAATGTTTTCCTTGTGAGACAAACATTCTGACCGGTTTAGATTTTTTATTATACATACATTAGTTATGTTGAAACCGACGTTCTTTTTGGATTATAATTTTATTTTATATTGGGTAATTATCTAATTTTAAGACATTATTTATAGCCAAAATCGTAAATTTTTAGTCAGTTGACTATAAGTACCTAATAATCTGTAAAAAATTAGAAAATGTATGTAGGACACACCTCCGAGTGACAGGTATCTAGGTAATAAAATTATCTTGCATATTAATACGTGAAGCAAAAAATTTGTACCCGTTTTTACGAAAATTATTTAAGATTTATATGTAGAAAAAGGCCCAAATTTATATTTTTATTTAATATGCACTAACACATTTAATTTAATAAAAATAAATATGACATATATTTGCAATACCATCTATCATAATATTCTTTTATATATTTATACCATTTTGTTTATGGTGAAAGTTACTTGCTTGTCGTAGTGCTTTTACGTTAGAAATTCTGCGTAATATTCTGAGCCGCTAGTAAAGCGCTACTGGCCTGCGTTGCACGCCTGTTGGTTTGCAATTCGTTAATATTCTCAAAATATCAGGAAATCAGTTAATTTTATTTAAATAAATAAATATCTTTACACGGCCCTGGTTCTTTTGCTGGGTTAGTAAAGAGTACCGAATGTCTGTGGACATTCCAATTCACCACCATTTACCGGGTTTTGTGGTTGGGGTATCGTCATCGCCGCATTGTACAGACCTATTAAAGGTTAACTCTTTTTTTTAACCGAGACCAACACTTTTAAGTGCGCATCCATTTTCTAAGATAACCCCTTAAAACATTTAAAAACTCTTGCCTAATCCGGGCCTTTTAACTATGCCTGAAAATCTGAGCCGAATCGGCTATCCGGTTTAATACTCGCAAATAAAATTTTAGGTACTTTTAATAATTTACTATTAAAACTATCTATGTTGCCATTTTAAAAAATCTATCAATTCCTAGTTTATTAAAATTCTTTGAAAAATTCGAATTATCCATCATTAGAACCACCGATTAAATGGATATGCATTTCAAGGCAATTTCTTATGCAGACAATGTAGCTTGTATTTAAACCCAGAAATATAGAGTTATGGTTAAAAGATCACACCAGGGTTATTTTTTAAACCTTAGTTCTTTATTCTATACGATAAAATAGCACATAATGACATATTTCTATTTTTTCACGATAATCTACAAAAGTTTGATGTTTTGCAGCGTTTGCTCTGTGTTTGCTCTTATTCGCGGCTACAAGTTCCCCGCCCAACATCGTGTCTATTAGTATTCATGTGGTGTGTGATTAGAACGTTCTAAAGTTCTGTGACGTCTTGATCGGGCTTGCTACCATAATATCGGTGCACATCGCTGTGTTCCGGTTTGAAAGGTAAGGTAAACTTTGGGATCTATAGATGAAGGCTATATTTTTCATTCAGGAAAACAATCTGTTTGCTATCGTGTGAAATAAAAAAGGAGTTGTCTGTTGATGATGTCGTAGCATTCGCGTAACCGACAGAATAGGGTAGTTGACAAAAATTTGAAAAACTTTTTAATACTTTACCTTATTAGGTATATTAACCAAAAAGCTATTTTGTTAATATCCGACATTTGTAATGATAATTTCGCGTTTGAAAATTTATATTTACCGCGAAAATGTTTTGGACTGTTATGGCATATAAATGACATCACGCCGTAATCATACATAGTATTACATACTCTGGTTTCTATGAAAATATGACGTTTTACGTAAACAACGTGACGTTTTACTATGGTGTGATGTAACACGTCTTTCATATTTGCGTTTACTGTCACGCGACTTGATGTCTATTTTTGCCCAAATTACATTCAAAAAATATCATTAATCCTTATCTTTTAAAATAAATATTTTAGTTTTTATTATCTCTATATTATAACTAATAATAAATAAATAAATATTCATGGGACAAAATTATACTGGTCTAACCTCAAAGTAAGTAAATTATTTGCTTGTGTTATAGATGTTAGTCAACTATACTAATATACAGAAATACATGTATAAATACTGGAATATATTTAATATAATATTTATTTATTTTAAAGCTACTAAACTAAGTAGGATTAAAAATTTTAGTTAAATTCTTAGATCTAACCACAAGTGAGGAAATTATTTGCTTGTGTTATGGGTGTTAGTCAACGATACAAATACATAGAAATACATATATAAATATGAGAATATATTTAATAAACACCGAAACCCGGAAATACAAACATTTATGCTCATCACATAAATGCTTGTCCCCGTCGGGGATCGAACCCGTGCCCCGTCGATTACGTAGTCCGGGTCGCTAACCGATATATCCGATTCATTCTTAGTAGAAACAAGCTTATTATCAACGTTTTGTCGTCTAAAAGATTATGTTAATCAATAGGTAAGTACATGTTTCTTTCAATTGAAGAACCAAAAAATTTGTAAAGTGCGTGTCGGGACACACGCAATGTAGGGTTCCGTTGTTGCCCATCGCAACTGAGAAGAGGGTTGTTATTGTTTCATACTATGAATATTTAACCCATTTAACGTCAGTGACTTTTTTTATGTTAGAAGATAGCAAACAAGCAGATGGGTCTCCTGATGGAAAGAATCAACCATCGCCTGTAGACACCAAATGTGTT